>BJKM01000031.1:187500-787500 GCA_015082035.1 Chaenogobius annularis
CGACATGTAAATAAAGTATTAAGGGCCATAAAGCCCACTGGGAGACATGACACCGTTGACAACCCAAACACATTAAAGCTAACAGACATAGGCCAGACGTTGGTAAAACAAACAGGAGCCAGTGTTAATGATTACCAGCTAACTCCCCGCCGGACTCAGCGCAGCTTGCTCCCTGTACATCAGCTTAGGTTCAGTGGGCTCAGCATGTCAGAGAAGCATCACTTATGAGGAAAAGGGAAGAGCAGTCCTTAGTTCAACCCTTAATGAGCAGGCTTTGGGCAGGAGAGTGGATTTGCTGAGTGGTGAACGCTATCCTCTATGGACGTAGCAAAGTTGTACTAACACCCACACCCACACTAACACCCCAGGATGGAAATTACATACACCACCTCAAGCTTATCTCCACGGAAACGTAAACAGTCCCCTCTGAAGACGATAACTTAAGACTACCACAAAGGGTGCTTTTCAAAGAAGGGCTTTTTATTTTAAATTAATTGCATGATTGTCTATAATTAACTTGCAAAAATGTTTTATTTTATTTTTATAACATATTTTGCATTTCAATTACATATTTTGCTTTTGTTTCCTTTTGCTAGAAGTTATCATAGTTTTGGAAGAACAACATGAGTGGACAAACAGCGCATTTTGTGAACATTTTAACATTGAGGTTGGGATGCATGTAACACTTTGACAACAAACTCGACAGGCCCATCCTCTCCTTGGCCTTAAGCCAAAGTAAACAAAACACATGCAAATCACGCCACCGCACACAAACAGAGCACCAAGCCGAGGAGAGTCACCACAGTCCACAGAATCAGAGCCAGCAGAGCCCAGTCTGTCCCGAAGTCTCGCTTTGAACTTCCCGCACGACCATCGACTTAAATTTATCATAAATTAGAAAGTACTCAAGGCCAAAGTTAAACATGTGATTCATCATATATATTTATTTATTTACCTCCATTATAATGAATAATATCAATGTGATAGTGCAATAAAATTGACAGCACTGAAATTTGTTTGGAGATGAATGGTCCTTTCCAAGGGGGAGACGTCTAGCTGAGGATAGTTATTTCATTGAGTGTTTCAATGTGTTTGTTTGTAAGATGCTACCATTTAGACCCTAACCCTGTATACATAATCCCTTCAGTGTTTCCTATAGGGTAGTGTTTCCCAACCAGGGATAAAGGGAATCCCGGGAAGAATAGGCTTTCGGGTTTTAAAGTCTGGGCTTCGGTCCGAATCCGGACTGCGAGACAATTTTGTTCGGAACCTTCTCCCTTGTATTTCCCCACCTGGTTGGATGACCTTCTAGCGTTCAGGCCAGGGCGTCAAAGACGTCGAGTTTACATACAAAGTCTGCGGTGGGAGCACGTCAAGGCCGCCGACCATTTCTGCTGCACGTTTTAAGCATTTGACATGAGTTGGAAACACAGAATTTTTGGCAAAATTTGTAGCATGCCAAGCCAATCAACAGCTTTGTTGCTTCCTTCCTATGGCTTAGAGCAGCCACCATGCACCATTACTAGTGGTGCACGATGGGAGAGGTAGGGGGATTTCTATTGCAGACCACTGTCTATACCAGGGCTATTCAACATAAAATGTCCAGAGGGCCAGATTTTTCTGAGGGCCTCTGGGCCGGAGGTGGACAACATGCCACTACTGTAACTACTGTAATTTGGGTTGCACAAAATGTATTAACACTATTTCAATAAATGTAGTTAAATATGTTAATAACAACACAATAACTACTGATAGATTAGATTTCTGTGATAAATAACCAACATTGCTTTGCAAAATTGCCCATCCAGTACTGAACCAGAATTGAACTAGGACTAGACTATGATGTAGTACTTATGCTGTAGTACAAAACAGGTCTGAACCAGGACCAACCCTGAATCAAAACAAGTCTAAAGCCCAGTTAAACAGGGACTAAACCAGAACTCACCCAGAAATAAATCAGTAAACAAGATTTTTCTGTTTTGTTTTAATATTTGGAGATGGGTCGTGGGCCGGATTAAATCACTTGGAGGGCCTGATTTGGCCCCTGGGCCTTATGTTGAATAGCCCTGGTCTATATCAACCTATAGAGAGTTGCTTTCTCCATCTCATAGACATGCATAAAGCTTCTGCGAGTGTAGAGGTCGGGAGGCAATACCAACAAAAATCATAAAGTGCTAAAGAATATAATAATAATAATAATAATAATAATAATAATAATAATAATAATAATAATAATAATAATAATAATAATAATAGTAATAATAATAATAATAATAATAATAATAATAATAATAATAAAAAAAATAATAATAATAGGTATTTCATTAATAGCAACACATTGAAAAGGAAGCCAACCTAAGAACAAATATTAAAATAGCAATAATCAAATATATCATTATATTTATTAATTTCAGACCTGAGAATGATGTTAGTTTGAGAAACCCTAGCTTATTAGGGGGAATTACAAAAAAGGTTGGAAACCCCTAGAGTAGGGCTTCTCTGAGGCCTCTTTCAGTCAGTAAAGGTTGCTAACACTTCCCAGGGAGGAGCAGCGGTTCTACTCTGAGGGAGTCCCAGCTACGCTTTGAGGAGAAACTAATTTCAATTGCATGTATCAGCGAACGTGTCCTTTGGTCTCGAGCCAAAACTCAGAGGTGAGCGCAGGAACATAGATGGGTAATTGAGAAATTTGCTTTGGGCTTAGCTCCTTCTCAACCACACCAGACCAATACAGCGAGCATTATTGTGACACCTACACTGATCCCTTTGTCAATCTTACACTCCATCCTACCCTCCTTTGTGAACAAGATCCAAAGATACTTGAACTCTTCCACTTCAGGCAGGGATTCTCCATCGACCTGGAGAGGAAAAGCCTTAATTCTCCAGTTGAGGAGCCATGACTTCAGATAACGTCGCACAGATCCTCATTCCAGCTTTTGCTCATTGTTACTTACTAGGATAGCCAGAACATACCATTCCCTAATTCTGACAAGCTTTCAAGTTAAACAGTTGGAGAACCTTTATTTAGAGACTGAAAATCAACCATGCACGTGAAAACATTTTCACATGCATAAATTAAGGATATTCAAGCACATTACGATTTTCCATTGCTGTAAGCGATCAGCATCAGGGCGATTGCATGTTAAAACAAATAGAAAGAGAGGAAAGGGCTTTCAAATCCAAAGCTGTCAGTCACGTCAGGCCAGATGGAACAAAAACGAGGGAGAAAAGGAATCAACAAGGCGGAAGAGAAATGAAAGGAACAAAATGGCATTTAGAAGAAAGAGAAGTTGGAATAAACATGCCAAACGGACACTTTTCAAAATGTCAGACACATTTGAATACTCACCTCTGGACATAGCAAATAACTGGTCTGATTCATGCACTAAAAGAGAGGAAGAACTTTCAAAAGGCAAGTAAATTACATTGACATTAATAGATGCTAAGTTCTTGACCCCACTTACAGACAGTTTACTGGAATGTGTCTCAAAAAATTATAAAGGCAAATTAATAAATGCATCTCTCATTGTGTAAAACATCAAGAAATTCACATTATTATCTATATTAATTTTCACACAAACAAAGCACACCCTATATATGAAAAGCCAAAGGGAGACTCCAGCCTTTGGGTGTAGATTTCCCAGGTGTTGGACTTCATGTGCATTTTGTCAAATAACTACAGACATAATTTACATATAATGTTGCCTTTAATGAGACGGCTCACGCCCTGCATGCAATGAGGACATGACGTGCATTAATATATAACTGGAGGCTGGTTTAGATGTGCAATTAAAGTACATAATACATCCCAGAAGATTGTTTTTTTGTTGTTTTTTTTAGCTTAGATCTGGACAATGTAGTGGTCAGCATGTGGGAAAACACTGTCTCAGGCTGCTTGAACTACTATTCTCCAAGTTAAGCCTACTGAAACCTACCATTATCATCTTGGAATATGCCTACTGTATATGTGCCATCAGGGAAGAAAAGTCATCCATTGATGGAACACTGGTAATTTATTGTTTTCAGACAATCCACTGAAACCTTTCTTTGGGTACATAATGCCGTTGAACATTAAGCTTTTACCTATTTACTTAATTACATCCAGGCTAGTGTATGTGCCATATTTTAAGGGGCTCAACACATTTCAGTTTTATGAAGACAGGCATGCTCTTCCACATAGAAGAAACTATTTAATTGCAAATACTGTTAGCCCTATCCATGGCCTCTCTCCATGTTCACTCCTCGGAAAACTGCCACCAATCACTTACAGCTTCATTGGCGAATAAGTGGATGTTCAAATATGAAGCTATTCATGGGAATTCTTTTGAGTACACACAGGTGCAGCTTTCAGCAGCCAGCCGTTTTCGCTCATGTCCCAGCATCACTGCACTTCCTACATATTTACTCTGATAATTATAGCATTTAATAAGTTACAATACAAAATTATTTTCATCATCCACTTGATGATAGTTTTAAGGCTTTTCACTGTGTAAAATTCTGCCTGTAGTCTAGCAGAAAGGATACAGTACAGTAGACACTCTTCTATCATTCCTGTCTTCAGATGCTTGCAGCCATGTCTTGGAGTAACTGTAGTACCAGGGCGCTGCAGCTCAGAGGTCACCTCCCCTCCTCCCCAGCAGTGATAATTATGACATTTATATGGAGAGATGATAGGCCATTTTGACCGGAGAGTCCCCTTGACACATATGAGATTGAGATAGAGAGATGTATTAATTTGGACCAATGACAGAAGTCTTCCAGGCGTGGGCTGTAGTAGGGAAAGCCTTCTGGACAATGTTTTTGAAATCAAGACGTTTCTACTTCCATTCAATTGTAATTTCAATCAATCAATTGATTTAATTTGATTTGATATAATTTCAGTAATCTTTAAAAACAGATGACTACCTCTGAAGCTTATTTCACCTATGATAGGTAAAAGCTTATACTCAGCATTGTTTTGTTTTTTTAAAAAATTATGAAATCAAAATGCTTTTTGAGTGGGACAAAGAAGGAAGAGTCAGCACTACAGTGGACTGGCTCTACTTGGAGCACTCAGAAGGGGGATTAGAGGGGATTTTGTGAGCAGTTAATTACCACTGGTCGAGGAGGGATGGTAATTAAATTACCTTAGCAACCCAGTTGGTGCCCAAACACAGAGGCTTCAAGGTCAGCCGCTGTCAACTACACAACACATTTTCACGTCCACATTAACTGTAAATAAAGTGCCATCTGAACGCAGTTTTTTTATTGCATGTTTCTATTCACCTGCTGTTCTTGAACTGTGCATTGCAACACCGGATTTTTCCATTCTCACCCTCCGTGGTTTCATTCATTTATATAAACTCGGGTCCGCGGACAGAGGCCAGGGAGCTTGAAGGTTCTGCACAGTATTTTTGCTGTTCGTAGTATTGCAGTATTGACCACGGGAACCATTTTTACTTTCACCTTCCAAACCCTTCTCCAGCTCTTCTCTGAGCCCATGGCATTTCTCCAGTTTCTTATGTTCCTTTTTCCTGATGTTGCTATCACTTGGTTTTGCCACATCAACATCAACCACAACAGTTTTCCTCTGCATCCACCACCACAATGTCTGATTGGTTCACCATTACCATTCTGTCAGTCTGTATCTGGAAGTCCCACAGGATCTTGGCTCGGTCATTTTCTACCACCTTTGGAGCTGATTCCCATTTTGACCTTGGAGTTCCTGTACACTATACCAGCCACTTGGTTATGGCGCTCCATGTATGCATTCCCTGCCAGTATCTTACGCCCTGCGGTTATGTGCTGGATTGTCACAGGGGGCTCTTTGTACACCCTAAACCTTGGGTCTTGTCTATTATGGTAGGTATAGGCCTCTGTTGCTCGGCTGTTTATGTGAAGCCATAGTGATGTCCTTCAGTCCGGTCCACTCTTGCCATTGATATCGCCCACTTCAGTTATATTCCGGTGGTACAACCCGGCGGTACAACCCATGTAGGGGCTTGTCCTCCATAATGGTCTCTCCTCCAGCACCTCTTCCTCCATTCTCCATTGCCTGAGACATTCATTGAACACATCATCTGTTTGGCCTTGCCCTTGAGGTACTTGAGGATCTTGGATGTTTCATCCTGGATAGTGGCTCTCATGCTCATGCACTTCATAGCCTCCTTCCTTACAATTAGTGTACAGTCACAGGGTGCTGGATTTGGGGTGGAACCTTCCATGCATGGTTAGGAGCTTTTGTGTCATAACGTCTGTGGTCTGTATCTCTTCCTTTGGCTATCTTATTAATTTTGCAGGGTATCTGATCACTGGCAGGGCATAGCTGTTTATTGCCAGGGACTTGTTCTTGCCATTGAGCTAGCTTCTTAAGACTTGCCTTACTCGTAGGTATTTGGTTGTTGTTGCACACGTTGATGTATTGGGTTCTGCAGTCTTGGGCGAATGTTCAGTCAACCAGGAGTTGATGTTTGCAGACTGTTTTGTTTTTTTATTGTTTTGCCCTTTGGTGCTTTGCTCACGTACTGATCCATGTGCCCACTTATCTTAGCCGCGATGATGCCTGACGTGAGTTTCCATGTTGTGTAGAGACAAGTTCTTGGCCGATAGTTGGATGGGACTGTATTCTGGGAGGAATCCTTCAGGATCAGGACTGTACGCCCTTTGGTTAGCCATTCAGGGTGAGTCCCATCCGTTAGCAGCTGGTTCATTTGTGCTGCCAGGCGCTCATTGAGTGTAGTGAGTTTCTCTAGCCAGTAGGCGTGAATCATGTCAGGGCCTGTGGCTGGCCAGTTTTTCATACCTGAGAATCTTGTATGTTTGCCACTTTGATGGTAACTGGAATCTGTAGGCCCGTTCAGACCGCTGCGTCAAAGCGTCCAGTTTACATTCAAAGTCTGTGTAGACACGCGTCCTGATAATCCGGCATTTTTGCGGTGCGTTTTGAGTATTTTGGGGCGCAAATCCTGCATTTTGAGCGTCGGGGCCTTTGAACATTGGACGGCAGCGACCAGAGCGGCCAAAGCGCCTGACGCAGAAAAGTTGGACAAAGTTGAACTTTTTTGCGGCAGACGCGGCGCAGCAACCAATCAGAGATTATGCTCCAGTGACGTATTTATGCACTACCCGGAATACAGTGACATACCTACGCACTGCCCGGAAGAAGGACCAAAACAAACCCTGCAGCAATAAAAAATCAGCCAGACGCAGCTCTTGGAGCAAATAATGATATTCAATAAACTCTGCTCACCTCTGAAGTATCTGCGGGATCCAGACAAGACGCCGAACCGATCGCCTCCAATTTTGGACTTGGTAAAGTAAATATACCAAATCCACTTCCCCAAGTTGAGGACAGCCACACCGGGAAACACAACTCTTTCTCCACTGTGCATGTGCGCTGGACGCCTCGGATGCCCGTCTGCTGGTGAGTTTATTTTTTGGCGTCTGCCTTCAAATGTACAGGCGTCAAACTAGGCGTCAAGCGCGAATATGGACGCTGCGGTGTGAACGTAGCTTCAGAGTCACCAGCCACTGTGCAACACTGTTGTGTGATGCCTCTTTTTCCCATATGCTTTCCCAGTACGTTCCCTTTGTGGGTCTGCTCTGCTGTTATTACCTTGCCATTGAGTGTACACTTTTTCAAGTTGAGTTGCGGACAGCCGGTTTATTCGTCTGGCTTCATTGTACCTCTTTAGGCGGCTGGCCAAGGCTTGAAGCATGTTTGGCAGTTTTGAGTGCTCCAGGGATGGGCATCTGGTTGTACCTCTTGGGTACTTGTTTTTTTCATTGCACCTCTTTCGGCCTCTGTCACTTGGTCCACTTCTCTCTGCGCTGCCTTGATTTTAGCCTCCAACCTTCGTTTCCATGGTGGGTATTGGTTGCTTTTATAGCCAAGGATCTCTAGGATCACCGCTGCTGAAGTGTACATCAGCTCATTGGTTTCAATGAGGGTTGTGGTAAGGATCGCACTCAATTCTGCATTCACATCATCCAGAAGACTTTCTGATGGCACACAAAAATTAACTAGAGATTATAATCTGCATTTAGTGTATTTTCTTAATACATTTCCAGAGTCCAGGGTAATTGATCTGGTAATTTTTGTTTTGTATTGCCAAAACCATTACTATAACACTCCACAAAAGATGGACACAAATTAGCAAAGCATTGTTATGTATAATTATAATGACTAATATAGAAATCATGTAGGCACTACAATATGTATTAGAGGCCAACGTATTAAAGGCCCACCAAGTTTGGTACAGAAGTTTGTACCTAGGGTCCAGAATGGGGTGCTACATTTCTGAATCTCACTAATATATTTCAGTAATGTGTTTTCAATTGTATTTGAATCAATGAGCCAGGTCCCTTAGATCCAGCTGCCTGCAGCGGACTGATAACACATTTGTGCCATAAGCATTTCAGTAAATGTTGCTTTCATCTCACTCTCAACCATCATTTGGAGCTGAAAAGTACACAACTTAATTTACTAGTTTTTGTCTCTAAAAAAGAGGGTTGAAATGAATAAAATAATAGTAGTTACTTCTAAACTAATCAGGAAAAGTCCAACTTTGCATGTACTTATGTTCTGGTATCGATTAGTAACTAGTAGGTATTTATTATTTGATACCCCGGGGAGAGAATGGCGAGGGCCTAATGCTCTAACTATATACCAGTAAATCAGGTATTATACATACAAGACATTCATTCTAACTATTGCTACCCTTCTTCCTGTGTTGAGTGAGGGCACAAATGAAGAAGAGGTATTGGCAACTCTCCAGGAGCCAGTCGATGGACTGACATGTATCACATAACAGTGTCAGTGCCTTCTACTGCAGCTCACCGGAACATAGGACCGAGCAGCTGGTGCCTCAAACCCTGTGGAGCACCTGGCGGCTGATGCTATCATTGTGGCAGAATTAGGCTGCCTCAGTGAGCAGTAATTATAACAAGAGATCCTAATCTCAAGCACCAAACCAAAAGATGAAGCAAACAGTTACAAATGAGTGATGAATGATCCCTCCTGCAAACGTCCTCTCAGCCTCACGACCGTCTCAACCCAGAGTCACCTTGACAGTGCCCTTCACACTCAGCGCACCGACTATGTGTGACAGCGAACACACCCAGCCCTATGCCATAGCAGCTGTTTGTGTCATTCTGAATGAAAATAGTAAATACCACAAATCTTGCTTAAATTACTACACATCTGGTGTAAACACATTCTGAATTGGACAAAATGTATTCACTTAATTACCTGCATCAGGCCAGGTTCATATTGAACTGGCAGATGCTTACAATAAACATGACAAATGCCTGGAGACTATGCAGTGGTGACAGAAGAAGCTGAATTCACATGTTCCACATCCATTTACTGATAGTTGCAGAGGCAGAACCTCTGTTCTACTTTGACACTTGATATATTCAGTTATTGGGAATTGAACACAATGAAAAATACAGAGATTGTATATATTAAGCTATAGCATATAATACTAACATTCTCCTGTATGTATAATTCAAGTTGTCTTTTAAATGTCCTATACCTGTACCTGTACCTGACTTTTGTTTATTCTATAGTTAAGCCAAATGCCCTTCACACTATACCAGGGCTCTTCAACTTAATTTTCCTGAGGGCCAGATTTCTCAGGGGGCCATGGCCTCTGAGCCGGATAGGCTACAAACCAGGTCTATCCCAGGTCCAGAACAGGTCTAAAGCAGAATTAAAGGGACTAAGCCAGAAAAACCAGCAAGCCAGGTTTAAACTTGTACAAACCAGGAATTAAACCAGAAAACAAGAAAACAAATCTATAATAAGATTTGGAAGATGGGACGTGGGCCGGATCAGATTGTTTGGAAGCAGACATTTTATGAAGAAAAATAAGACTGAAGGATATTACCTATGCATTTTAAAAGTCTTTTTTTTGGGATAACCACACTTACATGGGCAGTTCTGTTTTTCGAATCAGCCACGTAGTAGTACCATGACTGTCTGAGACTATCCCAGACAGTGGTCTGTTATGGTTCAATATCAGACTAAGTAGGCAAACAGTTCAAACTAAAACATCTTCATCACTCATGGTTTATTTTAATTTTTTTTTTTTTTAGAATACCATTAATTTATAATTGGACAAGGGCAAATAAAGAAATAGAGCAGGTAGGGCTGGACAGGAAAGTCTGGGCGGAGTGACCAGGAAGACATTGCACAAACAGTCCCGAGCGAAAAATCAACTCTCAAGTCTACTGACACACAACCGCACACACCCAAGTGTGTGATCTTGTGGCCATACCAAGATTGCCCATGGCTACAATACAGCATGTTTACAGCATGTATATTATGTATGTACATTAATATGCACTGTCCCGACCAAAAAAACAAATCAAATATGATCTAAGTGTCCCTTGTCAATGCTTTCTGTGGTGCTAAATTGCATTGTTTTAACCAAGAAAATTCTAACATGTTTGCACTTCAACCACTTCATAAAAGAAGCAAGTTGATGTAGCGTCCAGTTCAGCCAAGCAGCACACCGCTATTTCTTCTCCCATCTCACTGTGGACGCCCCTCTGCCACTTTGGATATGTCAGGGGCAATAAGGATGAAAAATTGGACCGCTCCCACTGCACACTGACTCTTTTCTCTACCTTCACATGCCTGAAGGTGGCCCTGCGCTTTGGCCACAAACAAAATGGAATTTAACAAGGCTACAATCACTCACAATAGCATGGAAAATAGCCACTGAACCATTTCGGAAAAAGCTAGAGCAAAAACTTTTACTGTATTAAAGATGCACTATGTAACTTTTCTGATAGGGTGTCCACCACCTGCTTGTCTACATGCTACTCAGCATAGAATTGCACACTGTGGTATTAAACTAAACTATCTCCATGGAGACAAGCAGACAACACAATCAGAACTAGTTACAAGTCAAATCTGTGGAGAGGTGATCCTGAAAACACTCAAAGTGAAATATATTATCTTTTATTTAGATTTATTTGATAAGAACAAGTATGTTTCATGAACTTATGTCACACACTACAATATTTTAGCCAGGGCTCATTCTCAATAACTGTCCCTAGTTGGACCTTTACATAAAAGTCATAAACCATCAGAATCAGAATCAGAAAAGGTTTATTGCCATTGTCAATGAACAAAATTCAATAAAAATAGGAACTTGTTTCGGCATTAAGGTGAACGATGAACAATAATAAAAACAACATACATGAAATGAAAAAGGGCATCCATTAAAGAAAACAATTTAAATTGACTATTGGGGGGGAAAAAAAATAGGCTTACTATGTATTCAAACATTTACAGTTAAATTTACAGATGTAGTGCAGAAAAAGAACAGTGCAGTGAGTGATTGATTAAACTGTATTAAATTGTATGCAATACACATCATAAATCCCAAAACGGGCCAAAGATGGCTACACATCTGACCTCCGATTAAGGCGTCTTGATGTTCTCATTTGAAAAGGACCCAGTTGGTCTCTCCCCTCAGCTCTACAGGTAAAGAGTTCAATTGTTGATGCCTTGTAAAGTGAAAGCTGATTGTCCAAAAGTTGCTTTACGCCTTGAGACTCTACAGTTTTACCTCTCTGAGCTTCTCTGATAACTGACCCCACTGCCGAGAGTCACTAAGAACCTGCAGAGCTTGCTAATGCAAGCATTTGTACACACTCTTCAACTGTGCAAATGAGTCTTAACCATTTGTGGCCCATTCCAGTGGAAACTGATCATGAATTGGCCAGGATGTCACCAATGTATTAGAAGTACCAGCATCAAACACCATGTATTTGTATTCCATCACAAACACTGTGACCGTCTGCCCAGGCTCAGAATTGGGTGATTATTGAGACTAAATAATAATTTTAAAAAGTATTCTTTGTGATTTAAATACATCCATTATCAGTACTCTTTTGTCACACACAAGTGGCTGTATCTTGCTGGTGGAGACAATGTAAGAGTTCTTCTTCATATAGAGTTTGCCAGTTTGAAAGGTGTAGAAGACGTAATGCACTAAATTGTAAAAGCACAAAAGTCAGTTTATTATATAGTATAATGAATCACTGTGAATATATACAGCATATGTCAAGTTAAGTCCAGGGAAAACAATATGAACAAATATGCAGTTTAAGTATCAATCAAGTTTGTCCCCCTTATTAAAAAAGAGTTTAAAATGAAATACAGTCAACTCCCATCTCCAAGGATGTGTCTGTGCGTGTCGAGGATTCTCTTTATAAGCAGCTCCAGATTCAAAGGCTTGTAAATCAGGGATATCATAGTTATAAAGTGGTCATAAACTCAAATGGCCACACAATCAATGTTTGCATTTTTTATATTTTCTTGATCACATGTTAATTTTAGACATATGGTATTTAAAACCGAAAGAAAGGCCAAAATCCCAGGTTAACATATGCAACAAAAACTTTGTTTTCTGCTCTACCTTTATAGGTTTAAGAAATATGGTTACAACTGTGTAGGTTAACAATTCTTGAAGGCTGAATATTACTTGTATTATACATTCACTATCCTTTTATATTGCAAACTGTAGTTACTGACCGAATGACGCACGGATTACAAGCCTTTTTCTGAACTTGACCCGTGTATTAAAGAAAAGAAAAAGAAGGCAACGCATTTGTGTTTCACTGAGCTTGTTCCTTTTGTTGCAGAAAAATTAAATTCAATCATGACAGAATTTCTGATATTATAATTATCAAACACATCAAAACAAAATGCATTAGGAGTTATGAAAAAAGACATTGACCTTTTTACATTTTGGCTGCCCATTGACTTCACACTTCTCTTTGATCTCACATAGACATTTTGTATGGAGCGAAGTCTGTGCTGACAGCAAGTCACTGAGCAATTTTGTCACCATTTGAAATGCACCGCTAAATATGCATGCATAACAAATAGTATGATCGGAACACAATGAGCATGTCATCGAGATATTAGTTGAATATTTGCCTTTGTGGCTTTCAGCTGCCATCTGCACTCTTTCTTTGTGCGGCTTCATAGAGCACACTCACTGTTTCCTGCTGTGTTTTCACATTTTCTCATCCAGTCCTTCTGTTCATCAGCTTCTACCAAGCATCAAACTATAAGGGACTCACTACGAGTACTGAGATGTTTCTTAAGCACAAAGTCACAGTAGAGCCAAACCAGGCACACACCTTTCCTTTTACTGGTCTCAATATGCAATTTCTTTCCAAGGCCACCATCCACATCTAAAGATTCAAACAGTTTATTACCATGGCATACTTCAGATGCCCCTCCTGACACAAACCCCTCTAGATTTCCCTACAGTGTAATAAAGTGTACCTTAACCTTGACCTAATTGTCTAGGCCTGGGATTAAAAAAGTCACTGAATCAAACTAGAATATATTGAATGTAGGAAATGTGGAAAATATGGTTTTATAACAATGAACTTTCCTACCCTTTAATACAGCACATTCATTTAAAAATAAGATATTATGGCCAGAAATGGATTACATACTATAAATGTAAGTTCACTGGCCCCTCATAGTAGCTATTTTAAGCAATATATCATTTATTAGTGAGATGAGCTCCACGGTAACGGTCGGGTGAGAGGCTTGAGACTTTGAGAAAGTCCTTTGGCACATGCCAACAACAAACAGATTTGTGAAGAATAAAAAAGCATTTACTGGTAAGATTACGCTCTGGAACTTCCTGTCTCCTCCTTTTCTCCTCCTCTCTCTCCTTTGAGCTCATGGCTCCACTTTCGGCTCGCGCGGAGCGGCTACTTTGCGCTCTAGCGCCTTCAGCGGTGCGGCCCCTCGCTTTGCCCCGTATAAACTAGCGGCATTTAACTGTAGCTCACGCTGTTCACTCACACTAGTGTGGACCCCGTGTGTAAAGGACTTGTTGCACCCGTGTGCGCACGCCACTGTACGTGACTTGCTAAACCCCACGAATAACCTATCGTGGCCATAAATAATTGCAATGATTGAAAAAACGGTTAATCGTGACATCCCTGCAATTACACTTTATTCTATACCATTTTACTTTCAAAATGAGAATAAGAACATTCAAAATGGTGTCACACCCCCTAGGGGGCGCGCCCCACTATTTGAGAAGGACTGGTTAAAAGCCAGACAAGCAGCAGCATAAGAAGTAAGCGATTTATGAATGTATAGCAGATGTAGATATTGTCTGCAGATATTTTTTTAACCAGTCATGTCGCACACACAAAAATTGAATGTATTCTCCTAAAATCGGCACTCTTCCGCAATGTGCTTTGACACACTTTTACAGCCGAATGTTAAATTTAATTTATTTCATAACTTTGGAGAACAATAGAAATTATTTCATTGATCACAATTTAAAGTCTTCTCCTCCTGCTTTTCTGCTGCTGTTCTGTCTTCTTTTCCCTTCTCATTCAAAAAACCACATAAACCAACATTACATTTCTGTGAATATAGGCCTGATTTAGTCATATCTTACAGACACTTTAACAGGGCTATTCAACGTAAGGCCCGGGGGCCAGATCAGGCCCGCCAAACGATCAGATCCGGCCCGTGACCCATCTTCCAAATATTACAATTATAGATTTTTTTTCTTGTTTTCTGGTTTAATTCTGGGTTCTTACAAGTTTAAACCTGGTTTGCTGGTTTTTCTGGCTTAGTCCTTATTTAAATCTGGTTTAGACCTGGTTTGATTCTGGGTTAGTCTTTGTTCCGACCTGGTTTGTAGCTTATCTGGCCCAAATTAAGTTGAAAAGACCTGCAATTGATAACTAATTAGAGTTGTGGTGAATTAATCTGCTGTATTTCCATCATTAACAAGTTGAAACTTTTTGTGCTTTGTATTTAAATTATCCCTGAACGGATTGAAACAAACCCTCCAAAAGAGATAAAATCTCATCTGTTTGGTGGAAGCTGTCAAGCTGTGTGTCTCTGCCTGCTCCTCTGGCCTGCACACTGACCACACAGGCAGCAGCTCTGTTCCTCCTGCTCTGGAGCGCACTGCACCGGGAGCGCGAAGGAAAGACGGAAACTCACGGAGCAGGAGCTCAGAGAGTTCACTCAAAAGAGTTAGTTTCATGGTGATCAGAGAAACGGTGAAGCAAAGCAGCATAGTGGAAGTCAGATTTCATAGTGACGAGCAGGTGCTGTGAAAAGTAGGGGGACATAATCATTCATTTTCAAAAGTGGGAAGGTCGTGGTTTCCGATACAGTTCCGATGCATGTAACGCACAGAACCATTATGAAGGGAGAAGCCAGTTTTTCAGGTATGAAGGAAAAAATGCCATCTTTAGATATGTCAAGGCTTAGAAGAGTGGACAGACATGCAGTAGTGGAGGTATTAGCATAGTAATGGTAGAGGCTGGTTATATACACAGTAATGGAAGAGGCTGGTTATATACACAGTAATGGAAGAGGCTGGTTATGGCACAGTAATGGAAGAGGCTGGTTATAGCACAGTAATGGTAGAGGCTGGTTATATACACAGTAATGGAAGAGGCTGGTTATATACACAGTAATGGAAGAGGCAGGTGATAGTATAGTTATGGAAGAGGCTGGTTATGGCACAGTAATGGAAGAGGCTGGTTATAGTATAGTTATGGAAGAGGCTGGTTATAGTATAGTTATGGAAGAGGCTGGTTATATACACAGTAATGGAAGAGGCTGGTTATATACACAGTAATGGAAGAGGCTGGTTATAGTATAGTAATGGCAGAGGCTGGTTATAGTATAGTAATGGAAGAGGCTGGTTATAGTATAGTAATGGAAGAGGCTGGTTATAGCACAGTAGAGAAAGAGGCTGGTTATAGTATAGTTATGGAAGAGGCTGGTTATATACACAGTAATGGAAGAGGCTGGTTATAGTATAGTAATGGAAGAGGCTGGTCATAGCACAGTAAAGAAAGAGGCTGGTTATAGTATAGTTATGGAAGAGGCTGGTTACAGTATAGTAATGGAAGAGGCTGGTTATAGTATAGTAATAGAAGAGGTTGGTTATATATATACGCAGTAATGGAAGGGGCTGGTTATATAGGAGGCAGCTGACCTTGAAGAGTTTAACCTGCCAATCAAAGAAGTGCGTCTCTTCTCTGACAAGCAGTCAGGCAGAAACCCAGATATGTCAGTGGAGTTCAGATGTATAAATCATAAGCAAACACATGCACTATGTATATTTATCACTGTCTATCACAAAAGTTTTTACCATCAAGTTCTATCATCACACACTCAGAGCTCAGATTTGTTTTTAAACTTTATAAACATTAACATCATCCTTCATTGTATATTCTAATATAAAGAAAAGTGAAGAATTTAGCATCCATTACGCTGCATGCATGTATGTGCATGAGTGCATACTGTACATAAGGCAAATCTCCATGTGCAGGTCTCCATGAGGCTCGCCATCTGCCCCAAAGACGTGCTCAAACACAACAGTCAATATATTTATGACAACACGGAGTTTCAGCATATATTATGTATTTATAGGTTCAAGTCAAGTTTAGTAGCACCTGGCTGAAGAATGGGCTAAGTAGCAGCTGGTATTAGTGTCTACCTCATTCTGTTGTGACACAATTGTTTCATTGTGCTTTGGAAGGCTGCTGACTGTGAGAGTAATTATGAATCCAGGATATCAGTATGAATGGTAAATTCCCCACATGCTGGGAGCTTCTCCAACAACAGCTACAGGTGAGTCAGGACTAAAAATCATAGAGTAGATTATTCATTTTCTTTGAGAATAAGAAGAAAAGAAAAGAAAAGAATGAAAGCAGTTTATTGTCAAAAGAACATTCACCTTGGGCTTAAATGCTTGTTATGGGATCATAATACGAATATGTAGTGCACCAATTATCCCTTTGTGCTGCCCTCCATTGTGCTAATCCTGATGAAAAGGGTGGATTTACTGTATAACTCTTGGGAAAGATATCGTAAGGTACAGCAGTGAGTTTTCAACTGCAGCTCTGACATCATACTTTAGACCTTGCCGTTTTGCTTTCTTTTTTTTGTTCAATGGTGCATTGTGATACAATAAATTGTATTTGTCACACCAGTGAAAAAAGCAATGCAGTTTCACATGCCAATGCCAGGTCAACCATAGTTTTCTGTACCATTCACTTGATAAGAGCATTGTTCAGAACAGTTTTCGGTCCCACATGATCATGATGGATGTGGACATGTGTCGGCTCTGTGCAGTAGCAGCAGCGGGAGACCGTAATGCTCCTTGTTGGCAGACCGCCATTTGAGAGTGGACTCCATCTTGAGTATGGATAGCTGATCTCAATCTAATTTGAGGACTTTCTCCAAAATTAACATCCCTGTAGATGACAGTCATACAGCAGCCTACGGTGACATTATCATTTATGTGCAGCGTTTGCCTACAGCATTTGATAGGACGGAGCTCAGGTATAAAGCCCACTCGCAGAAACTACTGAATGGGAACATTGGTAACACACTGGTTTGAACCCTCAGCTTTCATCATTTAAATAACCTTGTGGTGTCTGCTGTTGGCTTGTTGTTATGCACAAGTGTTAGCTGCTCCATGTAGCCCTTAGCCTCTTTAGATTTATTGCAGCAGACAACAGTGTCAATTGCACTGTGTGTTGGTGTCCTTTCTCTCAGTCAAGTACAGTCCGTATTGGTATAATGTGCTGGCCAAACTAAACTAGGTCGCGGTTATTATAATTGCGCGCCAAACTAAACTAAGTCGCGGTGAGGGGAAGGGGGGGGGGTCATCTCCATAGTGACAGAAGCAAAATTGCAACTGTGTAACATCAGCGGCTAAAACATTTTTACTAATGAATTGTGACATGAGATACGATTTTGTGTCCCTTGCAATATAAAGCCCAGAGAGAAAAAAAAAACATTGACAAATGTTCTTCCTTCTTTCATTTAATAACAAAGAGCTGCAGATTCTCCGAACAACTGCAGTGGACATACAGCACATTATAATACAAGCCTAATACGAGAGAGAGGGGATAGAGAGAGAGAGAAAGAGAGAGAGAGAAGAGAGAGAGAGAGAGAGAGAGAGAGAAAGAGAGAGAGATAAATAAAGGTTCAGTGGGAGAATGCTTGTGTTTCAAAGCAGCTCTTGTCTGACCACATCCAGGACTTTAATGATCCTGAGATCTAATTAACTAATCCAAGATCTAATAAACCATCCCTTAAATGTAAATGTCATACACTTTTTCATTCCACGTTTCTGCTGATCAAAGTTTCCATATTTTACAAAAGTCCTGACAGCGAGGAGATAACGGTCACACCTTCTCCTCGTTCCTTTTCTGCGTTCCAGAGACGAACAGGACGTGCCAGAAAAGTATAAAAAAAATGAAAACTACAATTTTGACTAATTTAATAGTAGCTTTCATGAGGACTTAATAACTGCACATCCTGTAATCCAGTGGGGGAAAAAGTACTGAAAATATATACTCAATACACATACACAATACTGCTGTCAAATGTTTAAGTAAAAGTATGAAAAAACTACTCAATAGTTACTTTTTACTTAATTTTAGTAGAATTTGTGATCAGTTTTAAATATATATATATTGATTTAAACAGTTCAAAATTATTTGATGATGTGTTGATTTGAACCGCAGTCAGCACATTCATTGAGCGGTCGATGCATTCATTGAGTTCTAAGCATTCATGAGCTCTGATGCATTCATTGAGTCTAAAGCATTCATTGAGCTTGATGCATTCATTCGAGCGTCGATGCATTCATTGAGTTCAAAGCATTCATTGAGCTCTGATGCATTCATGATTCAAATCATCATTGAGCTCTGATGCATTCATGCGCTCTAGAGCATTCATCGAGCTCTGATGCATTAATTGAGCTCTAAAGCATTGATCAGGTCTGATGCATTCGTTGAGCTCTGATGCATTCATTGACTCTAAGCATTCATCTTACTCTGATGCATTCATTGATTCAAAGCATTCATTGAGCTATGCATTCATTGCGCTCTAGACATTCATGAGCTCTGATGCATTAATTGAGCTCAAAAGCATGGAATCGAGCTCTGATGCATTCGTTGAGCTCTATGCATTCATTGAGCTCTAAAGCATTCATTGAAGCTCTGATGCATTCATTGAGATCTAAAGCAATTAATTGAGCTCTGATGCATTCATTGGCGTCTAGAGCATTCATCGAGCTCTATGCATTATTGAGCTCTATAAGCAGTTGATCGAGCTCTGATTGCATTCGTTAGCTCTGATTATTCATTGAGCTCTTTAAACATTCATCGACTCTATGCATCATATTTAAGCATATTGAGCTTGGTCATTCATCAACTTGACGCATTAATTGAGCTCCAGAGCATAATCGGCTCTGATGCGAATTATCTAGATCATTGAGCTCTAAAGCTTCATTAACTCTAAAGCATCATTGACTTGCTGTGCATCTTGAGCCTAAGCATCATCGAGCTCTAAAGCATTTATTGACTCTGGTGCTTCATTGAACTCTAGACACATGTGTCAACGCAAGGCCCGCGGGCCAGATTGGGCCGCCAGATGTTTCATCTGCCCCGAACATTCTAGTTATAAATATTCATTCCATAGATATATCGCGTTTTATCGCTAGAACTACAATTCCCACAATCCTTTGCAGCCGTGCCCCCCGCGCTGCTCGCCTTGTGCCTCAAGGCCGAGGGACGCGACCAGCGTACATTCTCGCAGCAGATTTAATGAACACACGGCAGCATACCTGCGCCCAGCGACAGCTTCACACGTGGCTCTGCCCCAGGGCAGATCTGGGAAACACGAGGAATAAAGAAAAAGGCGGTTTTGTGGACGTTGGATGCTGTGCTAAAAGCGGCGCTAATGTGAAGCTAACAACAAGAAAACAAACTTCTTTGCTGACAACTCTGTGAGGAAAACATCCAACCAGTGCAAAACTGGACAAGATCATGAGCCACAGGTAAAAACACAGGTCAGAGTGTAATAAAGTATGAACATGTCAGAGTGAAGCTGCTTTGAGCTCTCATTTGATTCACAACATGAATCATTTTGCTCTAAAACAAGCTAAACTGTAAAAAATAGTGAGCTCATATTGAGTTTAGTGCAGCAATATTAACACTGTCTGTGATACAAACATTTAATATCAGAATCATATCACACGTCCATGTTCCTGTTCCTGCTGCTGATGCATGAATATGGACCTGCTGCAGATTTGTGCAACAGTGTCCACATAGAACAATTACTACGACTATATAACATTGTTATATTTTTTGTTTTATTTTTTCTACATTATGTTCGGCCCGCGACCCAGCCTGAGCGTCGAAAAGTGGCCCCTGGCCCAAATGAGTTTGACACCCCTGCTCTAGAGCATTATCAAGCTCTGATGCATTCATTGAGCTCTTAAAGCATTCATTGAGCTCTAAAGCATTCATCAAGCTCTAAAGCATTCGTCGAGCTCTGATATGCATTTCTTCGAGCTCTGATGCATTCGTTCGAGCTCTGAGGCATTCGCTCGAGCTCTTAAAGCATTCATCGAGCTCTAAAGCATCGTCGAGCTCTATGCATTTGTCGAGCTCTGATGCATTCGTCGAGCTCTGAGGCATTCGTCAGCTCTAAAGCATTCATCGAGCTCTAAAGCATTCGTCGAGCTCTGATGCATTCTGTCGAGCTCTGATGCATCTTCTTCGAGCTCTCGAGCATTCTCGACTCTGATGCCATTTCTTCGAGCTCTATCATTCGTCGAGCTCTGATGCATTCATTGAGCTCTGGTTAATCAAAGGAGACGACGCAGTGCTGCTCTGTGTGTTTGTTGGTGTAGAAAGGTGCAGAGATATGAGGTGAAACTGCTCTGGGACAAATGGGAGTTGTGCTGTACTTAACGCAAAATAGTGAGGGGAAAAAAAGCACAATAAAAATATGCCAACTAATATTTTAGGCCCAGACTTATAATGACAAACTGATTTAATAAGTCGAATATAAAAACGGCACTTATTGTGCAGTTTTAAACTTTATAATAGCCAGTCAAAATCTACCTAAATAACCTTGAAATTGAATTCCACTGGACTTGTTTGACTGAAAAGGATTCATTTAAGTTTTATTTTGGCAAATATTTCCAGTGTCTCATCACACACAAAGCAACTTGTGAGCACAGCAATTTATTCTTTGGAGGTGTGAACTCTTGACGTAGTTTTCAGAAATAACAGTTGGTTACTAAGCAACTTTGGTGCAAATCTACAGTGCTCAGCGTAATGTCTATCAAACATGTATCATCTAAGTTAGAAACAAGTAACAAAGAGTCTCTATACATCCACAGGAGATAGTGGACAGTCCGGCCAACTGTGACGCAGAACAACATAAAGTGACATCACAAGTGATACAGAAAAACACAAAAGAAACAAACATATTACAACTCAAACATATTACTATTATTCATTCAAACATCATCTTGTGGTGTTGCTTGCAAAACAAGCTAAGTTTTGTATCACTGGTACGCAAAGTAATTTAGTCATTCCTCATATTTTGTTGCAAGAAGCAAGGCAGGCAAGTTTTGTAGAGCACAATTCGTACACAAGCAATTCAAAGTGCTTCACACAACAGGAAAAAATGCATTAAAATCACAAAGACATGCAGAGAATCACAATCTTAGTTCAAGACATAAAAGAGAAGAGTGCAAAGAAAAGCATTTCAGTCATATGCAGCAGCCAAACAAAACAGTTTTTAGTTTAGATTTGAACATTGCCAGAGTAGCGGCCTGTCTAACATCCTCAGGAAGACTGGTTCCAGATTTTAGCTGCATAGAAACTGAAATGCAGATTCCCCATGTTTAGTCCACTCTGGGCAACCAGCAGGAGGCCGGTCCCTGAGGTCCTCAAGTCCGGATTGAGTCATATGGCACTAAAACATGTCCGAGATGTACTTTGTGCTAGGGCCATGGAGTGACTTGTATACAAGCAGACTGCTTGAAGTCTAATTCTCTGAGGCCACAGGGAGCACATTGCAGAGACCTGACGCAAGGGACTATGTGATCGTTACTTCCTGGTTCCAGTCGCCAGATCAAGATTGCCAAACACACAAGCCAGTGCTGAGAGAAAGATGGCCACACTGTCGATAAAAGAAGCAGTGAATGTTAGCAAGGCCAAATGTCTGTTTTAATTAAAGTTTGGCACAAGTACATGGAAAACCCCCAAACTCTATCAGAATGGCATGGTTAGGAAAGAAAGCACTCAAATAGTGGAAAAGGTTTTCACATTGTACGTTGAATAGAAAAAGGAAAATAATGTCCATGATTATCACGTAATGTGATAATGTAGATAATAATCATTTAATGTTACTTTACATGTTTCCTGGGCACTAGAGAACAAATGTGTGGACATGACCAAGTCACCCACATAGCACGAGTAGCAGAGGCACAAGCACTCCCCATATCGTGTGCTATAGGCCCAACACGAATCCTGAGAGCCTATGCACTCAAGAATGCAACGGTTTTAGCTTACCTTTAGTGTTGCTTGATCTTAAGTTGACAATTGAAAAACAAGTGCTAAGAGGTAATGACGAATCAAAACAAGCTGATCTAGAAAGTTTGGGAAGCCTGCCTGTCCCAGATATTTCACGAGTCGATGAACGGATTAGAAAATAAGCTTTGATCCTGTTAGTATGATGCCTAACATATTTTCAGCCCCCGGTGAGACATGAAACAATTCATCCAAGGTATTTTGGACTATAGACCTTAATACCCCTCTACAACAAACAAATAGCTTAGTTTTAAATTGGCATGTGTGTGTGTGTGTGTGTATATATCTTTATGTATTTATTTATATTTACATGTGCTAATCATGCAAACACAATAATTTTAAAGCATGTGATGCTTACAGTGACTTAAAAGATACAGTGGTTTTACAACTGTCTAAATTTACAAATAATTTGATAGACTATGTGTACTATACCTCGTCGTCCCTCAAAAAAAAGGTGTATGAACAAACAAAACATTCATGAACTTGATATATGTGTTGTGAAATACTTCACAGACCTTGGTCGTTCTAAATCCTCTTAAGACCAGAAACCCTTCTCTGTCTCTGTGTCATATCTCCTCCAGCCCATGGTGACCGCAATGTGTCTCACACACTTTGTCTCACAAAGGACAGATCAGCACCACCCAACCCTAGGACTGAGCACAGTGGAAATGGCTTCCCTGTGGCCATTTTGAGCCTGCGTCCTCTATGTGTTGTCTCCTTTTAAGCTTGTGCATGGGGAATACTGTCTGTGCGTGTATTATGACTCTTAATAAACACGCTTTATATCTTATACTGTTTAGAACTGCAGCTGAATCTCCCATGTTGCAATGCACACAACATGCATTTTAAATGATTTATAAAAGTAATACTAAATAGTGTTTTAGTCAACTCAAGAAATTCTTGGTCAACTAAAGACATGCCCTCGACTAAAGGGGGCACAGTGTTTTAAAAAGCTTTTAAAAAATGTCTAACCACAAATACATAGTAGTTTTAGTAAAGAGTATCTTCATTAGTATAAAAGCAGATTAAACTGTCTAGTCCCCCGAAAACTCCAGCCAAAGCCCCTTTATGTTTTCTTCTTTGCGCAGCGGCCCATATAAATAATAAACATAACAAAATAATTTGTCAACATTTGGTAGACTTGACTCCATCGACCGCTTAATAGTCTAAGGACTAAAAGACTACCGATGATCTTTAAATGTGATGGATCAAGTCAATAGTAGCAATATTCCATGCTGATACATGCTGATGGAACGGTATGTTTAGTCTACATGAGTCGGGACAGAGATGCAGAAAATGAAAGAGCAGAATGTAAGCTGGTGACACGCACCTTAGTAAACATTACTCAAACAAGCCTCATCTAAGAATGACAATTATTTAATTTTATGTTACCAATGATAATTACTATATTCGTGGTTATGAGCAACTTTCCTTTTTCATCAATAAAGTAGTGAATAATGGTCATGACACCATTTGAATTTGATACCATTAAAGGCTTTTTATGCTCATAATGTTGCCTCAGCTGGGCCGGCTTATGCTATCATTATGTAGCATTAAATGTATAACAGGGACTTGCACCTGCATAAGGTCAACCCATAATGGTGGTAATAGATTCTTTTTCCATACAACTGCTGTAGTTGATATTTTTGCCGAAGAGTGAGTACTGTAATGTGTCTATTAATATTTAAACTAAAATAAGGTTTTAAACTAGTTGTAATGTTTTTATAATAACAATTCTCCAAAAGTGTGACTGGGGATTAGAGTGAAAACTGATGGTTGAAAAGGTTTCAGAGGTTGACATCTTGTTGTTTTTTTTTATATCAAAGATTGCCATCCTGAAGTCATTTTCAACCAAAAGGTACTGGTCTGAGAGACATGTCAATTTCAAAACAAATGACAACCTCTTTACCTCTTTTTCTTCCATGGACCATCCCTGGAGGAACGAGGGATTACACAGAATTATGAGGAAAACTGCTCTGTCTACTTATTTTCACTTGCCCCCAAAATAAAGGTTAAGGCAATAATTTCAGCCAGTCAACAGGGCAAACCCAGCCGAGCACAGATTTCTCAGCCAAGCACATTAAGGGAGATTAATTTGCCTGCTAATGGGAGGAGGCTTGAACCCCTCTGGATGCGAGGCCTGGTAGGAGACGTAACCAGCAGCCAGCTCTGGGAGTGAAGGTGGGAAGCGCACAGTGCATTAATCACACTGACAGCACGGGACAGACGAAAAGAGCGGCATCATCGGGAGAAGAGTGGGTGACTGTGTAAATGAGGGCGTGCTAATAAAGAAATATAAAGTACAACTGAAAAACTCTGCATAGGAGGATTTAGGGATTTACAAGAACCTTCTAAAAACTACAGAACTATTGCACTCATTGCCATCTCACTGTCTCGAAAACAGTTGACTTTCATATTTTGCTTTTTTGTGTGGATCGTATCAATGGGTGCCTTACATTTTCTAAAAGCATTAAATAAGCATGATTATTGGAGTAATGCAGTATATTTCTTTCCCTTTTTTTTCTTTATTTGATATGACAGTTGTAGTGTGTAAGGGGGAGGAGACAGAGGGGGCAAGTGTCAAGGGCTGGACGAAACCCACAACCACATAGGCAAGGCAAGGCAAGAGGCAAGTTTATTTGTAGAGCACAATTCGTACACAAGGCAATTCAAAGTGCTTTCACACAACAGGAAAAAAATGCATTAAAATCACAAAGACATGGCAGAAATCACAATCTTAGTTCAAGACATACAAGAGAAGAGTGCAAAGAAAAGCATTTCAGTCATATGCACAGCCAAACAAAACAGTTTTTAGTTTAGATTTGAACATTGCCAGAGTAGCGGCCTGTCTCACATCCTCTGGAGGGACTGTTCCAGATTTTAGCTGCATAAAACTGAAACGCACATTCCCCATGTTTAGTCCTGACTCTGGCACCAGCAGAGAGGCCGGTCCCTGAGGTCCTCAGAGTCCGAGATGGTTCATATGGCACTAACATGTCCGAGGATGTACTTTGGTGCTAGGCCATGGAGAGACTTGTATACAAGCAGAGCTGCTTTGAAGTCTATTCTCTGAGCCACAGGGAGCCAGTGCAGAGACCTGAGCACAGGACTAATGTGATCGTACTTCCATGGTTCTAGTTAGGACCCGAGCAGCGGCGTTCTGGATGTACTGCAGCTGTTTTACAGCTCGTTTGGAGAGGCCAGTGAGCAGGCCGTTACAGTAGTCTAATCTACTAGAGACAAACGCATGGATAAGTCTCTCCAGGTCTGGTTTAGACACTATACTTTTGACAATGTTTTTTAGATGGTAAAAAGCTGCTGATGTTATTGATCTGACGTGGCTGTTAATATATATGTGCATAGGTGCAACGCTCTTAACCACTGCACCACCAGTGAAGCACTATGCAGTGTATTTCTGTATAAATGTTGTAGACAATTGAGAAAGAGGCTAAAGAGGCACAAGAAGCCACACATCAAACATGTGATCACACTCAGGAACAACTGTGGTGCTAGAAGATTGTCAAGAATAAAAGACACAAATAAATGAATCTCTCTAGTCTATTGGCCACATGAACACCAGCGACTAACTTCCCTTGAATAGCACACAGCCCTCAGGGCCACCAGCTTTGGGGGGCCCTGTTGGAAGCTCACTGGTGAATATTAGATTGTATGTCTCCAGATCTCATTAAAGGAAGCATCAGGACAATGTCTGCATCTCAAATGAGGCACTCTGCTGCCCAGTTACATTGGCTGACTTGATAGTAGACGTGACAGACAAATAAGAATGACAATGGTCTTTTTGGTTACAAAATTAGACAAACATTGCATCCCAGTTTGAAAGTCCATGTATAAGGTCCAATTGGCACGGGCCACGTCGCGAGACATTACACCTACATGGTGCGTGTCCTCACTTCAAAGTGTCGGTGCCCCATGTAAGGACTGACTGGGGAAGAGAGCGTTCTCCAGCGTGAAGCGCTCTTCAAACAGACTTGAGCTTGGGTGAGCTGAGTTCAATTGGGGGTTTTAATGCAATCTTAAAAGGCAAAGAAAAAGAGTGTCTGTCTGAGCTTTTAACCGCAAACTCTGTTGTATTTGTTCTTAAAGCAGAGCTAAGTAACTAAATAACTAAGAGCTCGCCCCGCAGCTCCCTTGTGACAATACATGGTCAGAAAATAGACGTAAAAGCTTTTATTTTTGTAATTTTTTTTAAAACTTTTTTCTTTCTTTATCATAAGACAGTCAAGTCACAGACAAAAAAATGGCATATTGACAATTGCCATTTTTCTCAGGGTCGATGTTGGTAAATGTTGCAAGGCTAGTTTTCCTCCCAGAGACAACAGGGGGGGAGACCACAGACATTGCAAACAGCCGGAAAATACAAATGTAACCTTCCCAGGGACTTACAAAGATGTTTAATAAGGTGCAACGCTTACTTTGTTCTTGGCCCCTGAACCACTCTGTACATTTATTCAGAGACTAAACAGCAGCAGCAGAGTGACAAGAGGCTCCTCAAACCAAAACTGTAAAATCCCACAGAGCAGGACATCTTTTGGACAATCATCCTTCTCCTATAAGAGCTGTAAACTCTGGAATTCATTACCCACTGAAATAAAGTGCATCTCTGAAGTAAAAAAAAAAATTCACCTCCAGACTTAAGTGCTGGCTGAAAGAACATCACAACTGTACCCACCTGTAAGTGTTGTGAAAGTGCATGAGTGAAAATGTATGAGTTAGGAAGGATGAGCTGTGTCGACGTGTACGTTTACCACTGATTTAGTCAGATTTAGTTGAAATGTATTTTAATACATTACATACCTTTTATATCTGTAAAAGAGTAAAAAAAAGCCCAACCAGGGACGGGAGTTGAAAATGAGCACTGGCTATAAACTTTGTATGCATCGCCATGGCTACAGGCTTTGTTTTGTAACTATGTACGATTGCATTGTCCCTGTCCAATTAAATAAATACATAAATAAAAGTTGAAATGTCTTATTGGTGGAAAGGTTTTGATGATTTGTGTGCTGTTGCGTCTTTCCCTTGATCTCAATGGGTTTTACATAAATAAATAAATTTATAACAGACATACATACATAAATACATACATACATACATACATACATACATACATGCATCGATACATAATTAAATACATAAATAAATGTTGATAAATAAATAAAATCATAAAGTAGTGTTAAAAAAAAATATTACTCAACCAATGAAAAATAAATGTGTGAATCTGTAAAAATGTAGAAAAGATAAGTGATCAACTGTTACCTTTTCAATCAATCATATATAGTGTTACATAGGGATTCTCTGTTAATGATTGTACATATTAATACATTGTTGATTATGACAATGAATACATCTAATTTTAACTTCTCTCCACTCAGTAAGAAAAGCCAAATCAAGATGTATCACCTTAACAGAGACATTTTTGAAGATAAAAGGGGATATATTTGACAGAACGTCCAGATGGAGTTACAAGGTTTTGCGTTGATTGATAAGTGCACAAAGTTAGTGCGGAACTCCAAAAGATGATGTGTGAACGATATCAGCAGCGTTAATTGGAGCCTGCTATTTACCAACAAACAGTGGGAAGTCTTTGAAAAACAACTCGGTGCTTTTTCTCTAAAGGTGTTTCATGAACGTGTAACAGGCACGTGGGATCGAAAAACAAACACCTCACCGTCTGGTCATCAAAATGATCATCCAAAAATAGTGTTTGAGAAGGACAGGACAACAGTCGCACCTACAGTGACAGGAACAAAATTACTATTAAAATGCACTTTAAGTATAAAAGTCATGTCCTAAAATAAACAGTGAAGTTTCAAACAAATGTAATGCGCTGAATTACACTTGTCTATCGATATCGAAATTGTTGAAACGGCTACCAATATTATTTTCCACATCTTTTTTAATACGACCAAGCCCGTATGGTGAAGGCTGTTTGAGACATGGACACAAAGCCAATATCCGGCAGGAGGATATTGAGCCTCGTCTAGCTGTAAATGTGATTGTGTCCTTGGAGTTCTCGGGCTGCTCCGAGCCGTTACCCATTGTCTTGTTCTCGCCGCAGAGACCCACTTGAAGCGACACTCCCTCTGCCAAATAGTTTGAGCCAACCAGTCAGCTAACACCCAGTAAGGAGCCAATACTTTTCCCACAGGAGCTGGTGTTTTTTGTTGCTACCGAATGAGACTGTGCTGTTTTTTAGCCACTGTTTACTTGTTATTAATTACTCAAGACTACATGGCATCTGGAGTATACACCTGTTCTGTGGTGTACCGTGAAACTGGCAGATAACTAGCCCCATAATGAGTAATGATTATTTTATTATTATTATTATTATTATTATTTTTATTATTATAATTAATTTTTTTTTAAATTAATTATTGTTATTATTATCAGTTTAATGACTATTTTATTGATACATGCAAATGCTTATGTAAATTTTTAGCATATAAGAAAAGAGAATTAACTTATAGCCATAAATGGAGTTTCGCGCTTTTGCTTTTCCCAAGCACTACGTCAATGTTATTGATTTGAAATGGATATTTTTGGATGTCAATGTGTTAATATTGATAAAATATGAGCTCTGCACGTCTCCCCTCTCAGCTGGAGCGGCTCTGCTCCAAGGCAGAACAAGTGAAATGTAAATTTTTTCAAGAGAAGGCGCAGATAGGAGAAAACTGGATAGTCCAATTTTGTTTAAATGGTGGACACCGTGAACATAACAGCCTTTAATCACCATGACTCAGCAGTGGAAACGCACCCTCACTTTAAAATATGAGCAAATTTCAAACTAAACCCTGGTCACTATGACCAGAGAGTGGCAGCTCATTGTGCATTTAGGAGGTGCCAGTGTCTGCACTGTATACACACAGTGCCAAGAGGCTTCTATTGCTCGACTGGCTGGACCTCGGACAGTGGGTGGGCCCAGGTACCCAGACCCATTGTGCACACAGGCTTTATATCCATTGCAAAAACACCACCCAGGTTGTGCTTTTAAGATGAGGGCAATAGAAGAGCTGAGCACACACAGAGCTGCAGCGCATCTTGTCATCACTCTTATTAAGATTTTTTGCTAGTTAGTTAATAGCAGAGGTGAGAGTAACTCACCTATGTGCAAGTAAGTCTCAAGTCTTAACGTCCAAGTCTCAAGTAAGGTCCAAGTCACCAGATCATGAGGGTCAAGTAAGTCAAGTCGAGTCACTGTTTTTAGTCCTCTCAAGTCATCATGCGTGTGAGTGTTGCCTAATCTTCCTAAACTCTTTATGTTCAGCGACACACTGAGCATTTTACGTATAAAAGCAAATAAACGCAAGAAAAATCTATTAGATCTTAGTGAATCTGTTTACACTGTAGTAGCAGGAATGTATCATTTGATCCTGACACCAATCAAATATTGCCAATTTTGTAAATTTGTAAATAATAACATTTGCATAATCAAAACTAAACAAAACTACCTTCGCTAACTAGCCGACTCACTACTGCAGCCGACGTACTGCACGACTACTCCACCCACTACTGCCAAACTACTGCCGCGAACTACTGAGCTATCCGAACACTACTGCGACACTACTCGACCACTACTCTCGACACTACTGGCGATCACTTCACTCGCCCCGACTACTCCCGGACACCACTCGCGAAGCCACTACTGCCGACATTACTGCGACATACTCGACCACTTACGCGTCCGACACTACTGCGACACTACTCCGACACTACTGCGACACTACTCCGACACTACTGCACTACTGACACTACTGCGACACTACTCCGACACTACTCCGACACTACTGCGACACTACTGACACTACAACTACTGACACTGGCGCCAACTCTGCGTTTGGCGTTGCGCTTGCCGCTGCATTTGCCCTTTTCTGCACGCTAATAAGTGTTTATTGTTGGGATGTCTCAGCTCAGAGCCTCGTATATGATCGCCAGTCACTTTTTCATATTAAAGTGTCTCACAAAATGTTCTTAAAACGCACTAATAGTGACCGGTCCTCAGGCCCTCCTCAACCGTTCCTCACGCCCATACTGGACTTTCTGCAGAGAGCACCATTCTCCACACGCAGGAGGAAGCGCTCCCGGAGACGGGGTAAACGTGCAGGTTTCCTGGTACAAGCCAGGGCCTACCTTCCCCTGGCTAAAGGGTGCGGTGTGCCCTTTTCATGGTCCCAGATCCATCCATCGGTCCCTTCCTCTCTCGAGTGCTCCGTGCGCCGGCTGTTTGGCTCTGTTCAATACAAGATCACTTGCAGGAAAGACGCTTGTGTTGAATGACTTTATTTCATCTTGTCAATTGGACCTGCTTCTTCTCACTGAAACGTGGCTTTGGAGTGGTGAGTTTGTTCCATTTTCAGAATCAGAATCAGAATGATGGTTTATTGCCATTGCCAATGAACAAAATACACAAACATAGGAGCTTGCTTTGGTGATTTGGTGCAACATAAAACACTGAACAATAATAAAGTAAACATATATAAAATCAAAAAGGGCATGCATTAAAGAAACGATTTAAATATACTATAGGATAAAAATAACTATGTACACAAAATTTACAGTTGAATGTGCAGATGTAGTGCAGAAAGTGAACAGTGCAGTGAGTGATTGATTGATTAATAGTTAAAGTGACAGGTGTTTAGCAGTGTTCATGAGACCAACGGCAGAGGGAAAGAAGCTGTTCTTGTGGCGGTAGGTTCTGGTCCGGATGGACCGTAGCCTCCTGGCTGAGGGGAGTGGTTCCAATAGTCCATAGCTGAGAAGGGTCAGCTGTGATCCGAACTGCTCGTCCCAGAGCCCTGGAGACGTACAGGTCCTGCAGAGATGGAAGTCTGCAGCTGATCACCTTCTCAGCAGAACGCACAATGCGCTGTAGTCTCTGTTTGTCCCTGGCTGTTGACTGGTGTTGGGGCTCTTTGCCAATCCGTACCACACGGTGATGGAGGAGGTGAGGATGGACTCAATGATGGCCGTGTAAAACTGCACCATCATCTGCATTGGCAGCTTGGCTTTCCTCAGCTGCCACAGGAAGTACATCCTCTGCTGGGCCATGCCTCCGGACAATTCCTTCTTTAGTTCTCCCCGGGATTCCCGCAGGGGTGGAGGGCTAGCCTCTGTGTTTCGATTTTTAGTGTTGCCAAACTTCATCTCCATGTGCAGCTTCCAGTTTTGAACATATATTGGACCTGGTTTTGTTTCATGGCTTGGACATGTCCATAGATGAAATTGTGGACACACGTGTCTCGGATCATCTTCCTGTCGTGTTTACTATAACACTGCCTGGTCCTGCACAGCCCTGTGCTGTCGCGCACACTCGGCGCGTTATGAACTCTTCAACCCCGGCTCAATTTTCCTCATTGTTTGCAAACTCAGATTTTCTTTTATCTTCTTGGAGGGATGTTGAAGAACTGGCTCTTGCATTTGATAGCACCTGCAATGGTATTTTGAACTCCATCGCGCCCTTTCGCACTAGCCGAAACGCGTTTGTGACCCATGGTTTAATGAGACCACACGCAATCTCAGACACTAATGTAGATGCACTGAGAGAAAATGGCAAACGGACAAGTTGCACATCCCAACATATGCTCAGGACTTCTTTAGCTGCCTATCAGCTGGCTGTTAAAACTTCTAAATGTGATTATATGTCTAACCTTGTGTCCACAAATAGCAATAAGCCCCAAGTGCTTTACAGTGTATTGAACAACATCATTAACCCATGTTTGAATGTAGGCATGATTTATTTTACAAGCTTGGGTGAAAAATGTCTGATGTTTTTTGTTGGAAAAATGTAAGGGATTAAGTCCACCTTCTCTTTGTTCCCGATATCCGACCCTGCTGCTGTTCCTATGTGCCATGTACTTGCCTTGGAACAGTTCGAGCCTATAGCCCTCAGTGAATTGGCAAAGATAATAAGACGCTTAGACCCTCCTATTGTCCCACAGATTGCCTACCGTCTAAACTTCTTAAAGAAGTCTTTGATGCTGTTAGTCCAATTGTTTTAACTTTGATTAATGCATCACTTTCCTCTGGCTGTGTTCCCTCTGTTTTTAAACATGCTGTTGTCCAGCCCATTATTAAAAAGCACAATTTGGACCCTATTGTTCTCACAAACTATAGGCCAATATCTAAACTTTCCTTCCTTTCTAAAGTTTTGGAAAAGGTTGTCTATCGCCAACTCCAGTGACACCTTGCCTGTAATGACATTTCTGAAAAATGTCAGTCAGGCTTAAAGCAACAACATAGCACAGAAACTGCACTTTTAAGTGTTTTTAATGATCTTCTTTTAACAGGTGCTTCAGGAAATCTTGCTGCCCTTCTGCTTTTAGATATGTCCTCAGCTTTCGACACAGTCGACCACAGTATTCTGCTGTCTCTTTCAGAACTGTCAATTGGTGTTAAAGGCCTAGCACTTAACAAGTTCAGATCATACTTGTCAGAACGAAACTTCTCTGTTCACCTTGGCCCACATCAGTCTAAAACTGCCCCTTTCAACTGTGGTGTACCTCAGGGTTCCATCTTAGGTCCAATTCTCTTCAGCATTTATTTGTTGCCATTAGGCTTTTAAAATCTCATTCCATTGCTTTGCCGATGACGTGCAAATCTATGTTCCCCTGCAGTCAAATACATCATCATTTGATCCCCTGATTCACTGCCTCAGAGACATTAAGGTCTGGATGACTCTTATTCTTCTACATTTAAATGAGAAGAAAACTGAAATTGTTGTTTTTGGTGATTTAGATGTATTAAGAGGGGTGGATATTTTTCTTGGTCCTCTCTCTTCTTTTAACCTCCCCATTTGTGTGAGAAATCTTTGTGTGCTGATGGATTCTTCTCTTAAACTGGACAAACAAGTCAGTGCAGTGGTTAAACCCAGCTTTTTCAGCCGAGGTTACTGGCTAAAGTAAAACCGTATTTACCTAATTTATTCCATCACGCCTAGATTACTGCAACTCTCTTCATTATGGTCTCGATCTGACCTCTCTTAAACGCTGACAGTTAGTACAAAACGCAGCGGCCCGGCTGCTCACAGGTACAAGGCGTCACCGACACATGACTCCAGTCCTGGCTTCACTGCACTGGCTTCCAGTTATCAGAGAATCCAATTTAAAATGTTGCTCATGGTTTTTAAGTCTTTAAATGGTCTGTCTCCCTGTTATTTGCGGGAGTTATTGTCCCACCTTGTTCCTGCTCGTACCATGCGGTCCTCCAATTAGCTCCTGGATGTGCCCAGGTCAAAGCTGAAAAGCAGAGGGGACCGAGCTTTCTCTGTGGCGTGGCCCAGGCTCTGGAACAGCCTCTGCGTGTGAGAGCTGCTGAGACACTAGAGCAGTTTAAATCCTTGTTAAAAACCTACCTTTTCTCTCTGGACTTTTAAACACAAACTGAGCTGAGTCATTATTTTATTAACTTCATGTGTATTTTAATTGTTTGTATATATGTATTATTGCACTTTGCTGTACAGCACTTTGGGCTTTTAAAGTTTTAAGTGTGCTTTATGAATAAACCTTAATATTGATAAAAGTTTGTTTTGCAAAAGTGCCATTTTCACGACATTTTGCCTCAAAATGCTCGATTCTGATGAAAACTATGGGTTTAACAATTAAAGTACATACATGGACGTTTTTTTCGTGTACAATATGTGGCTAAACCTGCAGCACAAAGTTTTCTGTGGGACTGTGAAAACTCTGGCTGGCTAGGGGAAGTCCTGTGTGAACAGAGCTGGCAAGGAAAGAGTTAAGGTTTGATCCATCCTAAAATACCACTATGATGTGAGCATATGCTCTTCCTTCCTCCATCCACAGCAATCCACCAACACTGGACACAAATACATAAAATAAAACATAAATACAAAACATATTTCATTACAATAGTAACTTAAAGCATTTCACAGATGTTGTTTTTGTGAACAGTTAAACTGGCAGTACAGCTGTGCAGTACAGCTGGCATCAATATCGTTGGGCGTGTAGTTCCTAAATGCACCTTATTATAAACATAAAAGTGTCAGTAATTCAGTTTTTAAATCACATAAATTGTGGGTCCATATTTCAGCTAACCATTTTGCCACTGTCTATTGAGGCTGAGAATAATTAAATGTTTTGTTTGCCTTGTTTCCTGGTGCAAAAAAGAAAAGATGGGTCTTTGCTGTCAGCTTCTCTATGATCCACAGCATCGTTCTGTCCAGGCCTGTCACTCAACAGTTCTCTCCATTGGCATCAAAACATCTGATAATCTTGTGGCTTTGTGCTGAAGTGGAGGAAAACAGACAAACCCTGGCATGCTTCGCCTTCTAATTACATGACATCTGTCATCTAAAGTCATCTTCTGTGACATTTGGGAACACTTTATGCCTGTAAGTGAAGAAGTGCAATCAGCACTAATGTATGCAAATAAAAATTGAAGTAGGTACAGGTGTACAGCACTCCTGTCTTGAATGAATGACTGAATAAATGAAATATGGATTTGGAATGATAATGGATGAAACAAACTACTCCGACGATTAAGGACTGGACGGACATAATAACCGACATACGCACAAAGGGAAAATCACATCTGGACTTAATTGGAATATGGACAAATTTGACAAACAATGGACAAATTGGGACAATTATTTTGGACTTAATATGCTGTAACCCTTCTTTTCTTTGGATGCCACCTCCTTATTTTCTAATGTTATTCTTTAATGATCTTGTTTTGTCTCTGGTCCTGCCCAGCTCTGTTTTTTGTTTTATGTTTGTTTTTGTGGTTTTATGTTGTAAAAAATAAATGATAAATAAATATGGATTTGATTACCAGGGCAGCCGATTTTGTGTTTTCAAATTGTCTAATAAATGAATGTGAAACAAAATTCACTATTGATTAATGGAAATGTTGATGGAGATGGTTGATTATTGTTAATCTTTAACTAGGTAAGATCCCATTGAAAACGAGTGCTTTTTCTAGGGGAACCTGATTGCTATCGAATGGAAGAAAATTACATGTAACGCAATTGAAGTAGTCTGCCCTTGGTGCAGCACAGACAATGATTCAACAATTATATCCTGAAGAAAACGATCTCTGCAATTGCATGGGGACTGCAAAATCCACTTTGTTATAACCATTAGTATGGCTAAAAAGACTTTGTGTGAGCGTTTGGCATGAACCAAAGAAAGAAGCCTATTTAGGAAGGACTAAAGAAAGTAAAATATATATTAGCGTTGAAGTGAAATGATTCGGTCTGGTTAAATCCAACAAAGGACCTCAATAACCATCAAGGTGGAGTGAATGCGCTTGAATCGTGCTCTCAAATGAGTCGGCTTGATAATCATTCAGATGACCTCCCTGCATGGTAATGATGATGACATAGCACCGGTCACAACTTCATAGAAACATGACATTTGAACATGAGACTGCGTTTTTTTTTTTAAACATATTAATTTGCTTGTTCTTTTTTTGTCTGTTTTTTATTGTATATCCAATTCTAATGTTTATGGACAAGAACATTGTAGAAAGGATGAAAGTATTTTATTGGATCAAGATTTTGTGCCAATTTAGGAAATGGACATATCCTCTTTGAACTGTGCATCCTGTGTTTTGATCATCCAATCAAGCTAAATGACAGCACTCACTCTCTGCTCTCAGGATAATCATGCAATCAAACATTATTGGGTTTCCACAGGTGCCAAGAGAATGTGGGGCATTTCCCAATGACACTAATTTGGGACATATTTAGCTCAGTCACTTCCACGCATCTCAGTGGAACCCATTACGGCGCAATAAGAGGCTTTTCTTCAGACCCAGTGTTTAGTAACGGATGGCAGCAGTATGTCATTTCACAGACAATTCAGGTTTTTTAGAGCCATGTTATATTTAATTTATAAACATGCAGTACGTGCGCACATGTCTCTTAATCTGTTCGTATTGTTACACTTAAAATATGTACATTTAACGTGTCTCAGCCTACAGTGTTATAGCGTGAGTTTATTTCCAAGCCTCACAGCATTGCTAGCAAACCTAATCCTTCAAGAAGGTGGCTAATTAGCAGTGCAATGTAATTATTTCTTGGCAGACAAACAACTTTTCAATGTTAATGTGAAAATGGGCATTGTTAGTGGACACAGATGGCGTTGTTGAAGAGAAAGAAAAAAACTAATATTTTATTTATGGCAAAAACTGAATATTTCTGTTTTTGTGGTTGCTAGGAATCTCTTTTTACGTGTCAGAGATCAAAAATATTCTTACGATCAGCGAGACTATCATGGTTAATTAAAGGTCAATGAAAAAATAAAAACTATTTATTTAAAAAGTTTGTGAACCAACGGTGCAAAACAAGTATATTCAATTTAATGTGTGATATTGGGCATCCAGACGGTTTGAGCTTTGATTAGGTCCAGTTAATTACTTTTAGATAGAGCTCGGACAGTCTTAAAACATGCCAATTCATTCTTTGGAAAACTCTGAGGTGCACTATTTAATGAGCAGCCAGAAAATGTGGTTTCCACATCAGACATTGCTCTTCAATGTGCCCACTCAATACTCCATTTCTTCAGTTTAGCCTGCTTGTGTTAGCACAGTCAAATGACCCAATCTGAATTTCAAAGAAGAGTTAATAAATGATAGTCTCCATTTGGACCAAATCACATCAGAATGCACTTATTACTATATTATCTGGCTGCCCTCTGCACCTGTTGCAGGTCATCTGTCTGCATTAAACCTGATGTGCGTCACGACGCACACAAACGTCTTCATCTGGGTGTCTCTTAGATTAGCCATGGTTTAATCAGGTTTGTTTGATGAGCTGGGGTTGGTCCGAGCCATACAGCTGGTGAGGGATGCAGAATTAAATTAGCCCTGCTCTAGAGACGACAGTGGGCCCATGGACAGAGGGGGCTAAAGATTCAGAAAATTAGATCGCAGAAACAAAAGATTTGCAAATAAGAATACATTTATCTTGAAAAACAATTCACATGAATAAAGTTTAATACATAAATCTCTGACTCAAGGTTGTATTCTGGAAAAAGGCATTCTCGACATTACATTACACAGTGGTGTAAACTCCTTTTCACAGCAAGAGCTTTGAATACATGAAAAAGAACTCTTTCTCTCCAGGATATGATCCATTCTACATTCTTGTGACTAATCCAAGCCTCAGTGCGTTTGCCTCTGACAGGCCTATTTGCACCTTTATTTTGAGAACGTGATGAGGCCAGCGGGGCGCTCTGTCGACCACACTCCGTAATCTGACTCAAGCTATTTGAACTTTTTATGACCTTTTATGTTTCATTAAGAAGTCATAGGAATATCTGACATGTCAAAGTGCCAGAGTGGCCTGACAGCGTGAACCATCATCTGTCAAGAGTCCATTTTAGAAACCAGGACAGATCTTTGGAATAATGAATCAAAGGGTACTGTCAGAGGTTAATTGGGTACAATCAAAGTTAAGAATATTTCAGAGGCTAAGTTTGAAAAGGCCATTGTGTAGTGGTGCTGCTCGACTGGACTAACTCAAAGTAAAATGGCTTATTACTATTCAGTGCAGACTAGGTTATAGCAGAGGTGGGCCTAAAAGACTACGTAGCGACTCGGAGGACAAATATTTGATCTACTGGAGTGCAGCAAAGAAAAGTGGAGCCAGTTTGATTGATGACGTGACCATCATTGTGCCTTTGTGACGCAGATCTGCCTAATCACTTGTTTTTGTTCAGCTGGAAGAGACTGTACCTCCCCGCTTGTGTCCGTTATCCATAATTAACAGAAGACACAGTGTGGGCCATCAGTCAGGTTACACAAAAAAACAAAACACACACATGCACACACACACACACACACACGTACACACACAAGCAAAAGCAATTAACAAAATATGGTTAACTGCTGCACTTTTAGAACTAATTAATTCTTGTAAAAGACAAAGCACAGACTTTTCTTGACTGGAAGCTAAATGTGTAGTAAAGTGACTGAACTGTTGAGTGTGTGGATATTGTAGTGCAGTCCAGATTCATGTGTTTTAATTTTTTTTTTTTTTACCGTATAAATATGAAAGGAATGAATGAAAGCCTCTTGGTCACAATGTTTGCTGCTCTCAGGCCCTGCACGTACAACTGAAGTTAAACATAAGTTCAACAAGATACTAACATTACAGTTACCTGGCCAGCCAAGACCATGATAATACTTTACAAAGACGTTTTGGTCTGGAACGATATATATTTCTCCCCGATTTCCGATGGGCATGATTGACAGGTGGATTAGCCAATGCATGGTCCATTTGCGTTGGCGTCAACGAGCGATGCACTAAACTCTGAGGTAAATCAAGTTATTTATTCTGTTCTGAATGTTATGAGGATATTTGAGAGAGGACGTCTTTTGCATTTGAGAGACACGTGCTACAAATTATTGTCTGTGGTTGGACCGTGCCAATTTAGGAGATCTTTTTTGACGCCCCTTTATGGCCCAATTCCGGGCGCCTTCTGCATTTGAATAGAATCTATTGCCCATATTTTTTGTAATTAGCATTTTTAAGGACCACGGGAAAACTAGTGGCCATTACATGGAAAGCTAATGGGGATCCTATTAAAAAAACTAAATTAGAAGTATCATTCCCTAGTGCATTTGTTGTTTCAGTGTCAGAACCTGATAAATGAAAGCGTCCACTGATCATGTTTGAAACTTCAGAGCTCATTCTAATCTATTTGCATTTCAGCGCATTTAAGTGTTGCAATTACCACAGCTACAACAGGACACTCTTCAGGCAAAACCATACATTGATTGCTAATTAGTGTCTAATGAAATTCCACCAGCCATTGCATGGCAAAGGAAATGACTCCTCTTCTCTGATGATGTTTTCAATATGCACGAAGCACAAGGTGATGAGCTGTCAGAGAGAGGGTGGAGCCACGCATGTGATTGGCTCGTGTGTGTTTCTGCTCCAGTTCCAGCAGAGATGTGTGTTACATAAGGTGGCCTGGTGTGTCATGTGAACGGGGCTGTGCAGCCAGAGCTGCTGCTACTTTCTCTAAATGAGGGACTTGACACACAAAAACCTTGCACTACAAATAATGGGACATTTGATTAGGGCAATCAAGTCTTTTGGATTTGCAATTTTTCTACAGACGGTTCCGTTGTAACATGCAAATGTAATTTAAATTCCTTTGTTGATGTCATACAGTTTGCCAACCAATCAAACCAGGTAATCGTTGCATTGAATACTATTATAATGTTGATATTCATAAAAATAAGTAAAACTAAAAATATTTCTTGGGAACTAAAGTAAATGTACTTCTTTGAATTGGCCAATAAAGCACACTTTGGCTGTACCCAATTGTAAAATAAGTGGCCATTTTATGCTTTGTTTGGAACATGCATTCATAAGTCATCTACAAAAGGATTTTTTCTCAGCCTGAAACACAAATCAAAATCACAAAAGGGAAATCCAAAGAGTAGAGAGAGTGATCACACCTCCGGAGCCCCAGACCTGCACACAACATCCCACTGCATCGACAATTACTCACAAATTCATCCAGGTCCAGGTCCCGCAACAGATAAGTCATCAATGTATGTCTCATGATCAATAAAACGCACAGGGACAACTACAAACTTGATCAAGACTTGTTGCCATCTTGAGCCAGTGCATAAGCCCCAGCTCGCTGTGAATCATGTTTATATTTAGATTTGGCGGAAGAAGAGCAACCACGCAAATACTGCACATTACCTTCCCCAGAGGAAGTTTTTGGCTGCAGAGGAAACAAATATGTTTGCCCGAGTGTATGTATGTGATCAACTGTCTGACCTAGAAACGCAAGTGCTTCAGTCAGAAGATGCGCCGCAGCTGGGCAACACACTACAGTATAAATAACTTGGTGTGTGCTATTTGCATAATTATAACGCACACGAGGTACACCACTGAGGGCTCCTGATGTCCTGATGTGCAGCAGGTGGAGCTACAGTATTTTTGTCTCCATTCAATATTCACACGACAATAGTTCATATTCACATCCATACTTGTTGACCACAAAAAAGCAGAGAAATCACCAGACAGTAGGGGCCACTTTGACCTTTTATTTGTTGATTTTGAGCCAAAAGCCGAGCAAGGGGCTGGATGGAGGCCTGTAAGTATGGAGATGTATTTATATCCCCTGTTTATTACATTTCTAATACTGATAACACAATACCCACTTGACATGTAATCTTCTACTAAGACGTTCTTTCCATTCAAAAGTGCCCTATTCTATTATTAACAGTGAGGCTTGTCAACATCTTGCAGTCTGATAAATATTAAATTGTGTTTTTATAGTGGGCTTCACATGCTGTGGAACGATTAAATGATAAGACTGATAAGAAATCAAACTGTTTGAGTCCAGTATCAAATCTCACCACCTACTTTGAGGAGGTGCTTTCTGTTTCTTGATGATAGAACACAACAAGAATGAGTGAAACATGTGGCTCTTGGCTCTCATTGAAGTAAACAAATCAAAGACTACTTTATATTTGGCTCATCCCCTTGTTAATACAGGATTTTATGACGTCGGATTTTTCTTTTCTTGACTCCTATTCAGATTATTTTAGGTGATGTGTTCATCTGATTTACAAGCTCAATAAGACTGTAGGTCTTAATGTTTGCAATAAATATTTTTCCTATACATTAAGAACATTGGAAATTGCTTAAACCCACTTGAGCTTGTATGGGTCTTTTTGCATGATTGCCGTTAAATCCATGATGAGATATGAAATCTGCAGATTGACATTCATCTAGTCTGATTATTCTGGATGCACTGATTCCCATTTTGGAAAGAGAGTCGAGACTGTATTAGACATGGTTATTTTGTTCTGGCTTCTGTTTGGAGTACGTCTGCTTGTTCTTCAATACAGGGTATTAGGTTTAAGTGAAGGAAATGGTTGTTGACAGATTGTACACACAGACTCAAGATTTTCAAACAACAAAGCTGCCCCGATACAGAAATGGCAAAGAAACATCACTGCAGCTCAGAAATCTCAGCTTCAAACAAAATGCACTTGATGTAGTCGAGACAAAACTCAAATGCCAAACCACTTTTCCTGTTTGAAAATTATAAACTAGTAACAAATTACATATATTTCCACAACATAAAATAGACTGATTGTGCCATAAACATATTAATAACTCTAATCATTTCAAAAACGCATTGGTCTTACATAGCACTTGGTCAGCACTGCTTTTTATAATTCCATACATTAGTCCTTCAGTCCTTACCTTCAGTAAGATTTTCTGTATCCACAGTAACGCTGGGTAGACTGACAGAAGGCTGAAAGATTGAGCGAGGTGAGTAAAGTGCACTGACTGATTTTGGAGCTTGGAATGAACCATGAACATATAGATATAAATGAGATCTATTATGCTAAATCAACTTTTAGGAGCTTTTCTGAGTGTATAATTGTTCCTGCTCATCATTAAGTCACTCAAAGTTGAATTTATTTATTCATGCATATTTGAGTCATCTTTATTCTCGTTCGGACAAGACGCCAGTGCTTTATCAGTCCAGGTCTTCACCGTTCCCTGTGCCACGCCCTCTGCTCTTTACTGGCCTGTGACGGAAGCTACTCCTCAGTAAAAGACACATGACAGCCCACCTGGAGTTTAAAAAGGCACCTGAAGGACTCTCAGACCATGAGAAAATAAAATATCTGGTCTGATGAAACAAACATTGAACTCTTCGGCTTGAATAGCAAGCGCCATGTCTGGAGGAAACCAGGCACCGCTCATCATCTGGCCAGAACCATCCCTACAGTGAAGCGTGGTGGTGGCAGCATCATGCTGTGGGGATGTCGGTGTAATCCCTCATTCATCCAGGTGTGTTCCATTGTAGAAAAAGATTCAGTTGTAGTCATCTGGACTCTGTTTTAGGAAAACAAAACGTTTCGACTCTCATCCAAGAGTCATTCTCAATCAGTGAAACAAGTCTGAGAACTCCGGTTTATGTCCTACTCTGTGAAAGCCCTGCCCACAGGGCGGGACCTCCTGATAATGGCCCATTGAAATTGAATTGAGATGGGCCATCTACATCCTATTGTGACCTGACTTTGGCTCCCTCCTCCTTGAGTACCTGATTAGCCTCCGAATGCCTCGGGCGTCTCCAGGATTTCAGCAAACCATTATAAACAACTGGAAGGTTGAATCTAAAACCTTTTTTTTTCATTTTCAACAGGCAATCCCAGGCAATCTTTGTTAAAAAAAAGTAGGTATTTAAGTAAGAACTGAGCCACTGCCGCCCCCACTATGCCCTGTGCGTAAAATTGTCCTACTTTTAAATTCAGGGTTGTTATTTTCATATTTATTAACTGAAGGAAATTGAGCAGCTATTGATTGAAAAGTTTTGGCAACCCTTTGATATGGATTTTACCTCTACTATCCTTGTATGTAGGTGACCTTGGACTGAAGAAAATCTATGATAGTCTGAGTGCCCTCACGCTGCACAGATAACATTTGTAAATGGTGGATCTTAACGCGCTAAATCAATAATGCTCCGTAGTATTGATTTTGGGATTATTAATCACAAGTGTTTTGGGAACGTGCCTCGTATTTCTTTCCCATTTCTTACCAGCGAAATGAATCAAGACGTGAAAAATCAGTGGAAACTAATGAAAAGATGTTCCGGCTATGAAACCATCTTGTGGTTTGTGCTGCTCCTAATTCAAAGCCCATTGGCCAAGGACAAGGAGGCTAAATGTGTCTAAAGAGGCCAGGGCTGGTCATATCCTTCTGTGACACACTAAATACCAGCCAAGTACTCACTGTCCAAATAAACAACACCACGTCAGCTCTGTGCGGACCATCAATCTCGGTTCAACCCCAAGAGTCCCGTAAGCAGATAGAAAAAATAAAAAGCTAATCAAAACCTCTGCCATGTAATTCATCACAGGCAGTGGCTCACCAGCACTGCATCTTCCCTTCCCCGTCTGCTCCTCTTTTGGCAGGGCCTTCATTACGCTAACAACTGAGGGAACATAGATGACTTGCTAACAAATCAAATCATCACCATGTGGATATACAGTCAATACTTTTCTACCTTTACTAGGTCACAATGGAATGTTTTTACACATTTCGATACAAAGGCTGCATGGACGCTAAAGGAAATGACACTGATGTGAAATGTTTTAAAAATGATATATAATGCTTTTTCTTAATATTAAACTACAAAAAGCTCATTATCACGCATTATTGGCTCCAGTAACAACAAAGCAATTCCATCACAGTAAGTACGTAAAGCAGGAATTTGCCATGAACCGAAAGAACAAATGGCGTCTCATAGCAGAGAATCTGTGATTTTATACCTGGCCTAATTAATATTAGTAGAGCCGTATAGTTAATTTCAGTGGAGGCAGCCTAAAGGGGAGAGGGAAATCATTTTATGGTGTCTTAAGAGTAGCGTTTGCGCGACTGTGACGGCATTTCATGGAGTGGGGTCTTCGCTCAATTTCCAAAAGCTGCTGTAGCGTTTCACAGAATAAGCCTGAAGCCTCATACAGAGCTCAGATGGTATGTTTTTAAACGTGTGCACTATTTAGATGTATGCGCAAAAAGGAGTTCGGGCTGGAAGGTCGCTGCTGTTCTCGCTGTTCGACTGACATAATCCTATAGTGGAATCTTTGGCATTAAAGGACCTATTCTGACTTAATAATGTCAACAAATAGCTTTTAAGAGTTGTATTACTATTATTACACACGGCCCCTAACACATATGCATATATAAAAGTTTTAGTCTGGCATGGATGTTTTTATTCTGTTGATGGAAGCACCTCATTGTGAAAGCAGAAAAAGTGTGAAGATCATCTCTCCAGGGACGTACTCTTCAAACGCCGCTCTGAATTGTGTCGTCCCTCTTTGTGTCAACATGGAAATTTTGACATTTTGCTGTACTTAAATTCAGGAGACACAGCACCATGAAAGCGACGGTCCAAATATGTATTTCAAAGTAAAAGGAGGTGGCGAATAACTGTGAATGAACTAATAAATACACATCTAATGAGGTTATGATTTTGCCTGGCCAGCAAAGAATACACACAATAATTTACAAAGACGTATAGTAGCCACTGTTTTTAAATCTCTCAGAGTTCAAATGGGCATGATTGACGGGTGGATTAGCTAAGGACAAGTTAATAGTTAATCTGATTAGAGAAAAGTTTGATTCCTCCGTTTCCAATGCATCATTGAAATAAACAAACCTGATCGCACACGGCTCTGTAATTTGGCCTGAGACGGTGAAGAGGAGGGGGTGAACAGACTGAGAGATCTTCTGTAAAGAACAGAGTCTGGATCTCACACTATAGCTATGATTTTTGTGCAGAGACAAAAATGTTTAGGACCCCTTGCAATGTAAAACTAATATGTTGATGGTTTGTTTTTTAAGTAACTCCATAAACATGATTGCTTCATTCACCTAAAGTGTTTTCGAGGGAATTCTGTTGGAAGAATGTGACCCGTGACACCATGTCAAAGTGCTCATTGTTCACGGGGTTGTGTTTTTGTAGTATAACCAAACATAGTCCCTTAGATCGCATGTACAGAAGTCACCAGACTATGTCCAAACAGCCTTGGCATCACAAACAGACCTTGCTACATTTATCAATTGAAAACCATTCTGCTCCGCCACTTAAATGATGCCACGTCTTTGATCTTGGTGCAATTTCCCTGCGGTCTAAAACTTGCTTGTCCTTTTATCTGTGCAGAGGCAGAACGGGTACGCTGTCTGGAAACAGGTGTTCTGGCTGTTTGATGTTAGCCCGCGGTGGTCCAGCAGCTTTGGAAACATGAAGCCATCTTGACCCCGTTCTGGAGAAGCCCCTCCCCCTCTCGGATGAAGACACCAGGTGCCAAAAATACATGCAGCTGTAATGAAAAAAACATGTGACACAAAGACTTTGCGACTGACCCTTGGGATGGGCAAACTGCACCTAGAGTATGCACCCAACTCATTACACACAAGTTAATGAGAAACCTTTCTGCAATGAAGTGGGAGCTGTCCAGCTGCTGAATTTGGCTCTGCTCTTCTTTAAGATGCCAGAATAGACCACAAAAACGTCCACTGCATTGGTTCGAGAAAAATCTTACTTGAACTATATATAATACAGGCCTATAATAACATTACCCAATTTGGTGGTTTAATATGAAAAAGTATTGTTCATTTTGAAAATTGAATATACATGAGTGTATATTTGTTTTTCAAATATCATCATTGTTTACTGAAGCATTGAGCACAAACCAAAAAATACTGATTTGTTTCTGTAGCCAGTCTGGTAATTTAGAAAAGAGCTGATGTCTGGTGTATTTAGCTTCACATTGATTTGGCATTTAAAGACTAATACCATGGCACCATCAGATAACGGAAGCCACTGCCCTTTTAAGCCTGTGACCAGCAATAAATCCTGCTTAAGCAACACCAAAACATAAGCAAAGAGATGATGCGGACCCACAGAAATCGAGTAAATGTATTTGAAAATGTATTATCAATGGCTTGAGGAAATAAACAGCACCATCTCTAGACTTTTTCCTCTGACAAATTCATTTGTAAAACATTATACAAAGTGCGTGACATATTGGCGTGTGGCTCTGTGCATTTCCTGGAACATGCATCCAGAAAAAGGATTATACAACAAGAGATGGGACATGGGATGAGACGCAGCAACAGAGGAGAGGAGTAATTCAAACAGGCTAACCAGCCAAAGCGTCAGATGGAGTCGTGACTCAGTGCCTCTGTTTACTGTATACAGGACAAACGGGGGTCACCAAAAAGCAAAAAGGTGCTATAATACAAATAACACTAATTCTGCCAAAATCTTAACATCTTAACATGGCTTAACTCCTATGAGAGTTTCATGAGCAATACTATTAAAAGGCAGTTGAATCAGGTCAGGAGTAACTAAATGATTTGACAGCCAATTTCTATACTTCAGAGCTCCCCCAAGTAAGTCTTAACATTTGCTTCTAATTAATTATTTTCTGGCTGACTGGTCAGAAGTCAATAGCTTTTTATAGTGCAGTATCAGATTTACCTTCTTAAATTATGCCAATGAATTTATGTCAGTCAAAATATATTTTCTGCACTGTACAGCACAAGGAGTTTTTGGGTCTTGTCTATTGGTTTTTATGCTTTTTATACAAGGTTTGGCTTCAGGAAATATTAAATATACCTTTTCCAAAGTGATACCATTTGAAAGAGGATTGCAAGATTAGGGTTTTGCAAAACAGATTTTATTGATAATCTGTAGGAAGTAATAGCTTCCTTCTTGTTACCAATATTTAAGATTCATTTTTAATCCGTCATAGCGGCCGTAGCAAAATCCTTTTGCTTTTTTAAGTTGTAATTGCATATGCAATCAGCGACAGCTTCAAGAAAAGGTCTTGATCAAAGAATCTAAAAATGGTGTCGAGTTACTTTAGGAATAATTCCAGGATAATTGAATGAATTTGTGTTTCTTGTACTTTACTAACTACATTTAGTGGCCACAAGGAGTTTGAATTGAAAATTTGATATATGAATCACCTCATTATATATATTATATATTTTTGTCCCGCTGTTTGAATAGTGTTTGTGTTGTAGGTCAGAAGCCCCTACATGACACAGTCAATGTCTGCCAGTGAATGTGAGATGTGAAGGGACGGCTATGTTTCATTATAAATTCAAGGCCAATCTGTTCCCAGGGAGGAAAAGTAGGATGCCAGGTAATGAGTTAATTTAGGAGATAAGGCACAGCAAATGTAATCTCTGAAATTTCGCTGGCAGACAAATAGTATCTCAAGCCCATCCAATCAAACAGAGGAGAAAAAGTCAGGTCTTATCATGGCCGTCATACATAGCAGTAAATAAGGTCAACCGTTCTTTCAACTTCTTGTATCCTACACACAGGTTATACTGTAAAGGCCAATTACACCTGCTGGAGGGAATAATAATTGAGCTACTTCATAAAAATGACCAATTTACAAGGCTGAACAAGTGAAGCCACTCCAGAGCACACAATCTCTATTGTGCCAGCAATATATCAAATTTAAACAGGCGAGTAATTATTATCTCTGGTGGGCTGGGCTGGCCTCATGGCACAATGGTAATGAGTGTTTTTTGTCTGACTGGGTGGACATATTTTGGAAAAGAGCCTTCGTTTCCTCTCAAGAAGACTGACTTGGAGCGGGAACTCTGCACACACGCGACTTGGGTGGCCACACATTTACATCATCCTTTAAAAAGGGCCCTGAAGGAGTCAAACTGTTTCATTTTTCAAGGATTAGGGGCTTGGTTAAAAGGGGGTAAACAACAGGAGAGGAGGCCACTGGCTGTTCTGCCTCTGTGCTTTCTGATAAACTCCAACAGCCAACCTCTAGGCTTTTGTCAATGTCATTATTCCACCAATTGACTCTGTGCTGGTTTGGCACAGGGGTCCAGTGAGAACATTCTTGTAGATGAAGCCTCAAGTCCAGCTTTGTGCAGCTGCTGGTGGAGGGTTGAACATCAAGAGAAGCAGAGGAAGCTAGGTGACGTAATCAGGGCAGCTTATGAAGATTACTAAGGAGCTCTTTGAATGGTGTGCAGCACGTGGCTCCTACAGCACTAACAGGGGATGCGGCTGGCATGACAACCTACAGCAGACAGGAGACTTGGTTGCTATGGTGCCCAACAAGGATGTTTGCATCAGAAGGAAACCCTGGCAGGAAGGAGTCAGTGGTATACACGCCATGCTCACACACTCGATAACAACAGTGGTCAGGGACACAAGTATCGAGATGAGAAGGCTTTACAGCTTTGCATCTGCCCACAATGTGGAGACAATGTGGAGCACACACACTTTTCAGAAAGAAGGGGCATTTATAGTGAACAGATTTTGTTAAGTAAACAAATTAAAAAATAAATAAATGTACGTATGATAGCATGTAATTGTATTCATCAAATATAAACTGTCCACCAAAGAGTTGCTTTTGGTGACGTGTGTAGGAGTAAAAAGTAATCTCTCTTTCATGGGGAGTGTAGACTCACTGTGTCGAGGTAAGCCTGGTGTTCAGGGGACTGAGGTCGAGCTCACGGAGCAGCAGTCCCTCAGATGGTATTAATCTCTAATAACTTTCTCTCAGGCTCAGGCAGGAATCAACAGCAGAAAGTGCTCTGGGTAGATAATGTGTTTTGTGTGAATGAGGATATTAAAAAATTGTAGAGGGCAGACGCAATTTCCTCTTAAAAGCAATTTTACAATTACAGTTCTCACTGGAAGTCAGCCATTCACAACAAGCAGAGCAAGATTGTGTGTTCCAACTTAAAGGGTCTGTAACTAATTTTTCCCATGTAATAAAGTAAAATCAGTTTTGCCTGAACAGATATATTGTAAAAGCATCTATTTGAGTAAAAATTAGTCAATTGTGCGCTCCCTGCATCTAAACATAAATTGATTTTTTTTCTGCCCAAAGCACTGTTAGCATGCTAGATGTTGGTAGCTTGACCGTGACGGAAAAACTTTAAACTCATCTCAGGGAAAAAATACGAGTGCATTGGCTAAGTGAGAAATACAAGTTTGAAATTAACTCGATTTGTTTTTCACCTTTTTAAGACAGTAAAACATCATCTTTAAAGTGAATATTTTCTTTATTAATCCCCATTGGGAAGATTGTCCTCTGCATTCGACCCATTGTTCAGGAGCAGCCAGGGGATGCCACATTGCACCCATTCATAAGAATATAAGAATAGTATTTATATTTGTTTTAGTTTTACTGTACTGAGGGCACTCCTCTCAAACCTTTTATTTAGAATTCCTAAAATGAATGCAAAGTGTTTGCTTCAGTTTGTGTTTAGTACTGTCCATTGTTCAGGAAAAAACTGATTTGCTTTTTATTTGAAGGTCATGTTAATACACACCACATTTTATTCTAAACCACCCCTGCATTTGCACAACAACAAAAAGATTCTCTTAACCTGTGATAATTAAAAGCTTTTATTGAGTTCCTCTGCTATAAAGGTGTTTATGCAAGTAGCATGCGACACAGAAGTGTTCTGCATATCATTAAGAGGGATGGTTTATTTGTGGCACTGATTAGTGTAAACAATGGACAGGAATGGGACTTTAAAAAATATCAATTCAGGATAAGCATCAGTGTAGTGTCACTGATGGGTGTTTGCTGCCAATTGCTACTCAAGGTCAAATCATGGGAGAGTTGCTATTGATATGTCTCATTTTGTATTATTATTCAGAGCAGAAACCTTTTCCTTTCCAGAATTTACTCACAGTATGTCTTTGCCCAACTCAAACCCAAAGAGAATCAAACTCTAAAAAAGACAACGCATATATTTAGATCATATATTATAATCTATATAGTATGAAAACTTAAATTGTTTAAAAGATTTTGACAAATGCACAGATAGGATGCATTTGCCAAAATAACATTAATATATTGCTCAAATGGGCCATTCCAGACTATGATGCTTCAGCCCGGTTGTTCTCCTTACAAGGTGAAATGTACCCTGAAGGTGTTTCAAAAAGCCATTTCCAGTGGTAGCTACAATATCCATCAGCGCAGATACAACCTCAGCTTGTCTGATTCAGTTAGTGCTTATGAAATGGAGCATCTGCAGAAGCTCCCAGAGAGTATGTAAACATAAGCTCTGCCCTGGGAAATGAGCTGAGAGGTCATTTAGACTGAGGGCGGGGAGAAGCATGGCACGCTGCTTCTGTCACCTGGAAACTGTTTGACACACATGGGGCTAACTGTATTCATTGCACACCTGAGCAGCCTCTACCGCTACCTCTACACTCCCCTTTCTCCTCACAATGACTGATCTCGCCTCTGGGGATTTTAGGTAATCTTCGGGCAGCGCTAAAGGTGATCGGCTCACTGCCTTTTCAGTGATGCCTCATTTGTATGTACCAGCGCTCCACAATCACTAAGGATATGCTTGACATGTTTGCAGACAGCGAGGAGCCATCTATTCCATGTGCAACGTGCAGTAACCAAGTGGCAGCCTATCAGTGGAGCAGTAGGGAGTGATAAGGCTGCTGTACAGTGAGGGAGTTCCCGCCAATCCGAGCATCTGAACACACACTGCTAATATTGCTAAATTTTGAAGTGGAATTTTTACTACGCTCTCTGCGAGACTCATGCTGATCATGACCAAGTGTAAATTAGATTACAACCTCATGTACCGCAGAAAACAAACTCTTGAAGACACGAGGAAGCAAGTGAAAGACTATATCTAATGTAATTCCTATTCAATAGAATTTACAGTAGATATGCTTTCAAGATCAATAGTATGTCTTTTACAAGACTAAAATAAACCCTTTACAACTCGAGGGTGGAAAACAAAAAGAAGACAAGGCATTCATGCTATTGTCAACCCATTTTAATCTCATTGCAAGGTGAACAAATGAAGGGATTAGCTTCAGTGGGATAAAAGCAGTGCTGCTCTTCCGTCTCTAACCTCCTCCTCTCTTCATCTCAACATCCACCCACACAACCACACACCCACACTGTGGTCTCCCCTCGCAACTAGAGACATGCTATACACGATGCAGCCATTCCACTATCACAATTCATCCTCCTTATACATCCAGGGAATCAAGTACAAAACTTAAAAGTCTAGCAGGAACAAGGGTAAAAGCAGATGTCAAAATCATGTCATGAAGCAGAGAGCAGGAGTTGGATATGTGCACTTCTCTTCTCTTGTTCCCAATCACAGCACAAACCCAACATCTCCAACATGTCACCTAGACACCATCCTCATTCACAGAAAAAACTATTCAGCTCAGAGAAAGCAAACATTTACGATGAACTTGGGAGTCCTGGAGACATGCGCTCTTACCTTGCAACAACAGCACAACTTGAGCTGGCACTGGTGAGATGGTGCGCTCATTCAAAGTAGAAGGGAGTCAGGGAGTGTATGTTGTACCTAAGTGTGATGCTTGGAGACGGACAGCGAGAGAGAGAGGGAAAGAGGTGGAGCCTGCTTTCGGAAGAGAAAGGGAGGCGGAGTGAAGCAGGCAGAATGACAACACTTTCGGCTGTCTGCATAGCCAGTCTTGTGGGAGCAGAGTGGATGGCGCTAGATCATCTCCTATTTAAACTGGTGCAGAAAATAGAGAGCATGTGAGGCTGAGAGAACGGCCGCCCGAGGGTAGATACAAGGAGGAAGGAGGAGGAAGGAGGAGGAGGAGGAGGAGAGAGAGGAAGACACAAGAGATTCAGAGCAGTTCAACCCAGCATCGTCACGCGGCACTTCCTAGGAATCCCTCCAGTAAGAGGAGCACTGCATCATCGAGTCCTTGGCTGTGATTGGCTGGGCAGCAGGGAGACGCCAAGGATAAAGGGCAACACAGTGTAACCTAAAATGACTTAAAAATATTAACATGAAGTAGTTTAGTGCTTGAGCCCCTGGAGCCCACCTCTGTTCAAGGACAAAGCAAGTAAGTGCGTGTGTGTGTGTGCGTGTGTGCGTGTGTGTGTGTGTGTGTGCGTGTGTGCGTGTGTGAGTGTGTGTGTGGATGTGCGTGTGTGTGTGTGGTGTGCGTGTATCACAAAACTTGACAAGATAAGCAAATAACACGACTACTCCAACAAGGAAAGAGCCAGGAATGCTCCATGCAACTAGGGGTGTCAAGACTATTAGGTTAATCTATAATCGGGATTATTCAAGTCACAATATAATCATAAGAAACTTGAAAAAATTAAGTATTTTTACTTCAATCTAAAATTTGAGATCTGAAAATGTCAGGCTTTAAGTGGCACCTAAAAGTGGGCTGAACAGGACATATCAAACAGATGTTCGGTGGTCTCTTACTGGCTAATCAGCATTGTAGAAATCAGGGTTACAATTCAAATGTATACACTTGAAACTAAATGAACATCAGTCCATTAATTCAATTGTAAATCCCTCATTACAAAATGCCACAGGACATTGATTACACATGCTTTTGACACAGTCCGACACATATTATTCTTGGGTTGCATTAGTGGTCCACACCTGGCTGTGCAGATCAAAAGCCTGTTTTGGTCAAAGCCTCTCTCTCTGCCCTGACTGTCTGTGCTCATGAGGCCCAGCCAGTGTGTGTCCCTTGTTTACAGATGGACACATCTCTGGAGGGGCCGGCGACAGCCTGTGACAGCCTGATGGATGATGTGACACTCATGTTCCACCGTGCATCTCCACATCCACCTCCTCATCTTCTGTCACACAGGCCTTCTGCCCTCTGAGGCAGCCACAAAACAAAACAATCACCAACCTTGGAATGTGAGGAATGTCAATTTAAACTCCAATGATTTTGACCAATACTAGATTGGCACAAGTGAACTTGCCCATGACGATCTACGGGAACGAGAGGAAGCCAAATAAACACAAACAAAAAGCAAATACTAAACAAATACCAGATAGCAAACTTCAAACTATACTGACCAATGGAAACATCTCCTTTGAACTTAAACATGGACAAATTCAGCAGACAACAGGGGCAGATGCACAGGGCAGATGCAACAGGGACAGATGCAGGACAGATGCAACAGATGACAGGGACAGATGAACAGGGCAGATGCAACAGATGCAACAGGGGACAGATGCAACAGATGCAACAGGGACAGATGCAACAGGCGGACAGATGCAACAGATGCAACAGGGGACAGATGTAACAGGGGACAGATGCAACAGGGGACAGAGCACAGATGCAACAGGGACAGATGTAACAGGGACAGATGCAACAGATGCAACAGATGCAACAGGGGACAGATGCAACAGATGCAACAGGGGACAGATGCAACAGGGGAGAGATGTAACAGGGACAGATGCAACAGATGTAACAGGGACAGATGCAACAGATGCAACAGGGGACAGATGAACAGGGGACAGATGCAACAGATGCAACAGGATGACAGATGCAACAGATGCAACAGGGGACAGATGCAACAGATGCAACAGGGGACAGATGCAACAGGGGACAGATGCAACAGATGCAACAGGGACAGATGCAACAGGGGACAGATGTAACAGGGGACAGAGCAACAGGGACAGATGCAACAGGGGACAGATGCAACAGGGACAGTGCAACAGATGCAACAGGGACAGATGCAACAGATGCAACAGGGACAGATGCAACAGATGCAACAGGGGACAGATGTAACAGGGGACAGATGCAACAGATGCAACAGATGCAACAGGGGACAGATGCAAACAGATGCAACAGGGGACAGATGCAACAGGGGAGAAGATGGTAACAGGGGACAGATGCAACAGATGTAACAGGGGACAGATGCATGCAACAGATGCAACAGGGGACAGATGCAAAACAGGGACAGATGCAACAGATGCAACAGGGACAGATGCAACAGAGGACAGATGCAACAGATGCAACAGGGGACAGATGCAACAGATGCAGAACAAGGGGACAGATGCACAGATGCAAACAGGGGACAGATGCAACAGGGACATGCAACAGATGCAACAGGGGACAATGAACAGGGACAGATGCAAACAGGGGACAGAAGCAACAGGGGACAGATGCAACAGGGGACAGATGCAACAGGGGACAGATGCAACAGATGTAAACAGGGACAGATGCAACAGGGAGAGATGTAACAGGGACAGATGCAACAGATGTAACAGGGACAGATGCAACAGGGACAGATGCAACAGGGGACAGATGCAACAGATGTAACAGGGACAGATGCAACAGATGCAACAGGGGACAGATGCAACAGATGCACAGGGGAACAGATGCAACAGGGACAGATGTAACAGGGGACAGAATGCAACAGGGGACAGATGTAACAGGGGACAGATGCAACAGGGGACAGATGCAACAGATGTCAACAGGGGACGATGTAACAGGGGACAGATGCAACAGATGCAACAGGGGACAGATGCAACAGGGACAGATTAACAGGGGACAGATGAACAGGGGACAGATGCAACAGGCGGACAGATGTAACAGGGGACAGATGTAACAGGGGACAGATGTAACAAGATGCAACATGGGACAGATGTAACAGATGCAACAGATGCAACAGGGGACAGATGTAACAGATGCAACAGAAGCAACATGGGACAGATGCAACAGGGGACAGATGCAACAGGACAATGTAACAGATTCAACAGGGGACAGATGCAACAGGGGACAGATTAACAGGGACAGATGTAACAGGGGACAGATGTAACAGGGGACAGATGTAACAGGGGACAGATGTAACAGGGGACAGATGCAACAGATGCAACAGAAGCAACATGGGAAAGGGATGCAAACATGGGACAGATGCAACAGCAGGGACAAATGCAACAGGGGACAGATGTAACAGGGGACTTATGCCAGACAGATTTTCTTTGGACAATTCTTTTTCTTTTTTTTCACTCTCGCTCTGAAACGCATGTAATAAAACTTAAGATGGCACATTCAATGTGCACCATCATTGGAAATGAAACCTTGAAGCTTGTAGAAATAACACCCCTGATGGGTAAAGTGAGTAAGCAACGCTAAGAAATATTTTGTATGCTGTTGGGTGAACTAATCTTCAAATATTGACTGGATCAACGCTGCCATCACTTACACCCTCAGACCTACTATTTATAGAAAATAAGGCAATTAGAGGCTCCTGGGCATAAGCTCAATACCAATGCACAAGGACTTGTAATGTCTCATTTTAAACTATGGATGTGCAATTCACTCAAACAGAGAGCTCAATAACTTTTCATTCATGACTCTGATGAGAACCATGTCACTATTCCCAATGCCTTAATAATATCTTTTAAGGATCATGATGTTTGGTTTAACTTTAAGTCTAATGCGGTTCCTCTGATTTTAGTTTGACAGTGGTGATCTCACTGCCCTTTTCACTGATCACTTTTCTGCTCATTAACCAGTGCGATCCAAAGAAATCAGTTGCTTATTTCATGTAGACAGGCTTTGCTTTAAAGGCAAAGAGCTTTTATTTATCTGATCCTAGTTCAAAGGGTCCTTTCCAGTGCTACAGGCATGAATAAAACCTCTTCTCTGAGCCACTGCTACGCTGCCAACCACAAAACAAAAACTTTTTATTCACAATATTAAACTTTTAATTCATTTTAACATTTAGATGGGGCTGTTGTTATCATGTCTTTGTTCATAACTCATTTGGTTTTATGTCCCAAATGCCTCTTTGCTGCAGTCTATCTGCTCCATGTCTGTCCCTTGTACTTTGTGCTAAACCCATAAGAGTCAGATTAATCATGTGGAAAAAGCCTTTTCTTCTCTGTGCTGCGTGTAACTGTAAACACCGCGGACTGGCACTATCCTCCCGCCCACTTTCTACGTACGGCCAATCGTACACCAGCTCAACAAAAATAACCAATGACACAGCGGGGAAAGAGAATCAGCACCCAATCAGAGATAACAGACAACCAGAGCAGCCAATCAGTGCTCAGGAAAAGGCACAGCGTAGCGGGCCGTCAGGGCCGTGGAGCGTGCACGCAGCACAGCAGAGCCACTGGGGCGGGGCCACTGCCCTGAACCGCGGCCGGGAACCGTCCCAACTCCCCCGACTCTCCCATGCCATTGGCTACAGGTCAGAGAAAGAAAACACCAATTTGATTCTGAAACAACATTTGGTCTTTAAGACCATACATTAAATGCATGTTTTTGTACAGAAATACAGTATACAAATAAGAATGAATATTTGTACATTTATATCTAATATCACATTGGATCCGCCTGATCAAAGGGTCATACGAGGAAAAGGTGAAGCACTTGGTCTTATCAGTCCATGCAGACCTCCATCCAGCCTTATCGCTCAGCCTGCCCTGGAGGTGTCTGGGTTAACATCCACAGCAACATATACGAAAACCTCTGTTTGTATGATCGTACATCGACCTTCTGTCAGTCCCCACATGAGGCTGGATAAATTGGACTTGTCTGCCTAAGAGCACATGTCTTATAATAAGAGTCAGCTTTATGCCTTGTGGTGACTCAGGAGTCAGCTCTGAAGACAAATGTTCATGCACAACAGATCAATGCTGAAGAAGATTCAATGTATTTGTGATTTTACAATAAACTGATTGAGTGTGCAATGTACCGGATTGAGGCACTCGTGATAATGAATGGGCTATCTATCCCCAGCTCCATAAAAACAACATAAATACTCTTTTATTTTATGTAGTGGATGCAGGTACACAGTTGAGTTCTAATTATGCTTTTGAGGCTTTAAGTGTGATGAGTTACAGTCGTTTTTCTCCAGTCTATTCTTAGCTTGGGTATCGTTCTCATCCTGTGAGCTATTTTTAGTTAGTCTGTCACATGATGTAAGTGCAGGCACAGTCTCACAGCAGAGCCGACCCCATACGTAACAATACATCTTCTGAATGCTTTAAACTAAAGAATGTAGTGTATATTATCGGGCACATATAGACACATGCCTTTGTGTTGCCACAATTGTAATATCTTGTTATTACTTGTTGCTCAATTGTACAGTATGTATTTTCCAGACAAAAAAATCTGACAAAATGACAAATGGAAATAGACCAATGATGATCAAACGTGGCCCTGCGGCCACTGCTGTCAACGACGTTGCAGGTCTTTAGGTTTTTCCATGTTAACTGCACATAAACGTATTAAATGGCATTCCAAACAAAAAGGTCAACGTAATCACACGAATTACACTTTCGTTCAAAGAAAACGTAAAGGGCATAAAACAAATTCAATTTTTAAGGAAATAATTCCAAACCGTGTTGCTAAAGGTCACAGGACTGTAATGTGCTAATGTGCTCCTCAAAATAAACTGTTCAGAAAAAATTAAGACCGCACAATATGGGTGGGAAGAAAACATTTGCGATTTAAATTTGTCCTTTTTTTAGCCAATGCTGATGTATTTCTTTAAGTATATATTACGTCTATAAGTATTTATCTGGGCATGATTGCAAAAACATAAAAATATATGTTTCCCCTAATTGGTCTCTTATTTCTATTTTTACTCCTGAGTCTGTTTGAAAAGTTAAATCTGACGCACTGAGGACATCGGGTTTGAGAAGTGGGCGGGGCAGAATAAAGGGACTACTGTATTTAAAACATACACACAGTGGATGAAGACAGCCCCTTCAGTGGTAATGAATTCATAAAAAGTTTCATTGAGCCATTGAGTTTCATCAGCAAAAGAACAAGGGCATGGATTATTTGTAATTGATCATCATGTTAAAGTGATGGGCTTTGGTATTGATAAAATACTGATTTGGGGAATAGCAACTGGCAATTAATTAACTATCAATCAAAACTGGGCATTTTGGTACGTAAAGAGCCTCTTACTCCAGACTCAGTGTATTCTCTGAGCCCTAAATATTTCATTTTGAACATTACGCATTATTGTTCAATGACTAGTAAAAAACCTCTTCACTATTTTGATTTTAGACTGATGTAAATCCATATTTAAATCCCCAGTGTTTGTATCCGTATTGTCTAAAATGTCACTAAAAAGAAGGCTGTAAAATGTTAGTAATACAAAGTGCCCGTCACACTTGTTATAAACTCACTGACTGTAATGAGTAGATTTGTTTCAATTTAGGGGGAAATATGTGTTTCATCAAACAAAATGCTTCTCTATTTGGGGGGGATCAAAAGCACAGGTGTCATTGGGCTATTCTTGCTATTAGGATCAGAAAAAACAGGTTTAGTCCCAGCAGTCATTTATTACTGAAATATCAGGTCTCATTTCGTCCCAATTACCAACAGAAAAGCCGTCCATTACTTACAAAATAATTCAATGTCGTAAATAGAGGAAATAGGACCGGAGAATATAATCGTGTCCGACATAGTTTCTGCTGCACAAGGGGGGCGCAGCGATGTTCCAGCACGAAGGCTACGCGCTGATTAAGACATGAATATATTGACGAACACTACAGAACAGCTACTGTCGCTGCATAATCCTCACCTCTGGGAGAATGTCCGAAAAGGTGCATTACGGGTGAAATCTGCCACGTTTCTTGCAACTGTTATAGATTAGGCAAAACAATAGAAAAAGTAAACAAAGGAGCACTGCTGGTGAGCACATCCATTTGAGTGAACACCAACTCCAGTATTTTACATGTTTTATTTCCCACTGGCATCTCCCACTTCACTGTTTAGATGAATAGAATAGATAGATGAACAAAATGTTTACTATTTTTAGCATTTGGTGCTAATAATTCCCATCATATTCTAAATAATCAAGACGTAAAAGTGCTTATAACAGTTACATCGTCATGTTCGGGCTGGGTGAAAAAACAATAATAATGTTTTTACTTTTGTTTGGTCTTTCCAGTAAAAATGGCTTTTAGATACATGATTTCATGAACATTACTTTTAATCTGTGCCATTTAACACAAACAATATTCAAATGTCTTTCCTCCAAAGTCTGACCTCTGCTCAAAGCCACATGTTTTTACTGACAGACGATCGACTGCGGACCCTCGATTCACTGCCCAGCTTCATGTTTTCTGCACTAAGATCGAGCAAAGGATCATGGCAGGGTCTAGTACCTCCTGTTTTTGCATTGCCACTGCTGCAACAATGCTTTTTATTTCATATTTTGTGACCGCCCGCCATATTACTGTGAGACTTTGTTACGATATCCCGGTGACTCAGTTATTGTTACATCACTAGTGCTAAGACAGTTCCCTCAGTGTGTAACTCACTGATCCTCACCACAGCGTGGACGAGCGGGGCTCGGGGGGGTGGACGCTGATTGTGGCTCATCACGCAGACAGCTGGAGGTGTGTCCTGGATTGTAGTGCAAGGTCGAGTGGCTCTTCCTCGCTGTCGCATCTCTTTATTCACTCAATGCAATCAAGTAACAATTGTTTTGTTGTCAGGACCTGGATGGGTTAGCTCCACTGATAATCAAGAACTATAGAAGGCTCAAATACGGTAAAATGGTAAAGTATTATTCCAGGCCATGGAGGGTTGCCATATTAATGTGTGACTTATTCAAATGTCCAAGTATTTAAATGTAAATTTTTTAAATATCTGGAGCCACTTGAGAGATATTAGTTACCTCACATGGTTAGCCGTTATTATATCTATGGCAAAAATGAATGGGGAAAGACAAGTTCCTTCTCTTTCTCTTCCTGCCTGGAGAGCAGCGTGTCTCATAAAGGAGTGACTGCACACGCGATGTCTCTCCTGCAGAAAGAAACCCAAACTTTAAAACGAAAAGCACAGAAAGTATTTCCTTTGGTGAAGCATAATAATTTCTTTACTGACATCTTTAAGCAGCAAACAAACTGTTCAACAACTCCCGAGAACTGACCGCATGAAGATGTTCCGCCATCGCCACTGCTGTTACGTTGCCCTGCGGGGCAGTAAGGTGATATTTTAAAACCCCTTATGCTTTGGGCTATTTTTTCAAAAAGCCTGTAAAAATGACCCCCATTTAAAAACTGAGCTGTTCCTGAACCTTCTGGAGCACAAACAATTGGCTGGAGCCTTTGTGAAGCTGAAACTCTACTATTTTACTCTAAATCAGATTTTTCTAAAGCTGGTGTCTGGAGGAAGGTACTAGTTTTAGCATTTATTGGGTTTTGACAATTCTCTTTTAAAAGCTGAAGGTAAATCCAGGCGTCCTATTCATTTTTCATTTTATTTTAGGGTAATTTATGTGTTTGGAGTACAAACTGACCTTGATTCTGCTTCCCAGAATGATTGATTTGATTGGAAATAAGAGCTTTATTTTCATGTACAGCATATCAAGCAAGTTGAGAGTTTTCTTTTATAAGATAGAGGGCAAAATGGAATAACTAAAGTCCTCAGCATAAGAGGTTACCTAAGGGCCTTGGGTAAGGTTATACCCCACATTACCCCACTATATAGCACCGCGTGGCCCCATATAGTTAGCATTAGCCAGATGTTTTTACACCTTTTCCTGATATTTCCTTCAGGTGTTGCTGAAACGTTAATCTTATTAATCCCTTGTCTCCCTCATAAATAAATCTTCTTTTTTATTTTAGCGAGACTTGGCTAATTCCCCATGAGGAATGAAAGGAGCAGGAAGTGGAGCTCTGCATTTTTAAGGCAACCGTTACTAGCCGCTCGGTTTGGTGAAAAGGGCTTATGAGTGGGCCTGTAGTGGGCAAAGCTGTAGTGTACGGTGAGCAGGAGAGAAAAAAAGCAACACTAGGTGCACAAATCTTTTTCAGATTTTTAGTCTAAATGATCCTGCACTTCATGTTTCTTTCCAAGAGAGCTGGGATGAAAGGAGATGGCAGCATGTGCTGGAGCCTGGAGTGGGCTATAGCTCCTGTGCAGTAAGAGTAAAATATTGTCCACACAACAAAAGCCATGCGAAGCTGTGGACATCTTTCATCTTAGTGAGGCAAGAGATGAGCAGGCAAAGTGGCTGAACGTACTGAAGAGAGTATCATTACAAGTCCATCTACACTTGTTATCTAACCACTAATGGCTTTGGAGAGGAGTTTCGAAACCATCAACACGGCTGTTCCCCGATGTTTGCAACAGTACCATGGTGGAAAAAAGCCTGTCATTATGTAAACTAGAGTACAAAATATGCTGTTCCCATCCATTCTTGCCATTTCCCTACTATCTTTTTATGCCATGTGCCTCAGTCACGATGACCTTCTCAGGTAAAAGATGCCAACATTGCATTGATTTTTTTTTGTGTGGACTGCCAGCGATTTAAACATCAGACTTGACAGCCTGTTTGACGACCATTCACAAAGTCAAAGCCTGTCAAGGTGACCCTTCATATCAATGAAAAACAATATAAATGTGCCAGCTGTCCCAAAATAGGACAAGAAATAAAGAAGTAATGACATTTGATGGAAGTGGGTGGCTGTTTGTGTTTCCTTTGTGCAAAATGTCACTATTTCCCATGTCTTTGGGACCACTCAGTTTCAGTTTCTCTGCCAGAACTACAGTATATCGTCAAGCATCCAGTGGATAGTGCGGGATTATGGGCAGCACCACGTGGAGAATGACCTTTTCAGGCATGTGTCACCTGCCCGCGATGCTCAGGGTGGCCCTCACAGCATAGCACGCCTGAATGTCACTATATAATGCTCCAGTGAAGCAAATAAGACCCAGGGGGAAAAGCATTGCAGGAGGATTATATTATATGGGTATAGATAAACTATAGATTACAAAAATAATATAATAATTCCTGAACCCCCCCTTCTCCATAATAAGTTTCCTTTTGTCAATATAAGAACTATGAGATGGCGCTTGCATATTTTGTGCATTCAGTTTATTGGGTTGCAAATGCCTCTTTAAAAATAAGTATTTTCAATGACTCAATACAAGCTATAATATGTACTTTTATGCTGTGTGACGTGCACAATTACAAACTTTTTCTACATTGGTACTTTCTTAAAGTTTGGAGTGAGCTTGACAGTGCATTTTAAAGCCCTGTTCTGCAATCAAGTCTGACTGTAGTAATCAGCATGTGATGGGAGTTCCTGTGAAGTCAGCTCCGCAGTGCACCACCACGGCTCAGCCTTATGCATACACACACACACACACACACAGTCTGTACTGCTCCGCCTCGTAACCACCTTTGTGCCATCTGCCATCCGCCATATATATCTGAAGTTTGATGCATCTGCTGGCGAATGAATGGAAGCATAAAAAATGGCGGATGTGTAATGTTTGACAGTGCTTTTTCAGAGTAAGTGGAGAGGACAGATGGATGATTACATGTACGTGTCTGCCTCGCCTGTGCTGTCGAATCACACTTAGTTTACACATCGCACCCCCACAGAGGGGTGGAACTCCAAACACTTCCACAAAGATTTTTATTTTTAAATGTTTTTTTACATTTGGGCTTTCACATGCTAACAGTGTTGCTTGTGCTTTAGTGATAGCTTCTGTGTACATTTGAATTTGTGTTAAACTGCTACATATTTACTGCACATATATTTTATTATAATTTAGATGACGGTATTATTATTTTATTGACCTTTGTTTGATTAATAAAGATCATTTTCATCGTTGTGATTCAGTTGGAAATAGAAATCACTTTATTTAAATAGAAATAGAAATCACATTATTTATCTTAATCATTATTATTACCAAATTATTAAATGGCCCAATGCGGTTGTTATTTAGAAAAGCAGAGTTAAATGAAGCCATTCCAAATATTTCTTGACAGACTTGTTCAGACTTGCAAATGGGTGGGATTGGTATCTCACTCTGTGCGACACGACAAGGTGCCTGATGATGTTGCTTGTGTTTCGTTGCATCCTTCCCCAGGGGGTACCGCGAATGAGACAGTGCTCCGGGCTGAACACGCACCTCGGCCTGCCCCCTGCTGACTCCAATGTGCCCAACGTGAGGATGGGAAGATGAGGGAGCAGAGGTCAGCTCAAAAATGGGGAGGGGAGTGTGTATCCAAACAAGGTACTTCTATGACCACAATATCAACCTTGTAGAATAGCATACATATTATAGTATCAGTTTTTTTATTTCATTTCAATTGTATTTTATGCTAAGGTTTTTTTGTTGTTGTTGTTGTTGTTGTTGTTGTTTTTGTTAAAAATGTATCCTTGATATTTTTGATATGTTTATTTATGGGCCCATTAGCCTTATTTATCTTATTATTGTAAATTCTAAATGTTCTGCATGCCCTTTTTGATATATTTTGCTGTTATTATTATTATGAATGCTGTTCACTGGCAATAAACCCCTTTCTGATTATTCTTTTTATTCCTTTTATTGCTGTTCTTCTCCTTTTTTATGTTTTACAACTAAATACTCTCTTATAGGTTTTGATATATATATATATTTTTTGATCAAAGTAAAATTCTCAAGCGTATAAAAATGGTCAAATACAAATGTTATTTAAAATTGTCAGCCAATATACTTAAAGGTGCACTGAGTCACTTATCTGATGAAGGGTCCGCCACATGCTGCTGTACTGCTTTGCCTGCAATGTGGCACAGTATGGCATGAAACAAAAGTTACAAGTGTTTTTATTGCTCAAAAATACATTGAACAGAACGTTCTTACAAGGGGCGGTGTCACCTCTGCACTGACCCATAATTTGGCCGGCAGGTGTCCCCGGTTATCTCCATAGATATAGACAAGTTTATAGGTTTAAAGCCATTCTCTGAAACATTCCAGGTCAAGCAATAACATCTCAATGAAGACAAGCAGGTGGCGTGCCCTCCACCAGAAAAGTCACAATGTCCTGGCAGTGAGCGGTGGCAGGGTTTCATTTTGCCATCACAGCACAGAGGGAGATTTGTATTATTTATTCCACTTTCTCTCAATGTTTAGTTTACAATGGTGAAGAGGACATAAACGTCCCAAAAGACCTTTAAAAGACATTACCTTTCCATGATTCACAAATACCTGTGATACTGACTGTTGTAAAACAAAGCATTATGACACAAGTTATGACACAACAGCCCTCGGTTTTATGACCCCCCTTCCCCCTTTGCGTCAACACCTCTGATAAAAGATAGAGGTCACCAAATGGTTCCAAGGATCCGACCTCTGTGGAGAAGTGGAATCATCCACTGTAACAACATTCTCTTTGTTCTGCTGGATGGAAAGTGTTTCAGAACAAAGTCCTTAGTGTCTCTATCTCACGTCTAAAAAGACTTAATGCTTCACTCTGTGATCTAAACTTGTAACTAAATCATGGTTTAATTTAGTTTACCGTAAGAACTGTGATGGAAATGTATCTATGACATATGTTATGTACTTCGTCATGACCTGCTAATGATATGTGATCGTTGACAATGTTGTAGTATTTTGTTATGGTTACATGTCATTTTGCTGGTTTAAGTAAAATGTGTCCAAATTAGAAACAAGGTTGAGTTAAAAGCTAGCCTTAAAGTCACTCCCACTCCCACTCCCACTTCCCACTCACCTCCGAGGTCAGATAAAAAGACCACTGAGCCCCCCACTCTGCTTCGGGCCTCCATATCCTGGACAAAAGAGAATAAGGACAGCGTATCTCCAACGGCTCCAAAAACTCCTTAGGACTAATGCATCGTTGGACTCAGGGAATCTTGTTCTGCCTCTTCCAGACACAAGACACCTCCAAGTCGGTGACCCCGATGCCCTCCCCCACCCAGGAGAGGTTTCCTTTACCTCCCACGTCTGCATTCAGGCAATGGCCGAAGCAGCCATTTTCAATATAGGATGCACAAGTCTACGGCTCGTTGTTAAACGCTAAACCCTGCACAAAGATCAGCACCACAGACAGCGCTAAGGACCCAAAGAGCTCGGAGGAGGTCTTAATCCAAATCTGAGGATTCCCTGATTCAAAAAGTGGCATTAAAAAGCAGTTGAGGTTCCACTATATTATTCTAAAACGAATCAAAACTTACTTTTCAATACCAGTGATCTTTTAACTAAGTTGAGCCCAGGCACGGCCCGTGTAATCAAATGTGTAAAATATTGCTTCGATATTTACACACATAATCATTTTGGTTTATAGTCCTTTTTGTTGACCTTTTTAGAGTGATATTTGTCAGTCATTGAATCGAGTACTCCCCTTTCAGAACATGAGACTGAGTAGTTAAGTAGGTAAATTTGCTGAACAAGCTTCCGATGGCGCCTCTTTATAAATATGAACTACCCACAATCCTGAGAAAGTGATATCCACAATACATATTGACCCAACTGTGAGAGGAGGAAACGAGACAAATAACCTACAATAGCTACAGTTATAGTGTGTATACAGTACATACAGTACATACAGTTAAAACTTTTACAATCAGGCCTTAACTTGGTGAAGGGAGGTCCTCGTTGTCATGGTAACAGCGTAGTGACCTTCAGACAATGTGGCCGCTTCCCCAGAGCCGCCTCTTCTTTCACTTGCTATGGACTTTGTGAGTCATCAACAACATTCAAATTCACATGTGCTTCCTCTCTTCCTCTCTCCCTCTCCCTCTCTGCCTCTCTCCATCTCTCACCCTCTGTCCATCTCTGCCTCTCTTCCTCTCTCCCTATCACCCTCCTACCCTCTCTTCCTCTCTCCCTCTCTCCATATTTCCCTCTCCATCTCTCTCCATTGCTCCATCTCTCACCCTCTCTCCATCTCTCACTCTCTCCCTCTCACCCTCTCTCACTCTCTCACTCTCTTCCTCTCACAATCTCTTACTCTCACCCTCTCTCACTCTCTCACTCTCTTCCTCTCACCCTCTCTTACTCTCACCCTCTCTCACTCTCTTCCTCTCACCCTCTCTTACTCTCACCCTCTCTTACTCTCACCCTCTCTCCATCTCTTCCTCTCCATTTTTCACCGTCTCTCCCTCTCTCCATATTTCCCTCTCTTCATCTCTCACCCTCACTTCCTCTCTCCCTTTCTCCATCTCTCCCTCTCTCCCTCTCTTCCTCTCCTCCTCTCTCCATCTCACCCTCTCCTTCTCTCTCATTCTCTTCCTCTCTCCATCTCTCACCCTCTCCATCTCTCCCTTTCTTCCTCTCTCCCTATCACCCTCTCACCCTCTCCCCATATTTTCCTCTCCATCTCTCCATCTCGCCCTCTCTTCCTCTCTCCCTCTCTCCTTCTCTCCATCTCTCACACTCTCTATCTCTCCCTTTCTTCCTCTCACCCAATCTTCCTCTCTCCATCTCTTCCTCTCTCCCTTTCTGCCTCTCTTCCTCTCTCCCTCTCTCCCTCTCTCCATCTCTAACTCTCTCCATCTCTTCCTCCCTTCTTCTCATCCTCTAGCCCTCTCCCCATCTCTCCCTTTCTCCATCTCTCCATCTCTCCCTCTCTTCCTATCTTCCTCTCTTCCTCTCTCCTTCTCTCCTTCTCTCCATCTCTCTATCTCTCCATCTTTACCTCTCTCCATATTTCCCTCTCTCCATCTCTCACCCTCTCCATCTCTTCCTCTCTCCCTCTCTCCCTCTCTCCCTTTCTCATTCTCTACCTCTTCCCCTCTCTTCCTCACTCCCTCTCTACCTCTCTCCCTCTCTACATCTCTCCCTCTCTACCTCTCTCATTCTCTCCCTCTTCCCCTCTCTTCCTCGCTCCCTCTCTACCTCTCTCCCCCTCTCTACCTCTCCCCCTCTTCCTCTCATTCTCTACCTCTTCCCCTCTCTCCCCCTCCACCTCGCTCCCTCTCTTCCTCGCTCTCTCTCTACCTCTCTCCCTCTCTCATTCTCTTCCTCGCTCCCTCTCTCTAGATGATGGACTAATTAAAATGGAAGTGCAAATGGAGTAAGGGATAGAAATGGCAACAACTCGACTAAAGGCATCCGTGCAGTCTGATTAGCATGAACAATGTATTGAGACCTGTAATGAGAAAAGAGACATAGCTTGTTATAAAATGCATCCACCCTTGAGCCCTGTTATGTAACTTACATGAACCATTGCAATGTTTTACACAGGATGTATTTCCAGAAACTATCACTAATAATAGAACTGACCCTCTTCATTCCCATAGCTAACCACTGACTATAATAAAGGTTCACAAAGCACTCAAGTCCAATAAAGAACTACCATGAGCAATGGGCAATGTACAGTTGTGCTGGGAACATTGCCCCCTACAGGAGGAGAGCAGGAAGTGTGGTACATAGATGGCACATTTATTTGTCAGCGGTGATGCTTGTACATCCCCACAGGGCTGCACAAACTGTATAAAGCCGAAACAATCATATTGTTGCTTTGAAAACATGATTTTACTGTCATGTTTTCAGTAGCCATTAGAAGGCAGCAGGGGGCAAATGGAACAGCAGCTGTCAATACATTGGCATTTTGTGCTCAGTGTGATATAAGTACAGTAAACCCGTCAGATGGAGGATCCTTGCACATGCACAGAAACACATCCAATGCCTTGAGGTTAGGTGTACAAGCAGACCTTTTTTTTAAAGGATCGATGGTGATACAGCACATATCTGGTATCCATAGCAACGATGGGATAAGGGGAACAAAGAAAATCTTTGAAACAGCGAAACAGATGATCCAATCCTCAGCAGAGACAGGCCAAGTCAGGCAGGCCTGTCATTGTGCGTGTTCACTGCATGGGGGCTTTCCACTGTGTGTGTGGAAACAAGGGTGTAAAACAAAACAAACCTGACACCAGGGCAAACAAGTAACCATGTACATGTGCTTGTGGATTTAAGACACTATGCTCAGGGGAAAGGACAGTTAGGACACTGTAGGAGGCACATAGCATCACAGCAACAGTGAATTGGAGTGTGGAGTTGATTCATGGCAATATGTTTGGGAAAAGAAAAACATTACAATAAAAGTCTACAAATCCCCAAAGTTGACCATGACATTAGTACCCTTGCACTTTACAAGTTTGACAAGAAAACCCTTGTAACCACAAGCTACAAGACAGACATGGCCGCTAATCTCTTGCCGCCATCAACACAATAAAGCTCAAATATTAAAATTAAAGTTCAACCATATTACAGCAACAATTTAGTTAAATAATGCAATTTGGCAAATGTCAAACCTTTGGACTGCCATTAGCTGATCGCCCTCTGTTTGTAAAGTGTGGTAGTATTTAGATGACATTTACATGGCTTTTTAGCAAAGGCCAGAGCTGTATGTGGTCGAGGGCTTGAGAAAAGTGCATTTGAGTTGTGTTTTTGCTGCTTTTCCTTTAGCATAATATGTGTTGAATGTCTGCTGAGAGCAAAAACACATGCCCAAATTCATCAGAAAATCAAAGCATTTCAGTGTAAAGCTGGTTTATACACCAATCAGACAGAGCTTTATGGTTAGCGAGCACAATAAATAACACCTAAATAACATGATATTGACTCCTTTTTGTGCCTGTAAATGTCGGGATCTCTAAAGTAAGCAAACAATTTCCACCAAAGAGTAGAAAAGAAGTAAAGTAACCGTGAACTAGTGATTGCAATTAGTTGAGGAAGCTAAATGCTATTAATATTATACAAATTATATATATGTACGCTACTTTTGGGTTTCAGCTTCCTGTTTAGGTGACATTTTGAGCACTTTTTAACATTTAAAATATGTTACATTTCTGTTTTGAATTGTTAAATGCCATGGCAGAGGTTTAATCCTGTTTTTTCAGCGTTTTTTGAGCGAATGTGTTTTGCCACTCATCCAAGCAGCATCTTCAGTTCTCACACAGCTCCGGTAAGGGAACTGGCTTAAATATCTGTCTGAAGGGAGGAGCTAAGTACACGGAAACTGACACCCCAGTTTATTTACAGTAAGGAGTATCTGTTATCAGTCTATTGAACTAACCTAAGTCCTATTTTGCATAATTGTTAATGACACTAATGCATTATCTAGCACCTATTAGGACACTCGAATTGCTTCTATTCTATTTAGGAACTCTTGATTTTGGAGGGTAAAAGTACGTGTGTAATGGGCCTGTTCAGTCCAATTAAAAACACCAGCTTCACAAACTAACCCCTTCCCCTACTGGTTTGTTTCAGTCACTGCGTTTACGTTCACAGGTAACTCTGAATACGCTCTGATTTTTGTCTCGCTCCAGTTAACAGAGCTGTGCCAGAAGTGAAGATGCTGCTTAGATGAGTGGCAAAAATGTATTCACTCTATTCTGAATGAAGCAGAAACGGTCTGCTGCGATAACAAAAGGACAGGGCAGAGGTCAGTTCACAGAAAACACCCGGTATCGTTTTCCATATGACTGCGCGCCCTTGAAGTGTGGACCCGCGTGGCTGAGGAGAGATGCACAGAACCAAGGGTATGAAACCAACTGATAATGAAATATTGCCGGGTTTCTTCAAGAACAAGATAAGACACGACATCAGCCTCAAAGAATCACACACTGTTGAACTGGATCGAGCCGCATTAAAGTACGCCAGAACAAAGACAGTCTAAGGTATATTCTCCGTATTTATAGTAATGTATTGTATCATTTACTCTTGTGGCACAGTATTCTGCCCTACACGTTGCAATGATGTAATAATAAATCAAATATGTAATAAAATAACCTACTACTGCAACCTGTCACCCATCTACACCTCAACCCTCAAACCAAAACAAAGCAAACAATGGTGTGCTAATAGGAGTAGAATGACCCATAGAAGCATGAATGATTACACTTAAAGAGTAGTTCAACAGATTCTCCTGACTGTAAACAACTAGTTTGTGTTGCTCCTCCCCTCAGACAGATACAAGGCAGTGACTCCCCAGTTTTCTGTCAGAGGAACGGAAGAAGCGGCGTGGATGAGTGGCGAAACATCTTCAGTCTCAAAACTATTGTCCAGTTGACTGAATGTACTTTTCTTTTGCTGTGGAACCTACCTACCTACACAGACGCCCTACTAAAGATTCCTACAGTGCACATTTCAGTTTTGAATTTACTGGAAGAACCCGATTTAAAGATCAAACCTCTCTTAGGCAGACGGACATCACTTACAGTTGGAAAAAACATGGTTCACGACGGGTATAGTCAGAGAGAAATCCATTTGCTTTGTGTTGCATGTACAAAAAATAGACACAGAGCTTTATCAGCTTTATCAGCCGCAGGTTTCTTTGTGCCATGTAGCCTTTATTTCCAAGATAAGTGAGATTGTACAACTCCTCGTAAATGTCAGTGTATGAGTAACAATGTGCGATGGCTTTTCTTCGATGCCTTGAGAGATTATCGCCACCACCACGATGTAACAAGACTTTCATACCAGTGCGTTCAACCATTCATAACGAAAGACCGACGGATCAACTGTCCCAGAAGACAACATTTGAACGGCATGTGTTTTAAGAGAATTTGATGGTGTTAAATATTGCTTCAACTTCAGTAGACATCGGTCGGGCGCAATGGCCAAATCTGGACATGAGTTTTCTGCGCTCCACTTAAAATGACGGACCCTACAACTTTCCATAAAAATGCTAATGGAGAGAATGAGAAAAGCCTCCAGCCCCTTTCATCAGTTGAACGAGTCCATTATCAGAAAATTTAGTTGACATTACTCCTGATGTGCTTCATAGATAGAGCGGTCTCTCTCAGGTTCGTCAGTAGGTGAGGAGACTTAATGCATTTAGGGGACGTAATGGAGGATAGTGGGGGCTTTATGTCCCAGAATGGCGGCTCTTACACCCATGCAGCGCTGTGATTGGCATTTGGAATCATCATCCCTGTGTGTATGAAAAAGTGTGTGCGTTAAAAGCTAAGCCTCAGTCATTTCACATTACTGACTCAGTGGCATGGTATCATCACATCAAATTAGTCTTAATGAACACAGCGAGTCGGCAGAGGAGAGAGATAATCAAACTTTTATTAAATGACTTAATCTCCTGTACATGCATAATGCAATGGGGAAAAAGATGGGGATGTCTGTCAGCCAGAGGAAGGGCTTATATCCCACTAAAGTCGGATTTCCATCACAAGTGACCCAGCGTTGAATTCAAACCAGGGATGTGGTTAGCAGTGCATTACTTTACTACGGAATAAACATTGCAAGTAAAGAAGAAGAACATCTCAAATGCAATATTCATTCCCTTGGGTAACATTTTTTAATTAGCATTCCTTCAGATAAATTGGTTGGAATACATAAATTCACAACATGCAAGCAGACCGCATTGAAAATGCTTACAATAGACCACCAACCAGACCACCAACACATATCATACTGTTACTAAAATAAAAAACATGAAGTGCAAAAACTGTGTCCACACTAGAAGGCAAATGTCCTCATATTCAATTCTTAAATTGTGCTTACAGATTTACAGAATATGGATCCGACAAGTTTTACAGACCTTGTGTTACAGAATAAAGCTCAAGGATTTCATGACTTGTTTTTAAGAATCACGTGACAAAATGGAATTATGAAAAATAAGAATTTTAACATTGCTTTGAAAGAAAAATGTTGTTCAAATTAAAATAAGCTTGACATTTCTAAACCTGTACGCAGCAAAAATTGCATTGTTTCTCTTTGAATTGAACAACTGAAATATATAATGACGACAACATGAAGATTAAAATCAATGATATAGCTCTTGTGAAGTAGAATGTTTTCTATATTCAATACACCATATACATTCAATTTTGTTTTTAAACGTTCCATTAAAAGTCAACATACTATATACAATAGGCACATTACATATTTGTGACAGGAATTTTAAATCAAGCCATTTTCATTAGATTTTCAGAACAAAAGAAAAGACCTCCTGGTGAAAGCACTTTCCATCGTCTTCAAAGGCCAGACCTAAGGCCGAGTAAACAAGTGAATGCATTTAACCTCTCAGCGCGGCTCACCGACGGGGCAAATGGAGATGTTCTTCAGAGGAATGTACTTTAGGAGGAGGGTATTTTGTGCTCGGTGCTTCTACCTGGTCAGCTGACCTACCACTTTGAGCAACGTCTTGTTTTCTTGTTTGAGTTGATCATTTTCATCTTCAATGTCGTCGAGATCCTACAAAAGAGTGAATGGTTTTCGGTTAGAAGAGAGCTTTAAAAGCTTGAAAGCAGTGGGAATTCAAACACTGATTGATTTTTTGTGAAATTACACAGGTAAGTCATTGTGTTCAGAAGCAGCCAGCTGTGATTTACAATAATCTTTGAAAATGTGCCCCTTTTCATTGTAATAAGCTTTCTCTTCAGTGTCTAAAAAGGCTGATAGTGGTTCAGTGGCTGGATTTAATCTATTTCTTTCTCTCCTAAATAAACTTACAGTCACAAAGGCTTCAACCTTCTTGTGCAAAGATACGAGACTGGATCAGACTTTATCTCACACTTTCCCATCAGGCCTTGCTGTAGATTCACTGCGAGACTGTTCTGATGGCTATCAACATGTTACCGTGCTTACAAAAAGGCTCCTCTTATGACCGGCTTCCCGCGCAATGCGATGTTATCAACAAGATGTCTCCTGCAATATTGCACTTGTAGTACATATTAGCACAGCAGACCAGTGTACGGTAAAACAGGAGGGACAAGATTCATTGGACTGAACTAATACCTTAAAGTCACAGTGTTTCCCGTAGTCTAATTTAAACATGTTCAAGTACAGTAACTCTACTTAATCTGTTCACTTTTCATCAGTAGAGCCACCATAAACACAGCAAGTCTGCTGTGGGGTTTAGGGGGATTTATTTGGCCTGGATGCCTGGGGTCCTTTACAGGCAGGGTGCTTATTTATGTAGGCGTTTAGGCGGATATTCATTTCAAACGATTTCACCAGTGTTTTTTTCTTTGGATGACTAGATAAAACACGACAGACCAAAACACCTCATAAGCGCTAAGGACCTCACGCCACATTTGCCAATATTCCGTTTTTTATATTCTTTCAGTCTCCAAAAGACAACGTATTATTGATTGTATTTTTTTCACTGATTGTTCCAACAAACATATCCTGTCCAAGCCTGCAGCGATGTTCCTCCAGTATATCTTAGGAACACGAGATTCACATTTAAGGCAATGACATTTCTCTTACAAACCAAAAGTGCAATTACAAAATAAAAAAATATATAGAAATGTTTGTTATTATGCTACGCTGTGACAAATATTGATGTCCAACCAGTGATTGCAGAGAAAACACAGTAATTACACAGAACTGCACGGAAAAGGATCATTTCATCATCAGGGAACATCGGAGCGCAACATAGCAAAACTCACTCTGTTCAATAGGTCGATTTCTTCCTTAAGTCTCCCAATGAGGTCGTCCTTTTCTTGGTGGGCCTTTAGCAAGCGAGCATTCTCCTGCTGTTCTCTGTCCAGCGCCTAAGAAACACCAAAATGTACATGTTTCTCCACTACCATGCCACTAATGTGTATAATGTATGTACATATACGTGCTTTTGACTCGACTCCTACAATTGTCTAGAAGTTCTGACCTGATACTTTGAGAAAAGCACACCATTCTCTCTGCCAGATTAGGCTCTAAATTCAGAGTTTGATTCTCACTTTCTTCTTGCTTAACATGATGGGACTCGGCAGGAGTGTGTTTCCATAGAAACCGATGGAGAAAGTAGCAAAAAGCTCTATGGATAAATATGCTATAAATGTACTTCCAAATGAAGTCTATTCTTACTCCAGAGTTAGGGGTCAATGTGGGATACAAAGACTTTCTCACACAAACTTTCTTTTTTACAATCTAACCTGTCCACTTAAGAATCATGAAATGAGATGTCAACTAAAGCTATAGCAGTATCTTTAACCGTATGCCAACTTCTCTTGCTTTTGTTCAAGTTGCCAATGTGACATCCATCATTTTTTGTTGCAGAGTTGAAGGCAGGAGTGCAGGGCTGTGTGGGAGGGACACGTCTCAACAGTCTAAAAGGTCATCGCTAGTGACAACAATGAGGCTCAAGAAATTCTGCCAGGGATTTACAGAAAATCTACTGTAAGACGTAGCTAGTATTGGTATTTTGCTACAAATCTACTACTGCTACTGGTCTGAACGTGGCCTAAATGGGTTATAATAAACTAGAATTATTATTCGTTTCTTATTCCATCCTATTAAGAGTAGCGGGTACATTGCAATAGTTCCATTTTCTGTCACGTACCCTCTCCAGCTCCTCCAGCCTCTTCTCCAGACCGGCCACAGCGGACGCTCCATCTCTGGTGTGACAGTTTTGTCTTCCATCGTTTCCATTGGCCTCGTCCTCCACACCTGGCCCTGCAGAGCTGTGCAAACATAGGAGCACTGTATATTAAATGTACTCCCTCATATCCCAAATAAAAAGACTGCTGTGGGTCTTTAAGTGCTTTGTGCTCTGTGTTTGAAGGTGTGAGTCAGAGAATCATTATTAAACTTCAATGGGATGACACGTGCATCATCAAAAGAGCAGGTGGGATTAGTAATGTCCTTTCAATTAGACATGCATAACAACCACCCTTTGCCTCCTTTTTCATTAATCAGGAAATGGAATTGTGGGAATGCTTATTCGGTGTAAAAGGATTTTGATTACGAAACAATTTATATTTTCACTACTTTAAAATTGCTAGGAGACTAACGGTGGAAATGTTTCTGGCACTGGTTTAAGCTGATTGAAAGTAAGAAAAGGCTTATGGGCAGATTAAGCACAAAACCTTCCATTTCACCTCCTCGTTCCTGGGAGACAGATTTTGGGAGAGCTATGAGGGAATGTTTATGCAGTTTATTTTTCATTAACTGATGTGGAAACTTGGAATGAGTTTCTGCAGTCAGACTAGACAGAGTTTGTCAAGGAAATAAGCACAAAGAAGACCAATTATTGTGTATCTGTATATTACTACCTTCTATGCTTTTCCCTGTTTCTACAGAAGATAGATGATATGAATATAGTTGGTTTAAGATTTTAGATCAGATGCCCTCTCACGGGCCCTTTGGGCTTGGAACTAGTGTACAATGGTTAGCAGCAGCGAATGGACCCCAGGAATACAAACAACCACCTCTGGAACCTAATGGGGCTCCAAATAAATAAACAAACAAACCACTTGTAGTTAGATTGAGACTACAACCTACCAAAACAAAAGTAACAGAGTGCGCTATTCTGACCTTGGCATTTCCTGGAATAATGGCTCTTTTCCCTCATTCTTCAAGAGAAGAAAGCAGTGGCACGGTCATCACTTTTGATCAAGAGGAGTCCTTGGAATGCTCCCCGCGCGCTCGCCCCATCCAGATAATGGATGTTTCATTTGTCTTCCTTATTGTGGATCTTTTGCTCGACTCTCCATTTAGCCATTGAGGTACAAAGCTAATTTGACAATGGTTAAACAGTATATGCATATCCAATTTTAAAATGGAACAATTTTCCACATCGCAATAGATTAAAAAGACAGTCAATTAGTGTATTTTCTATGCAAGATATTTTCCTGTTCATACTTGGACACAGACACAGACCAGTTCACAGCAGGTGCTGTAGCAGACTCTAAACATCCATGGCCTCCATACTAAATATCACACCGAGGCCCATTAGCATCCAGCAGGGAGAGGTCTGAGGGAGAGAGAGGCTGAGCCAATCAAGAACCCATGGGAGCCTCAGCGGGCGGCCAGCAGAAAGCACACACAGGAGAGCCAAGAACGGCAGCCACTACATGTACAACAAAATCAAGTGTCACAGCCGAATTTATACCTAAAGTAGCAACACAGCATGGATTCTGATTAGCACTCCAGCTAGAAGAGAGATATATTAGCGCTACAAGTCAACAACAGTGGGATGCAGAGTAACAGTTTCATCACTACAAAGTAAGAGTTTGTCAAAATGTAGTATATTTTGAACCTGGCTCAGGCCAGATTGATATGCGTGTCACTCTGAGTTGATCAAAGCGTCACAACAACAGAACAAGCTGAGAAATCAAACTGTTGTTGAATCCAGTCAGAAAAGCAAGTCCTCAAATACACGAGGTATTTCCAGTATCGCAATGCCCTGGTAGAACACATTCAGGAGTCTCCTGCTCACATCAAAGGATTTAAGTTTCCTCAAAAAGAACAATCTGGTTTGAGCCTTTTTGAAAACGATGTCACCGTTTACATGGATTCTCTGCCAGCAAGGGAGTTTTAGCATTCATTTGAAGCATTCTTGCAAAAACAAGGAACTAACTAAATGAAATGAAATGGTTCAATTTGACCACATAAACAGACACACAAGCGCTGGTGATGTTGGTCTAAAATGCCTCTGGTGCACCGCGGCCCACTTGGCAAGGTGACCACTGACCAGGGCCGAACCATGGAGCACCAGAGTGTGTCCAGGCCAGCTGATGAGCAGTCGCATAATGACATGGACAGACTGGGAGACAGATCAGATGTTGGGGTCTGACACAACTCCATAACTTAACGCCAACAAACAAAGTAGACACCTCTCGTTATGACCAGAAGATTGGCAACACTGGTGGGGTTTTGTTCTTTAAGTCATCACTTACAACAACAGTAAAACAGTGAGCCGCAACAGAAGAAATTAGATAAAATTACAATGTTCTATGATATTAAATTATTAAATATTAAAGTATTGGATAATTCTGGTAACATTTTTGGATTTCACTAATTAAGGAATACAATTATTGTTATTGTATTCAAAATGGTCAGCCCTTCTTTACATAGTAGTATTATATCAAGTGTGTACCTTTTGTGGCAGCCAGTTCCCGGTCTTGGGGTTTCCTGAAAAATAATACACAAAGGGAAAAAAATGAGAACACGGATTAAACGATGTTGATAACCCACTAGATATAGTATGTCAGGGTTTAATTGCCACAGAGCATTTCTATAATGATATAATTATGAAAGTTTGCAGACTGGATGTGCTGTAATCCTGTGTGTTGTCAAGGAACTTTTGTATTTGGAGAAACACGACAACAATTTATCAAAAAAACTAGCTTGGAGAAAGCCTCCAGCTGCAAAACGGATATATAAGCCATCTTTGTTGCATTTAATAGTTTAGCTGGACACCAACCGCCCCAAGTTAAATGAGGCAATATTGTTTTGATACACGTAAAGATGCATGTTTATCTTCTTTCCCATTCGGCTGTAAGGCTGAAGGTTGCTTAGATCCATACTGCCCCGGGAAAAATAGCAGAAAAATAGGTATTTATTTTGCCGTTCTAGAGATGAATACACTGCCTGTCTCTTTCCTCGGGTCTAAAAAGAGCAGGCTTGACAGAGGAGTCGTGGCTTTGTTCAATCTGTCAGAGGTGCTAGCTGCAGAGGATGAAATCTTAGCATGCATCAGCCTCTCCGTCTCTCATCCACACCATCCTTCAGCCCTGGATGAAAACGCAACGCTCATCTTTTACCTGCTGCGGACACCAGCAGAGACACAGAGATGGGGGACAGTGAGAAGTGGACAGTGGAACAACAAACCAACGCGTGGCTTTCTAGGCGTGTAGGCAAGTCAATACATGCGGTTATCAGGGTAATACTAGGTGGGCTCAATGTTATGCCTGACCAGTGTGCACACTATTGACTTTAAGAGGTAAGTGCCGTGTCCATGTTTATTTCATTATAGTAAATAATCCATGTGTTCAGTGTTTTAGTGTCCAATATGTTAATACACATCCTATAAGCACACCACCACAACAAAGCCATGTAGTGGTCTCTGTTGTATTTAAAGTAGAACTTATCTCATCCCTGCACAATAGGAGGGAATATGGCAATCGACCACAGAGAATGTTTTTATTTGTTACTTGCAAACTTGCTGTGCTGGTATCGAAACAGAAAAACATGAAGGTGTTGCTTTTTCCCGGGATATTAATGGATGTCTTTTCAGAATGCAGATTAGTGTTCAGAGACTGGCTGACGGGGTCAGTAGACGGGCTAGAATATATATTTTTTTCTGAGGTAAAGGAGGATGAGATGAGTCATACAAGCACTATGGATGAAGGTCAGAGCAGAGAAATGTTTGCAGTTAAATTTGCATAGTGTGATACGCACGCACATAATATGAGCAACTATGATTTTTTTTGGCCTTTTATTCAGAATGAACATTTTAGCATAAGTACCATGATACTTACATCCACTGACACACCCCCCATGTAAAAAAGTGTTTTCAGGGGGGAAAATAATGAGCTTATGTTTTTTTCAAAGATTGGATTTTAAGCAATGGTGTTTTGTGCTCAGAACTGCAGAGAGAGTCCAATCTGCTGCCTCTGTGAATCCTAAAATGAGCTCATTATTGCTTACTGAAATCAGTCCAGACCTTTTTTGCGGCGTTACTCTAGTGGAGTTTCCCGGTGTGCACCACCTGTCGGGATACGAATCTGAGACAAGGTCAAACCATTTCAGACGGAACCACTTCAATACACCAGACTCACACGCGCCTGTGGAGCTTTATCATGCTTGAGCTGTGCTGACAACTCTTAAAAGCGCTTTGGCCGGCATCTGACCAACTTTCAACACTCCCAAATATCAATAAAAGTGCCATCACTGTCAAAACTGAAATTTTGGATTGTGCTCGGGCTTCTCAACAAGCTGATAAAACTAATTCAAATGCGCTGACATTTATGGGGTCCTTTATCTTTGAAGTACCTTTTTTTGGCCGAATCTCCAAAGAAGGGTGCACGATGGCAGAGCAGTTAGAGCTCTCGCCTCCCAATAAGGAGATCATGGGTTTGATTCTTGGGCCAGATCAACGTCACATGATCTCTCTGGGTGGAGTCTGCATGTCCTTCCCGTGTTACCGTGGGTTCTCTCTGTGTTGGGGAATTGGCAACTGTAAATTGGCCCAAGTGAATGAATGTGAGAGTGAATGTCTGTCTCTGTTAAGCTCCAGTCATCTGCGACCCCTGACGGGAACAAGCAGTAGAAAATGAATGAAAAGAAGAATGAAGGAATGAATGAAGGAATGAAAGGATCTCTAAAGAAAAGCCATCTTAGCCGCACACTACGTGGTCCAAAAACTCTTGAGCTCTGGTGGTTTTTCATCAAAAAAATCCCCATTTTTCCTGGAGCCAATCAATAATTCTGAGTGAGCGCGCCACATGAATATTTATTACCGTATTAACAGGAAACTGAGAGGTCAAAACCATTAGCAGGCAAAACCAGAGCACAGGGTGAAAAAAACACGCTAGATGGCTATAACATAACATACTATATATCAGGGGTGCCCACACTTTTTCAGCGTGCAAGCTACTTTTAGATTCGGCAAAGCCCTAAGATCTACCTGTAGATTTATACTACTTTTTGAAATAAACAGCTATAGAAACATGTATAGACGTGCAATATAAAGCAGGGGAGAGAAAATCCGTTCATTAACTTGACTAGACCCATTCATACAGATGACTATTCTGAAAATAAAATAATAACTAGACTAAATAACAGAAGGTTGAGCTTATAATCACCTCACTTGAAGCTCAGAGCGTAATCCTACCCGTTTCCTCCTCCTGCTCCACGGCCTGACTCCCTCCCTCTCCTCCCTCATGTGAGCGTTCTACTTCCACTGTTGTCTTGTGTTGTCGGCTCGCGCCGCGGTGTGCTCCTTTGGAAACTCACTGAGAAAGCGGACAAAATCACAACTGTAGTCTCCTCGCGCTGAGTGTAACTCATGGTTCACTTGCGCTTTTGGGGACCTCCATGTGCGCACCGTGTGATACACTCGCTCACCGTGTGTAAATGTAAAGTTGATACATTTTTGAGTCGACTGCCTCAGAGATCGACGGCCACTGCGTCCAAGATCGACTGGTAGATCGCGATCAACGTAATGGGCACCCCTGCTATATACCATAAAGTACACAAAGATCCCTTTTTAATCACTGCTTGGGTGTAATGTTAAAAAACAACAACTTTATGCTTAAATAGATAGATAGATAGATAGATGTAAATACACGTACATATACACACATATACATACACACACACACACTTACAAAAAAAAATTCCCTTCTCACCCTCCGCGGGTGGTCTCATCCCATATTCTCAGCTCGAGTCCTCTACCAGAGGCCTTGAAGCTTGAGGGTTCTGCGCAGTATCATTGCTGTTCCTAGTACTGCCCTTTTCTGGACTGAGATGTCTGATGTTTTTCCAGGGATCTGTAGCTTGTTGTAGCCACGCCTCCAGTTTGGGGGTCACTGCCCCGAGTGCTCCGATGACCACGGGCACCACTTTCACCTTCACCCTCCACGCCTTCTCCAGCTCTTCTCTGGGCCCTTGGTTTTTCTCCAGTTTCTCGTGTTCCTTTTTCCTGATGTTTCCATCACTTGGTATCACCACGTCAACCACAACAGCTTTCCTCTGCTGTTTATCCACCACAATGTCTGGTTGGTTTGCCATTACCATTCTGTCAGTCTGCATCTGGAAGTCCCACAGGATCTTGGCTCTGTCATTCTCTCTCTCTCTATAGAGAGAGAGAATGACATATACTCACACATATACACACACATATACACACACATATACACACACATACATATATATTAAGATATTTAACAGTTGTTGCAAATGTGATAAAAGATTATTCTAGGTTATTATTGCATTGTTGGGAAATGAAATGTGATGCAGCCTAACACCTAACTCCCTGCACCACACTTCTTGAATCATGTTCCAATGAGAAGTTATGTTTTTGATTCAGAAACTTGCTGCTTTATTCTGCTGTGGATTTGGCCCCACATGAAAAGCAGATGATCCCGAGGAATGTTCCGTTTTCCTCGGACAGCTGGATCTCTCAGACAGGTTTCCTAACTTTCCTTAGAGGAGCTGCATAGCTGAAGGAGGCAAGGCATTATATAACAAGGACCACATGGTAGTTCGGTACGCTGGTCTCTGACTGGCCGTCGCTAAACCTGCAAAATATGTATCCTAAGGGAAATGGTCACGCTTGAAAGCTCTCACACATCTAAATCAAATTAATCGAAATGCTGCTTTTCAGTCACTATCCCAGACAGTCTTGTAAATGTTATATTATCATTATTATTTCGCCATTACATTTCTCCCGTTTCAGTTGGCAAATGTTTGGGGCAGAAATAGAGTTGATCATAATGGGCCTGACATGGCAATAGCTCGTCTTCTCAGGAGGAAAGCTGCGTGTTCGGTATGCTCCGCTTTTACAGATGTTGCAGCGACAGGCCACTGAGAAATCCCAAACGTATCAGTGAAGGACATAAATACTGCAAATGCTATAAAGTGGTTGACTAACCAAAATCATTTGAAATCTATTTTATATGTGGTTGTGGTCTGAATAATGAATGCCGCCATCATACGCTGCTCTGTGGGACTCGCAGTGGTGTTTTGGAGTCATATCACAGTTAATTGTTGAAGAGCAAAAACACATTCCTCACCAATGATGAAATCACACATTTTAAGTGAGGCTCACATGGCAACACTGCTACAGCCAGAGCCCAAATGTAAAAACGGATCATGATGTGGCACATCTCCATGTTCCTGCTGGTGGGGTGTTTGTGTACGTACTTCACACACAAGTAATCAGTCTGCATAAACAGCCCCAGCCTGCTCCATGCCCCGAACAAAAAACCCACTGATGCATAACAGCCCATCCATCTGGAGGAAAGTACGTGCCCTCTCCAAGCGCTGTCACTCAACAGCACAACAGTTTTATATGCATGTTTTTCCAAATGCATGTTTATTGATACCCCTCATAAAAACATTAAAAGGAATTATTCCTCTGTTATCTAACTATGTAAATTATAAAATTAAATTAAAATATCTTTCGAAACCAAGCAACACAAGGCTTTATGTAGAATGTTAATGTCAGTTAAACACGGTTTATGAAATTAAAATAATTGTATTAAGATGCAGCTGAATTTATTTGATTACAATTTCAAAGTTTTGTGGTCCTAAATAACAATACATTATATTTAATTCTAAGGGGAACATGAGGGGGGCATTCCCCTCACTCCCTTTGCTTTTTGATACAGTAATAAATGCCTGAATAAAAATATCTCCAAGAGACAACACCCATCACTTCTACGTACACACTTTCAAATGCTTTCCATTCATTTCTTTGTTGTCTCAAACAAATTACAATCACAGTCTGATGAATACCAGCTCCTGCGCCTGTCAGAAATATGACTCACATTATGAGCATGTCATTGCCGATTTGGTTTCATTTTGATATTTCATTTATATGCCTATTCTGCAGAAAAGGACAAGATTGGGGGAGAAAAACGCAGATCCAGTGAACTGGCAGTGGCTCTGCGTGGTTTCCTTCTTATTAAATAAACATAATATTACCTGCCAAGATTAAAGATTCATTTCATCAGCATCATATTTACTCTGTTAGAAACGAGGCGCATTTCACTAAACACATTTTGACATTTGCGACACTGTGAATTCTGACGAACACAGCTGTTTTCACTGAGGCACTGAGCCAGACAAGAAGCACCCTGTTGTCATGGATAATACTGCCTTATTTTCAGCTTTTTTACGGCCTTTCTGAGCTATTGTCTGAAGATGCATTGTCTCACATACAATAGATATTTAATCGAGACTATAAAGCTGGTGATTGAGGAACTCTTTTGAACAATAACTGAATTTAGTAGAAGATAAATTATATATTCTTCAAGTTCAAAATGGTTCAGTGCTGTGAAAATGTAATTTGATGTCATTTGAGGGAATATATTCATGGTCACTTACGTTTTTTGAGTAATTTGCAGCAGTGACAAAACCCCCAGACGTGTTTGCAGTGTGCTGGGCCGCTGCTAGCTGTTTGAGGGCCCTAAGCAGAACTGCTCAGTGGTGGCCCCATACCCCCAACCGCCTTTGAACTTGAAAAAATATATTTCTAAAGTTGTTTTTAAAAAAACGACAACAAAAACAACTATATATAGGCTATTTAATTGTATATTGCTTAAATCACAGTCCTAACGGGGGGTCTGGGGATCATATCATTTACTGCATTCTGGAGCATTTTAGATGTAATATTATTAGCAACTCATCACTCGTTTTGTATTATGTATTTAATTGTAAAAGGAACAGTGCAGCTGTTGCACAAATGCCTTTTCAATACAAACTGCATGAACAGCCTGGGGCCCCTCGGAGCACTTGATGCCCCACACACTGCGCGTTATGTGTAATGGGAGCAGCGGTGTTTCTATACAACAGGCTGAAGAGGTTTAAAATTATGTGGCTCGAAAGCATTAAATACGAACACATTTTGTTACCATGAGGTGTCCTGTGGCCGGGTCCACTGCCATGGCCTCGTTTTGGAAGGTGTTTGCTTGTACCAGCTCCTCTTCCTCCCTCCTGTCCTTCACGCCAACATAGTCATCATCCAGTTCATCAAGGCTCTAAAAAGAAGCGATAAGCATGATTAAATTCACACACTACATCGGACTGCGGTGCGAAAGGGTTGTTTCAAGAGGTCAGATCAGTCAAGGACGTCTTTTCACCGTAACAAAACGTTCTGTACTGATGTTTCGTAGTATTTTAAAAGGCAAAGTAAGAGGAAGATGTGGAGAATGGGCACACATCCGGAAAACCATGGAAACAATTGGAATGTTAAAATGTTATTAAACAAAAGTAAAATATTTTAAATGTTCACGAGATCCGCCTCATCAGTCACAGCTGTGAAAATGTATCTCATAAACTAAAATAAACTAAATTTGTCTTGTTCATGTGGGCGGTAACCAATATCTGCCGATTCAATAAAGATTTTTAATTCCATAGCATGGAACACAAATGTTATAGTACAGTTCCCAAATAAAACTTTCGCTTTTTGTAAACACAATAAATAAAATCTTGGAAATAAATCATGTGTTTCTTGATTGTGTAACTGTCATACAGCCATATTTTAGCCTTACTGATTTGCACTGAGGACAAACTGGGAATGCAACTGCGCACAAAGGGACAGGACAGGGGAAGCTTAGAAAAAATTTATCTGTGCCAAACATTGGACCGCTACAACTCAACCGATATTTGGAATATACCAAAAATCAGAGCGACTGAAAACAATTCACAAGGGGGAAAGCTAGCTTTTCCTGCTTGATCCTTAACAATAAGTGCCTGCTCAGCAGCCTTCTGTGGTAAAAATAGCACTGCAAGGTTAACAAGGAATGCAGTCATTTCCAAAGCCTTTCCGGCCAAACTCTATCAGTTGTCCTCAGGGAAAATACCAGGGTTTCTTTCTTCTTCACAAGTGATTTGCTCTCACGTACCTCACTGCAGCGTGGTGTTCTCGGCTCATACATGCGTGAAAAAGCTGAAGTAAACTTGCATAAACAAATCTGTTCTGAGGTCTGAGAGAAAGTAGTATAGCGTGTTGTTAATATGTCAGTCATTACCATTAGTACATATGGAGCTAAAAATAAAGCGCAGTTTAGGGGTGAAAATTCAACAGAAGCCTATCTGGCATATGGGCTGAGTCACTGGACTGCTATGTACAATTATGAGCCTAAAACGTGAAATTGGGAATCTCAGCGTTTACTTTGGACGAGAACAGACTGTTTTCCTCATGTAAAACAATTTCTGTGGCTTCCAAATAAAGAGAACAGCAATCTCTTCAGAACCGTATAAGGCTTGGTTTGACTCTTGATATCTTTCAAATGTGGTTCCATCCACATTTCTGTGGATTTTTTCTGGCCAGCTTCAGAGCACAGTTGATGAAAGTAAGAGGAGAAGGCGCAGGAGGATGGGCAAGTCGTGCCTGAAGGTAAGAATTAGAAGTGCTTTTCCAAATGCATTTTCAAAGTTAGTTTAAGGAAAAATTAAATATTGACTCATGTATTGCTATTGATACCTTGTCACATCTCTTCATATCTAATATTTTACTTAAGGTGTGCAATAAAGAGTAGAGGTATGCCAACTTTCAATTAAAAAACGAATGTGCACAATGTGTTTTGGTGACATCATTATTCCAGGACTTAAATGGTAAAAATCTGTACGAAACAAGTTAAAATTTGAGCATGTAAAATCCTGCAGATTTGTGTTTCCCATTTAGTTTATGCAGACGGTGATATGCAATGATGAGAAACAGTTGGACTTCCAGGATCCATTTTGCTTCCTGTTTACCCCAAGGCCCCCCCCCCCGAGACTGTCTATGTAAGAACAAGTAAAGCATGAATCCTCTCGCTTTAGTTTCAGGACACAAATCACTGCTAAGTGACAGCAGTTTGTATCTGCTGTGAATTCTAACTTTTGGAACAATTATAAAAGTCAATGTGAAGACTAGGAAGATGCCACTTCCACTGCTAAATTTAGCCTTGTTTAGTTTAGCTCTCACAGATGGTCACCGTCACCAGGTAATGAAGGAGGGTTTAAAGCAGGCTGTTTGGTAACATAGGGTGTTGGATCAGGTCAACATCATACCAACAGTACAGCACTAAATATTTCACTGTCACACAGCCAGAGTCCTGTCCACTTAAGTCTCAGATTGATCACTAAACAACCCGAGGGCAGTGCAGCCCTAATGACTGCTGTGCATTAATCAGCTCAGTTGTAGTGAAGTGACTTGATGGATAATTAAGATGATCCATTAAAGCAGCGCTACACTGAAACACCGACGGACGTCGTCTTTTAATCAACTCTGCAGGTCAGCTGAGGAGAGCGCAGCACTCTGCAGGTACAGGCACGCTCAGGGCAGATTATTTAACAAAACCATCGTCAGAGAGAGTTTATCTGGAATTTACTTAGAATCTGGAAAAGTTTAATTTCATATAATTTCTGCAGAGAATGATAACAGATTAAACATTTGTTGGAATCAAAGCTTGTATTGGTCTCAGCGCCTCAGGACTCTGTCCGATATCAAATACCAGTCTAAAGGCATTTTCTTGGACTTTGGTCTCATTCGTTTTCACTCTGCGTGTGACCAACATTTTAATCAGCAGAGAAACAGATGTGAAAATATGTTATGCTTTCAGTGAGGATTGCAATGAAACAAATACATCTTGAGCACACAGTAAGAGCCTGGCTGTGTGCTGACCCATAGATAACCTCGTCTGCATTTGGATTGGGCCTCAGGACCTCCCAGGACGTCTCGCTCAGGGGCGTCTCGCTCAGGGGCGTCTCGCTCAGGGGCGTCTCGCTCAGGGGCGTCTCGCTCAGGGGCGTCTCGCTCAGGGGCGAAGGTCTCAGGGGCGTCTCGCTCAGGGGCGTCTCGCACAGGGGCGTCTCGCACAGGGGCGTCTCGCACAGGGGCGTCTCGCACAGGGGCGTCTCGCTCTTACGGCTCGGCTCGCTCAGGCTGGGCAGCTCTGGCCCCAGATCTTTGTCTACAACAGCTTTGTCTGAGATCTATGTGTAACAATATTCTAGTATAGATTTATTTATTTTTTTAAGGACTCAAAAAGGGAATTAATCAACACAGAGTGTGCTGACATTTACAGATGCTTGACAAAAATAAGAAACAGATTAAAGCTGCAATATAGCAATGCAGTCACCTTTAAGAGTCACTCTAATATTTATTCATGAATTCGTCAGTCTTAATGATGGTTTGAATTGTCTGACATCTTCAGGTGAAAAATACTAAATAAAATGCTAATGACACAAGGGGGAAAAAAAATTAGATGCTCAAAGCGAACCTTCGACTGTCGCATTGACTTTAGCAGATTACAAGGCGATTAAGCATTCAATACGTGGTTGAATTGTCGACATTTTAAAGCCTTACATTTTTGTATATAAATAAATACATTAAATTGCCCAGTGGCTCTACAGAAATCTCTTGACATCCGCTTTTCACATAACTTAACTGACACTCATCCTCTTAGCTCAGGACATTGAGTAATAGCCGTTTTAGTTCACGAAGTACGAGAGCGATCGTTTTCCCATCTGTGTCCTGACCACAAGCTGCCTCCACTGTAACTCCAGCCTGAAAGGTGAAGTTCACAATCCATTGAATATTGAGTGTTTATAGTGTGCTTTAAGAGCAATGAAGATGAGTTCCAGCAGAGCTCTAGTAATGCCAGGCGGCCCGCTGTGTGCTGCACGGTTCAGGAGGAAATACTGCTGCTTTTCCCCCACATTCTTCCCCACACACAAAGTCACAACTCCGCCAAGCAGAGAGACGAGTGGGTTGTCGTGATATTAACATTTGTATACAGAAGAAAAAGCATATTCAATACCAAATGTAAACCTTATTCACTAACAAAATGAAAGCGTGTATGACTGTGGACTCTACATTCAAGTGTATTTATCTATGTGGTTTTGTGGAATAATAGCTATTGCTGCGGTAATAACTAATGGGGATCTAAACAAATAAATAATACAGTTTTGTAACAAATCCATACATTAATCACAATACAGATTCATTCCCATTTGCAATTTATTTTTTTTTCCTGTATAATTTTTGTAGCAATTGGTATTTGGGTCGATCAATTTCTTTGCAAAACCTTTGTCCCACTTAAGTTCAAATAAGCAATACAAACAAAACAGTGACAAAACCTCCTGAATAGTTTGGACATGAGAGGGCGGAGGGGCAGCAGCAGCTCACATCCTGCCGTCTTCACTTATCCTGTTTCTTGTGTTGTTCAGGCTGTCTGCTAAAGTGTTCCAGAAGCCATTTTCCTGTCAGTCCTGCTTCTGTTGAGTGTGGCGACCCCATTTTCTCTGGTCACCTGCCCTGTGATGATCCAAGTCACAGACAGAACAGACCTAAAAACAAGACAAAACGCATTCTCCAGGAAACAAGAACCAACGTGGGCCATTAAGAGCGGAAATTTCCCCTCTCCTGGTGGATTATGTTCGTCTAATGAGCGCGGAGTGTGCACAAAGCCAAGTGTCATTGACTTTTCGCTCGGCTATGGCGTTTTTGGCGGCTTGTGCCATTTTGAACTGTGGGACCGCTCAGCTCAGGTTTCGCATAGACGGTGGCCAGGAGCAACGCCAGCTCCACATCCAGAAACCAAGCAATAAGCAAAGCAGCACGCAAATGGCTTTCACGCATAATTGATGATCGCACTGTCCAGAATCCCCCAAACATTGTGTGGCGTAACTACGAACAAAATGAGCCTCCAAAGTGGCACTAATCTGGTGGAGAGGTCGATTTCAAACGGAGAAATGATCATTACACGCTGTTCACATAATTAAAACATTTGTGCAAAGCTGCTTAAATGGTCAGTCTACAAAAAAGTCAAGAGTCTGGAGCACATACTCATGTGGAGGAGGAGTGAAACAAAGCCAGATTTGATATACTAAAAACGGTTATTGCAAACCAACCATACAAATTACAGTGTGCTTTGGAAATGCTGAGTCGGCCTCACCTTTATTGCAGTACCAACCTGAGGGCACCTGGGGGCAGTGTCCTGGCCCACACCTGCACTGCACACGCTCCAGTGAGACCAGGCTGTGCTGTGCATTCACTTAATTTGTGTTATATTGTTGTCGTGGCGTTATTACAACCGCAGCACATTGTGAGACGCTCAAGGCAAAGTTTCTGCGCTGTGATTGCAATTCAAACCAAACCTTTAGAAAATGAACAGATTTGATCAGCCCAGTGGCAATTTAAGACTAATTGAAAATGCCCCAGTATATCAGCCAAAAACAGGAGCCAAAAGGGGATGTGTCGTTCCAAATAAAGAGGCTGCTGGAGTTCTGCATTAATTCAGACACATCCCACAAATAGGGGGTCTGCTGCGGATGCCAGAGAACGAGGGCATTGTGCTCAGAGCCCAGACCCAGTCATTAGAAAAGAATAGCTCGTGAAGCCAAGATTTCCTCCAGAGATTGTTCCCCTCTCGTCGTTTAAAAAGTCGGCCGCTTTGGAGAGGAATTTTCGAGCCTAAATCGCAGCTTAATTAAGGAGATAATGTCTTGAAGAAGCAAAACAAAAGAGTCTGGCAGGCAACATACCACACACACTTCAGAACAGGTCACAAACAGACTCTCCTCTATTGTGGTTCAACACAAGGAATGAATACTTACTACAGGGATTTAAACACTCAATTTGTGTAAGAGAAAACTAGTACTTTTTTGGCTTTCAGCGCATTCCCTGAACCCCAAATTCACACCAGGCGCCCTCTTCACAAATGAGTCTAAAAATGTGGTCGTGACCCAAATACAACCCGTAGCAGCTTCTTTAATTAATCCTATATTAGAATGTAGTTATTACACAAGATCCGGTGTTTAGGTGGTAAGACTGATTAGACTAAATATTAGCAACAAACATTTAATCAATTCAACACAGATACAAATTACATCTGTATTTAATCTCATGAAATATGTCATCTATTCTGATTGCAGAAAAGTTAAAAAGGTCAAAAAGTGCAAGATGCTTCAGCTCTGACCCAGAAAATCAGTCTCGTCAGATCATAAAACATGAAGCAATGAGAAGTCAGTGATTTTAACCCAGAACGCCACATCCCAATTACAACAAAAGTGTAAGTGTGTCGCTGTCAACAGAGGCAATCACATAAAGATGCAAACATTTGAGGAGCCTATTATCCTTGATTATAAAACACTGTTTTACAGAAGGAAAATAAACCAAGACAGAAAAAAAACGTAACTATAACTAAAGGGTTTGTATTGTAATTGTGCCGCTGAATGACAAAAGTATGCATTCGTTAAAAAAAAAGAAGGATCACGTGGCAAAACATTACAGAAATAGAATGACATAAGCCCTGAAGAAGGCGGATTCAAGTTGATATTAGGGAAATGAAGGAGCTGCAGAGCAAACAAGGAGTGCAAACACGACTCCTTCTGGTCGGGCTGACACGATCAGGTTTTTGTGCTTTCGTGGACCAGTTAGACCACTTTCTGCCAGGTCGGCTTTTTGCACCAACAAAAAGGAGGAGGAGACACTTGGGAAAATAAGTCCTGATACAGCTGCTGAACATGAAAATGACATCTGTTGGATGGATTACATCTGTGTGGTCACTGTCCACTGGGGCCAAAGCACAAAGCACTCCCAGCTACTGCACTGGCAGGTCTGGAGGACACATCCAGAGCTACAGTGTTAGCTCATAAGGGACTACATGAAGTGAGATTAATATGACAAGACAGGCAGCTGCTGTGTGAGCACTGTTCAATAAATGAGGAGATATTATCAAAGGCCTCACAATAAACAGACTTGGGCAGCAGACTCATTTCACGGCAGGTACAGCCTTATCTTCAGCCGCAGACATGTATCAAACATTGGACAACACACACTGGCACAATGAAGTGACTGGTTTCTGCTGCACTGAGGGTTTGTTCTGCTGCTGAAGCCCAAAGCGCTCTACAAACAAGTTTAGCCAAGATTGGCATTTAACCAAGTTTTGATGAATCACAAAAACAAACATGTCTCCCTGACTTCTTGTCTGCTTCCCACAGTTTAGGTTCACGGTTGGGGATATAATGTTGCCGAACAGATTCTTTTAAAAAGATGAAAAAAGTTTGAAGTAAAGCATGAGGACAGTTTTCTGCATGATATGAACATAAAACATAGCGGCGCTACAACAATAGACGGCCCACTTAAAGTAGAGTATAACAGCCAGCTGGAACACAAAGTATGTCGCTCTTTCTACAGTCACATCCTCTGGCTGCTAATGGGGTCCTTATCTGTTTGGGACAGGGGTCTACAATGGGCCCTCCTCCCTCATCTGTCAAGGACAAGAACAACAAGGAGGGATCACGTGCTTTCTCAAGGCAAACTATGAAGCAATCAAAGCTGAATTTCCAACCATAAAACAGTGGTTAATGGTTTTCCCTGTGGGTATAACAGAACTGAGACGGAGGGGCTTAAAAAAGCAACAGGGTTTAAAACACAGCCAAAAGTAACTTCACATTTCACAGCACGTGCTCACTGTGTGCCATAAAACATGAGAATGAAAGGTTTAACGGTGTTGCATTGCTCGGCCTGGCATGATAATTACCAGTTATTCCTTCTTGTGTAGTAAATAAAGAAATAAATAGTTTCTTTTAAAATTGTTACCCAGTCCAATGCTGAATATTTATTTTCCAAAAACTGTGCCCAGAGCGTCATGTTACCTCTCGAATTAGGTCGTTTACTTTCTGTTGTCAATCATTCCCCTCTATATGAAAAATAATCAGAGAATGACTGTGGGGAAGTGACATAAGCCAAATGAAAAACACACTTTGCTCCGAGCTTAACTGTGTGGAATATTTATTTGTGAGGCGGAAAGAATTATACACCAGAACTACTTTGGAAACAACTACTTTGAGTCGTGCAATTTTCTTTTTCTGTGTAAAGCTTTTGGAGACAGTAATGCCGCCTTTAACTATATACAACCCGATACAACCTGAACATTGTGCCACAGTTTAGCGTAATGTGTGAAGGTCGAAGAGTTCAAATGTGGGAGATCAGACTTGAGGGAGTGGACACAAAGGTGATAGAACCAAGTTTCAAAAAAAAAAAAAAAGAAAAAAAGTTGTTTGATGGTTTTGTTTCTGAGGGCGGACAAAAGAGTAATATTTGTGCATTCCTTACCACTGTACTCCACCGTGTTCAGGGAGCTCCATTACACAAATAACCATGACGATACAAGCACAACTGGTCCCATTACCATTTGCGTGATGCAGTTTAAATCAGATTGTGGGCTGCTTATCCCACTACCGGAGTCTTCCCCGCGGAGAGGATCAGTCCAGAAATGTGTAATAAAGTCTGCGGCCTTTGAGGAGCAGCCTCCAGGTCTGAGGTGAGAAAGCCAAGCCCAAGCGCCTCCCCCCTGAGTGGAGCTGTTTGTTATTCATGAGAACGCAGGCTCCACTCACGGGACTTTGGGGGGAAATTAGACCGCCGCTCTGGACAAATCAACTGCTTTCTCCGCCGGCGGCAGCTGGACAAAAATGGCTGCTGTCAATCTTCCCGTCTTCCGCGACCCCAGCACCCTCGCTCGGGCTTATCAGGCTCAGCAGCAGAAGAAAAGAGTGGCGAGGAGGATTTGGTGGGTGTGCGAGAAGAGCTTGAGTGGGATTTAGTAAGAGTATTTGATAAATAGACATCATTGGAAGCCCAACCAGTCTGACTTGTCACATTGAGGAAGGGGCTTTGAAAAGGTTTAAGACAAAGAACGTGCAATCAGGCATGGCCAACACCAAAGCCTGGATTCATACGGTATAATTTATGCATATCACCATCTGTTTACTGATTGTAATTTAAATATAGCATTACACATAGCAATATTTTTGCAGGTTTTCAATACATTTCCCCAGAGCTTTAGGTAAATTGCTGGTCATCCAATGAAAAGCTGTAGGCTGAATTGTGAATTAGCAGGCTCTTAATTTTTCAAGACTAAAGCCCTTTATCTGTCCTCTGAAGCATGGCATGAGACCAGAACGTCTGTCCTAAGCTTTAAGTGAGAGAAGCGAAGAGCTTTGCATGCAAATGAGGAGGTAGACTCAAGTATGTGGAGATTAATGGGCAACATCTCACTGAAATTTCAAAATTGAAAAACGGCAAGCACACACAGTTTGTCAGCGTGAAGTACAAAGCAACGATAGGCTGTGTGTTGCATAAGTCTGCGTGCCCAACATTATGCAAGCGATCCTGGGGTCAAATGAATCGTTTTCAAAATTATTCTCATGTGGTGGTGATTTATTTGGGTTTATTGGCAGATGTTCGTGCCGGGAGAGTGCAGCAGCACCAACGTGTAAGGCCCCTTCCCATGTGCATGCAGAACAGGCAGAGGCAGACACATTTGAATCACTCCGAGCAGGAAGACCATCAATGAGAGCGCACACCAGAGGGCCCACATTGACCCAGAGAGAGACTGCTGATTAGGACTGCCATGTGGCACCATTGAACTTCTACATTTTACATACTGTCATCAAAATATATTGTCAATTCATTTAAATCATCATCAGGCTTTTGGGAAAACAGACAAAGAGGTACGACAATGGCTTTTCAAGGGTTAGAAGTAGTTGTGCGCAGAGGCCGGAGCTATTTTGAGCACCCATCTCGCTGAGTAACACAATACTCAGATATTTGTATCGGAAACCGTTAATGCATGTCTTGCATTCCAGCGGGAGCGAGGCTCAACCATTGTGTGCTGGGCCATTGTGTTTGTGCGCTGACCGACACACATCCAGACCATGACTCATGCAACGCTGTCTGAATCTGCAGCACAAACTACGGCCGATGCTAAAGTCAGGACTAGCTCACCCTTGCACCTAGTCACCTCCACAAAATAAAGCAAGAAATATCACACAGTACATGAACCCGAGGAAGAAAACTGGGTTCACAGAAGCCAAGAATAGTAAATAGACTTACTTTTGTCTCCAAGAATATTTCTGAAGAAGAGTCTTGAAAAGGGAAAATAGAATTTCACCCGTTTCCAGTTTGTCATTAGAAAAAAGGGGGGGGAAGGTTCACCTTTGGTCAGTCTGTCTGTTAAAGAGATGTTTTTTCCCCATCACCAATTTATGAGATTTAGGGAAGTTTCAATGTCCAAAACGTTGAAGCATTTGGACATCCAGTTGGTTTGCTGTGGTAATGTGTCATGTGACAACAGTGCAACTCTGTCCTCCAGATAATGGCGTGACTGGGAGCACAAATGTTTACAGTGGATTGTGTGACCTTTTGGGTCGAACGATAAATCCAGCCATGTGGACACTCAGGCCACAGACTTTGGCCCATCCATCCCTGCTTGGACAGCTCTTATTTGCCTACTGGACCAACGATAAAACGCAGGCCACAAGTAGAAAGTGAAGAGGAGGAAAGGGCATACGGGCCACATGCGCCGCTATAGCTCATGTTTACTGATGAGCTTGCAGTGTGAAATATTCAGCAGCCAACAAATGAGTATGGATGCATGCAGGCCGCAGGACAGACTCACTAATGAGCTGTTTGAAGAGCTCGTGGAGGACATCACGAGAGGTAAAAAGAAAAATAAACACGCATTTATTGGCAAAAAGCGTAGAAAATGTATAAAGAGCACATAAATGGCTATTGGAAAAGAGGACTTCCAGACCCATGAAGAAGCAGAAGTCAAGTCTACAATCAGTCAGAGCAGCTTGTGATGAAAATCCAATCTGTCACACTGAACTGAGGAGTTTCATTGGCTATGAATGTTTTAGCAGGACGTCAGAGCCACAGGCAAAGGTTAATACCCATGAAAGGCAGGAGAATTACCACTCCACACATGGGCTTTGTTCAGCTTTCACTTGTAACTTTGTGATCAAACAGGAACAGAGGAACAAGCAACCTTCAATAATGTGGTGATGAACCGTTCACAAAATGTGAGCCCAGAGGGAAGGATTGAAAGGAAAAAAGTCCATTGTTCCTACACATTGCTACCTCCGGAGACTTTATTATGTATTACTGCATAAAGCTTCTGGGCTGGCGCGATCTCAAGGTCTTTTTTCGACAAATAGCTTTTGATCATAAACTGGTGAATACACAGTATTCAAGATAGTAACCATAAAACTGCCAGAGGAATGTTGAAGCAGCTCGTTTGTTTGAGCTGCACGAACACCAGCTGGTAAGAGAAGGTCACCATCATTAAGGTCCTAATGGTCCTCAGTGCAACTGAATCTTATTTGAATTTAATAATATATATTTTGTAATAAATATATATAATAATAATAAATATTATTCTAATAATAAATAACATATTACCAAGGTCTGCTTGGCTGGCTTTGCGTTGTTGTTTGTTGTGGTTGAGTAAAATATATAGGACACAAAAAACACTTTCAAATACTTTAGTGCAGTGATGATTTATAAACTGTAGGTTTGTTTTGTAGGAGCTTATGTGTATAGGATAGCAGTAACTAGCTGATACGCACAGGGCACTACACCTTGTGTCAACACTGTTAAAGCCAATGGCAATAGCAGAAGCTGAAACCCGGACGTGCTCAGCAACAGCAGGGCCTTCCCATGTTGAAGCTGTTTTGATAGAAAAAAGGCTTAAGATCAAGGCTCTTTGCTCAGAGCCACTTAAGGACGAGTTCAAGTGCATTCCTAAGCTTCCTTATGGAGCCGTGTTTTCAATACTGTACATCTTTCCATGATCTGTACACCACTTTTACAACAGCCACAGGGGAACGATCCTACACACGTCTAATATAAAAAGTATATTAGAGCAGTATTCTCTTGGTCTTAACTTTTAAGATAGTTTTCCCTTCTCATTTACCCACTCACAGTTGTATTTAGAATGATTCATGCATGTTTGAGTAATATTTACTCCAAATATGAGCCAAAAATCAATGTTTTCACTGACCCCCACTACACTCCCACTGCTTTTTAGTTACTTGTACTTGGCGTTACAATTCTATTTATGTTTCCTTAAAGTGATGATACATGTAGGATTCAGAAGTGGTGATTGCTACAGTTATCTGCGTTTACATAGTTAGGCCGGCACCACAGCACTCCACGACCTAAAGGAGCAGGCGTAAATCAGAGCCATTGGTTTCAACCATCAGTGGACAAATTCGTGTGCCAGATTTGAAAATATTTTTTAAAATCCACACCACCACACACAATCACTAGAGCCTTAGTTGCAACACAACTTTTACTATGTCTTGGTTTACTAAGTGAATTGATTTTGACTCATTTTTGTGCCAAGAACACCAGTGAAGTTCAGATTCCATGTGGGTTGTTTTGAGTCTGTGCAGTCGGACCTCCAAACACAACAGTAACAGGACTTAAACTATCATCCGGTGAAACAAACACATTTATGTCAGGGACCTTCAAGGAAACACCATTTACGCTCTATTCCTCAGGTTCAGTTTGGGCAGATCATGTGACAGTCGAGTTGCATTGATTTGTCAGAAGGGTTTAGTTTGAACCAGATCCATGATGACATAAAGCACAGGCACAAGGGCTGGGGTTAGGATTCACAAAATTGTATTTACCATGACTTTTGTTAACTTAATGTCTGACAGAAATCACAATTAATGTAGTTAATGTTTATCAGTAATAGAGCACTCCAATTAAAATGTCTCCAATCTGTGACGTCACAGGTAGAGATCCAGTGTCCGTTTAAGACCGTCAATCATCGCTAGACTCGTTCAAATTGGTTTCATTACAAATGCATGCTTACATTAGCATGTCAGGGGTAAGCTAACTTTTGTTCATTTCCCAATAGTAATTCCCTCGGATGCCAGCAGATGGAGTGCTAACACCAATCTTAATGAGGGAACACCAGACTGATAAAGTTATGTGTGCTTTGTTTTCAATACATTATATGAAGTTCTAAAACATGAGATGCCAAAGCAAAGATACTCAAGAGCGTGTTTAAAGGCCAATTATATATATTTACATAATGCCTAATCTTTGTCTTTTAACATTTTCTATCATTTCTATCACTTTTATATTTTATTTTATGCATTTATTTCAAAACATGCATTATAATACATGAGGAACTGTTATTGTTTACAAAATTGTGGGGTGGTATTTACCCATTCTTCATCTGGAAACAGAACTTTCGCTTAAAGTGCACCCGAATCCCAGATAGTGAAAGAATAGGGATAGGGAGACTGAGGTCTTAGAGTAATTGAGCTTTAATGAATACAAACAGTCGGGCTCCCAAATGCCTAATCCTGCAGAGTGGCCTGATTAGAGCTGACTCACAAATTCCCCACAGTCATCAGCAAACAGCCAGGAATGTCCAACAAATACTGCTACACATCGCACACTTTCAATTCACCGCCGACACGACTCGACCCCTGCTGCGAGTACATACTTTCTTCAACAATCACTGTTCCAAAATAACTAATGAGCTTTCTCTCATCTCTGATTGCCGCCTGATCGTGTGAATTTATTCAACAAAAGGTGCAGTTCACTTCAGTGGCCGCCTCGTCAACCGCCGACAGCAGTTTGTTTTCAGATGTGCGACTGAGAGAAAATGTGAAAAGCTGAGGAGATGTTTGCCATTTTACTTGAGATAAAATAAAATGGTAAAGTCTGTGTCTGTGTGAGAGGTTAGAGGAGGATAGAGTGATTCTCTCAAACAGTGTGTTTGAGCAGAGAACAAAGTCTGCCTGGATCAGCTTTAATATTTACAGGAGTTATACACACAAAGGAAAACATCCTTTTACTCATGTTTTTGACATTATTTAACTATTTTGGTTTTGGTATTCAAACGGCATGGGAGTGATACTGACCACTGCTTTTGGAGAGACTCTGATCATTTGGCTGAACATTAGCCTTTACCAAACTTGCTCAAGTCCTCAATACAATGATTTTTTCAGGAGATGTGATATTTCCTTTATTTTCTGTGACTTCAACAATGGTCGCATATGAACTCAGTAGTGCGTGAGTAGCTTATGTGAAGACTGGCGTAAGAATATTCTCCAAAGGATATGCTTACAACAGCTGAGCTCAGTGTTTGTGTTAGCGCTCACGTATTAGCCACAGTTGACCAGAGTTTATGGATAAACATGCTCCCTCTGCTGTCTGAGAGGTCAGAGACAAAGAGCTCCTCTCCGTTAGCTCCCAGGGCCCGGCCAGTTTATCAGGATCATGATCTTTTGTGCTGTCGACGAGTCCAGACGTGCGTTTTGTTCTAGACTGATAATCTACAGTCCCACTAAAGCCGTAATGGGGCAGAGCACTGACCACCATCAGGAAGAGAACTTTGAACATGGCGTAAATAAAGTCACATGAACAAAGAGCTGAGGATTTTACCATCCAAGGAAAGTCTTCTATAAACATAGTGCTCAAGATCGTGCTTTGGTAATGCACATGTTTCACAGCAACATCTTTTTGTGTGGTAAAAGCATAGTTCGTTATATCACCATAAATGACTGATGGAACGTAGACAATAATCAACTCTTAATAAGTAACAAACCACACGCCGTGGTGCTGCAAACCAGATGGCCCTTATGTTTTAGGACATAACACAGCGCATGTAAAGCCGGCTCTGGACATGCTGTGAGTTTTATGAGGTGCAGAGACCTCTGGTGCCGGTGTAGAGAGAGGTAACACCACTTCCTCCTTGTCACTCCGCTCACTTTTACTGCACAACTCTGGGGAGACTTTTTCCCATTAGCTTCCTTTGAAACATGTCCAATGACAGAGGCCTTTGTAAACAAACCAGATCATTCCAATAAGTCAACCAAACCAAATGTTGTTGAGAAGCCGTGCTTGGGAAACTTGGAAGCAAGTTTCACAGAAAGGGCAACATTCCTGTTGAGCCAACGGTCCTTTCTTACCTGCAGCGGCTCCATGAGAAAATCCCTGTGGCATTTACTCTGATGAAGAGACATTGTTTTGAAAAGATTTTACAGTAAGTGAAAGACGCCCCACCTAAAACTAATCAACATTCCTGCATTCTTCCTGAACTATGAACACAAAGCTAATGTACTGCAACAACCATCAGCAGGTAAAGAGGACACAACGCATATTTAAGAACATTTCAAAATTATAGTCAAGTTGGATTTAAAGTGTGTTCTGACTAGCCAAACTTGTTTTTAATTACACAGTACCAGAGAAGTGTTCCATCTTACCCATGATAACATTGTGTTCTACAGTTTGTGTTTTCACCTTCAGTTTTCACAAATTGTCTCTTAATCCATTAAGCATAAGGTCAAACAGACACGTCCCGTCACCGCAGTGTGAAATGCCTCATGCTCGGAACAACATGGCAGCATAAACCTGCTGACCTCTTCCCTGCGCTGCCAGAGGCTGGTGCTGCACACACGCCGCCCAAATGAACCCAAAGTCACACTCCTCGAGCGCCCAAGCATGTTGCCATTATCATTAAGTGGACTCATAAAAGCCAGTGACAACAACATGGATCACCTGGGGCCAGCCCATAAACAAAACCAGCTTACATCACAACACATTAACAGGGCCCAAGCTCCATCACCGTCAGAAGGACACGGCAGGCCTGCATTGCATAAACCAGGTCAAAGGTTACTGACAACATCACAATCCAAAAGGAGGCGTGTTCAGATAGGGGACACCTCTCCCCAAGACCAGGGGAGAAGGTGACGGGCGAGTGCAGAGGTGCTGTTTCACCTACAGAAGGGAGCTTTTATCAGACCATTACAGCCTCAAAAGGCAGAAGATTGGGTTCCCCTGATGCTCAGTGGCCATTATCCTGCAGAGAGAGAGAGCGGGCCTATCCCAGGCATCTCTATTCACACCTGTCCACTCATATTCACATCACAAAGGCAGCTGCACCGCCAGGAAGAATCATTTGCACGGTTCAAGTCTCCCTTCAGTGAGAGGAGGGGAAAAAATATTTGACTGCCCAATACCACTTTGCAGTTTAAATTCTGGAGCAGTTTGTGTCGTCTCGAGTTCAGACTGAGTCCACAATGTTTTGATCATTCTTTGCATGATGCTCCAAGTTATTTGCACGGACGGGTTTAGCGTTTCAAATTAAATAAGTGCCCCTCTTGCGCACGTCTGTCCATCCATCCGACGCTGTGACAGAATCCACCTCGAAACCGTTTTAAAATACTTGATGATTCATAACGTTTTCCGATCAAGTCACACGTCCCAAACAGCAGTCTACGGTGACGCACGCAGTAAGTCAATCAGTCGCTTATGAGCAGGAGCTAACATTATGTAAAGCCTGCATTACAGCCTGGATTGTGACCAGAAGAAACGCACACTGTGGTCAACCGATGGTAGAATGGGACGGTTCTAAAGTCGTCCGAAAATGTTCCTGCAAATACCTTCGAAAGGGCCACAATACGTCACGATAGCTTTCAGAGTTGGGACGTCAAGGTTATTCGGTTAATCGACAATCGGGATTATTTAGGTAACAATATAATTGTAAGAACCCAAAAACTAGAATTGTGAGGATTTTAGAAGTCTTTTTAGATCAATCTAAAGTCCAAAAACCAAACCTAAATGTAAATAACTGTTTTTAATCAGGCTGTTTTTGTCAAATTTAACTTTATTTTGACTTTCAGAAAGTTCAGTTTGGTAAAGCCGGTCACGAACTTAAGGAACAGTAATGTTTTTAGACCAAGGGAATTAAAGATTTCACCGTTGTTTGGTCACAGTCTCAATAATCACAAATAATCGTTAAATCGTTTTCCTTTCCAATGACCGTAACACTAAAGTTTTATCTGGTGACAGCCATAGTCCTGAGTGTGTGGAACAGTACAGTGAAGCTAACGGGCGGCAGCGCTTTGCATCCGCTCCGGCTTGTGACTAAACCACGGCGATGAGCTAAACAACAATAATGAAACACAAAGCAACTCCAAGTGTAACTGCGAAAAGTGTGTCCCCAGAGACCGCACATCCCAGGACCCCCCTCTCTCTCTCTCTGTCTCACAAGAGCAATTAAAGCAGACACATGAATGAGAGGAATTCCAAGACTGTAGCGAAACACAGTGTGCTGGTTTTCTTTTCTTTTATCGGGGGGGGGATTCAAACTATTTCTTGGATCTGGGACAACAATTAGGGAATAGGGATACAGTGGTCAAGCGAAAACACATTTCAGACATTCTTTCAGCTTGTTTAACGGAAACCACATAACATGGACAGTTAAAAAAAAAATTTAAAATAAGACCAAAAAACTCCATATAAAGTACCAGTTTTGGTTTCACTTGAGACTAATACCATTGTTTTACTAACAGCCCTGAAATGGGCCAACTACATCCTACTGTACACTGACTTTCCCTCCCTACTCATTGAGTACCTGATTGACATCAGAATGCCCCGGGCATCTCCAGGGTTTCAACAAACCATTATAAACGACCACAAGGTTGAATCTTAAACCTCCATTACGATTTAAGGAGGTCCCGCACACAGAAAAGGATATAAAACCAGAGTTCCCAGACTCGATTCACAGATTGAGAATGACTCTTGGATGAGAGTTGAAACGTTTTGTTTTTGTAACTGTATTTTGTCTTTCAGAATGTTCAGTTTTGGTAAAGCCGGTCCTTGAGGAACAGTAACGTTTTAAGACCACGAAAATTAAAGAAAATTAAAGATTTCACTGTCGTTTAGTCACAGTCTCAAATTTAAATCGCTGTTTATTCGCACAATAATCGTAACACTAAAATTTGACATTACAATCCCTTACAATGAGCGTTGATCAAAGTGTATAGTTTCTAGGGCTGTAAAGCGATTAATCCGTCAGATAGTAGTATTATATATGCTGTATTAGTAGTATTCATTATATGCAAGTAGGTTTGCTGGAGTTTAGGAAGAGAAATGTGAGTTTTAGCAGCCCTTAATTACACAATTAAGATGCTGCATCTTTTTTTGTGTGAACTTGAGTGTGGCTTTGTTGTCTGCATGTGATACTTCATCATTTTGAGAGCTTTTCCCAGTGTTTCTTTAGTTCATTATAGCCTGGAGGTGGGCAACGTGTCAAAATGCAGACAATATCATGAATGTTGTTGAAGAAATGCAATGTTTGAATATATAATCGCTTATAGTAATAAATCCTGCAAAACGAGCGGTTTAAAAATAGACATTAAATGAAGGTTACGTGGGACACTTTTTACAGAGATTTCACATTTGTCTGATTATTTAACTTCAACTAATATGTTTAACGCTTTAAGTTTAGGGCCTATTTTTCCAAAAACGGTAGCTGTTTCCGAACCCTTGAGTCCTGCGTGTGATGCTGAAGACCCTCTGTAGTTTTGGTCTCTAATGTCTGATTTACTCTAATAATAAGTAGAAATGGGGAATATCAGATTTTAAATTCCGCCAATATTTTCTCTGTTAACTAAACACATGAATGAGTAAAGCTGGGGTCTGGAGGGACATCTAGATTTACACTAGTTTGGGCATTTGTTGGGTTTGGACAACTACTCTTTAAAAGCTGAAGTTATTAACAAAATATTAAATTTAGGGACTTGTAATAAAGTAAAAAAGTCCAGGCGGAATCTATATAAAAGTCCTTATACACCACTTTAGTTGCAGTAAAGCCAACTGCTCAAGTTCATCCCGGGGGGCATTGCTGAGGACAAATGTGAGTATAATAAATTGTACCTAAAGCTTGAAAGTGACGCATTTTGTCTTTTGTGTGTCTTTTAAGAGGTCAGATTTTATTCCGTCTTCTGATAAAAGGGAACGATGACGCTGTTCTACATAAAAACAAAGATGTAACCCACTTATTCCCAGTCAAATCTGGCCTTCTTCTGGCATTCTGACCCATTTTCCTCCAAACCCACAAATAAAGAAAATGCCCTGGAATAAAAAACAAAGTAGTAGACATACGATCATCTGACTATCGTTACCAGGAGGACGCTCAATGCCCTACTCGTGTGCCCACTTGTGACGTAGAACATTGCAGGTGGCAGCAGCTCGCACAGTTAAACCCACCGTGCCACCGGGGGGCCGAGCGGACTCACCTCGTTGGACGGCATGCTGACGACACCGGTGGACCTCCGTTTCTCCCGCAGCTTCCGCTTCTCGATCTGCCCTTTGCCCTTCCTGGCGCTGGGGCCGGTGCTCTTCTTCTCCTTGACTTTACGACCGGGAGACGGACTGTCACTCCCGTCGTTGCAGGCCACGGAGCCGGAGGAGCCCGGGGACGACGCGCTCTGGGCTTCTGCCGGCGCGGGGCCCTTCTTGAGATTGGCCCCCTGCGCGGGTGAAGTGGGTGCAGAAGAAGTGGGTGCAGAAGAAGTGGGTGCAGAAGAAGTGGGTGCAGAAGAAGTGGGTGCAATGGGTGGTGCTGCTGCTGGGAGGCCGGTTGTTTCTAGGCCGTTCCCGGGCGCAGAGCTCTTGTCCGGGTTGTTATTCATGGTGTTTGCGTTCGCGGCTGCCAAGGGAGCTCCAGTGGCGGCGGCAATGTCCCCGAGCATTTTGGCTCTCATTTTCTCCCGTTTAGCCTTCCATTCCTCCAGAAAGTCCGTGGCTGCGCTGGACTTAAAGCCTCCCGTAGCCATTAATATCCCCCTTTTTTTGTGTGTTTTTATTGCGCTCCGAGGGAGAAATGTAAAACTTGGCGAACGCGTTGGTTTGACTCCTCGTCTCTTTCTCGTCCTAATCGCGCCACATTCCTCAAGTGATTAACCGGCTGCTGCTGCCGCTGCTGCTGTGGACAGGTACAAGAGAAAAGAAAGTCAGTCGCACGGTAAAAAACTCAACTTCTAACGTACAGAAGGACTCTTTGACGACGTGACATGCGTGGCAGCGTCAAAACAAACAAACAAGCTGCGCGTTTCCATTAAAAGTGTTCAAAGTTGGGGTTTACTCGTGATAATAAGTTTGAATTACTTCCCATGGAAACGAAGACTTTTAAAAAAGTGCGTTAAACGGAGCGTTCCGAAGCCCTAAACGTACCTGTTCGGCGCCGCTGCCTGTCCACGACGCGACCAGGTGTGTTGTGCCCACGGCCCGCCGCGCTCACGTACGCTGCGTCGTCTGCCGCTGGAGCGCGTGCGTCCGCTCCGTGCTCTGATCCTCGGCCACCGGAAACTCCCGAAGAGTCCCGAGGAAAGCCGAACGTCGGGTGGAGGCAGCCGCTCCGAACTTCTGGGAGTTTCCCCAAGTACTGTAAGTCCAACGTGTTGAAACGTATTTTTGTCAAGGTGAATAAACAGTGTGTGTCATAACGGATTGTCTCTTAATTGTGTATGTGTTTTGTGATTATTTATGATTTATGATTATGAGTCATATTTTTATATTTCTCACTTTGCCCCAGGTCGATCTCAATGGGCTCTCACCTGGTTAAATAAAGGCATAAACAAAAAACAAAACAAAAAAAACTCAAGAATTCAAGGATTGTACTTGTATTATATCACCCAGAGTGGTATTTTCCCCCAATTTACTACTACCGGTAAGTTACTGCATATTGAACTTCTCGTAACTTCTACATAAAAGTATTTCTGTGGGAAATATTTTGTCAAGTGTCAAGTAATTTGTGATGTAAAGTAGAAAAATATATGAAAATCATGTCATCAAAACACTATATTCCATTAAAAAAAGACATTTATTCTTCTGACCGTAATATTAATTTAAGGATAGAAATGTCTTAGAATTTAATTTGTCAAATGAAAAACGTTGTCAGTGTGGTTGGTTGCTAGGTAACAGTTGTGTAATTACTGCTGTCCATGTCCAACCAGGCAGTAACGTTATAAACTTCACAGAAATTGTCAAACTATAGGGACAAGTATAGGCAAGATCTTTAGCAAAATCCCAAATATAATTATGTAAACTATGTTTTAGTGGAAGTGGTTATCTGTATGATTGATGATTTAAGATTTCACTCAAAGCTTCATGTTTTTCCTTTAACCAGGTGATCGGCCCACACAGATATCGCCAATGCAGGGGTTGGATTGGTTTATTATACTTAGACAAGTCTAGTCTACAAATTTTGTGGATTTCTTTCTCTGCAAGATGTCCACACAACTGAGAAGCATATTTTTTACATTCTTACCTTTTTATTTATATTTTAGAAATGTATTGTTTTAAAATGCACCCTCTTTATACATTGAATTTCAGCATGTAAATCAAAGTTGATTGTAATTATTTTAAAACTTGCTGTAGACATTTTGCAGATAATGTATCCACATAGAGTTTTGCATTTCTGACATTCTCCGCACGTAAAGGTCTGCAGTGCTGTTAATTGCACAACAGGAGCTAAACCTTTGTGCATACGAGTGTTGGTCAATGATTGAGCTCCCACGCAGAGCCCTGAGCCCCAGGATGACTCATTCAATCTACTGCTGCAGTGATCGGGGGAAGCTCTTGTTTGTAACTGTGACCGGCTGAAGCGCAGACGTAGGCAAGTTGGGGACAATAAAACAAGACTCACATTTAGGTCTATTTATTTCATGTACAACAATTTATTCTTCCAATCAGACACTTCTTATATGTATATATGGAGTATGTACTGTTAAATTTCACAAAGTCCAAGTTTCATTGTACTTTATAATAAATAGTTTGTTGATTGAACACACCAACCACAACTTTTATCACTACCATATACTGTTGATACAATATATTTGAGAACAGATCATATTATTATTCTTCTAAGAATATACATTTTGAATTGTCAATGAAAACACATATCAATCACACCAGATTGACATGTGTGGCACTCTGAATTCCGTTCTACAAATGAATCAAGAGTTTTCATGAGAATTCATCTTCTTGGCAAGGTTGGCAAAAAACTGATTATTATTATTTATATGGTAAATATTTCGCTAATAATAATCTTTTCACATTCGTCTCATATGTGAAAACTCAAACCTCGATAGTTTTTTTTGCACATTTCTGTTTGATTGACAGAATATCGTCTGAATATAGTTATCAGAATACTTATATTACCCACCTCTACTCGTACTATGAAGGAAAACTATATACTCCAGAGACAGGTTGTTGCTCTTTTACATTTCATTTTTCCTACTTCCCAACAAGTACAGAGCAGGAAGTATATATTCATGTAATGGAACTCATTATCAGACGTAAATGGTCCCATCTGGAGATAGTGATCCTTGTTGGCAGGTAATATTTGAACATAGTAAGAAGTACCTCTGCATACCTCTCTTAAATGTCAACCGTATTCCACACATATCTGATCTGTCATGTGCTGTTACCCATAACGCATTGGGGCCCCGTCTTCTTCCCATAATAATCTAAACATGGTTGAGGCGCTCGCTGCTGTAAACCTATTTCATGCCACAGTAATAGCGCTATAACTTATCTGAACTGAAAGGCTGATTTGTTTGCGTCTTCCTCATTCCCAAAGGTGCAGTGACTTTGGGTGAGTTTATTATCGCGGCCATGAATTTTAATAAGTGCAAAATAGCTGCTTGCTTGTGAGCTGCCTGGCTTGTTTACCTAATATCCCAGCACCAAAACCAAGACCAAACTCAGACATTCCCTTGTTATCTCTGTGTGTGTGCCAGTGCTGTTACAGATGATAAAGGAGTGCGGTGCCTCCTCCGAAAATAAACCCAGAACTATATGGGCCCAGGTCACATTGCGGCATAGTTAGCATATTTGTGTCGATATGGCTGTAATAAAAGAGGGAAAAGAAAGTGGATGGTGAGCCAGGACTGTTACGGAGTACTTTTAAGTATATTTGGCTTTTCAAGTATGTTGAAAACGATCAAGGTCCAAAATAAACAGATGACTAAGTTAAATAAGAAAGCCAAAAAACGAATTAAGACCAAAGCTACACCTGAACTAAATCCAGACTAATCAGAACTGAACCAAGTCAAAAATACAAAGATTAGTCTAGGGCTAAAACTGAACCAGAATAAGATGGAAGGGTTTATCCATGGGTTTCAGTGAGGACTATAGCCATGAATTATGTCATTTAAAATCAAATGCATGTATTTTATATCATTTGAATGGGTAAAGCTCCTCAAAAATTCTTTCAAAACACAGGAGGGAATCATACTGCGTTTCTGCAACACATGTTTTTACAACATTTGAGACAATGCAGTCATAATTTCAGACGGAGGGCCTTATCTTATCATTTTTTGTTGGGGATTAGATTCACAAACTTGCCATATTAGATTTATCTCCTAAACTCCTTTCAACTCACATCATTGAAAAGGGCCACCACTTCTCGAGATTGTTGCAATTAACCAGGACAAAATACGTATATTATGACAGCAAATTCTTCTGACTTGCTTATTGGCACTTACTATTGTTGTGACGTTGCATTGAGGCCAGGACTAACCCACAATAATGAACGACTGACTCATGAATAACAGACTAAACTTTGCTCTGATCAGAAAAAGGGTGAACAAACTGTTAAATCTTCGATACAACTGCAAAAACACTCCTAAAATCACTCACAAAAAACAATGGTCCTGTCATTTTAGGATCATTGCCCTTTTGACCTGTCTAGGCCTATTACAGTATTGCTATGCCAAAATCACTGGAATCAATCAAAAATAACATGTTTGGTTATTATTTTATTATTATTATCTTATGTTTATTTGTTATCTATATAAAATGTGAATTATAACAGGAAAAACATTAACACCCCCCTTCCTTGCCCAAGTTTAAAAAAGAAAAGGATCATTGCTAGTTTTCAAATTCTGGGACCTCGAATATTTATGTAAATATCAACAGTGCTGGTACATAATGGCGACTCATGCATTCACACGTTTTCATTTAGTTCGCATCAATGTTTGAGTCAAAGCTGTTAAAAAAAAGTAATTGTACCGCTTCCTAAAATCACGCTTCCATGAAATTGCTTACAGAAGAATTCAAGTTGCCTAATGTTGTTCTTTCTTTTCACAGAGTTGGGCCTCGTGAGCAGAAAGTGGAAGAAACACTGTGCTGATGAAGAAGTAAATGAGACATTTGCAGCGATGGGCGACGTGTCTCCACTTTACCACGTGCCCGTCTCTCTTTGTGATGCCAGCCTGCAGTGTCCCATCTGCAGGGTGCCATCTGCTCGGGAACATCCCAGGTCAGCATGCAGCCACCTCGCGCCATACCTCTGCACACAGGCTCTCAAAGTCACACAATGTCAGAGAGAACAACTCAAACAAGGGAGTTTTGGGACTAAACTGCCTGATGTAAAACTAGGGAATGGAATGTGGCAGGACTAAGCTGTCAAAGTTCAAGATACATACGTTCCAAGTGATTAATGAGACAAGACAGGTGACATTTAGATTGTGTATAGTTAGATAAAAGAACCTTTATTAGTCCCAGAATGGGGAAGTTCCTGTGTTGCAACACAGATTAGGCACAGAAGTGGAATAACAAAAACTTCCTCAAAAATATACTTAAATCTGTATGAATATATTTAAATCTAGTATAAATGTAAATACAAATAATAGAAAAATTACACACTTATTTACAGTAAGTGGCTGTTATATGTTTTAAATCCAGTTTTAAATCCAATATAATTCAAATAAGCATGACTCATCCCATTGCTCCAGTGTTTTGGAAGATGGGTCAAATGTAGAGGACAACAACAACACATGGATGTCTTTGGACGGTGTGAAAAAGGGAAACGCAGGAAGCACATTCAGAATCATTTATCTCACGACTACGGCCCAAGAATCCGCTGCTGCATCTCTGTATCTCCCTCTTTACTCACTCCTTTAAATCAGCCTTTTCTTTTCAAGAGTGTTTGTCTTTGTTTCACTGACAGACTCGAGCTGTCACTTTATCACAATGCCTCCATTTGTCATTGTTTGTCATGGGAGAGGATCCCTGCTGCTGTCTGTCCCCGGCTCCTCGAGGGGTTTTGCTCATCCTCTGTGTCTAAGTCAGTGGGTTTAAAAGTGCCACTGGGGAAAAGGAGGTTTGTTTAGGACTGCTTGCAATTTATGGTGGAAAAGAGCGGGAGCGATTGGGCCAACGAAGGGATCAAATGTGCTGACAATAAAAGTGTATGCAGTTGTCAAGGATCCCGTTACTTTTTCATGGACACATTTCCAACCTCAAAAAACACAGTGCGTCATCACAAAGCACAGCCACCAATGAGCACCATTCAGCACTCAGGCTTTTCTCCAAGTCCCTGTAGCATAGTTGTCTTTTATGTATGCATTTATCCTTTATTTGCCAGGGACCATACTTCATTCATTAATCTTACAAAATAAAAACTGTTCTGTGATTTAGCTACTGTTATTTTCCATCTGCAGTCTTTGGCAGGTGCACACACGAAAAATACACATATTAACATTAACGTAAGCGCAATAAAATACAACAATTCACCAATTCAATTTCTTTGCTTTTGTCTTATTTGAACAATTACTAATCCTCTAATTGTTTTTCTGATCACAAGACCCTCTTTTTTATAGCATTGATTGTTTAAGATATTTTATGTAACATTTTAGACAACGATTTGTAGGCAAATGCAGTGCTAAAAACCCAGAATGAAAGACTTTAAGGCTGGGAAGTGGGAGCATGCAGGAAACATGGTGCTTCCATCATTAAACCCATCTTCTTTTCTTCAAATAATTGTACTAACCCTGGACCTTGTTGCCAGGGCTGGTGAATCATGTTCTTGATTCAAAACAGAGGCAGGGGAAACATTTTTGGACTTAAGTGTGTCTTTTTGCCTGTGTCTAGGCAATTATGAGACCGCTCTCCCAGGTTTTATCTTCAATTAAAAACAATGCACAATTATGTTCAAATTCAAGCCACATTTGAAAGAGATTAAAGATGATCTGAAACGATATTTGTAAACATTTTCTTTCTTTTATCCCATTATTGATTACAACTCTGGTAACTTCATATACAGTATAAATTCTACAGCTTCAAACGGATTGAATACTAGTTTGTGAATGTGACGCCATCTGCTGATGTGTTGCAGTACTACAGAATGTACACCAAATGAAGAAAACATCCCAGGATCTCATTAGTCTGTTTTTATATCAGAAATGTCATCCCCCTCCTCTGGCTCAATGTGTTGTGCTAATTTGCTAAAAATGCAACGCATATATCCACACCATACATAATAATTGCAACGCAGACAATGTGGAATCTTTACAATGTACAACTTTATTTTAATGAACTCTTCAGTGGTTGGTAGTCACAGCACAGCTTGCATGTCATAAGCCACACACCTATTTTACATGATGAAAAAACAAACACAAGTCTAAACCAAAGTAGATGGTCATCCATCCCCAGTGACTTTTCTCTTTTACTAAAATATCCTTAAAAAGGCCACTGAAATGCATACAATGATTTACATGTGTGGAATATTGGTGGCATCAGCTTAATCCTGACATCAGGAATCCTCACATGGCATTGACAGTGCATGAAGACATTGTAAAAAAGACTGGGTTAGCAACATCTTGGCTATAATACTACAGCTTTAAAATGGAAAGAAAACAAAAAGCCTTCTTCCAAGACAAGAAAGTGAAATGTAGAAAAGCGCTTATCTCACAATTATGTGTACAGTTACTTAAAACCATAAAGCACTAAACATAGCTGCCGTCTCCTTAAGAGAGGCTCATCTGTTTGTCTCTAAATAAAATAATTAAAACACACCTCTTGATCTCTGGAATTTGTATAAGTTTAATAGTAACAGACGGGAAAGCTAAATGCATGCCATGTGCTGATCTCAAACAAACACATACAGGTATATACAGCATCACTCAGTACCTGCTAAAACAAGTGAAGAGTATAACTGACTACACTACAAACTTAAAATAAAAGGTCAGGAGAGTGGGCCATGGATGTGGTGGAAAATCTACTTGTGATGGACTCATAATTAAAGCATTAAAAAAAATAAATGCATATTGCACATACAATGAAAGCTTAAATTCCACCAGTTTTGCCTCAAATTGCTAAAGCAAGAATTACAGTTTTCCCTCTTGGAGGAAGACAAAAACAAGACAGGGTGCGTTTGTGTGAGACGGGGGGCTTCCTGCGCTGGGCGGAGGGCGGAGGTGGCACTTGGAGGGCACACAGGGAGACGAGGGGGAAACTGCACAGCAAACAATGCTTACAAAAAGCATAAAGGAAACAAAAAGATACAAATAAGAGATTGTGGCACAAATAAAATCAGGTGTTGAATAATATCTGTTCTTCAGTGAGAGCCGACAGAGGTTGATGCAAGTGTTTTTTTTTTCTACTAATAAGGCTTATTGGTTAAATAGTTTTTCGGCTTCCCCGCCCACATTGCTTAGACATGCTCATCACACAACCATGTTCCGTTGTAAACTCAGTGGTTTGGGACCGTGGGTATGATGTAGATGTGGAGCAGAGGATGTATGGAGAATGGGCACGGCAGCTTTGAGCAAAGGGAGCTAAAGAGTTGTGAAGAGTAAATGGGGAAAAAAAAAAAAGAAAAAAAAAAAAGGAGTCTTGTCTCTGATGTCTGTTGCAATTAATATCTAAATGTGCAATTCCATTAGTCACTGCGAAAGGGGACTAGGGGTGCAGAAAACGGGGTGGGGGTCCTGCTCTACTTTGAAAGCTTGCTAATGACACGAATGAGCGCTCCATTCTCGTCCTTTAGTCGCTGGTTGTCTGCTTTCAAGTCTGGGAGCATCTGAAAAGGAAAAAAAAAAAAAAGGGGGAAAGAGGGAGGGGGGAGAGAGAGAGACAAACTTAGCTTAGACAGGTCTGAACAGACAGTGGTGTTTAACCAGTCAGGCTGGTTGTGCAAACTGTTAATTGCACTCTATTTCAGTTGCATCATGTTTTAATTGGCCTCCTTTGTAAAATCACATCCTTGTGCCATGTCGAGGGAGAGAGCGGAGAGAGCGAACACATCAGAGGCCAAAGTTCCTCAGAAAGCCATGCACACTGGCTGCACACTGGGCAGTCACAAAAACCAAACCACAAACAGAGACGCTTTGATTCATCATTATGGATATAAAACCTTTTACTACAGTTATTATTTTGTTGGATTTGTGTCAACTCCACACATTCAATATACCGAATGTCAGTGCAGCTCAACCAAACAGGAAGATTCAAAAATGTATTTGCAGGTACAGTAAAACCGAACGCGATAATACAAAACATGTTATACATTTGTAGGGATTTTGTTTTCACATTTTGGTAGAAATAAAACTCCAACACAAGTTACTCCTGATTTATATTATTACATAAACAAAAAAAGGTTGAACTTTACAAGAACTTTATAAAAGAAATACTACATTGTTGATGCAATCAGCTTTGGATTCTTCTCAGAAGCAAAATGCAAAACGCAGAAACTCAATAAACCTGTCTGTGCATGCACTTGGCTCAAGGATGTGATGATGTCAAATTAAATTATGGAAAACTATTTGGGGAAACTCAACTGGGGAAATCACACTAGTTCCGTCTGAGAATTTGGGCCAAGAGTTCAAGAAGCCACTTCATGCAAAGAAGCCAGAACAAAGCAAACTTTAAAACTGTGCTCTTGTATTGGAGCAGCACAGGTAAAGGACACTTTCTTTTACAGCCCCTTCCCTGCATCATGCAACTCTTCAGGACGAATTGCAGATATTTGAAAAACTTATAGATCGATAAAGGATAGGAACGGTAAAATGAAAGTGTCCTGTCTGAAAAAGACTCTCTCCCCATTTTAAAAACCAAACGCTCTGGGGAGGTCAAGCGATCAAAGAAGGGGCACCTGTGACGGGGACACCTGCCTGTCTGTGTGCGGGGCAGTGAGAGTATGATGCATGAGAAGAAGGGTGGGGTTGGGGAGGGGAGGAAAGAAGACCAAGAGGAGATGGTGGTGGTTTAGAGGTCGACGCTGGGCAGCTGGCTGCAGGCGGACTGTGAGAGCTTGGCCACCACACGAGACAGGGCCCGGTTCTCGGCCTGCAGCCGCTCCTTGACCTGCCGCAGGGCCTGAACCTGCTTTACCTGGGGGAGGTTCTGCAGGGAGGGGCAGTAACCACAAAACAGAGCCATAGAATGACCACAGAGAGCAACAGAATGGAAATAAGAAAATGAATTAATGGAGGACAGGACAAGAAAGAAACCCATATAAAAAAAATAAAAAAACAGAAAAGAAGAACCAGAGGAGGAAAAGAACAGAAAAGGAAGAGTGTTAGACTATGGGGGCAAACTGACAAAGTGCTGTTTGGCACATGAAACTTGTACACAGAGATGCATGACACTACTGTAAGCTCTAATCATAACCTACACAGAGAAAACCATTCACTCATTAAATCAAATCTGTCCAGTTATAATATCATTTAACTGTCGGTGTAATCCCTCATTCGTCCAGGAGTATTCCACAGTTGAAAAAGATTCAGTTGTTGTCATCTGGACTCTGTAGACTCTTTAGAAAAACAAAATGTTTCGACTCTCATCCAAGAGTCAATCTCAATCTACGAATAGATGTTGTCGTTTTACTTTTAATGGCGGTTGGCAGCCACCTGAAAAGGTGCATTTACCGCCACGTACTGTAGTTGTACATCTTCAAAGTATGTGTTTTACGCTATACTGTAAAAAATAAATATGAATAAAAAAAAAAAAGGAGAGACAGAAAGCGGGAGAGAAAGAAAGAGAGAAAGCCACACACAGACTGGTTTCTGCCGAATTGAGTCTGAATTGAGTCTGGGATCTCAGGTTTTATATCCTCCTCTGTGTAAGCCCTGCCCACAGTGTAGGACCTCCTAATAAAAAGAGTGCTTTTTATTTATTTATTTTTTCACTTGAGACTACTCTCTTTGTTTACTAATGGCCCTGTAATGGTAAACTGACTTTCGCTCCCTCCTCACAGAGTACCTGATGAGCAACAGAATGCTCCGGGCGTCGACCTCTCCAGGTTTCAAGACACTGTGGTATACCACCGGAAAGCTGAATCTTATACCTCCATTTCCCCCTCTTCAAAAGGAGTTAAGGAGGCAATCTTTGTTAAAAAAAAGAGAATCCTTCCTTAAACCGAAATGTTCCCAGACTCTATTCACAGATTGAGAATGACTCTTGGATGAGAGTCGAAATGAGTCCAGATGACTACAACTGAATCTTTATCTACAATAATTTAACTGTAATTAAAATATATTTACATATTTTTCACGTCACAAATATTCAACATGATTCCTTAATAAGATTTCGTGCCCTATAAAATAATGTGTGTGCGCGTAATACCTTAAGTTCCTCCTCCATTTCAGCTATCTTCCTTTCTAGAGCTCTTCTTTCCTGTGAGGCGGGAGAGAGAAAACTTATTATTGAAACAAGTATTCAAAACAAAAAGGTGTTTGCTTAGGGGCACACAGTTGGGCACACAGTTGGGCACACAGTTGGGCACACAGTTGGGCACACAGTTGGCACACAGTTGGGCACACAGTTGGGCACACAGTTGGGCACACAGTTGGCACACAGTTGGGCACACAGTTGGGCACACAGTTGGGCACACAGTTGGGCACACAGTTGGGCACACAGTTGGGCACACAGTTGGGCACACAGTTGGGCACACAGTTGGGCACACAGTTGGGCACACAGTTGGGCACACAGTTGAGCACACAGTTGGGCACACAGTTGAGCACAGCAACGGCGACAGGTGGCTGAGGCACAAACAGTTGAGCACGGCACACAGTTGAGCACACAGTTGAGGAGCACACAGTTGAGCATATACAACACAGTTGAGCACACAGTTGAGCACACAGTTGAGCACACAGTTGAGCACACAGTTGAGCACACAGTTGAGCACACAGTTGAGCACACAGTTGAGCACACAGTTGAGCACACAGTTGAGCACACAGTGAGCACACACTCGTGAGGTGTGAGCAGAACAGCCAGTTCAAGCTAAAAGGAGGTGTGAGAAGTTAGAAGTGTTCAGATGCATGTCAAAGATGGAGATGAGACCATTTGATTACACGTTTACATGGGCATAACAAGGATTACAACTAAAATAGAGGGGGTGAAATTAAATAGAAATGTAAAGATTTAATGGGTTCAAGAAATAACTTTTTGTAAAGTTTGTTGGGGGAAAAAAGTGAGTTTCTTGCCATGATCCTATGAGTAAAGATGCTAAAATAAATAATTATGATGCCATGGATTATGATTGAGTGAAGTAAAATGGATTCCCATAAAACAAAAATGTCAACAATTACGATTACACAGAAGCAAGTGAACATACACAAAACCACACAGGCACACACACAGAGGAATACACGTCGGCTTTATGTTTGTGACCGCACTGCCTCAGAGGTTTAAGACCAGTGCAGAAGAAGGTGGCAGTGTCCCGGGCAGAGGAGCACTAAACGCCCCGTGACGAGGGCGTGTGCAACGTGGCAGCCAGCAGCAGAGACAGTCTCATACAAAACTCAAACTAAGTCATACCCAGATGATATTGGGGTCTGCTTGTGACCTTCAGACATAAATTCATGGGGAATGTTATACTAATGATCGACAGTGACCACAGGGTTACCAGTGCAGTACAATACATGACTCGTTTTGTCATTACCCTTTTCTCGATCTCCAGCTGCGACCGGTCAGCATATCGTTCTTGTCTCTGCAAACGACAGAAACGGGCTGTTGGCACGTGTATGTTCATTCACAACATTGAAACAAACCAGGTCCTTATTACTGTACCTGTGTGGCCTTCTCTAGTTGTAGCTTCAAATCGGTCAACTCCAGGTCTGAGTCCCGTAGCTGAGCCTTCAACTTCTCGTTCTCAGCCAAGATCTGCTCATAGAGCTGTCGGAAACGTCACGCAGAGTAGATGAGCGCACAGATATGACATGGCGCAAGGGTTTGACTCGATATGGGGCGAATGGTGAGATTTATGGTGAGATTTATACCTTTTTATAGTCGGTGGCATCATCTCGATCGTGCCGACTCGAGTACGGTCTTCGACTCTCATAGCTACAGCAAAAAAGAATATCAATACGGTCAAAAGTGCTAGACTCATTTCTGAAACAGTTTGGTATTTCTATTTGTTTGAACCATTCAAAAATAGTCCCAAAAAAAAAAAAAAAAAGAATGAAAAAAGCTTACCTCGAAAAAAAAAGAATGCAAAAAGCTTACCTCGACAATCTGTCACTCTGCAAGAAAAACAAAGAAGTCAAATGAAAAAAGGGCACCAGAAAAATAAAGCTACATTTTGCATTGGGCGGGTTTCTGTTCTGCACAACTCAAATTTTACAAACGTCGCCACTGTTATTATCCTGACCCACTGAATGCACTGCCACAAGGTTTTTCCCCACCACTCAGTCAGCATCAGGTCAGTCAGGTTAGTCTCATATTAATGTATCGATTATTGAAACACTTGACCCCAATTTAGCGATCAATCAAATAAATAAATGCGAATAAATAAAGGTTAAGACTACGAATTTCACAAAAATATAGTTACAATGTAGTTAATATGATTACCGGTATATAGAGTTTTGACAACTTTTCGGAAGTTTATACCAGCTGGTTAGACATGAGCAGAAGAAAACGCATAAAATTCCATAACCGTTACCTAGCAATCATAGAGTAAACAAAGCTAATAGCAATGATTTTACCCTAAAAAAGACACAGCAGCACCTTTATCGTGTTAAACAATTGCATAAACCGTGTTTTTTGTGTGCGTAATAGGCCACTTGACTGATGTAAAACAAAATATTTATATAATATCTAATTAAGCAAAGCAATAATCAGAAAACAAAAACCTATATGCACTTTATGTAAGCAGTATCAGGCTGAGGCGACATCAAGTATTAAGAGAAAAGACAAAATACAAGATGGAACGAGACTGGGTCGATTAGCGGTGTGACAGGACGGCAGCCATTTTAGAGTCCATTTCCTCCAGTTACCTGCGAGTCCCCTTTGGTGCTGCCTTCCTCTGAATCCGACTGTCGCTCCGGCTCGTTTTCGTCACCCTACAATTAAGACCACGGGCACAAAGGTCAGATCAGGTCCTCGGGCGTTCAAAGGCGGACATTTGTCAAGGTGCACGACGGTCGAGAACAACGTTACAAATAATTCAGGAGATAAACGACTCCCTCACCTCTTGGGTCCAGAACGAGACGCCGGTGGATCGTCGCTTCTCTCGGGGCCGCCTGCGATCCCGTATGGAGCGTGGTTGAGACTTGTCCTCTCCGTCTTTTTCCTCCTCCTTCTTCTCCATTTCTAAATGACAGAACGATTGAATCCAAATGTGGGAAAAAAAATGCTAGGATGTGAGAGCTTCCAAGCCATTCCTCGAGGAAAATCACGTCAAATTTCTTCCTCCAAAGTCTGGACTCCACTATTTTTTTTGTTAAATGGCAACGATATGAAAAGGTTTTTATTATTTATGTTCAATTCAATGATTTAGTATTGACAGCATTTCATTTTGTCTTCATAACACAAATCATAATAGAGGATAAATCACTGTAAAAGTTTCTACCTTTCTCTGCGTCTCTGTAGGAGCGGCAGTAGGAGGAGGTGATCCCGGTCAGACTGTTGGGCCTGTTGAGGGAGCTGGAGTAGGACGAGGTGGAAAGGCTGGAGGTTGAAGTTGAGGACGGAGTTCGGTGACGCTGGTGGAGTAAAAAAAACAACAACAAAAACATTACAATGACCATAAATTTACACCGCTTCTAATATTATGGGCAAAAAAACCGCACCTCGTCAAGGCTGCGATACTTGGTCCTATAGTCCTCCTCCTTGGTCTCGGTCTCCTTCTTCTCCTCCTCCTTTCCTTTGTCCTGTTTCTCCTCCTTCTCCTCTTCCCGAGTTTTTGTTGAGGGACGATTTTTGCCTATTGTTTTTTCAGCTTCTTGTAGATCAGTCAGAGTAACACCCTGAAAAGTCCAACGTTTGTGTCAGTCCACAGTACACAACTGTGTGGTAAGTCCACACAGTAAAGTGCTTTACAGAACAAGGATGCATTCAAATCACAAAACAATCAAATAAAAACAAATAATGATTAAATTTTTTTACTTTAAAATCAGAAGATAAAATGATTTCAGTCTAGCGATGTAACAATTCAGAAATCTCCCGATTTGGCTTGATTCACGATTCAGGACCTATGATTCGATTCATCATGATTCTGTCGCGATTCTTAAAATAATGAAAATTTTTGGTGACAAAAAACAGCTAAATATTTTATGGTATTTGTACATTTCATAAAGGGCTTAATATAGACTGTTTCTTATATATTTTTTTATACTTAGGTTCATACGAGGTGAACTGTGAACATTCAAGCTGATCATATTCCACGAGTTTACAGTAATTTGGTGCATTTTTTTGCCCGATTTACTTGTTGTGTACATTTACACGGTGTTACCCACCATCTGCTCTGTCCCGGGGCAGTTCTCTGTCTGCTCAGCGGGCTGACAGGACAAGGCTGAGGTGCCGTTTTAATGTTGTTTTTCAGTGCATCTCTCAATTTTGCATCGAGATGGATTGAGACATGTGTACAATGTGTATCGTGACATGTAAGATTTCAGCTTTATGCACGGATAAACAGAACTGTCTAACAGCCTAGATTTGAACACTGGAACATTGGCCTTCTTGAAGATGTAAGCCTCTACTCAGACCGATTTTAGATCAGTAAAAATGAAATGCTGCATTTTTAGTTATTTTTTTTGCAACATTGACATTTCCCCACAGTGGGACAAATACAGGTCATCTTACATTTTTGTGAGTAATATAATGGTGGTATCGAACCTGTGTGGACCTTCTGGACTGTCGCGCTTGCCTGGAGCGAGCTTTTCTCTGGGACTCAGATTCCTCATCTCGGACTGGCGTTAGATAAGACCTAAAAAGACAAAAACATATGAAACCAGGCAGTGCACAAATGGAAGAAAACATTTACACCGAGAGCATGACATGTTGTTTTTAAGTTTGGCTATATTCCTTCTTTTCTTGTCAAAGAGTAAATGTTGTTTGGAACCTAGAGCATCTGGTAAAAGCAGCACAATGGGGCAAACCTGAACATTCTCTGCAATTAGATGTTTAGAGCAGGCTTAAGACCCACCATATTTAGTTTAGCATTTGATTCATATTTATTATTCATTATTTGTATTTAATTTAGGTATGACATTTATAGCCATTTATTCATTTTATATTGTTTAGGTTCTAGTATTTATGTCTTTACTTTAAATTTAAGTCTTCATTTAAAAAAAAAAATTAGAAACAAGCTAGCATCACAGCTAACAGTCTGAACAGTCTGATTTGGTTAGAAAGGGGGAAACATCGAAGTCATTTTTTTTTTCTAAACTCCAGTTTATACAGGACTGTCAAAAATTCATTTTTGAGTTCACCGCAATGTTGACAGAACGCCCACCCACTAAACAGACTTTAGCTCTTTAGTCAGAACAGAAACAAAAGGCAGTGCTGCACCGAGTCGATGTGCCTGCGGTACATGTGTCTTACGTCAATGGAGCAAATTGTCAGACTGATTAATTATATGCGGAGCAAATTTGTATGCAATTCAGACTGGAGTAATATTATGATTATAGTCTAAAAACCAAAGGATATTATTGTTCTTTTTAAGAAGTCACAAGTTGTTCACACACTTTCAGCTTTAAGAGCGAAATCCTATTAGCCACAAGAACGAAGAAACATATTTGGTGCAATGTGGAGCCTTGACCTTGGGGAAAGTGTAGCTTCTGCACATCTCCCTTATAAGGGAAACTCCAGCAGTCAAGACTCAGACCCCGTCCCTCTGACAGGTGGCTTATTTCAGCACTACAACAGGAAGACATGTACTCGAACGCACTCGGACACAAATGCTTTCTGTGACAAACATTTCTCTCATCATTAGACACACGGTTAAGTTTCCACCTAAATGTGTGCCCTTAGATAACTGGTCTAGAGGCCATTTAGTGAATTAATGACATAAAACTTTATGATGGTGTTGATCCTTCACCTCCGTCGCTCGGGCCCAGTCCCGGTGCCAGCGGTGTTGGCGGTAGTGGTAGATATGTTGCTTGTGGTAGTGGTCGCTGTGACTGTTGTAGTAGAGCCAGTGTTTATAGTTGGAATAACCGCAGCAGACTCCTTCTCCTTTTCCCTCTCTGCGCTCTCATCTGACCAGTACCTTTAGGAAACAACCAAATCAGCAAAGGACAAAAAGCACATAAAAGAATTAAAGAAAATATAAATTGTACCTGCTGGTGAGACTGGTGGAGCCAGTGCGGGCTGAGGATGACCCCAAACTCGAGAGCAGGCCTCGGTGGCCTGTGGGTGAGGTAACAGATGAGGTGGTGGTGGTTGTGGTGGATGACGAAGTGGTTGAGGAGCTCAAGTCCTCCTGTCTTCTTCCAAAAGAGCCACTGTTAGAATAGACTTCAATTATTACATGCCAATTGATATGGTCATTTGCAACTAAAACATAGCTTGTTTTTTATGTGGCTGCGTCTAATTAATTCATAAAAAGATTCAATAAAACTTTACCAACAGGGTAACATGAAATGCAAAAAAATGAATAGCAGAGGGGACAGAGAAGAGAGAAGCCGTGTGATGCCTGTACCTGCGGTAAATGCTGTAAGACTGGTAGTAAGAGGAGGGTGGCTGCCAGGGTTTAGTACTACAGGTGTTAGGGTCCAAGCTGGAGGTGGACGAGGACTTGGCTGGCACGTCCCGCGTGCTGCCGCTGCGCCCTAGCGCTAGCGTATGAGACGTGCTGTGGTGTTTGCAGGTGGGTGGCAAGACACGTTTGTTAGCGTAGTGCACACGCACACAAAAAGAACACACACAAAAACAGGACACAAAAACAACATACAAAAAACACACAGCTGTGCACATTAAAGGGACGGTATGTAAGATTTTTGATTTCAAATATGACCCGTCTGTGTCCCCAGACACGAAGTAAACATGTTCAAATTAAGTATTTCTGAAACGGAAAGGCTGATTTATTCTTAATTAAGAACTTGATGGCCAAATTGTTGATGTTACAAATTGGCGTTTTAGTTTTCAAGACTATTAATTTAATCAGAAAGCGGAATAAATTAGTCTCTCATTTGGGTTAAAAGCCCAAATCCAATTTGTTTAAATGTAAAATGAAGAATCCCTAAAGTCAATCATGAGTCAGTGCAGCCTCTGCAGCTCTGAGGGAATTCTGGAGGTTCTGGTTGTGATTTATTTGTTTTGTTACATACCATACCTTTAAAAGGACTACTGACATCCATATTAGTGCAAGTTTGACAATCTACACAATCAATGGGCAGAAACAGATTGTCAGGAGTGAAAAGCTTTTTGTTCAACAAAGTGACACATGTTTGCCATATTATTACAATGTTTGGCAAATGCATTACAAAGCAACAATACAAAGCAAAAGCGTGACGCTTTTGATCTTCTAGTATATCGTTCATTTTAAAGCTTTTTTCCAAATGATTGGTACATATTGATAAAATGAGGAAGTTGTCCCCCGAGTCTAACCTGCGCTGGTAGCTGGAGGTTCGATTGGTGGAGGTGCTTCCTTCATTGTTCTTCAGGTCTTCATCCCAGCGTCTCCGAGTGTAGGAGCCACTGCGTATTAGGTTTGTACTAGAGTCCCTATGGAACCACAAGCTACAATAGTATCCCAGGTTTTCATCACAATACACTAAAATAAATTTCTATCATTCAATATTTCCATAGTCCTGTCCCCCATTGAAAATAGCAGAAAGGTGTAACTTTGAGCCGCACGCGTCATGCCGAGCCATGTGTACTTTTCCTTGCAGTACAGCAGTGAGCAGGAGCTGTTTGTGCTATAGCACGTGTGCAGAGGCACCAGGCCTTACCTGTTTTCCTTCTCATCTATATCTGATGTACTGGCCAGTCTCCTGGGAATAGTGGGAGCCACATATGCAAGTCGGGTTCCTTTATCTTTCTCCTTAATAAAGAGATACGCAATCACAATCACTTTCTATTCCACAAACACCTAATCTCTTTTAGTGGTGATTTGAATATGGAGCAGACCTTCTCTTTATCTTTATTGTCCAGAGAGGAGGACAAACGGGGACTTGAAGCAGAGCGCATCACTCCTGTTGTGTCCTTCTCTCTTTGCGCTTCTTTTGTAGCCGTGATCTCCGCCAGGGCACCGTAGCTGCCAGTCTTCCTCAAACCCAGGCGCCATGACGCAGGGGATTCATCCTTCCTCTCCTCCTCCACTTTAGACGAGACTTTTGCAGCAGGCTGAACAACCTGGCAAAAAGTGAGGCAAGATTTAGACCATGCTTCTACAACCCAACAAGGAGTGCAAGAGAGTGGTGAGTATCACAAAATCAAACACATCGAAATCAATCAAGGGTCATTTCAGGGAGCTGCAACATTTAGTTAAACCAAGAAAAGCATGCTCTAACAGACAAGCTGTAATAGGAGAACATGCAGTTCTCCAGAAAAGTTTACAGTCACTTTTAAAAGGAATTGTTGGATTTGGTGGTAAAATTAGGGTGCAAGGACCAGTCTGTAATAATAATACTTCGTCAAATGATAAACATGAAGAGACGTCACATGAACACAGTGCATGTACATATTAGAGTGAAAACAACACTAGGAGAGAAGAGTGTAAATCTGCAGGTGGGAGGTTCACCATCACCGCCTGGAGCAGACCGCAGAGGTAAATGAGTGTTAGCGCTCAGTGTTCATAGCATGAACGAGGACAGAACAACGCTAGTGCACACCAAAGCCTCACCATAGGTTTTTTTGGACCAAGAGAAATGCCAGTTTTGCGCAAGCCTTGGCGCCACAATGCAGGACAGCCGGGCTCCGCCACAGGCATGGGGGGAGTGTTACATTCAAACTACAGCCATTCAAGGCAAGAGCCCAGGATGAAAGAGAAATGCAGTGAGAGTGAGGGACAGAGGAAACAGAAAAGGCCACAATAAACAAAGAAGCAGTAGCAAATGAAACACATTTCAGCCAAAGTTGGAAACACAATGCTTGCTGCAAACAAAAAATAGGGCATTTTTAATAAATATTTTGGCGCACTAAAGCCAAAAGCCTCTTTTCACACAAAGAGGTTGGACAAAAATCCCTGATACTTAAAAACTATACTCCTGTATTTTCATATCAATGACTTTTGACATTACTCGGACAGCAGAGGGCAGCAGACTGAAGAAGGGAGAACATGATAGCACTCATCCACACACTGATGCATCCCTTATGCAAGACAGACCTGGTCTCTTTATCCACGTCAGTAAACGCAGCAAAGTGTCAGCTGAACTCATGCACTTGTTCCCTCAACATTATATATGCCATTTACCAGCAAAGGAATACTCTAAGTTACATCCAATTAGCATTGCCTTTATTGTACTGGGAACAAGCAAAAATAAAAACTTAACGCAGGCGAGTGTTGAAATTGTGGTACAGCAGAAAGATGACGTCGCACAATATTTTGTTATTATTGATCATTCATATCAGTGGAGGCACATACCTTTTTAACAGGTGAAGTGGGCGTGGTCACCTGGTTGGTTGGACTTGTAGGAGATGAAACGGTGACAGTGGTTTGGGCGGTTGGTGTGCTGTTGCTGACCACGGCTGAAGGTTTGCCCTTTTCTGGTAATGAGAAGAAAAGTAACCACATGCATTATTACTTAGTTTGGCAGTGGGGCAGAACCTGTGAGCTCTATATCTATATATATATATATATATATATATATATATATATATATATATATATATATATTATATATAGATCCATGGCTCTTTCACTCATCAAAACTCTTCCCAGTCACACTTGTGAGTTAAAACGCGCCGCTCTCTTCCTTGTGTGTGTGTGTATACATACGGTTTTTAGAGTTGCAGCTCGGGATTATTATAATAGATCCATGGCTCTTTCACTCATCAAAACTCTTCCCGTCGCACTTGTGAGTTTAATACGCGCCGCTCTCTTCCTGTTGCGCCTTCGTCAGAGCGGAACAAGCTCCGTGTGAAACAAAAGCTCTACAGGCCGTTCCGTGCGCTCCGCGCGCCACAGATTCACGTGTTTTTGATTAAATATGTAAATTAAACGAATCAGAGGCAATAAAATAATAATCGAAGCTTTTTTTGTAATCGAATTCTTCGATTTACTCGAGTAATCGTTGCAGCCCTATATATTTTATTATAATATTTCCATTTGTCAAATCATAACTATTGTGTAAATGAGTTAAACGTTTGCCTTTGTACACAGTACGGCTGCTATGGAATTACGTCTTCATGTTTCACATCTGCTGCTCATGTTCAAACAGGAAGTAAAATTATAAACTCCATCAACATTGTGAAACATGGGAAAACTGTAAAATCTCATACAATGATGTAGAAATGAGGAGTTTCACTTGTCTTAAGCGCTTTAAATATCACATAAAGTGGGCAGGAGTATATAAAAATATGCAGCGCACCTGCTTCCGTTTCTGACTCAGAATCTTCCTCGTCCTCTTCTTCACTGGAGCAGCTCGATTCGTCCTTCTTCCCCTCGTCCTCTTCATCCACCTTTTCCGGTTCTAAGGTGTCGATGCGTGGGGCAGTCTTTTCAGGCTCGAGAAGCAGGGTTTCTTTGCTAATGAGCACAACAGAAGAAGAAAAAGTCCATAACGCCGAGAGACTTTGGTTATTTCGGCAAACTTCACATGACTAGTTCAGAGTCACTTATGCATGTAGAACAACTAGTTTAACATGTTTAAAAAGGGGATGTACATGATTTTTGTCATGCAATGAAGTAAACTTGCTTTGCCCCAGTACAGATGTATTGTAAAAGCAGCTCTTGTAAAATGAGACTGCTGTGAGCTGTCTGCATCTAATTGTTGAGTGTTTTTAGCCTCTTTGAAACAAGAAGTTGCTCTCGTGCGCTGTTAGCATGCTAGTTGTTTGGATTACTGCAAACTAGTTCTGTTTTTCACATTTTTAAAGACTGTAAAAATCAGGTACAGTGCCTTCAAGACTGACCCCCGAGATACGAGTCAATAGTTTTACCTCTTCAGTGGTTTTAGTGATTGGTTGTTTTCTCCAGTGGTGCTCGTTTCAATCAAGGGAGAGTTTTTAGCATCTTTCTTCTCGCTCATCAACTGTATTTAAAGAAAGACACTCATGAATCACTGATAAAACGAAAAAAATAACATCCAGCGATGCTCCCTTACTAGAGTTTGTTTCTTCTGCAGTTCTTCCAAGTATCCCAGGACATCCTCATCCGCGACATCGAAAGCCGTTTGACCCTTTGGGAAAGATTGGCACGTTTTAAGTTTAGACAGAATGAACAGAAATGATTGACAAGTAAGAGCTCACCATTTTGTTGATGAGGTCCATGTCACACAAGTTTTCCACTAGTATTCGACAGGCCTCCTCTTTACCCCAGTGAGCCGCTGCGTGTAGAGGAGTCCAGCCGTCGTAGTCCTTAATATTTACATCATACCCTGCTTGAATTAAAAGTCTGCACAAACGCAATGTGGATGAAGCAAATGTTCAAGTATTGACGGATTCTGAAGACAAATATGCAAAGGTATATGCTTACTTTAAAACCTCTACATAGCCTTTAGCAGCTGCGACATGAAGAGCCGTTCCTCCAGACTTTGTGTGTCGGACATCTTGGATCTGGCCACTGTTGAGCCACTGCCGGGCGTCTCGAAGCATGACCCGCTCCTCTTCTTTTCGAGCCGCTTCAATGTCCACCCCTGGTCATACGCACAAGACGGATACAGTCAGGAAGATAAATAAAACACATTTAGTATCTTCAATATAGTGACATGATATTTATTGTTCCTTTTCTGAAATTAAGTGGACAAATGGATGTGTTAACCCTAAAGATTCAAACATTGGGTGGCAGCAGCCCAGTCTAATGTAAGGATTTGAGTCCGGCTCCTACAGCGGAACACTCGGGCAAGAGACACTTAACCTGCGCCAGTGTCTGCGTACACTCGTGTGTGAATGGATCAGTTTTGCCTTGATGTAAAGCGCTTTGAGTGGCTGGAAGGTATAAAAGCACTATATAAATGTGACAACCGAGTATCTTACATTACATATAGCTTTCCATGGCATGTATAACAAGTATGGATATTACCAAATCAGGCAAGGCCGCCCAGGGTAGCATCCCATGATCTCCTTGGCAGCACTATAAACCGTCTATAAAAAGCGTCGTGCCACAGACTTTAAGTAGAACTACCGGACAAGGTATCAGTGGACAAACTCAGAACTGGCAGAAGTTCAATGTTTTGACAAAAGTACAGCACATCTTCTTCCTGAACACACGCGGATGAAGTCTAAACTGCACTGCCCTCTTCCATACTGAAAATATCTTTGAATGCTTAAGCTAAAAGAATGTGTTGCTATGCATCCAGAACTGGCATAGTAAATGAGTGCTGTGGTAGTAGTTACAGGACAGAATAATCAATACATGTGACAGTTTGGCAGCACTGACGGGGCCCAGGCTGCAGTCAGTGACGTGTGGTCGGGCCAGACAGTCACTTCACCCAAAGTGGGTCAAGTGCTGATGGGAAACCATGGCGACTGCTTAACAAGTTTAACCTCATGACTGTGTCTCTGAGAAGGAAAATAACACACATACAGCAGTGTTACACAACGGCTTGTTGCATAATGCTGCCTTCTACCTCAAGCACAGAGCAGAGGATTGTCTGCATCTGTCCTAGGCTCAGTATAATCACATACTCTTTAGTCTGGGCAAGTTAGCTAAAGGCCCAACATATGAGAGAACTAAATGCAAAAGCCTTATGGACGTATTGTATTGAGAATTTGAGAACTTGGCAGTTTATGTTAAGTCAATCTAAAGACACTGATACAAGCCATTTGAGTGTGTGCAAAGTGTGTCCTGAAATAGCTGCTCAGACTAATTGTGCAGAGCTGGCACTGGAGGCCCGCTCTAGGACACAGGACTAGCAGTCTGTCCTCTCTGTAGTGAGACTATAAAGTGTGCTGGAGACGTCCGGTAACGTATGGACCAGTGCTGAGCAGCAGATCTTTGGCCCGGAGCCAGTAAACACATCTATGGGACGCCCACGGCCAAGGGGAGGGGCTTTAATCATTTCAAGAATGCCCGAGCCAAAAATAGACCAACTGAGCTTTACAGGTTTAGATCAGGCACATGAGAGGTCACACACAGCTGGATCACGGCCTCTGTTACATAAGGGAAACGCACCCAGAAGCCCAGTCTAATGCAACACGCTTTGGTTTGACAATACTTTTAGTGACACCATTTGTGAGACAGCTTCAACTAAAGAGAAATGTTGTCCAAAGAACCGATCACTCGGGTGCCAAACCTCACCTTGTCGGTTGACCTCGTTCTGAAGGAGCTCCTCCATTGCTTCTTCTTCAGCAATGTCAAGAGGCGTCTCTCCCTCACTGTTCACCACTCCTACATTGGCCCCTTGGCTGATTAAATATCTAAAAAAAATATTAAAAAACACATAAAAAACAAACACACAATGATAATATAATACTAAATAAACAATAATCACGATGAACGACTGGAAACTTGGCCAAACATCTTAAAGCCCCCATCGGGCTCAGTAGGACCAAACTAGGCTAAAGTAAGTTATTAAAGTATTCTTGACTGTAAGTAATACTCAAATGCATGAATTGAAAAAATAGTCTTTAAAAAAAAGATTTAGTATGTAATGGATAAAGTAATTTGGTTGACGGTACCAGGTCAGGTGTCCCTGAAGTGCTCTGTGCTCTAGTGCACCTTCTCACACACAGGATGTGTAAACAGAGGTGTGTCTCATGGTTGTTGTAGTGGTTTGATATGAGGAAGTCCGGACAAGAATCAAAACACTGATCATCTTGTGTTACAGAACTTTAAATACTCACTCTGCGATGTCCATGTACCCACAGGAGGCCGCAGCGTGGAGGGGAATCCAGCCCTCATTGTCAGGCTGGTTGATGTTGGCTCCGTGCTCCACCAGGAAGGTCACCATGTCCACATTGTCGTCTATACAGGCCTGTGGACACAGACACAGGTGTCATTATGTTTAGATTGGTCTCAAAAGTGTGGACACCGAAAGCACAGAGCATTCCACGGCGTGACCGTTTGCAGTTCTGTGAGCTCTGAGCTCGCAGCAGAGGAATGTTGGCAGCTGTGGAGCTCCCCAAACGCTCACACATAGTAGAGGTGCTTGAAATGCCAAATAACATAGTACTAATGATGGCGGAGTAGAGGTAGCATCCTGTCAGGTGATATTTGTTAGAAGCAGATGTTATGGATCTCATTGACAATTATTGACAACTTGCCCCCAATATATGACGACACATGATTATCTAGAATATCAACACTGAAAACATTAATCCTGTCGTTTTGTAAATGCTTCTGCAACACTTGAAGTGGTTGTGAAATGCAGAAACTCTTCAAAACCATCTCTGGCCATCACCCTTGGCCAGTGTCTTTTGGTTCTGGTTACCATGACAACAGTGGCGTTGACATGGGGAACAGCTGGACACGCGGCAGCCTCACGTTCGGGGCACACGACTATCTGGCTGGAATGCCTGTCCAAATTTGGTCCGTGTGCGCTCCGTACATGGCCAGGGCTGCGGAGCTCCACAACGGGCTTATCTGCAGCGCCGGGTCTGTGTGTGAGCCGCCGTTTGGTGCTCGAGCTGCTGCCACGGCTCCAGGTGCAGCCCACGCGTTGCCAGAACGGGTTCATCTCCATTTGATGATGGCAGACCGCAACGCAGGAGTACTATCATAATGTTGGGGATGATCAGACTAAATAAAATTTTTTAAAATGGCTGCACGTGCCAGGCCGTCAAGAGTAACTAGATCACAAACCATCATTTTAGAAATCGACAATTTAGCGATTATTTTTTCTATTTGTCGACTAGTCAAACGATTATGTGTCATATTCCTGTATTTTTTTAAATATTTAATTGTATTGCTTTTTAATGTCTTTAATATATAACAATAATTAACACTGTATTGTGATATATAATTGCAAACAAACAATTATTCCTCTATTACATTGAGACTTTAAAATATTATCAACCACATAACGGCTGAAATATGATACATTAAAACTTCTAGATTGATACACTTTATTTGTAAATAGTCTCTTTCATTAAAAGAAAAAATATGAAATGGTTTATTCTTTGACCTTTTTATTTAAAGTCATCTCTTTTTATTTGGACTAAACAGACTCTAAAAACACAGTCACAAATCAGGATTAGTCGATTAATAATCTAATGAAATCCCATTTTAAAATCACGCACAATCTGGCCAATCTCTACAAACACGTTCTCAATTACACATTACATAATGCTTAAATTAGTTTAGCAGTTTACATGTCAGTCTACCAAATGGAAACGCTTGTAAAATGTGCTTGCTGAACCAAATACTGATTATAAGTTGCGAAGCGGACCACAATGTTGAAGAGTCTCCCAAAACCTTTCAGCTCTAGTGTGTGTGAAGTGCAGCAACTAAACAGACAAGTTACAGATTACGTAACATCCTCGATTGAAAGTAATACGTTGTCCTTGCATCCGTCTCCTGTCGGCGTTGAACCTCCCCCTGCAGGAGCCAGCACATTTATTATCATCTCATCTACATTGTCTCCTTTTCTAAAAATGGAAGCGCGCCTCTTAAGGCGAACTCGGAGCTGACCCGTTTCAGCGTGTCACCAGCCTCCATCAGCGGCCTCCAGAGCCCAACAAAGGTAATCCTGCGATGGCAGTTTTGTCTCAGCCGCACAGGTGCCAGAACAGAGGCACGAGCGGCGAGGGGGCCGCAACGACCAGCAGCGAGTGGATTCATAAGAGGGACAGTTATGAAGATGTCGTAAAGCCCTCAAATCAAGAGCTAAATCACGCTACCGGTCAGCCGTAACGAGTCACGTACACGCTGACGATGTGCAATGCTTGAAAGAGAGGGATGAATCGGCTCTGGAGGGTTAATGCGAGAGGAAAAACACGAGGCCTAATCGAACACAGGAAGGACGGTCCATTTGCTGTGTCAATTGAGTTTTTAATGGGCACTCTGCAGGTGGCCACAGAAGTGTTGCATTAGCATTTGGAGGAAAGCCACTAATGCATGCCATATACTCATTTTGACAAAATCAGTTCGTGGTTAATATTCCATAAAGTATATTTAACATTTGATTGTTTTCTAAATAGTTTGAGATATGTATATTTATTTCATAATCTTCTCTTTCCATCTGTTTTTGCAGCTCTGCGTGATCAAAGTGTCCTAGATCTAAATTGTGCTTTACAAGCTAATAAAAACGCAACAGCAGTGTCCTTGTTTGGGACAAAGTAGGGCTGGGCAATTTTACCCTAAAAAATAAATTGTTGATTTTTTTCTACAATAAGAACAATTTGATGTCTAAATCAAAGCATTGTGTGTAAATGCCACTACACATTTGCACACACTTATGAAGCGTATATAAAACAGCAGCTGTGCTGGTCCTAGTGTTTGGTACAACTAAGTATGAGTGCTCCATCTGACTGTGGTTCACCAATAATCAGAAAAGACCCAGAACGCACAAAGGAGACATTCATGATCCACGTTTCCTTCACATTACACCACATTTGAGAATGTCTATAGTTTAAAGTTCAGCTTTAGGAAAGCTTAAGTTCTACGGCTGCATTTGATGCCGATTTGTTGACATGATTTATGGTTAATGCAATATTTGGACCTATCCACATGAAACAAACACAGGCTAAAAGTCAAATGTTTTTTAACGAAAATTCTTATGTTTTCACAATAGCTTCAGAAAGTGGTGCCATTATTCAACCCCAAAGGCATAGTGATAGTTGTCACTTAAGTTTTATCAAAAAGGACACAATATTGAGGTTTTGCTTACAATAATACACATAATAGGCATATTACCCTGTAATTCTTATTCACTACTCAGTGATTAGTTTTCTCAAGCGCAAAATTCACATTATGTCTAGACCTTACACTGGAAACAGCCACTTTCTTATTCTGTAAAGCATTTTGACTAAAGCCCTACTTTGTTTTGTGCTCCAACAACACAGTTACTAAATAAAACTGAAGGTCCAATAAAACTGCTGTAAAGTTTATATGAAGGTTTCTGTCAACATTAGAAAGCGTGTGGATCCCTGTGCATCTCTCTGAAGTGTACAGCCCGGACAGGACTTTAATTCTGATGAAATCCTGGAGCTTTTCTGAGTCTCGTTGTTGTTGTGTTGCTTTTAATGGCGGTTGGCAGTCGAAAGGTGCATTTACAGCTACCTACTGTAGTTGTACAGAAGACGTACAACGAGTCCTTGCGGTGCCGGTCCCGTTTCCTGAGTATTTAATAGATCCATGAAGTGAACTCTCCAATTTTGTATGCAAATTCATGATATTTACTACTGAGATGTGACAAGGACATCGTGGCAATTTCCCCACCGCGATATCGCCAATATCGTTAACCACACAGGGGGAACGACATGCATTTCTATGGATGATAGTTCCACCGTTACCATGGTGACACAATGACACATTAGCCTCAACAAAGTCAGTTCTTTATGGTCAGATTGTGTTAAAACAAAGCTCAAATTAAAGTCCAACTTGAGTTAGTCTTCAGACCCAGCAGGGCCTCTATCTTAAAGAAACATTGGGCTTGTTAAATAGAGAAGTTTATAAAGTTATTCATCTGACAAACATGTCAGTGATGTAAAAATATTGTTTAGCGTGAAAGAGTTTCCTCAAGATTTTAATTAGGATTTGTAATTTTATTACAAAAAGCTTTGATTATTATTTAATTTACATATTTAATCAAAACTGGTACACAGAACTACTTGTGGCGTGTGTTTCCCTTGGAGCTTGTTTCAGCGTGGCGCCTGCAGTAACTAAAGCACAACAGAGGAGCGACCGGCGTATTTTAGACTCACAAGTGTGTCTGGGAAGTGTAGCGTTTGACTTGTGTGAAACTATGAAACTGAAAGTTCCTGATGACGGGACGAAGACACAGAGGCTAAAGTGAACAGCACACTAATGTACGCTAATGCTGCAAAGTGACTCGACCTTGGTGAAGGATCATCCGCAGAGTTACAGCGCTCAAAACAAGGTAAACCAACACTGACCTCACTTAAAATAAGAAACTTGTTTGTAAAACTTTAAGTGATGTGAACTAAAACGCAAAGTAATTCATAGCAACTGTTACCGTCTAATCTGGCCTGTTACAACACAGTCTGGTGACAAGTGAATTAGGCCATATATAATATAACTTAGAGTTAAAATGTTTCAACTATGCACCATGTCACTGCACCTTGACTCTTTGGAAGCTTCTCAAGTTCGTGCACGAGGCCAGAGGAGAAATGTGGACAATGCAGCTTAATAGCCCTGCCCACTTTGAAGTTCACAAGTAAATCTTTCATACATTTTTGAAAAATGATATAGAAAAATTTGAATACTAAGTTAAAGCAGCTATGTGGTAACTAATGTCCATAAAGCGGTTGTTCACAGTAAAAAGAACACTTAAAATGCCGCTAAATGTTTTAATAGCTCAGAAACGGAGTCTAAATAAAATGATGGGTCTTGTGCTCATTACTTACCACATGGCTGATCAGCCCGAGCAAGCATTTAAACATTTAATACAAATTGTATTCAGAATCCTTATGGAAATAATGAATGAAGAATGTGCTTCCAGAACCAAGCGGGGGCGATCACGGATCCAGAGCACAGGTTGTGACTCAATTAGGGATGTTCATTGTAAACTGATTAACTGTCAATAAATGCTTAACCGAATTGCACGATTAACTGGCACATTTCATTTATTCTCGTTTTCTATGTTGTAATACTCAATTGTGTCACCAAAAGGCGCCCACACGTTCCCTCTGAGAGGTTTCTGCGTGAAAGTTCGCTGAAACTCCGAAATAGTGGATGTATCCCATAAAGACTGAGCAAACCTGCAGTATTTGTGAACTAATTAACCTTACATGGTTTATTTTCCTTGGATGGAAATCAGTCTTTCCCCTACACAAGCAAAGGTAAGCGGCAAACGTTAACGACTTTACAACGCATCTCTTGAATTAAGAGTGGTTTATAAACTACAACAGCGCGTCAATACAGCGTTTCCAGGAGCTTTCGTTCAGCAGAGTTGTGCACAGTGCAAAAAGACCTGCCGCTGTTCCGAGTTTACGCTCGTAACACACAAAAAAACTACAAAAAAGCACGGTGTTAACGCAACCGGTTAGCAGACTATTGTAGAAAGCATATTCATAAGCTAAAACAGCAGTACATTTGATCCCTCTAAACAAAACATTTCCTCTGTCATGTCCCTCCTGTTCTTCAGGTTCACAGTACGTTAACCGGGTAAATATTGGAGGAGACAGGAGTTTGGGAGACACACGTGGATACAAAGGAGATGTTTTGGAGAGTGTGGCGTGAATTCCTGCACTTTTTAAACATCAATTTGTATATTCTTCACCCTCATTTGCAAGGAACACCACTAGATGTACCTTGCTTTCTCCTTTAAAAACAGCAGAAGAGCACAGAAAGAAAGTATCAAGCTGAACCTGGACTAGCATAGCAGTGTAGAAATTCCCAGATAAGTAATACTCTTAGCCTTGGGGCTTCAGGCGCTGGCCACTCCTCATGCGACGTCACAAGCTCAGAGCACGCAGCAACTTCCACAAAAGGAATTCCTTTTGACTGCCTGCATTGAAGTATGAGCGCATCAAGTCTGTGTGTGAGAGAGACGAGCTGGGATGAAACAAACTCCACTTAAGTGACAAAGGCATGAAGGTGCAGGTAAAGAACCACAGTTGTGAGTTGTGCGTGTTCTACTTAAAATTACACTTATTGTGTCAGCCCTTTGATATTTACTAAACTGTCATTGACTTGTGAACACATGGTCCAACTGACAGTCCTGAGTAGATTTCAGACTTTGGGAAATTCTTTTTCCCTTGTCAAAGGCCACTAGAGAGGAAAGCCAGGGCACCAGACCCACCTTTTGGTTTGGTTGTGCTGGTGTGCCTAACTTTTTCATTTAGGTGCACCATCTTTACAGCATTGTGAGACCTCTTGAGAGCCTACCACCAGGTGCCCTACAGGACAGTGGGCCAAACAGCAATTCACGAAGAGAAAAAGAAAGATGTGGTCTTTGCTAAGTTTAAGTTACATTTTCAAAAATGACACCACATTTCGACAAGAGGCTTCTTCTGGGCAGTACATGCACGGTGGTCCGTTCTTGCCCCTGCAGCATTGAAGTATGGGTCAAATGCAGAAGTGTAACCCTATAATGTGTCTCACCTGTACAACTCTTCATAAACATGTAGGTGTGTGTGTGTGTGTGTGTGTGTGTGTGTGTGTGTGTGTGTGTGTGTGTGTGTGTGTGTGTGTTGACTCATGCACTGGCTGCACTGTGTTTATGTCTGGAACAAAGAGCAGCGGCTCCTGTGCATTTGGGAGAGTTCAGGAGGCCACAGGGTAAAGCAGGGGGAGGGGCGGAGCGCTGTGCGACCAGCTGGGTACCCCTCTCCTCTCACTCACACACACACACACACACACACACACACGACACATACTACATACAACACACTGTAGCTGCTTCTGCTTCTACACAGCCATATATGGCCCTGGGATTCCCAAGTAAAGCGGGGCGAGGGGGAAATGTCGGACTCATCCTGACCATGTATATTCAACATGGGCTTCTGCGTTACGATATCAAACCGTTATAGTCGTGTGTAGAACCTAAAAGTGAGTGGTATTTGAGTGACAGGAGAGCCTGAGCAAAGGCCAGGTAACTGTTGGCAACGAGTGTCCAGAGCTGGCGCGCTCTTCAAAGAAGGACACATTTCTGTCCAACAAGCCAATTTACAGAATAAGTTGTCGTCGAAGGACATGTATTTCAAGCACATCTGATCACGGGCGTTCAGGAGGGGGGAGAGTTAGGGGGCTTATCAATATTTAGAGCGAGACGTTTCAACCCCTACAATTTTGCTCATACCAACGGATGGGGAGGAAATTTGAAAATTGTTGCTTTAACCAAACTCCTTTTTTTGCAATTTCCTCTTTATCAAATCCATTCAGTTTTAATTTTGATACATTACCTGTAGAAGTAACAAAACGATTTTGAACTCTTAATGTACAGTTTAATACTTGTTTTCTAATATTGTGCACTCTTCTTTACAAAACATAAGGAAGGAAGGAATAGAATAGAATATTAAGGCAAAACATCATACTTTAAAATAACTCACTACAGCTTAATGTAATCGAGCTCTACGAGTTATTATTTTATTATAATCATCATGTCCACGTTTCTGCATGTAGGCGCCACAGCATTCCTTAAATGCCAATAATATTGACTTGGGTTAAATTATCTAAAAAGGAAATTGTGTGTTTTATTAGCTGCAGCAGAAGAGACAGATGTTTGCAAAAATTGCTCTGAGAACAGTGACTTTGTGCAGGGACAACAGCCCTGATGCAGACGCAGGCACCAAAGGAGCCTCAAAGAGGAAATGAGAAAAATAAACAGTCACTTCCTGTTCCTCTCTGGACCCTGATCCCTGCTACATCAGTAAACGAAAGACATCACCACCAGAGCAAAAGGAGCAGGTCACCCATCTCAAACCGCCTTGATCATAGTTAATGACAAATGTGTAATAAGATCATCAAATAAAAGTGCGTTCCAAACTCTTTATTATTATTTGTGACATTAACAAAGTTTGGCTATTTTATTTTTATATTATAGTCATTTAAAATTGTCTCTTAATGCATGCATTTATGTTGCACCTTAATGCAGAGACAAGTTCCTATGTTTGTGAATTTTGTTCATTGACAATGGCAATAAACCCCTTCTGATTCTGCAAGTTTAAAAGGGATCATCTTATTTAAACACTTAATTTTTATCGTCATGCATTTCTCTGCTATTAAATCAATTTAATTGTGATTATTACAGCAAAAGAATACAAAAATCTAATCATCTAGATTCAATTATTATTTACTCTCACAACTCAAAAGTGTGTTCCAAATCCACTCTGGTCATAATCTGCTGTAACACTTGAATCCATTTCAGGTTGCTAGTATGAAAACTGCTCAGTGTTTTGTCCAAACAAAGTTGCAGGTCCTTAAAATAGTGGTGCAATCTCTGGCGCCTCCCGAGGGGTCCCTGCGTCCCGGGTTCAGAACCAATGCTTTACAATATATGCATTTATAATAGTCGTAGCTGCAGAGTAATGCTGTGTGCACGTTAAAAGTGCCAAATCGCATCAAACGCCCCATGTTAGAAGCCTAAAAATTTGCTGTCATTTGCATGTCAAGAGCATCTTTGAAGCGCGCCTGACAGCGTGCGGATATGCGGTACACGCTCTGGTCGCTCACACTGCAGAAGCGGATTCAGTTTGTTTATGGACCAGAGACAAATTCCCTGCTGCAAATGATTATCACGCTTTTATTTATGACCATGTTTTGCTGCCATTTGATTTTTGTTTTGAAATGGGAAATCCAAAATCAGACAACGCGTTTCCAGTTTCCCAGTCTCTTAATAGAAAATGGGGAAAAACAAGTCATTATTTAAGCCTAATTTCACACTGTAAATCTAAATGATTTGCTATCGGCCATGTTTTCCTCATGGAGTGACCAGCCCAGTGCCCAGTGCCCAGTGCCACTCATCAGGGCCAGAGGGCTTTGCTTTGGGGCGCTGCGCAGGACCAACGCCGCAGAGTGGTGAAGGGCTCTGGGAGTGAGATCGTGGATACACTGTGTGCTTTGTTTACCGCTCTTTGAGTCAGCGCTAATGTCCAAGGCTGCTGGACAGAACACGGCGGCTCGCTGCCTCGTGCTCAGTGGGGCTGGAGAACGCTCTGACTGGCTCCTACTCTCGCTGCGTGGGGGAGGTTTGGTGGTTTATTCCCCGCTTGGACTGCACTGACTGGCAGCTGCTTCGTCACGGACATCGGGACTTTGAGCAACATGCGACATTTTACACGTCGTCTAAATGATTTGTCACGATACATTATACAATATATTGCGATTTCGATATATTGTAGTTCATATTTATAAGTATTGCAATACTTCACCCATAATGTTAAAAAGTTTTTTTTTTGACCAAGTTATACTTCCCTCAATGAAGTCAATGCGTTGGGGGTCTTACTTGAATACTACAGATTCTTAAAATATAAAATCCTAGGCGTGCAATGTTTTTGATGTAAACGACAATGCCAATGATTAAGGACTGCGAGGATTCATCTTTCATCCAAACTTGGTTGTAAACATGGTTTGAACTTCTGAATTTTATTGTGATGCTGTTGTGGAGAACGATAGGGGTCCTTGGGATATTTCATATGCCCTGAAGAGTTTGAGAACCCCCTGGTATAAACAACACTAGTGAAAACAAAACCATATGAAAGTCCATTTTACAGCATTTAATCTTCTTCATGGGGTTAACAGACATTGCTCACGTGGTCTCGTTCGGGTTTTCGTTCAATTATATTTATTTTTTGTAGCGCCCACAATCACAATAGCAGCCTCAAAGGACGAATGTGCCTTAATACTCCATCATTAACAATAAATATCATCAAGATCTTAAAGCTGGGATAACTGACTTTTGTAACATTTGTGTTTGGAGGATTGTAAAAGCAGCACATAGTGACAAAATGAGACCACTGTCGCTGTCACCTGCCTCAAAATGAATGCATGTGAATACAAAGGGTTTGCGAGAACTTGCGATTAGCGCTGTCACGATACTAACATTTCAAACCATTTCAAGCCTAAGGAATAGACCTAATACTCGAGATCAATTCGATGCCCCAATGACAATACTATCATTGCTGACACAAAATAAAAAGTTGATTCATAATAGTTTAACAGTGTAAATAATCCAAAAGGAGTTGTGTCATAAATCGTTTTTTGTACATTTGCACATGTCATATCAAACAGGTGAAAAAGCGAACATATTTGTGACTATAGCTCCGTTTGTCTGTATTTGTTATTTGTGCAGCGTTAAATGATCTGTCACTGTCAGATCACTGTAGCTGAAGACACAGGGGCCTTAGTGCCGTTAGCGGAACTTATACAGAATGCGGAGGAACTTCAGTCTTGTTTAGTTCCGTTCTTGGATTATTTTATTGTCTATAGATGTTAACAGAAGATCTGTGGATAGTCTGTGTAAAACAAGACACTGCCACCGCGGAAAGTGCACGGGAGAGCGCGGGAAGAAGTCACCACAGCTCTGCTGAATCAGAGCAGATAGAGTCGCTCCAGGGCCCGTGAGACTCACTGTTCAGATCAGATCACATGCCGCTGCTTGCACTTCTCTCATGTTTCCCTAACTTACAAGACTACCTTACGCCTGCTCCATACTGGGCGTAAAAGCTACACCTGGGCACCAGGGGCCGGGCATGAGGGGCGTAAGGAGGAGGCGGGGTAGGGGCACGCATCCACGCCATTTGAAAAAGGACTAACAGCGGTTGTAGTTCTTTTCTTGGAAAATCCTCATAATGCCTTTAAACTCAAAAAGAGGAGTGAGATGAGGACCGCGAAGGAAACCAGGACAGAAGCGCAAACGTACGTGTGCCCGTGAGAGGCACAGGGGCAAACGTACGTGTGCCCGTGAGAGGCACAGGGGCAAACGTACGTGTGCCCGTGAGAGGCACAGGGGCAAACGTACGTGTGCCCGTGAGAGGCACAGGGGCAAACGTACGTGTGCCCGTGAGAGGCACAGGGGCAAACGTGTGTGCGTGTGCCACAGATGAAAGATGTGTTGGCACTGAGCGTTTTTCTGTTGCTCAAATCTGGCATGCATCATGTGTGCACATTTCTGCAAATGTCTCGCATCCCTCACTTTGAGAAGCTCTGATTTAACGCATTCACTGATTGGCCTAACCCTTATTTAGTTGTCACCAAGTTGTCAAATTATTAATTATATCATAAATAAAAGCACCAAGAGTTCACAAACCACAAAACCAATAGCAGTTTCACAGGTGTTACAAAACTATTATGAATAAGACACAGAAGAAATAAATCATCATTCAAAATCAAAGGAATATGATGAATGTTTGTGACAATAAACACTTGATTGGGTCTGCTCCAGGTGTTGAGGTGTTGCAGTTTGAAAATGGCTTATAAACATCCCTGCAGGAGGCTTGGGACTGCTGCCAACAAACAGTGAGGCGGCATTATGACGAGCTGCCTTAAGTGGAAGACAGACACTGTGCCACGGGGCGGGAAATAATGAGCTGAGGTCATCCCACAAGCATCTGCAGCACCTACACTCCACAGACTGAGCCAGAGCTGCCCCAAGCTCTGATGGGTAACTGGAAAGATTCTGCCCTCTTTTATGATGCAACAATTAGACAAACAAACAAAGTGTTCCATCATTACGACAGCACTGCTTAGAGCTCACGTCTATAGCCTAGTCTTACTAGTGACACAATATTGAGCCAACTGTCTTTAGGGCAGGGTCAAGTGCTAGTTGGTGTAGTTAGCTTAGCGCTACGTGGCAGCCAGCTCCAGACTGAGGAATTCTCCTACGACCCTGGGTGAACCAGTTCCAACCTGCAGTAATACTCTTTCAACTCTCAAACTCAAGTTAATGTGAGCCGGAGTGTCGGGTCTGAAGTCCTCCCACTGGTTTGTTTGTTGGCTGAAACTACAGCATAGATTTAAATCAATTATCATTAGTTTGAAAAAGAATTCATAGGGCACCTTTTGTTTAAATGAGTGCAGATGATAACACTTTTTTTTTTTCACTTGGAATTCTTAAAAGATGTGCTTTCATCTGAAATGCTTTCATCTGAAATGCAACATGGAGGACACAACATGTTGTACAGCTTTGGCGCACAAATGCCATCACAACTTCCTGGTGATGATTACAGGGTTGGGAGAGACAACAGCGAGACAACAGCGAAGACAAGTGCCTATTACACACAGGTATATGATGAACGCTCAGATGTCACATTATTCGCAGAACAATTATCTTACAGCTGTGATACTGTTGCTCTGAATGCTCGAATTTGAAAACTTATGATTAAAACAAAGTCCATGAGTTAATCATGCGTTACAGAGTGAGCTACAGCTCAGACAAAGGGCAAAATAATCCAGATTCAACAACATCATGAATTATTGAGCAACATTCTGTTGTGTGCTTTAATATACAAGACTGACAGACAAAAGACCAGCAGACACTGCACACACCTTTGCATGTTAGTTGACAAAATGGAGCAAAAACAAGCCTTCAATGTTACTGTGTGAGACTGCAGTTTTTAGTACAGTACAGTTTTTCTGTTCATTGCTGTTAAAAAAATAGCATAACCTTTTTAAATTATTCTTGTTTAGTACATGAGATTTTGTCATAGAACAGCTTGATTATGGAGGGGAAAAAAAGAAAATCATGATTTAAATCATTATTGAAATTACGATTATTCAAATGATTATTTGCTTAGTGAAAAGGTGGGTCATTAGCATGCTTAAAATGAAGAGAACAAATAGATTAACTGAAAGTAGGTGACACGTCTCAAAGAAATACTGTTGTAAATGTACAAGTAAACAAGGTAGAATCCATGAGCAACTTTTCCACTCAAAGAAACACCCATGTGCATGTTGAACGCACTAAAGCCTTAATGTTAATACTTTTAATAACACAGTTGTGTAATCGATTAGAGCAATAATTGTAATTTCACACCCATATTTTTGTCATCAGATATGTCCATCATTAGTAAGGAGGAGGCATTTGTAGCTCAGAAAAATGCTTTAAACGGTGCACCATGCAAGATTTCTGGTCTGCAACCTGCTCCCTGCCTGGAACATTCTACAGTATGACATTAAACATCTTCATCATTACAGATGTTTTTTACTGTGTGCGGGGTTGATGGATATGTTTAATGCTATAATGTGGAGCACTTGGGCAAAGCACTGACATCACCATTGATCACCACAGCAGAAGAGCATGCAGTTTCCCATTGACAAGACTGGGGTAAATTGTGATTAAAATCATTCATCAAAATCATCGTCGTTCTTTACAAAATTCAGCTTCTCAGCTGCAAAGCAGTGCCAGTTATGGTTGTACTTTTCAGTCTATTATGAAACTCCCACTCGGCACATGCAAATCCTCCAACTCAAGAGCAACAACCTTCTCTTAGTTGTCATGGAAACCATGTTCATCGAGTCAGGGCAATAATGAGGGTGTGTAATGTCAACAGAGACTTTGTAAAAGACCACTCTGACAGGTTCAACCCCAAGTGTGGCGGCAGTGATCGGCGCAGGTTCAGGAGCAGGTCACTTCATCATTATTGGCCTCTGTGAAGGTCAGTGGGCATCAGTCAGCTGGGACTGGGCAGCGCATGGTACAGTCCAGCTCCTGAGGGAGGGGCTTAGGTGACAGCTGAGGAGTGTCTGCCGTCTCTCTTTGCCATGGTTTCCAGCGACTGTCATGTGAGGAATGCACAGAGGCTAAAAGACGACAGGCTCTGGAATGTTACCCTCTGAGACAAGTTTAGCCACCGAGATCTCTACTCATCTACAACTGAGACTGTGGGACTTTGTACACCGTCGCACTGTTCACCATAGTCAGTATCAGAGCATGTCTCTGTAATGCAAAAATAATGAGTAGTTTGGCAACATGGACACTTTTAAAAGGAACACAATCTAGCAGTAATACTTTTTTTTTTTTTTTAAGGTTGGTGACTCACAAAAGAGAGCCACTAGCCTAAAGTGAGATTAAGACAAGCCAGCACTACAAAGTTCAGACTCTGAATCATACCCAAACATAGCATCATCCTCTTGAAACGCAGTTTGGATGAACTTGTGCCAGTGGCATTACTAGTTGTGCAGTGGGAGATGACACGTTTGACAATAACTCCAAAGATATATCAGTGTACAAAGAATGCGTTTTAATTGAAGTACTAAATAAAATGCAATCCAAAACTATTGTTATAAGGATCACTATGGAAAGCAGCTATGGAGCATTCCTATATTTGAAAAGTAAGACATTGTTGCCTGAAGAGTTCGTAAGAGCAATTTTAAGAATATTTTGCAACAATGGCCTTCAAATAAATATCCCGGCACTACTTTATATTCATTTGAATGTTCACACCGACTTCATACATTTATGTGCGGGGGGGATCTTAATCATCTTTGTACTATGATGACAATAAGCAATGTTAAAGAAATGTGAAATTGAGTGCGTACAACATTAGATACAAAATTATTCATATGCAGTAAAGTTACAAGACCTGACAGGTTGGCATGAGTAAGAGGTGACATAATTGAACATATTTTTGCAACATGGTGGCGTTTTCAAATCCATGTATGACTTTGGGGTGATTTATCTGCATGAAATAACTGCATCTTAAAGAAATAAGTGCATATGGGCTGCTGTAGTTGATGCAATACCATGAATGTGGTTGATAATCTGGTTTGTGGGACAAAATGGCCCAAAATAATCTGTCAAGTGAGCATTTACTAGTCCCACAATGAAAACACATCGAAAACAAACAGCACCGAATTTGGGATGGATTTGATCTGTGCGACAAGATCAATAGTCAAAATATTATATTTAAAAGGTGGACATATCTCACGCTTAACGGATGACTTGATTATAACAATTCGAATATAGTTTTAGTTTACACTGGTCGCATTCGTATTGCTTTTTTAAATTGTGTATAGTAGAAGACAAGTAATTAAGTATTTCTGTTTTAGTTGTGTTCTTATGCTCATGCTGTACAATTTAAGGGCCGATACAGCTAGCTAGCATGTTGCTAAAGCAGACATTTCAGCCAAATTACAAACTCTGTGGTGCCAGTTCGTCAAAACAACGAATACAACCGAAACATGGACGGTGTGCTGACATGTACTGTATACAAATATTTCAGTAGAGAAAACGCTCCTCTGTAATATGCTAGCTAGCTACGCTTAACGCTAGCTTAGCTTGTTTGCTACATTAGCCCACAATTGAAGTAGCCAAGACGAAATAACTCTGAACCAAGATGATGTTGTTACGCACAGCTCCTCTAATGAACTGACAACAGGTCCAAAACACAATAAGCCTACATGTTGTGGGTAGGTCAAAAGCAACTAAGTGATTTTACCACCAACACAACGATTTTAGCCGTGGTAGTGGAAAATATTTTGCCTCGATAAGTTACTAAACTTATAATAAGAAATATACTGTTGTTGGCATTGCCAGTGAAATACACGAAAGCAGCAAGGATCAAAACAACAGCGGCTTCTATGTTGGTTACGTGAGATCTTGATCTAACGATATTTAACAACAATAAATTACAACAAACTACAGCACAAACTGTCCTAGCTGTGGCTATGAAACAGGCTAGCTTAGCTAGTCTGTCTTGAGCCATGAAGTACACAGGAGGCAAACATTTCGGTGTGTTACTTCGGCCACGTCTTGCCAATTATGACTGACAGGTGACCACTGGGCAGGTAAAGTGTGCCACACTGGAGTGGGGAGTGTGGGGGGCAGTGTTGAAATGGACGGCTTTGCTCAGTAGGTAAACAACAGGAGAATGGCTTCCATTTGACAGGTGCTCCAAGACAAGCAGACATTTGTGCAGAGAGTGGTTTGTACATCCAGAGAAGTGAAGCACAAACCTGGTGGAGAGCGGTGAGACCGTCCACATTGGCGTAGTTGATGTCAGAGCCCCGGTCCAGCAGACGGAGCACCTCCTCGGTGTCGCCGCTGGAGCAGGCGGCCAGAAACACGGCGCCATCATCGAACTTCACCTTCGTCTTCTTCTTTTTCAGAACAGGAGGCTCCAAATCCGTCTCTGAGCCCAACCATCGCTTTAACTGCTCATTCCTCTTCTGCTTGGCGTCCGCCATCTTCATCCCCCTCCTGTCTCGGGGCTCTTATCTTTCTCCGAGAGAGGATATACTTTATAGTGCCACTATCCCACAGCGCACTGGGGCGTGGGAAGGGAGGGCAGACAAGGAGGGGGGTCTGCGAGAATCACAGGGCTCTCGCGAGAACTGCAGCCAGCAGCTGCAGTATAACGTCATCATCAGCAGATTATGAGGCGAGAGTGAGCAGGGTAATCCTTACACTCCAGAGCACCAAATAAGACATGGGCACTTGAAAATATTACATAACAGCTCATTTACGGCTAGTTTACTCAAAGAGGTGGAATATCAAGTACATCTCAGTACGGCCCTCTTCAACAGGATTTATATTGGCCAATTCGTTTTTAATCTATGAAAATTCATCATGATTTGAAATGTATTATTTAATACCAGTATTGGTGATATATGACATAAGTAACAATGCAAAATTACATTCCACATTTGGTAATCAATAGTCTATTTGTTTTTCACTGAAAATGTTATAAACATATATTAGGCCGACTTCTAACTATTAAAATGTTTTGTCCCAAATGTTTTTATTTAAAAAAAAAATGTCCCAAATGTCCGTTTATCTAAACTGTTTTGAAATAACAACAACTTTGTTGCAGCACAAATGACAACAGACAATTCTGAGCCAGATTTCTGGTGATGCTGTTCATCATAAATTTTACTTTTTTTCCCTGAGTGACTTCAAAAGCATCAGTCAGCAGATTTGCCAAAGCTGTATGCTGTTTATCTCAATAGAGAGGGTTTGGATGACAAAACACGTTTAGCATGTTGCACATATACAAAGACTATGGATATCACTGTTAATTACTAAAATATATTATAAACTTAAGAAATGTACATGTTTCAATGAGGACGTGTCAGTGTCGGCTTTTATTCAGACGGATTTGGTCATGGTGTCAATAACCAGCCATAAAATGGTGACGTTTCTTCTAAAAATAATTTAAACTCTTATCTAGGGTGTAGCTGAACAAAGTGTTGGAAATATTTATTACAGTTTTTTTTAGTAGTCACAACATTTGGCATTTGGCACAAGGAAAATGGTAACCTATATCTGATTCCAGCATTAGTTTCCTAAAAGACGTGGCATAATCATATCATTGTGTACCTCCAGTCCAGAGTATGGAGCTCTGCTAAAGTTTTCTATTCCTAGCTATCCCAAAATTAGAACTATAATTTTTGTGGGGTAACTTTTCCGATGGGAAAGCTCAGAAGACACATTCATACAGGTGAAGCAGAGCTATGTCAGCACACCATGCATTTCCATCAGACACCACATAAAAAGATATATCAAGGGTGTCACTAATTAGCAATGCTTAAAGACAACAGGCCCGTGGTCTTTTCGAGGACTCAAAATGGTCGCGAGGTTAGGTGATGATAGTATTATGCAGACAACAGCTGAGAGTTAGACACTGGACAGAAATAGGCTTGCCACTTTTACTTCATCAGGAGCACTGCGGCTGGAGCACCACTTACTTGATTGTCCTCTGTCTGTGCCAAACCCAATAACAATAGGTGCTTGATTGGGCTAACCGAATTAAAAGGTTAGACGTGTTATCTCAGGTATGTCTATATGGACAGTGGCCACAGTGTAAGCAGCAGACCTATGGGATGTTTAAGTAGTGACAGCCCAATAAGACAAGTGTGTTTGAGCGACCTTGTTTCCTTGAGGAAGATGGCTAATAATAGGACAAATCTGGAGCTGTGCTGGGGTCTGTAATGGGTTCGAGCTAAATGCAGTTGTGATTCACTTCAGATGAGAGAGCCATGGAAAAAGCATTGTCAGTAATTTATGACTAATTTAATACATTTTCCAAGGGTTTATCATGTTTCTATTGCAATGGACAAAGAGGTGTACTGACACATAGAGAGTAATTAAAGATATATTATCCACAAACGTAACCATGAAAGTGATGAAAACAACGCTATACAACATTTTAGTTAGTATTACCAATCAGAAACGATTGGTAAAAGCAGTGCAATGGGAAATTTGACAATGCATTATAGCCTTATGCTCTCGTACCTGTGCACATGGACTGAAATATTTTGAGGAAAGTTAAAACTCAACTTAAATTATTCAGAAAATCAAATGTGGTTTTTCTAAGACATTTTCTCTGTTTTGTTTTGAGTTCTATGTAGATAAACTTGTTTCACTATAACCAAAACTAGACTTGAGCAAGATACAAATGTCCGGTTGCACAGGGCTTTGGGCTCCTCTTCCTCATTTTTACCCTAAATACTATTCATTAGTTCCTCTTAGACAGACTCTCAAACCTTTAGGCCTCAGCTGCTGCAAGGGACACCTTATCATATTGATAATGGTATATTTCAGCTGAATCGAGTCATTTGTTTTTGTTTAGATATGCAAGCCCAAGCACTGCAGGGCTCCTCCACTGTTTCTCCACTGTACAGAGAAAAACATCAGGGGGGAAGGAGAAACTCCACAACATCATCTCTTCAGACCTTTTATGGAGCTCTCCAGTGGAGGGCTCAAAGCACTGGCCCACTTTCCCATCGGAGCTTCCCACCAGCACAGTCTTCACTCCCTTCAAGAACAGCGTTGCACATACGGCTAAAACATTGCATATCTAATCTCACAATAATCCAAAGTGACTTGCAGTAAATAGTTTAAGTGGTAGTACTAAGGGGCAGATTTGTACTATATCATTTTTATATATTTTGCTACTATTATTATTCATTGTTGTATGTTGCACCTTAACGCCAAATGTGAATTTTGTTCACTTACAATGGCAATAAATCCCTTTCTGAGTCTGATTCTGAAGACAGCAATGATATTAAAAAGGTCTAAAAGTTATACCTATTCGTCCAGGAGTGTTCCATCGTAGTTTTCTGGACGCTGTTTTGAAAATCAAGATGTTTCGATTTCCTTACGCAGCTCAGAGTAGCGTAAAAAAGACCAGGTTCGCAGACTGAGAATGACTATTGGATGGAAGTCAAAGCGTCTTGATTTTCCAAACAACGTCCAGATAACTACCCTTAAATCCTTTTCTACGATAACAGTTATACAAATTACTGGATATAAATACGAAACAATGAAAATAGTTGTATTTAACTGTATTTAAATTGATTGAAAAGCCTACTACTATTACAGCTCAGGCCAAACTCATGCTGCCAAGGCACATATCAAGTAAAGGTGTTGTAGAAAACATGTCTTCCTGGAGATGACTAGCTTCTACTTTGAAAATGTTTAAATCTAGACTAAAAACAGTTTTGTTTAGCTGACTGAAAGCCTTTTACTTGCACATTTCCCTCTCAAAAGTAAATTTTATAATGATTCTATTTGTATTACAATTTGAATTCATCTTTCCCCGTTCTGAATGTACTTTGAATGACTTTGTGTATGATTTGTGCTCTCCAAAGAGTTTGTCTTGAGCCAAAAAAAGTTGTTTTCCAGTGTTCAAGATACACACAAACACACTGTGGAAAAAGGATGGGGTCGGTAACAAAAACTGTGTAGAGACAGAGAGGTGAGTGTATTAGTATGGTAGATGGAAACCAGGATTGAGATGGAAGAAGCGCCGAGGCGGGTGATGTAGCACAGTGTGGGGGTGAGTGAGTACATGCAGAGGAGTGAGATTGAGAAGGGAAGTACCGGTGCATAAGTGACAGCACAGACAAATAGCAAGTGAAAAGTTGTCAGGCTGCCAGCTTTAACATTCTGTTCTGCCTAATCAGCTTCAAGAATACATTCAGAGCTTTTATCAAATGAATGCTCATGTATATAACACTTTTGATTGGTATCTGTTGACCTTAGGAGTAGCAGGTAAAATTAATAGTTTTGTTGGGAAAACATTGATTTCAAAAGTATAAATTCACAGTCCATGCATACACACTCACTTTTATTTTGTGTTAACTTGCACCGTTGTTGTATCTTTGCAATAAAACAATGTGTAGTGTTAAGAGCAGATTGTCCTTAACTTAAAATTCTGGATAAAAAACACAATGTACACTATTTGTTGTCTAAAGTAAGTGAGGGCATTGAGTATTATCCTGAGGCCCAAACTTTAAGGCCAAATGGGAGTCGACAAAGCATGGGGCAGGTGCAGGGGTCGCCCTGCACCTTCCTTAACGGAAGGGGCTCATGTCCAGTGCAGATTTATTAATGAAATGACCAACATCAATATTTACTGCTGTCATGGCACCCGGACACAGAAAAGGGGTTTTGTATCCTTTTTCCATTGAAAAGACTATTAAACATACACATTCATATTCAATTTTCAATCATTTAATTTTCGTTTCCTCATGGCTGCTCCTTTCCGAGGGTCATCAAAGCAAATCACACACCTCCATCTAAATCTTCTGCATCCTTTGACTCCAACTTACTGCCCATAACACGTAAATCTCCTGTATTTGTTTAAAACTGAACCACCACAAAAAAGAACCGCTGGACTCAATTAGAAAAAACAATAAACAATGGACAAAATGGGACACTTTTTCTTTTGAACATAGAATGCCTTAACCATTGCTTTGGATGATATACCACCTTACTTTCTCATTTTATTATTTTATTATACTGAGTTCTCTCTGGTCTCACCCAGCAATGTTTTTTGTTTTCTTTGTTTTTTTTGTATAGGTTTTATTTATTTTTTTAGTTTGTTCTTGTTTTTTAATGTAAAGAACTGAAAAACTGAACAACCAACCTCAATCTCAATTTGGCTTCTATAAAATACCAACATGTCTAACATAACCTTTCCCTGTGTTTCCAATCTAAAATCTAAATAATGGCAACCGCTTAGCTTCTTGTTACTCAAATGCTGACGTAATCCCTGTGTACAATAATAACTAATACTAATGTAATATAGAGTGGTTGAATTATCAGTCTGTTTTTATTTTGTATAGGCTATTTCAAATGTCTAATTAGTAATATAAACAGCTACCTAGAACCTGTTCCGTCTTCAGATACACGCACTATAAAAGATGAGATAAAGGTATTTATGGCTTCGTCCTTAGGGATATAAAAGGTAAGATCTGCTGCCTTTGAACGATGGGTCTCTCGTCTTGGAGATTCCTCACTGTTTCTCGGACAAGACGCCGTTTTCTGCTTCACAAGCTCAATGCGCTTCCCCCCCGTTACCATGGCGACCGCGCTTGTGTGTACCTCACAAAACCTGTTAAATGCCTACTGGGTTTAACAGATCTTCTTTGCGCTGCTCGGGGGAAACTTCAATTACCCGCAACACTTTTTCAACCAGTGCAAGGCCTATTATGGTCAAACGAGACGCCGCAGCCGGCTCGGGAACACCATCTCCTCCCCTGTAAATCTGAAAGCGTTGTCTCATGCTCAGAGTGCTGTGACAAGACAAGGTCGAGGGGTCATGCCTCCAGGTGATGTGTTTCCATAGGACTGTGCAAAGGAAATGCACATATATGGTCCGGTCTTTATTTATTACCCGCCGTTTAGCTGGATGACTACAGGCTCTCCTCGTTCTGTGTGAACACTACAGAACAACAAAGTCCTTCACCATGTTTCATCAAGGACACCATATCTTCGGTGCTTTACTCTAAATATTCTACGGAATGACTTGAGATAGCAATTGGCAAGAGAGCATAGCAATGTAAAAAAAAAAAAAAAAGTCAAAATAATAACACAAGATTACTTAACTCGGTGTTCTGGATAATGTAAGACGGTTTTGGTGGCGTCATAAAGGCTTAAGTGCAGGAAAATCAAAAGCAGACTGTGACCTACAAAGATTCCGGTGGCTACAACACAAACCATTTTTATCTAAAGATCCAGCAGCCTCTCTCCCCCTAGTATCCAGCAGACATTATCTTCATGGTACGGTAGAGTACATCCAGTATCTCTTGGATTTTGGCTTCAAACTTGACTCAAAGTGAAAACAAAGAGGACCGGCATAAACGGCAGGAGAGTGCAGGACCTGAACAGGCAGGAATAATTTGTACATTGTATTACTGTGATAACAATAATTTAAATACATTTATATAGCGCCTTCCCTGACACCCACAATGCATCACTCATTCACTTCATACTCGTGGTGGTACTTCCGCAGCCACAGCCAACATCGGGCAGACTGACAGAAGCGAGGCGGCCAATCCGCGCCATCGGCCTCCCCGAGCACCACCAATCATTCACGCAGACGCCAGATTCACACTAGGCAATGTGGGTGAGGTGTCTGGCCCAACAACAATTTGCACCACTCCTGTTCCTCTTCCTTCTGCTTCACTGTGGCCCCTGGTTCTCACAGCCAACTCCCACCCAGGCCCCAACTCGCGTAGCTCCTGAAATATCACGACATTGGGCATTGACAATCACGACCGATATAGCAGTTCACACACTTGTGTACTTTAATTTCAGGTGCACCATGTGGCTTCTCTGGTGATGGGTCAGCTACCTGCTTATCTGGAGATGGGATCACTTTGCCTGGAATGGAACCTGACCTGAAACTCAGCGCCACCGGGCCAAGTTTCACAACGACCAGAATGCGTGTTTTCTTAGCAATAAAAACACCTGTACTTTAGATAATGCAAAATAGTTTAATGCCATACTTTGAAACACTATAGGCAAAAACATAATAGTTGGAGACAAGCAGCTGTTTTCTTTGCAATAAAAACACCTGCACTTTAATTAATGCAAAATAGCTTAATGCCATACTGTGAAACACTCTAGGCAAAAACATAATATTTCCATGGAGACAAGCAGCTGGCAGAATACCTACCAAAAAAGTTACATAGAGCCCCTTTCCTCAATCAAAGACAAAATAAATTGCCCATTAAAAGAGGGGGAATATTACTGCAGAGACCAACCTATAGGTTATAACAAATTAACTACGCTATCACGACGTTAAACCTTTTTATTAAACAGATTCCATGAGGTTAGTTTACTGCCCCCTTGTGGCTAAAGATTCATTTGTGAGAGCAAAAGCCAAAACTGCACCGTAAGTAATAGTTGAATAAAAAGTGGAACTAATATTATGTAAGTACTAAGTATTAAGTGTGGTTAATTCTGAGGAAAATCGTGTCTGCTGAAACTATGAGGCTATATGTTTACCTCCATGTTCATTCCTCCTGACAGTAAAATAAGCCAGATGCCTGTTCATCCAAGCTGACTATATAAACACTATTTTAGCTGCCACAGGCTAAATGTCAAGACTGGTAGGCACTGCACACGAAGTGCAGGTTTAACATCACTGTATACAGTACACCCTTGAAGACCCATCTTACCAAATAATACAATCAATAAAATAAATTAGTTCATTCAACATTACATTCATTCAACATTTGGCTGATGATTTTCTTTTTTTTTCTGTCCAACTTGTGTTGGCTTTGCCCTCATAATTTACATTAAAAAATTAAAAAAACACATTTGGGAATACAACTTGAGATCAACGTTGACAAGCACAGGGGGCGCTATTTAGCTTATGACTACAACTAAACAAAGAACCAAACACCAACTAAATGGATTCTAAATACCACTGATGTATAATGTAATATATTTTCTACTGACATATCAGATATCCATTCATTTTAACATGTTTAATTTAATTTGTTTTAATGTAATTTAACTTGTGACACGTCATTGCATTTTTATTATATAGCACAACACTAAAGCACTATCGTTTTTAGAACAGTAAAAAGGCCGATTTAACCATTTATTTTAACAAGCCACGACTAAACCATAAATGTGTTAATGTCTTGGTAAAATGGTGGTTGTGGGATGAGATGACTGTCGTAAAGGTAGCGGAAAGTGTGTGTTCCTGTCGTAAACGTGCCCCTGATGTGCGGTGCGTGAAACCCCGTCGGTCTCTCCGTACGGCAGCCCAAGCTGAAGACGGTATGCTCCCACTTTGATCACGTATGAACCTCTAAATAAATCTAATACGTCCGTTTTATGTGAAGTATTATGTTCTGTGTGTTTCAGAAACATGCCGGCTAAAGGTCCGCTGCAGTCTGTCCAGGTTTTTGGACGTAAAGTAAGTAAATCGACGTAAGGATATACACGTGTGGTGCTACTGCTGCTGCTCTGGCCTTGCGTTAGCACACGAGCTTAGCACGTTATTTCACTGGCAGATCTTCCGTATCGTTTGCTAATATTGAACTATTTTACTCCGGCTTTGTGTTTTTGATTGACTGAAACCTGTAGTGAATGGATAATGGGAAATTCGTTAAGACAATTGATCGGTTTGTGTTTGGAAAAGCGTTTACTGCACCGTCGTCCTGCTCTGACAGAAGAACGAGCAGTAGGTTTGATGTTTGTTAGTTATGTCTGACCTAACACTTTGTTTTGCAGAAAACCGCCACAGCAGTCGCTCACTGCAAAAGGGGAAATGGTCTGATTAAAGTGAACGGCAGACCTCTTGAGATGGTGGAGCCTGCCACCCTTCAGTACAAGGTACGTCTAATTAAATAGGATTTCATTAGAGCCGTAGTAGTCCCATCCCCATCTGTACTAGGATTAGTGTACAGATTGTACATTGACCCTAATCAAAAATTGAAATATCTAAAGAAATATTTCTTGTTTTGAATAGGAAGAACATGATTGGCTAAACATGTGTAACAAAAGTGTCTTAAAGTTTATACTCTTGCACTGTTTTGTGTAATGACGCCTATGCCCTTTGTCACTATCCTTTTTTATTCTATTAAACACCATAACATTGTTGGCATTTATGTTCATGTTAGTAAAGTTGACTAGTAGAAGCCGTCCATCTGCGATTCAGTCCACACATGCCAGAGTGATATGTAAAGAACTTAGTTACTGTATCATGTTAAACATGTTCATTTTGTTTCTCCCTGAACAGCTTCTTGAGCCTGTGCTGTTGCTCGGCAAGGAGCGTTTTGCTGGTGTGGACATTAGAGTCCGAGTCAAGGGTGGTGGACATGTTGCACAGATCTATGGTATGTCAACTTTTCACACTCAAACTTTAAATTTCCTGCACTGAATGTTAATTTGTTCATTTTAATTTACAGCCATTCGTCAGTCAATCTCCAAAGCCCTGGTCGCATACTACCAGAAGTGTAAGTGTTAAGATGGTGCAAAGTGTTTGTCTGACCTCAATCATTAAGATTACCACAGAATAATACAGTTCACTTATGATCCAACAACCAAAGCTAACTGGAATGTTAACATTTAAACAATCAAGTCTGAACTCTCATGTAGTCTGTATTAGCCATCAAAGTTAAACAAGTTTTATTCTTTACAGATGTGGATGAGGCCTCTAAGAAGGAGATCAAAGACATCCTGATCCAGTATGACAGGACCTTGTTGGTGGCCGATCCTCGTCGCTGCGAGTCCAAGAAGTTTGGTGGACCTGGAGCTCGTGCTCGCTACCAGAAGTCCTACCGTTAAATGCCCTGTACATTTTCATAATAAATTGGGTTATCCAATTTTGCTTTGTCTCGTTTACATACAATTGTTTGGCCAATGGGTTTTTATCCTCTAATGACATCAAATTATTCTCAATGTTTTGTGCTTTTTGGTGTTTAAAAACCATGACAGTCCTCTAGATGTCCGTGTTATACTTGTTTGGATTTCCTTTTTCGGCCTGAAGGCTTCGACAGGACAGTCGTAGCCTGAAAGGGGGGGGAGAGGAGTATTGACAGTCTGCAAATATCAAGGGCTAGAACCCACAATGCACTAGAACACTTTTCAATAGCAAAGAACCTTGAGTAAAAGTTCTCTATACATCAAATGGGAAACTGGCGCTTCAGTCAACTCAAGTTTTGGGTTTTTGCTTTTAATTCTGTTTGCTTAGATGGGCTGTAATGTGTGAAATGGATGAATAGGAAGGACATTCAGCAAATAGTACCTACCATGCGACGCTGCAGCCTTTCAAGTCTGATTTTCCGTTCACATTTTGTGGAAAACAATGCCATTATATATTATGGAAGTTTAAACTTTCTGCTGAAAAAATATGCCATGTTTTGATTAACATTGCAGTAAAATATTGCACAGGCTATCACCTCCAGTTATGAAGTCATTTACAATTAAGTCAATAACTCTCCACCAGATGGCGCTCTTGGACAACAGCTTTTGAAGCAACTTGAGTCTACACGCCTCAATGCGGTTTAAGACTGCATATTTCATTTGTGCAGTCAAATGTGAACAATACAATTAACAAACGTAATACTTCTATTCCACGAAGAAAATATTCTACTGTTGAGAATGAAAATACTCCGGCATTCAAACTAAAAGCTTGAAGATAATTACTAGAAGAATAACATTATTTTAATTGGCTGTTTTGTTGATTAAAGTGATTAGATGTTGTCCAAATAAATTGTTGAAGTAGTGCGACGTAAGCCTCAAAATAACAGACCACCTTCTGCGACTGCCACAGCCGCAGAAGGTGACGGAGGCTCGGACTCTGAGTCACACTCTTCTCCCCCAAACTCTCCCATGAAGGGCTGTGGCCTACATATGAAATGTGACCTTTCTTTTCTCCTCATTCTCTCTTCCTTGTCTTTCTCTACTACTCCTCTCCTTCTCCATCTCTTCCCTCACTACTCTCTTCTTTCGCTCCTCTTTCTCTCCTCCTCCTTGTCTTCCTTCTTTCTTCCTCTTTCTCTCTTCCTCCTTCTCTCCTCTTCTACTGGTTATTTTTTATCTCATCCTCTTTCTCTCCTGTTTTTCCTTCTCTCCTACCCTTTCTCTTCATTTTCTCCTTCTCTTCCTTCGCTCTTCCACTTTCTCTCCTCCTTCTCTTCCTTCGCTCTTCCACTTTCTCTCCTCCTTCTCTTCCTTCGCTCTTCCACTTTCTCTCCTCCTTCTCTTCCTTCTTTCTTCCACTTTCTCTCCTTGTCTTCCTCTTTCTCTTCCTTCTCTCCTCCTCCTCTCCTCATTTTTATCTCTTCCCCCTTATGTTCCTTCTCTCTTATACTTTCTCTCCTACTCCTTCTCCCCTACTCCTTTTCTCCCCCTCCTTCTCTCGTACCCCCTTTATTCTTTCTCTCTGCCTCCTTCTCTCCTCCTCCTTTTTGCTTCCTGACCAAATCATAATATCTCCATGGCGCCTTCTGCTTCTTTTAAACCATGTCCAGAACATTCAAAACACTAAATGTAACAGAGTTCAACAAATCATTTACATTGGAACATGAAACATTTTCAAAGTTTATAATTTCCATGAACAGTTTTCCCGTGCTGTCATTTATGCATCTCCTCCGAACAACTGCAAGACCAGCCGGTGGTTTGGGAAAAACAGACAGGTCAAAGAAGACACATAATTGATCAGACAGAGCAATATCGAACGCATTGACATCTAAAGCATTAACACCCTTTGTAATTATATGAACCAGAGCGTGCCCTCTGCTGTGGGTGGGGCTACACACCTGCTGAGTAATAGGGATGGGCGATACCACAAATGTATCGATACTCCCATCCCTACTGAGTACACCCAAAGGTTTCAAAGACAGCATCAAGCTCTTTAACGTTTCTGTTACAAATGTTATCCACATGAACATTGAAATCACCTGTAATGACCAAATAATCAAAGTCTGTGGATATGACTGAAAGCATCTCAGTAAAATCATCAATAAAACTTTGGTAGTGCTGGGGAGGTTTATATAAAACAATTTATGGATGTAAACTGTTTTAGCTCCATTTTAAAGGATACATACTCAAATGATGAAAACACCCCAAAAGACAAGCTGTGGGTAGCAATTTTATCTCTGCACAGACACCTCTACCCTAACTAAATAGTGTATCTGTCATGTGGGTATTTTTTTAAAAGCAAACAGAGGAGTTTAGATACAGTAGGCTAAGAAAAGATTTGTCTTTCTGAGTACCACCAGATCTTAAACAGGTCTATACTGGGACTATTTTAAAGCTAAATTAGGGCTAAACCAGGTCTACAACAGGAATGCAACATTGCCCCAGTGGTTTTACCAAAGAAATTACTGTCATGACATAGACTCTGATGCTTTCAATACGTTGATTCAATGCTCATGCTATCGATCACTTAGCAACACGGCCAGTCCGGTAAGATAAGGCTTCCAGAGCGGTCCCCAGTATTTTTTCCCTGTAGCCGTTAGCATTAGCCTGCAAGAAACGCAAGTTCTGTATAATTAAGAGGTTGTCAGCCGACATACACTCATCGACCGCATTTACGAGAGGTCAAAGCCTGGTTGAAAGTCATTATTGAATGTGTAAATGTTTTAGTGATTTATTTTAGATGATAATTAGCGTGTAAAGCTGGTATCTGAGCTAAAGGCTAACTGACTTTACAGTGCCTATGACAGGTTGGGTGACTCATTGAACTGAAATGCAGTTTAGATTGACATATTTAAAATTTTTGCTAAAAATTAATTGATGACATCACACTAGGAAATTGCACAGTAAACACAAAATCTCAAACAATCTCGCAAACAAATTGCAATGAAAACAACAAACAAACAACAAATGTCTTTAGTATGTTAAATAATAATTTAACTTTTAACAAACGTTTATATCGTTAATGCGGGGGTTAAACTACTACTACTGTGTTTATCATTGTTGACAGAATGACATTTTTTTTGGTTTTTTAATGTGAAATTGGAATGAAAACAATAACGTAAATAAAATCAAATAAATCATTGATGTTATAAAAAATAAAATACAAAGGTGTAAACATAATCAAGTTTCTTAAAATAATATAGATTGGCTACACTCTGTATCTTCAGGGCCTCAGATAAAGCTGTTTTGATTCATTTTATACAGAGTTAAAATGTTACAAAAATACCCAAATGTATTTTTGATTTACTGCTGTAATGAAAGAAAATAAAGAAATAAATAAAATCAGCTATAGAAAAAATAAATGTCTTGGGAGGTTAGTTCCAAGAACAGATGAGCTTCTTAATGGAAATGTTCTACTTACCGTAGTATTCCAAGAATCCCAAGTATATCATTCTACAAATACTTTTCTCTGACTTGGAACACAACAGAGAATACCTTATACATTACCCCATAACTATGCAAGCAAGTCTACGTTGATCATTGACGAAACTGTAATTACTGACTAAAAGTATTCAAATAAAACTAACAAGTGCAGCGGTGGTAGTACTCAAGTACATTTGCGTAATTTTAATAAAATTACACTTGTTTGGAGCTTTAACAAAACTTGGAGTTTTACGTGCACTTTCTTTTTGCACTTTTACATCTTGAGTAATATGTATTTGACAGTTCAAACATACTCTCATCAAGTAAAAGGGCAACAACTGTGACAAGTCAAGGGACCAAAGCTTTATATCTAGCATTGCTCTTCCAGATATGATTTAGGTTTTCTCTTTTGTGATCAATCCATTCAAAATACCAAATGTACAGCATTTAATGTATTCCATTTCATTCCAACTACATTAACTTCAAATGATAAATCAGCTGTTACTCCCAAGAACTCTTTCTTGAGTAGAAGCCTGATAGGAACAGCCCGATAAGCTGCTGGCTCACTACTGGTAAATGCATGATCTCACTACTTAGAATCAAAATCAGAATCAGAATCAGAAGGGGTTTATTGCCATTGTCAGTGAACAAAATTCACAAACATAGGAACTTGTCTCTGCATTAAGGTGCAACATAAAGCACTGATCAATAATAAAAACAACAATTAATTAATAGTAAGTTTAGTATTTATGCTTTTTTTGTTTATTTAATTCAACAATATACACATATATACACACACACATATACAGACACACACGCACACACACACACACACACACACACACACACACATATATATGTATAGGGATAGGGAGGGGCAGAGGTATGTGACCCAGGTACGAGACATTCTCAGCAGCTCTGGCTGCATTTGTTTTGCCATCTACAAAGGATGCATAAAGTTCTTTTGGCATAGGCCTACACCCACTGCTGTGTTTCAGTAAAATGACTTGAATTGATTTAATCAGTTCAGTTAGATTGTAACTGACTAGTCTGGTCTGTCAGGAACATGCAGAAGAGCAAACCGTTTTGTGAATCATTACATTTTCGTTCACACCTGCACGCTCCCTTTGAGGGGAGGAAACTCTCACAATGAAGGGAGTGGACATGGCGTATGCAACTTTACAATTAATGGCTGGAGTGAAATTGTACTTAGAATTGCATACATTATATTTAATAAATAAACATGACAGAACTTCTAAACTTTTATTTACCTCATAACTGTGAAGATCTGTGAATGTAAAGTTTGAAATTTGGCCCAACTTTAATATGTGGTGGGGCAATATGTCAAGGTCAGAGGGCAACCACAGTACGAATGTCAGAAGGAGTACCCAGTTTGTTTTGTATGTAAGGGTAAACAAGACAAAATAAATTATAATTTATTTAAGCACAGGGAATTTGTATTCAAGTAAAATCAAGCTAATGTCAGACTTATAGATAAAAAATAATAATCAGAGGAAAAGGGGGCATAATGTAACAGTTAGAATATTTAAAAACAAACACAAAAAAAACCCCCGGTTAATTAGTGTTTGATGTGTGTGTTATAATTTACAAGTTTAATCTTTTTGTTCAAACTTTCTGGTCTATACCTGCAAGCAACATGAAAAACATAACTTTTAAATTAGTTAATTGTCAAAGAACTGTTAATATTTGGTAAAGTTAGACACAGAAATGTAATACCTAAATGTAAAAGAAAGAGAAAAGAGGTGAAAGCTGCAGCGCGTATTGCATGAGCTCACTGAATGGCTCATGCATGACTGAATGAGAGGAGACACTGGTGATGTAAACCTGATAGCAACGTTTATGCGCTGACTTAACCCCAATGTCTCTCATTCCACATGGATTACCTCATTTTGACATCTTTATGTGGCGCTGCAATAGCTGCTGCCCACGGTTAATTAAAGTGTAAATATATCAAATCGAATAAATTGAGGGAAATTGATTTTTAATAACATCATAAATATAATTGTAATAATCTATCCTATGTCCACGTGATTTATTGAGAAGAACTGGGATGTTGATGTGTTAAGACAGTGAAGAATGGTGCTCGCAGTGGGTAAGGGCATTGCATGTGTGGTGCGGTAGGCCTCGACCATTTGCCGAATGTCTCTCCCTTCTCTCTCTCTCTCTCTCTCTCTCACGCTACAACTGCCCTGTCAGATGAAGCCGTCGGGCCAGAAAAAAAAAAAGGGAAAAAAAAGAAGTGAGGAATAATTTGGGTATGCATCTTTTCAACGGCTTTTAATAAATAACTGCATATTTTTACAGCTTCATCTTTTTAAATTTGTGTTTAAGTCCTAAACCGTGTCCTTGTGTATCAAGAAAACCGCAATAGAAGTTAGTATTATTATTATTATTATTATTATTATTCTCATTTTACCCCCGCATGCTTACACAAATGTGCTCAGACACTTCTCTGACGCAGGAGCATGAGGGTAGAGACAACAGTTTACGTTTATGAGGACGGATGTGCTGCCAATATGTCTGTCTGGTATGTGAGTAATAATACTTTGTCATTATTGCTGTACTCCTCGATGATCTCACCAGTGAAAACCTGTAAACTGATGTAGGCCTACTTTCCCAGAGGCAGGTTTATTCACTTGTCCATTCCGTACATACTGAACCTGTACACAGCCTTATAAGGAAACAAAGAGCGCCACAACAGAGCTATGTATGCTGTTATATTCACTAATTATACCCTTTGTACACAGGCCACAGAAGATATTTTATTTGTATTAATTTGGAGAACATCGACCAAAAAAATAAATAAAGTCTATATTATGCCGTATCGCAGAAGCACTCCCAAATCATTTTTATTTTTCTTCACGATGTTATTATTGCTATAAAAAAGTACTGTCAATACATACTGTCAGCGGGCTTGCCTCTCCACAAACCAGACTCTTACTTGGCCAGCACCTGCTTATCTCCATGGAAATGTTGTTTCTTTTAGGGCTGCCGCTGCTGATTATTTTTGCTAATAGGTTAATAGCATTTATCCTTTTCAATATCTGTGAAAAACAAAAGGCCCATGAATATGAGACTTTTTACTGAATTTGACGGAGGTGAAGTGAAAGCGATGCCGCTTGAGGTCTTCCTGATGGTGTATAATAATAATAACAAGAAGAAGAAGAAGAAGAAGAAGAAGAAGAAGAAGAAGAAGAAGAAGAAGAAGAAGAAGAAGAAGAAGAAGAAGAAGAAGAAGAAGAAGAAGAAGAAATCTTCCCTCTGCACTGGGCATAGATATGAGTCTGTTATTGGATTACTGCAGTAGTTGACGATTATTTCAACAATCAATTGATTTCAATTAGCGATAAATCAAATAACTTATTTCAGCCCTTGTTCCTTTGGCTATAATATTCCACAATATGGCATCAAAATGTGTCTCGCTCCATGAAGAATGTTCCAAAATAAGGTTTTAACTTTCTATATCCATGAAATCACCTCCAGAAGGTTGCTTTAAATTGAAATAATTATGTACAAAAGTGTTAGTGATACAACAGTGATGTATCAAGCTGGAATAATGGACCACAGACTGCATTTGAATAATATTGACTGGTACAAACACATTTCAAACACATTTGCATGTGGCGAGCGTGCACACACATTTACATAGAGTTTTACATAACACAATGGAAAGGGAATGGTTTTTTTTTAACTTTTGAATTGACCTGTGCGGGACCCACCCAGAGCTTGTGCTATACGTTCATGGCCAGGGGTACCTATGGCTGGAGGATTAGCAGAACCGTTCTTGTTTTAAAGGAGAACGCAGAACACCCAGATGAGATGACCGAAAGAACACGCAAACACCAAAACACTGACATCAAACCCAGAACCTTCTTGATGCTGTGAGGTGAAAGTCTAACCACGCAGTATTCACGTTATACTTAAAATTTCAGGCAGAGGTGTAATTAATTCAGTTTAAAAAAAAACAAAAAAACAGTTGCATGCAGCATCATATGAACATTAAAATCATTAAATCCATGTTTTTTGCTTGTTTGCTGTGGGTCCTGGCGTACGTGTAATGATTTGCTTGATTTATTTGGCATTGGACTTACTTTTTCCCCAAACAAGCATGCACTGACATGTGGTAAACTGATTTGCAAACCAAAAGTGTTCTGCCGATATCATGTTGTGCTGTTTCCTGTGCAACGTGACTGTTTTGCAGCTGTTGTGTATGACCTGGGGCTAAGCTGGGACTGACAGTGATGGAAGGTGCCCGCCTTTTTCAGGAAGCCGCTCGCCAAGTTGTTACTTGTAATCTTAGCGAGGTCACACCAGTCCAAGTATTTGAGAAGTGGAGGTGGAAGTATACACATGCTGCATATAACAACCATCACAAAAAATGAGGGCTGTGTGATAGATGAAAAGTAGTATTCTGTGTGGAGCTATCACCAATATCAATACGAATATCAATTACTTTGCTTTTAGGAGAATTAAGTAATATTTTCACCTTAATAAACATCTTTGTAAGTCCCTGTGATGATTAGATATGTATTTTTGGGGCGTTTGAAGCGTTTGCCTTCGCGCCCTGCTGTTGCTGAGCGGAAAAGCAGCCTTGCAAAGTTTGATGCCATCAACCCGAGGACAACTCTCCTTCTAGCGCTGGAGTTACTTAGTTCGCTGGAGTTACTTAGTTCTAAAAATGTAAAAAAGAACGTATTTTTGTATTGTCACAAGGGAGCTGCAGGGGGAGCTCTATCGCTAAAGTTACTTAGTTCCTTTTTTAAAGTAAAACCGAAAACCACTTAGGTATACCATATTGATTTTAGGACAGCCATACAAAAGAAAAAGAGCAAATACATAACTAAAGGTTGTTGGTACAATACCCGTTACCAAAATTGCAGAGCTCTTAGGCAAGGCACTTCAACCATCTTGTCTGTGTGATTGTAAACGGTGTCTGGGGAGGTAGAGAACCGAAAAAAGAACAAAATCAAGACTTGTTTATCTATTTCTACATCGGGCTGGATGTATGGAGTCAAAAATATAAATATGATTATTATTCTTTCTATGGAATGTTTTTCTTTCCGAACCAGCTTTTTACTAAATGGATAAAGTCTAGTTCAAAGCAGTCCAATCTCAGTATCCAAATACCAGTAATCTATTCCCCTATGGCAGTGACACAATGTTCCTATTGACAAGCTTAAACACAATACACGTAAATTGAAAACCCTTGGAGTGAAAACAGACTGTGACTTCTGTGAAAGAACAACGGGCACACATTGACCTTTTTGTTTGCACCAAGCTCCGTGGGCGGGACATAAACACAAAACATTGGCTCCTATTGGCTGGTCGAGACGCACACGCTTGCCATAAAAGCTCTACCTCTGCAACTCCTCCGTACACTCACACGCTCCGGGAACAGACGAACCGACTCTGAGCAAGCAGTTTGTTCTTCAGTGAAATAGTTAAAGACTCTATGATCTGTAAGTATTGGATTCCTGCATTCCTACATTTTTTAATACAAAACTGAAGAGATATTGACTGTATTTTTGTTTGCTTTTATTGCAGATGAACTGGGATTTGCAAATACGACAACACAGGGACATTTAAGATTCGGGGATTGTCGCTCCTGAAACATGGCAATGCATTGTAGAAGGTAAGACAATAAAGGACCTTAATATTTCATCTAGTATGTTTTTACTATTCATGTGAGGCTGAGAATGGGTTATAACAGCATTACGGCCACTTCTACAGCTACTATTAATCAAACTAAAATGGAATTTGAAAAAAATCACATATTTTATTTCAAATGTTGTCAATCAAGTGTCATAGCAGCTTTTGTTGTGTTTTAGTGTTATTTAACTTGTTTTATGTAGATAATACATTGATTTGACAATGATAATAAACAATAATAAACAATAATAATTAAATAATAATTAATAGCACTTTTCCCAAACGTTAGTTTCAATTGGGTGCATTATTGTTACACTTGATGATCCAAATGAGTGATTTTAAACTACTTCTGTAGCCACAGCTGCCTTGGGGCAAGCAGATTAAAACATTTCCGACATTCTGATCCTACTGCATGACACATTCAAGTCCATATTTGATTATTTAAGTACATTATGGACTGGAGAGACTTTAATCCACAAACCTGGTCCCTCCACCTCAAGATCCACTATTGTCTTGAATATCACAGATGCAGCAGAAAATAAATTGCGATGAATTACTCATGATCTTCCTTGTTCTCCACAGAGTGCTGTGCTCTCCCTGCTCCATGACGCCCTTGGACTTGGCCACCTGCCTGCCTCTGCGTCAGCCCTTGCACCCGCTCTCGTCTGCTCTGAGACCCAACGGCATGCAACGCCTGTCGCCCACGACCAACACCTCCTACTCCCTGCGCATACCCACCTACCACTCTCCCTGTCGATCTCCGTCTCCCTGTCGATCTCCCTCCCCCTCAAGCTCTCCCGCTCCCTCTCCCACCCGCTCCTCGTCGTTTGAACCGCGTAGCTGTCTGCGTAGGAACAACGGCGGACTGAGAAAACGTGTCTGCTTCGCCGACGCAAAGGGAATGGCGCTAACTGCTGTACGCCTCTTCATCCCGGATGTGACGTCACCGCCATCGTCGCCGTGCTACAGTCAGCTGCCTTCGATGATGCTGAGGAGATTCAACACCAAGCAGGAGCCAACCAAGAGCGCGCCTCCCAAGCTCAGACTGGCGTTCACACAGCCGTCACTCGATTTCAAAGTGTTCATGGCGCGTCAGAAGGAAACGGGACTGCAGTTGGAAAGCTGTAGCGTGTCGGAGTTTTGCTTGAGTGGAAGAGTGCGAGTCTCGCAAGCTGGAACTGAACAAAACGTGCACGTCAGAATGAGTTTCGATTCCTGGAGGAGCCATCACGACATACCTTGCACCTTCCAGCAAAGGCAGAGATCCGGGTCGCTGGAGACGGACATTTACTCGTTCGAACTGAGCCTTCCCGTGAACCTCGACCCAATCCACGGAATAGAGTTCTGTGTAACGTCGCGAACCGGTGAGGTGTCGAAATGGGACGATAACAGGGGGCAAAACTACAGGATTCAAGTTGAGAAAGATGTCAGCGCTGAGAAGGAAGAGGCGGTTCAAGGGTCTCCCAACATGTCCCGATATCAGCCGCTGCCTCTGCTGGTTCACATGACGCCTGTGGATGTGAGGAGCTATGCCGACCTGCCACATCTCAGGGCCTTGTCGCAACTGGGGGCGGAATGGGGGCTGTGTGCGGTCAAATAAGGCATTTGACTTTTGGGCAAAGACTGAATATCCTCCATAATGTCTGATTCATGTGCAAGGGATTGAAAATATGTGAAATGTCGGCCACACAAGTCAGCTACTCGCTTGAGAAGGCAGCTGCTCGCAAAGATGACTTCTTTGCACATAGTTTGAGCCATGAATCATGACAAAAACTGCTGAATACAGTTTTACAGTTTCTGATCATTTCACGCACAAGTGGGGATAATGTAGTGTAATGTGTTATTATTATTATTATTATTATTATTATTATTATTATTATCATTATTATCATTATTATAAATTTATGGACAATGCTGAGTGAGAGCCGAGTCTGCACTCCTGTAAATCATGTAAATAGTTTATTTATCTATGTTTTGAATAAATGTGTTTTATGTATTTTCCATGTTGCTTCTTTACTCGTGACATTTTTAAAACAGTCATACTATAATGATTAAACATATAAGAATTTTGCCTTATCCAAATCTGCCTACACCTTAGGATAACTTGGAGAGATTTATGAATGATTTAACAGGTGCACAGATCCGGTTCCTGCAGGCAGCATTACAGTTCAAATCCATAATAAAATTGTTTACACAGACATTAGGATAAGACACAAAATCATTATTGATTATTTTGCTATTGTAAACTATTTCGGATAAACATTTGATTTGATTTAATACAATGTCAAGTTGGTTTTGATGGGGTTTAACACTCTTCACTGGAGACACAGTGAAGGGTTCTTTGTTGCTTTTGTTAAACCTTAAACAACCTTGTAAACCTTAAAAAATCTCGAGTATTTACAACCCACTTAACGGCATTCAAACACCTTTGTTTCAAGCAGGAGGATTCCTTTAGCAGTCTGTAATGAAACCATTCATCGTGCTGCTGAGGCAACTCCCTTTGGCCTTGCCCTGCGTTATCCCATGTGAACTCCCAAAAATACAACTCAATTTCATAAAACACGTTTAACCAGTTTTTTTTTATTGCAAAGTAAATATTGAGGCCATGTATTATTCACCAAATATTATGCAGAATATTAGGTCGGAGAGAAGGAGATATTTAAAAATCTAATCAATAATGCGAAGGTATTTGTCCACTAAGCAAAAGTTCCTTTCAAGCTACAAGCAATGCATAGGTGCTGTGCTTATACTGTGGGTCCAAGAAGTTACTCAAGTAAGACCAAAACAATGTCAAGGGAGACGTAAAATCAGATTTGAAGGGACACACCGGATTTCAAAGGACACACCAGAAAAATTACAACTGAAGGAGTGTTTTTTTTTTTTTACGCAAGAAATACAAATGTTCAAAATATTGAATATTCTCAAAAAATGAACGCTCTTGTCACGTGAAGTAACTCTGAGTAAACGTAACTGAATACTGCCTCTGCATGTGACTGTACGAGCACAGGACTGAACACACAAAGCAAACCAAATTAATGCAACTTTGAGAATGGATTTATGATTTATTAACTCACTATGCATTTTTCACAGGCGTGGTGGTCTCAGAAACACGTTTCAAACATGCTCTGTAATATTATTATCACCGTCAAGGCACTCAAAGCACTTTACTAGGCAATGGGTGAAGTGTCTTGCCTAAGGACACAACATTTCCCCTAGCGCCCCCCTGTGACACCTGGTGTTCCAGCGGTCTAACCTGGCCCCATGGAAGTGTTACTGCTTTGCCTGTAATGTTGCACAGTATGGCATTAAACGTATCCTATCCACGTGAAGACGTGCAGGAAACTGTCCAGACCAAGTTACAGAAAGAATTGTTTAAATTGTATTTCTTACACATTAGAAACACATGCAACTGAATAAGTTATGCCACGGAACAAGTTTAATATAAAAGTGCTGATAAGGATATTAGGTCAATCCAACAAAAAAAAAATGTGTTCAAACATGTCTTAAAATGTTTTAGTTGAAGTTTCATAATCAAACAAATAAGTCTGTCAAATGAATCACAACGTTTCAGATATATCACCTTTTGCCCTCAATTCAAAGCACAGCATATCTTTTTTAATCACCTCTGTTTATACATGTTTTTCCCTATAAACCAGGGGTGTCCAAACTTTTTTCACCGAGGGCCTCATTTTGAAACGTATATCGACGATAACTCGACAATGAAGTGAACCGTTCAAAATGTTGCATCTAACATAGTTTGGACGAGCTTCCACACCTTTAGTAAGACTTGGAACATTAATATTAAGTTTGTATAAAATCAAACTGCTTGAATTTGTCCAATTTTACTGTAAAAAGTACTACTTTTTGTTGTTTGGACCAACTTAGCAGGAAGCCAGAGGGCCAACAAAAATTGGTCTGAGGGCCGCATTTGACCCCCGGGCCGTAGTTTGGACATGCCCGCTATAAACGACACACTCAATACTCATTTGTTTGCATATCTTCAAAACAACATGCACAGTGTCATCTCAACTGCAAAGGCCCGCCTCTGCACAGTGCACATTTAACCTGATCAATGAACGGATGAAGTTAAACCCAGCTGCATGTAACCCAGGTCGAGCACGCGCTGTCCTCCAGGAACGAGGCCAGGGCGCGCGCTGTACTTTCTCCTCCTCTGAGCTCTCACAAAGGCAGCGTGCTCACGTATCACACGGAGCTCCTCTCTCTGCGCCGTGCGTCACGCATTCCAGACAAAACAAGTCAGCGGCTCCCGATCACCAGCAGGCGGGCGAGGAGCGCGTTTCAGCCGCTCCCAACATGAAGAGCGCGACCCAGAGATGAACCGCGCCGTGGGACACAACAACGGGTTGCCATGGCGACGTGCGTGTCATCCCGGGGAGCGGCTGGAACGCGCGTCTTCGCCTGCTGTTCTTTCGGTTGAATCGGATTTGTTGAATTGTTTAACATTTCCAACCAGGTGTTATGAAGTTAAAAAAAAAAAGAGAAAAAAAAGAGTTGATTTTATGTTATTGATCCTTGGTTGTACATCGTTGTGCACTAAATGAACTCAAGAAACATCGCAGGAGGAAACGGGAGTAAAAGGTTTTCTGCACAAATTGTAATAGAGTGTTTTTGTATCAACTGTAGCAGGAATTTGTTTTTATTTAGATGATTTTATTTCAAAATAGGATGACTATAATAAACAGTCCTTTGCCTGGAATGTTCCACAGCATGACATTAAACGTGACTATCTTGCATTATAGGCCGAACAACTGTAGAAAAAAGTTGTTTGAACAAAAGTATAAATGATAAATGATTGTAGCAATGTTTATGTGGTGCCATGTTTTGACACAGATGAAGCTTATAGACAAAGGGATTTACCTTGTATGGCAGAAGCATGATTATTGTTGCTTTATAAAGAGAGGGCGGCAAAAATGTTTGCTTCTTCCCAATTATTTTTGGAATAAATCCATCCATTTATCAGGTGATTTTATCGCTCAAAAAATACATTGCAAAGCATTTGTAGAGTGGGTCCTGACCTGTACGACTTAGCCTGGTGGTACCACTGGTTTGTCTCCATGGAGATAGAGAGGTTTAATGCCCTACTTTGGAACAGTTCATGCAGTTAAGCAGGTGATGGACATTAAAGGTCAATAATATTTAGGGCAGGTTAAATGAATGTTGTTAAAATACAGATTTTGTTGGAATACAGCGAGTTCATAGGTCTAGTCATTAGTGGAAATGATCAGGTTCAACATTTCTGAGAAAAAATGAAAATACAAATAAATCGGAAAAACTTTCTCTTGTGCCCATCCGGCAGTATGACATCATCACATTCTAGAAACTGAAAACTACCAATAATATGAGTCAAAATATATCAAAAGAAAAACAGCTAAACCAAGTGCAGAAACATACCATGTACATATTTACAATTATTATGATTATTACATTTGACGGTGCGGATATTTGTAAGATCAATGAAGTATTGAATGATGAGTAGTGCAAGTAGTAGTAGTAGTAAGAGGAGGAGGAGAAGGAGGAGCAGTTGTAGCAGTAGTAGTATTAGCAGTAGTAGTAGTGCTAAACAAACTATTTCAGGGTGACCAATCCTGCAGATCATTTGACTCGATCATCAGGTCAAGATGGTGCAGAAAAAAGAGAAAGAAAGAAGTAGAAGTAGTGGTAGAAGGATAGAAGTATTAGTAGTCTCAGTAGTTGTTCACTTCCTCCAGCTTCATATTCAAAGTCTTCAATGTCGGTCCCTGCAGCTTTCTGACGTCAACACACAGTTACATCTTGCACATGAAAAAGCCCAGGCAAGCTTTATTCCCCACAGCCTTCTCTTATTCATGACGCATAGTGGGTCTTTGGCAGTGTGGTGTTACAAAGATCATAACGGACAAGGCGACAAAGGCAGGCCCACGTCAGGACGGTAAAATGAGACTTATCCCGCAGGTCGGTTTGCACTTATGTAAGAAAACAGCGGAAACAGGAGTCATTAATACTTTTGTGTGGGATAGTTCAAAGGGACAGCAGCCAAACGATAAAAACGCGGGAGTGGAGTGCCCCCTGGTGGTGATGTTGGTCATTGTAGCAAAGGAGGAATCAGAAGAATACATTTGATATACATATATATATATACACACACACACACACGCACACACACACACACATATATATATATATATACATATATACACACACACACACACACACACACACACACCACACACACACACACACACACACACACACACATATATATATATATATATATATATGTGTGTGTATATATATATATATATATATATATATTACTTGTTTCTCCTCGTTACCCGTATTTTTATGTGTGTGTGTATATATATATATATATATGTGTGTGTGTGTGTGTATATTTATATGTATATATATATATATATATGTGTGTGTGTCTTTATTTTAATGTAACTGAAAACTGAACTGAATTGTAGTACTACCTTAATACAAACCGCAAATAAATAAAACTAACTAAAAATATGATATTATTACAAAGCACACTAGACTCCAGAGCACCGACTCATTGCTTTTACCATGTCTCCAGGAGAGGGCAGTGTTGGGCAGGCTTGTAGAATGTAAAACATAATATTATATTTTTAACATTTAAATGTAGTATGAGCATTAAATGTAAGCATCTGTATTGTGTAGCATATTTAAATATTCAATGTTATGGAACGTTGTTATTATTATTATTATTATTATTATTATTATTATTATTATTATTATTATTATTATTATTATTATTATTATTATTATTTTATTATCATCATTAAAGTGTATTTATGAAGTGCTTTTCCACCTTCAAGGCACTCAAAGCACTTAACTAGACAATGTGAGAGTGTCTTGCCTAAGGACACAAAAACATTCCCTCTAGCGCCCCCCTGTGGCACTTGGTGTTCTATCAGTCTCCCATCCAAGAACTAACTAGTCAAAAAATCTATTTTCATTTTTTATTAACAAGTGTTTCTTCTATTCAATTTTGGGCAACTGCGTCCAAGTCATTTTCCTTGTGGCTCAAAAGCGTTCTGAGAAAAGTCAGAGAATGAATGAAAAATATCCAGTCAGTGCTTGCACTCATGTTATCAAAATACAAAAGAAAGAACTACAAAAATTGTCCACATTGTGACTTCTGTTACTTGTTCTTCCTCAGTGTGTCAAAGAGAGGTTGTGACAAAAACAGTACCAGGAACTAAACAGTACCAGGACCAGCAAAAACAAAAATCCTCAAAAGGTTGAATAACAGGAAGTTGAAACCCATGGATAGAATTGCATGTAATGTAAACAAACAAAACTGTTGGTACATATTAATGAAGTTGTTTAATTTACATAAATATTAGACAATAAATACCACAGGAATACAAGGAAAGATGCCACACAGGACAAGTCTAATTGAATTAAACATTATTGTTAGAGTTTATTAACCACTTGTCTTCAGCCAGTACTGAGTAACGGCTGCATGGGTTTCATATGATTGATTACTGATATTGATTCCCTACAGAAAGCTGAACCAGTCCATTATGTTTGAAGTTTTGGTGCAGATCTGTTGTTCACTGGCACTGGTCGCTGGGCAGGTGCTCGTTCTCTGGGTTCCACGGAGATCTGGCAAAGCACTCGGCCGCCACCCTGTCGCACTCGCAGATGAACATCTCGCACTCGTCGTTGTTACCTGAAAAAGGAGCGGAGATTGGTTCAACGGGCACAAAGGTTTGAATGGAGAGTACGTTTTTCATGGCGCTCACACAGGGATATATCGTTGTCTTTTGGGCAATACTAATTTCACGTTTACAACTTGAAATAATGATGGAAGCTGTCATCATGTTTTCATATATAATCAAGACATTTTATGTGTAAAAAGGCCAATTTGGGGGATAAAATGTGAAAAATTGATAGAGCTAGGTTTGAATTTCTTACTTCATTTTGTTGATATATTAGTATTTTTATTTTTACAGACCATGGATTTCTTATTTTTTTGCATTTGATATTTGATGGAAGTAGATATTACTGAAAATGTGCGTAAAAAATACATTTTGCAGATTTTTTTTTGAGTTAAAAATAATTCTAAGCCTAATAAATCAGGCTTATCCTTCTGTTCGATCCATCACAATCTAAAATCTGTGTTGCTACTATAGATAACAATGACGATTGGTGCAGTATGTACCAAAAGTCTTGAAAAAAGCTTAAACTTTCAGAAAAAAACATTGGTGGTCGGCCAGTTGACAAATGGGACCTACTTTGTGAGTCATTTGGTGTGGACAAAGAACAGCTTCCCTCAATTGTATTTTCCTTCATGAATTTATTCTACTGACGTCATAAGATGTCCCCTCGTTCACTTAATGAGCTGTTATATCAAATAAAACTGTTACTTTTGTGAATAATAAAGTGATTCATGGCCATCATCAGTAGAGTGTTTTATGTAAGCTGTGGTCACTCACTGAGGCAGGAGATCTTCTTCTGCTCCTTGTCGCAGCTGTAGGCGTAGATCTCCGTGTAAGGGTTGTCAAACACAGGCCAGCACTCCGGATGCTGCATGGCATTGGAGTAGCACAGGTCATGCTCCTGGCAGCACCTGGAAGTACACACGGGTCCCAATCAGTGCCCGCGAAGGTGATTCCAGGACTTTCCTAGTGGAACTCCACATTTGACCCGTCCTTAACTGTAAACTTGTGTACATAGTAATGCCTATTTTAATTTTAATGTTATACTATAGTCATTTTAAATTGTTTCTTAATGCGTGCCCTTTGGATTGAATATATGTTGTTTTATGTTGCACCTTAAGGCCGAGACAAGTTCTTATGTAATTTTGTTCATTGACAATGGCAATAAACCCTTTCTGATCCTGATTCTGAACACGTCTGGGGCCGGCGTCAGGAGCTCCTGTCCAGTGGGTGGTCCAGACTGTCAGGACCACCCAGCTGCAGGATGTTTTGGGTTGGGGAAAAAAGCCACAGTTTGTGACACCATTATTTTGGGTTTGATATAATCGAGATATAGATCATTTATTAAATTAAGTAATGTAATAACTTCAAACTAGTATTAAGTAATTAAAAAAAAGTAATAAGTACCAAAGTATTGTGTGAAATACTGCTCAATTTGAGTCATTTTTTAATGTATTTTTTTTACTTCTATACTATAAATAGCTTGTATTAAATAATTTAGGTTAAGTCCAAAGTAAAAACTAACTTCAAATTATTTCCAACTACACTTTGAAATGAGATTTATGAAGAATATAAGTTACACATGTTGCTCAGTTTGTGCATGTGTTTCTTTCATTCGGTATTAAACTATATATATATTAGACTCGACTGAACGCAGGTCAGCCCCTGAATACACAATCTCTAGAATATCTGTACGTGTCGAGCTCGTCCACAGGATTGCCCGAGCCTCCTTTCCCGCAGTAGCAGCCGTAGTCAATGTAGTCCAGCATCGGCCAGCTGTTGGGCATCAGGCACAGGATCATCTGACGGAACTGGTTCAGAGCCTTGTAGTCCAAGGAGTGAGCTGGAACACAAGCGTTTTGACGATGACAAACATAACCAAGAAATAAACGATGCACCGCAAACATGGCACCACTGACCAGCGAATGCACAGAATGTTAATTTTGTCGACTGATATATTTTGTCGATGTTTATATGGCGTTTGTGATGATGAGATCTATCAAATCTAAAGGTGAAAACCGAGTGGGAACAAGATCCAAGCTGCTGTTGAAACTGTTCAATCTATATTATACTCCCCTCACAAAAGAAAATGCAAGACTCAAATCTCCCCGACGATTAAGGACTTGTATCACAACAGACATACGCAAAATGGAAAAAATAACCTCAGGACTCAACTTGAAAATAGACCCAAAAAAAACAAAAAACGATGGACAAAATGGGACAATTATTCTGAAGTTAATCGGTTTCTTCTTCTCATTAAAAAAAAAAAATCCACTCCCTTATTTTCTGCTTTTATTCCTTTACTTAACTTATGTTCTTCCTGGTTCAGCTCATTCTTTATGTTTTTTGTATGTTTTTTTTCCTGTTCTTGTTGTTTTTGTTGTTAAAAATACAAGTCCAGTGCTCTGTAAATGTGGTGGAAGCAGAGCACAAATGATGACATTAAATTAACATTGGCTGCCAAAATGTGGGGGCATGAAGCGTCACAACTACAGATTGCATTGCACAAAACTTTGCCATATATTGTATAATGTGTTTAAAATCCAGCCTTTGTTTAAACCTATTACAATAGAAAGTGTAGTTGACTCACAGATGGAGAGGCTGACGGCCAGCAGACACAGAGCCAGGACAGTCTTCATGGTGCGGCCGCAGTAGAGGACAGTGGAGTACCTCTTCTAGGACAGGGGGCTCTTTTATCCCCTGAGGAGGTGTGTCTGCTGCCCCCGTGTTTATTTTGTCCCGGGCTTCATCTTGTACATCTATAGCAGGTGTTCCTGAACGTGAAAATCACACGCTCTCGCCACAACTTTCCCGGCATCGCAAAACTGAATTGAATGTGTCGAACTTCAAAAATCTTCCACTATGTTCCAATATGCAAATCAATTATTAGGTATTTGTGTTTTTTTTTTGCTTGTTCAAGTTTCGTTTTGCTTTGAGTCCAGTTTAGTCCAGATGTGTACTTGCTTTGGTCCTGTTCTGGTTTAGTTTCAGGTTTAAACCCAATGTTGATGTGGTGTTTGTCAATCTGTTAAGTCGTGTAAACAATAACTTATTACGTTGAGTGTCCTGTGTAACTGAATATACAGAACAAAACAAGCAAAAAACATATATTTCCTCAGAGATAATTAATTGAACAGGCCACAATAAAACTTTATATACAAATCCTTATTTTACACATTTTGTTTATGCATCTTATATGGAGAATAATTCAGAACCATACCTACACACATTTATCTAGTTTATATTATCATAAGTGCTATTATGATTTTTGTGTGTGTATTTGTTTATTTTTATTATTTATATATATATATATATATATATAAATAAATAAATAAATATATATATAAGATAACCCTCAACTAAACCCCACAGCTCTGATCAGCAGCATCTGTGTAAAGAGGTGGAAAATCCCACACATCAGGACCTTTGTGGACAGGACCATACAGATTTTCCATGGCAAGATTTACTGTGGACATTAGACTTGACACCGACGACCCGGGGATGTGCCGAAAGAAACGCTCAAACCACCATGTAAACACTTTATTCAATTCAATTTATTTTTGTAATGCCCAAAATCACAACAGTAGTTGCCTCGAGGGGCTACAGTGGAAAACAAAATAAACAGTGTTCATAAGGACTTGGTAATGTCCCAGCGTCCTTCCTGTGTCCCTTAGACAGATGTCCCAAGCTCCCCTGTCCTTAGACCCTCCTTCTCGGCCAGGAAAAACTACCAAACCTCTTTGGGAAAAAGTAGAAACCTGTAGGAGTTCCACAGTGAAGGAGAGATCCGACTCCCTCGGACGGACAGGCGGACGCGCCTCAATTTGCAGATACACGGTTTATCTACTGGTGTTACAAAAAGGACTAGAAACTTTATTCAAAACGTGTGTTCAAAGTTTTGGATCAATATTGTACTTTTTTTTAACTGAGAAACATTTAAAATAATGATCTACATATAATCCATGAATACAGAAAAAGCATAATACATCTTTTTAAAATTGAATTAGTTACCAAACTTTCATGTCTCGAGTACCCCAAACTCAGGTACAAGATAAATAAATCTGTTTACTATAGAATACTCAATAGCATAGATGAAATATTTTCATTTTCGGTGTGATATGGATATCCAACAATATCAGTATTCTTAAGGATTCTAAGTTGAAATATCAGCAATAAAAAAACAAAACAAAACATTTGTCATCCATTTCTTTAATATAAATTTATTTCAAATTCACATCTAGAAGCAATTGTACATCCGCTTAATTTAACCTGTACAAATTTGTAAACTAAAATGGCTAAAGTGTAACTTAAACCAGCTGAAATGATTGTCTAACAGAAGATTTCATATTGCATTTGTCACATTAGTAGGAGATGTGCTTTGCATCAGATCAGCCTTTTCTCTGAATTAAATAGGACCTACAAAATAATTAGCAGTTAAATAGTCCAAATAAAAATGGAAATGCTGAGACAAGTTTGAACAATAAATACATTCTTCTGTTTTTTTATATTAAAACTCTGTAGATATGGAACGAACAGCCTTGACCAGTAACTAAATATTACAACATTACATGCAAACGACAATATAAACTCTAGACAAAATCATTTTTCATATACCAAGTAAAAACAATGGAATTATTATGATGAACATTAGAACTCATACTGAAGTTGCACTCAAGGGGGCGCTATCAAGTATTATCAAACTTAATATAACGGCGCTTGTTCCGGCTCAACAAAATAAGAGCAGGTATTCAGTCGAGTCGACGCCAAAATGGATGGAATTCGCCATCGATTCGAGGAAATGTGTGCGACAAAAGTGCATCTACGCGTCAACAATCAAACGACGAACAAAAACGTGAAATAGATAACAAAAGTGCAGCGATTGTACCATAAACTATTGATTTTTCAAGGTATACAGGCTACAAGTAACAGCAGTGGAGAACAACAAGGATTCAGTGCACCTCTTCTAGCGTTAAAACTCAACATTCTTCGGACTGTGACGTCTGCCATCGAGGAAACATCACAAAAGTAGCTTCACTGTGCATTTATTTAAGCGTCAAGACAGTAGCTTATATTGTCCTATGTCAGTGTAATAGCTTTGTGAGAAAAAGTGTTTAAAAAAAAAAAAACACCTCAGTGTATAGATTAGACTACGTTTTTAAAAGCGGCTGCAGACATTTTTTTGTGTAATAAAGTCAAAAATGATAATTTATATTGTAAAAGCAGCTCTTAGGGTCAAAATGAGACCGCTGTGTGCTGCCTGCATCCAATTAATAAAGTGCGTATGACAGGTTTTTATGATTGTCTAATTTTGACTGTATTTTATACCTGTTGATAGTTTTACATCAATCAAGTAGCAATTTGTGGAGGAAAAGTTGAAAAATGTGTGGAGAGTAACAGGAAATGACATCACACTAGGGACACACTCAAGCCATCCCAAGTTTATGCAGAATTTACACAAACTAAACAGCTTTTTTGACCCCTAAACAATAATTCAGGTAAATAAAAGGCTCTCATATATTTTTATTACTATAAATTTTATATTGGCCCAGAGGTTGCAAACTAATTTCTTAGTGTGATGTCATCTATTACAAACAGTGAGTACAATTGTACAACAAAAGTGTGAGTTATTCGGGGATAAATACTTTAGCAACATTTAAAATATATTTATCTTGACCCCATTTTAGTTTAACGAGTTGTCCAACCTGTCATAGGCACTTTAAGCGTTGTTGTTTTGTTTTTTTAATCTGCCGCTAACCAGGAAGTAAGGCTAGCGCACCGTTAGCTTTGTTGCTAGCAGTGACTCCGCTCCGGCTTCTCAAACTCGTGAAAAGCACTCGTAAACTCGTCGCGGTGAAGAATTAGGATGAGGGGAATGCGTTAAGGGAGTGAGGAATAACTTTCGCCCGCTGCAAACAGTTTTGGCGCCGTAAGAATTGTGATTATGCCAAAAGAGCGGTGACTTTATACTACAATTTGTCTTGCTTTTTTACATGTTCAAATGGTCAGAGTTGCCCTGTTTCAAGGAGCATATACAGAAATAATCCAGAAATTAATGAATGAGAAAACAATACATGATCTTTCGTTTTGTCAAATTCACAGTGAACTGATCAGATCTGATATGACAAATATAGCATATGTGCCTTCTCAAATAACTTTAGCTGCAAGGTTTTGTCATCACCTTCTGACAATTTAAATGCCTTTAAATCGCTTTAAAAGACTGTTATTATGGCAGTTTAAAAAAAAAGTAGAAAAAAGTATATCGTCCACCCCTACGTAATAAAGAATATACTGTAAATATAGCACATTATTTTGTTATGTATGTGCTGTTTGACTGTTTTACATTTAATCATTAGGTCTGATTTTCCCTAAAACGCCTGACTAAAATGTCTCCCAAGACATTAGAGTACAAACTCTTTTAGGAGTTGTGACTCAGTAGTTTTGATTCCTTTTGTCGGATTTACTCCAATTATAATCTGAAAGGATGGTCTGATTGACACTAGTCTTGTAATAAAAAAAAAAAATTGTAGGATTTTCTTTTTCTTTTTTAACCGTTTCGACTTCTCTGCATGTTCCTCTACATGAAACAGGGTCTGTTTTTCTGACGACACACAAAACATGTGCAGCGCGTTCCCCTGTATCTACAGATATGGTACAGTACGACGTCAGGGTTGTGGAGGAGAGATAAAGTGACCTCTCCAACTCACACACACAGGGGCCGTTCTCATCAGATGGGCTTGTACAGTAAGGTGGTCACGTACTTCTTTTTGTAGCGGTGCGTCGCACTGAGCACCATCACTCCATCCTGAAAGACAATGACAACATTTAGTGCGAGTGTCAGAGTTGAGCAAACAGGAGATGTGTTTGGCAGAAAAGGGGTTCTTGTGTACAGACATGGGGCAGCTGATAATAAATACTCTTGAATAGTCATGGTACAATGAAGTGTTGATACTAAGGAAAAGGGTCAACTCTCGACGTGGATTTTGATGATAATAGCACAAACATTACAAAAACAAACCTTTCTTTAGACAATACAATGTCATTTTCAACACAAAATGATGGTAGTTTCTTTATATTACCGTATTGCCTGAAACTAATTTGGTTATAGACAGTGTTGGGAACTAAATACATAAGAAACATGTATTCAGAACGCGCTGTTACTTTAAAAGAAGAAAAAAACATTGTGGTGTTTGATTAATTATGTTTTCAAACTACACGGCTTTAGTGATAAAAACAGAAAACACTTCTTTTTGCACATTCCTGTTTTTTTTGTCTCTGTTGATAGTTTTCTAACAATAGAACAAGCCAACGAGATTTAAAGAATTCGGCTTGGTGTGATTACCTTGATGGAGAGAGCATAAAGGTGATTGAGCATCACATGATTGGGCTCTGGCAGTAACGCAGGGTCACACTGGAAAAGACAACAACATTTAGAAACACATTATATTCATATTAATAACATTAATGAAAGGTTCAATTGCAAAGTCAGATCTCTCCATTTTGAAAAACTCTCAAAAAGTGTTTCTTTTTATTTGTATTATTACTACCGGTTTTATCAGTTAAAATTATGTTGATTGCGTTTATTCAAGAAGGGATTGAATAATATTTTAATTTCACTCAAATGAAGCTTTCGAAAACAAATGGCACTCGTCTGTTTTTTGCAAATGAACTCGTCACCGGCACTTACGGATATCCCAGTGTCTTTGTTGAGAATGACTTGCAGCAAATGAGGCGGGAGAATTGGAGGGGACTTAATCTTCTCCTCCTGTTTGGGAACATAGGCGTCCTGATGATAAGGCCCGGGCGGAGAGCTGGAGAGGTCTAAAGCAAAAATAAGAACACATTTACCCAAGGTGCACACAATCACCGCCTCTTTTTTTCCCCACACATTTCTTTGTGCCTTGTTCCGAGTTACGCGCCGTCAGCAGTGCAGACTCACAATGGAGGAGACACTGAGGCGCTGCGTGAGCACTTGCCTGACATATCGGAGCATTTCTGGGAGTCCACCATGAGAGCGTCAAACACCTCGAAGTCAGTCGTCTTCACTTGGATGATGTTGTTGACCGTGCCGAGCTGGCTGGTTATGACGGGCTAGAAACAGTAACAAAAATATTCATTAGCTATAACTGAAAGTAGGGACATTTAAATTCTATAGCAACGCCCACAAGTTTACATAAAGTTATAGAAAAGTTCACAAATTCACTTTTCACTTTTTAGCCTGATTGCTCTTCTATTTCCATTTTTTACTCATTAGTTTGTTCAAAAAGACAAATCAGAAAAAAGTATGCAGGATCTTGTCTGTAACTTCAGCACAATGGGTGTCTCAAAGGAGTACCTGGTGACAAGGTTCAGGGATGAACTGTTTGTGAACTTCACTTCTAAAGCGCGCACTCACTACAGGCTTTTTGAACTGCTCTGTTCACTGGCTCGCACTCACACCTGCACAAACGTCATCTGTTTGTTTACATGTCGCACTGAAGTAAGGCTGTAAGCAAAGACAATCAGCCCAATTTCTCCCTCTGTGATACGAGCTCCTTCGTCAGGTTTTGGATTCAACAACAGAGGAAAGAGCCGTGTGCGTCGCTTTGGAATGAAAGCTGAAGCTACACGTCCCCCATCATGCACTTGAACAAGAAACACAGTTTGAGCTTTAACTAATAATGGTGAGACTGGCACTGACCTCGGCTGGGTCGTGGGTCCACTGGCCGTCCACATAAAACTTGTACTGGTGCTCCCCCTCTGGAAGATCAACAATGGCCACAAAGGTGTTCTGACTGGAACAAACAACAAATAACTCGTGTTTCATCTTAGATACAGTTTGTAAAATGTTTGTTTAAAGTACATTATGTAATTTGTAGCAGGACATATTATGCCAACGATTATTTATATACAAACTTACAGAATCTATATCTAGTTTGACAGTGTGGCTTAAATACTTTTGATTTGATAGTGCGCTTCATTCAAATAAACCATATACATGTCTTGGTGCTAGCCATATCATTTATGTAGACGGATCACAAAGTTACCATCACTCTTACCTTCTGATCAGGGGAATCTTGTTTGACCAATTGTTGAAAGAGCCTGAGAGAAAAACTTCCTTCCCATCACCTTTCCATCGGAAAACCGTTGGTCGGTCTAAAGTTGGAGCTTTGTCATCGGCCTCTATGTCCTGCTGCCAGGCTAAAAACTCTTCTTTCTCTATTGGGGCCTGCACACAGAAGAAAAAAGTCTGACTACTTCAAGTTTCATCTTTAGAGGTGGGCAATATATTGTATTTTATAGACTCTTTAAAAGTGTGTAAACCAATGCATGGTCAATTTATGCATTTATATATAATTAAATAAATAATGAAAATATGCAAATTAGTGTCTACAATAACAGATCTGTCACAAAGCTGAAAAAAGGAAACCTTCAATACATATATTTCTGTACATTTATACTGTAGTTCATTTTACACTCCCGATTACTTTTACGCAAGCCCTGAAGATCTGATGAGGTCAAAACATGTTGTCTTAGCAACTTAAATAAAGACTTTTAATAATACATTCTTGTGCGGCTCACACTTTTTGGAAAGCCTGGGTTTTCAGTGTATTTACTGATTCTCATTATGGAAGACTTAAAAAAGAGAGAGAGAGCTTAATGTAACTTAATATAGCCCACCGTAAATGACACCGGGGCAGATAACTGTTAGGATTACTTACTTTGATGTCCTCAGTATGAAAGATGTCTGCGTCCTCGGGGCTGTCCATGAGGATCTTGGGCCTCTCTCCCTCTTTGTGTCCGCGGCTGTCCCTCCGACCCTTGTCTCCATGGTGGCCCAAAGCCGCGCGCTCACTGCTGGTGTTCCCCATAACCGCGATGCCAAGAAGTCCTTTACAAAGTCACTGGAACAATTATAGGCCAATCATTAATTTTAAGTAAATAAGATCAAATAGTTGTATAATTTTCAACCTTCTGGCAAAGCAATATCATTTCACATTAATAACTGGATTACATAAGATTAATAGCAACTTGGTTACTTGTAAAGAGCAAATGCCTTGTTAGTTTTTAATAAATTGTTTGTAAAATAATTGTAAAATTGGGATGTTTCTTCTCGCAACTAACACTAAAATTTGATTTGTAACAACCCTGGTTTGCAAGCAAGATGTGTATACAACTACATTCTGTGCAAATTGTGATTAGACCAGTGGCTGAGGTGGTACAAAAAGTTGGTTGTTGGATCCCAGCTCCAGCCAAAGTACACATTGTTGTGTCCTTGGGCAAGAAGATACTTCACACACCCTGCCTATGTATGTATTGTGTGCCAAAAGAGGCATCTTACGTGTGAAAAGTTGAAAGTCCTTCTGGTGAGTGCCTTTCTGAACACTGCAAGAAAATTTGGTAAAAAAAAAAAATCATTAGAGCTGCAATTCAAACGGTTTATCATAGTTCTTGCATGCCAGGTTAAAGCAGTTTTTTTGTCAACAATGTGTAGCTTTAAGCACAATTCCACAACCAATACATTACTAAACAATAGGTCTTCGACAATATATCATTTTGCAATAAGTATTTTTTGTGATGTGTATTGTATCGCAAAACATTAATGACATCTTATACTAATACTGCTGCAGAGATCACCGTGTTCACATCCAATACTGGACATGAATGAAGACTGCAGAGGTCAGCACTGCACATCTAAGTAATTGAGCTGCTAAACACTATGACATAATAAAATCCTTCTAAATCGGACTTTCATGTTTTTACGTTACATGTACATATGTTAAAACAGTATGGTTAATACCAACTTTGGTGCCGATAATTCAAATGATTATTTAAACAAAAGGGAAGGCTGTATTACAACCCCATTAATGACACTTAATGTGCATGTGCACTTCTACAAATGCCAGACTGATCCATACTTAGTTTCTAACTTTTGGAAACTTGACCTGTGCATTCTTTTAAAATGTATTACGGGCCAAAGTATTGCAGTTCCTTTTAATGTTGAACAATAATACTGCTCCAAGATGTGCACCGCAATATTAATCATATCTTGACAAAAGCGAATAGTCCCAGCCCTACTAAACAGAGTTATAACATTATTACATAACAGATATTTGGTAACCAAATTATTAACGCAGAAAAGATTACCACTGATCTTACATGTGACAGATATAAAACACAATGGCTAACTTAGATCACCTCACTACAATATAACAGCATTTAGCAGATAATACGACGAACTGTCACTTTCATGAATATTACAATTGACAGAAATACTAACAACGAAGAGAAAAAGCCTTTCCAGATCTCTGTAGGATAACACATGCTAACTGGCTATCAGGCTACTGCATATTTACAGTCTTGTTTCAGGTAAAGATCTAGCTATTTCCTCTGCTTCAAATAAATGATGACAATACATTCAACACTGTAAACGCAAGCGACAGTCACCCGCACACATTTGTAGTCTATAACCTTGTAAGTGTGAGCGGGATGCTAGCTTCTCCAGTCCATCTCTTCACGGCAGGAACGTAAACATCGCTCAGTCAAAAACACAGCGGGGTTTTACGCATGCGCAGAGAGAGAGAGAGAGAGAGAGAGAGAGAGAGAGAGAGAGAGAGAGAGAGAGAGAGAGAGAGAGAGAGAGATTGAGCGTGCGCATAACGTGACAATGGAAGTATATAAAAGTCACTCGTGTGTGGATGTGAAAAATTGACAAAAACGACAAGAAAAGACAAGTAATGCGGCCGTTCGAAAATGCAAAACTGTATAAGTCCTATTTGGTAGACGCGGACACGTTAGAGCCTATTTGATGCGCGTGAAAAATGTATTTTCACAAAGCGGACACTAGATGGCACGAATAGACCGATTTAAATAATACATGATACTAATTTCAGTAAACATGGCTGTATCTATTCTATTCTCAGATCAATAGTAATGACATTTTCCATGCATTTATTTGATCGTTCTGTTAACTTTGCACGTACTTATGACGCAAGGACGAGATGTCTCTCGTCATACGTCACTTCCTGTGCCACTAGAACGTCCCCGAATAGCCAATGTCAAGGAATGCAAAAGGCCCTGTGTTATACTCCAGATGCATGTGTTTTCATATCAAACACCTTAATGTTCACAATTTATGATAAATGAGCTGGCAATACAAATAAAATATGAATCCACAGTATGAACCGTGTTTTCTCATGAGCTTTGTTTGGTATTTATAAAGTAGCCTGTAACAAAGTTACAGGCTACTTTATTTTTGGAGGTAATTTAAGTCCAGTATTTATTATGTTGGATTTCATATAGTTAAATGAATTGTTTGCCGTCTACTTTGTACAGTCATACAGTCAGTAGGTTCATTTATCACAAACTACAGTTAGCAGACTAACTGCTGGTTATTGCTAATATACACGAATACCACAATACATTTTGGATCCCTTAATGAAACACATGGAGCCTGGTTGAATATTGACATAATTTATTGTCACGAAGCAACTAAATTGATGATTGCTTTTGTATTTCTAAATGACGGCCACAGTGTGGAGCCGTTTGTTTACCCGAAGCAGGGGGTAGCTAGCCCTAATCGGCTGCTAACGCTATTGCCTATTTAAAAACAACTCTATCGTCCGCTGGTGGTGTTTTCATACATCTGTGAGAAAGAACGGCTGTTATCCCGGGGTTCTGATGCTGGTTCTCAATAGTTTAAGACTAAAAGGAGAGAAGATCCTCAATTTGTATCTGCCGCCATTGAATTAAACGGAACGTTTTCACCCAAAAGTGGGCAGGACTCAGTGCAACGGCTAAAGTGCCCGTATGACCGGTGACGTCTATGGATGGAGATCTGCTGTTTCTGTTGCTAGGTGCATTTGTTGTAATGTAGAGTTGCAAAGTTTCAAACACTTGTTTGAGAAAATACAGCAATTTCGATCTTCACGCTATATTACAATACAAGGAAACTTCAGTCCTGCTCTGCTCACCAGCTTCTGATAGAACGTGATTTAGGCTAATCTGAGGCCGAGAGTAAATTATGTATATCTGTAGGTTATTTTTAGCGATTTTATTTAACTTAGTTATAACCTTCCAACCAATTATTCATTGATGTGTTAGCCTAATTTAAGTGTGTAGTCTGTACAGTGTCAGCTGTTATGTTTAATCTGTAGGAATGGGATGTGCACTTTTGCTCGTATTAATTAGGTTGTAGCCATGGGTTTCAAAATATTTAGAAATTAAATTTTGCATATAACGACCTATTAAGCAAAATTATTCAGCCCTGTTTTATTACAATAGCAAACTATCTAATGAAAAGGGAACACATAGCCTTCCACAATCACCACCATCAGAATTGGGGCTAAACCAGGTCAAAACCCAAAACTAAACCTGGACTAGATCAGCACTGAACAAGGACTGGAACAGGAACAGACCAATTCCACATTTGCACGAAAATTGACTCCATTTAGGACCAAAGAACAGTGTGAGGAACGCACCCTAAAATCTTAGACTATAACTGTTATGCATACTCAACTACTGTAGCTTAAGACTTAACCTAATCATAAGTTTTATTTTTTTGACCAAAGTCTTCCTGCCCACAGATCTGCCCCATGTCTTTCACCGCTGCTCCTGGACCACCCGGCCTGGGCGTCCTAACCTATTGCTCCTGCACCGCATGACCACGGACACCGCCAACCGAACTGTTCCCTCTCTACCAGTCTGTCCCGCCGGCCCGCTCTAACTCTGTGTGTGTTCTCTGTACGGGGGACTACGGGCACCTGGACGTCTGTACTGGCCCCTAACCCTGCCAGACCACGGGGCTCCCCTCGTCTCCTCCTGCGCTGGATCCCTGCGTCAGGCCATATATTCATTCACGCTCACACGCTGTCCTGCTTGTTTCCTCAGCAGGGCTCCAAATGTTCTGGGGACTCTGTGGCGAAGTGCAGCTCTAGCTCGTGCTCATCCTCCGGCACGTCCGCCTCTTCCTCCTCCTCCTGCTGCTCGTAAGCACGTCCCTGTTGCCCTGAGACCTTCAACAGGATTAGTTTCAGCTCTTCATTCTGCTCCTCTCCCTTGTTCCTCAGTCTTAGGCCAACACTCATAAACATGAAACGCACATGTTAGCTTTGAGACACTGGTTATGTTCACATGCTCAACAAAAAACTGAATATTATTTGATTTCTGGAGTAATCAGATTATTGAAATGTCATATGAACAGTTACATCAGATTAGAGTGATTAGAGTGAAAGGGGAAGCTAATGTGGCTAAAATAAAGACTAAAATAAAAGAGAAAAAAAGGGTAGTTTGGACCAAAAATATTACATATTTTCCCCCAAGTTTATAATTGTACTCCCTGATTGGACATGAGCAGCAGATGTGACATACTAGAGGCAATTCCACAACTGTTACTTGGCAACTATGCTGTAAACAATGGCCAAACTTAATATAAATTACACAACAATAATAATAATATTTGATAACACCTTTATTTTGTTAAACGTTTGTTTACACTGTCAGAAAAATGGTGTCAGTTGCGTGCGTGTAAATTGTCTGCGTTTTTGATTAAATGTCGCTTATTCATGACAGAGACACTTCAGTTTTAGAACCCAGCTCTACTTCCTGTAATTCCTGTTTATGTTCCAATTTTTTTTTCCACAAACTGCCACTTGACTGAGGTAAAACGATGATAAATATTTACCGCAGAGACTATCCCACCAAACTTGGGTGAGACCTAATAATTAGAAAAGCATGAGAACCTGTCATATGCAGTGTAAATGTTCCATCGACTGTACGTTTCTAGATTAGTGTTTCTCAATGTGCTACAGAGCAGAATCACATACACCCATCTAAATTTAGTAAGTATTACCAGTATACAGTACATCAATGAGGCTGAAGATAACTTACCGTTCACTCAAAAGGTCTCGGAGTGTCGTCTGACTGCATTGTGGAGCCGCAGCTGTTACAGTGAGCTTAATAAGGTAGTGGATTCTGTTAGTTTCCTGTCCAAATGTGTAGTGACTCAAAGGTCAAACAACAGGGATGTCAGAAAAGGTTTATTGCCATTGTCAATGAACAAAATTCACAAACATAGGAACTCGTTTTGACATTAAGGTTAAACATACAATGATGAACAATAATAAAGACATATGCGGAATCAAAAGGGCACGCATTAAACTAAACTATTTAAATTTACTATAGGATAAAATGAAAATAGGCTTACAATGTACACAAACAAATACAGTTACATTTACAGATGTAGTGACAGTGCAGTGAGTGATTGATTAAGTTGTAGTTAAAGTGGCAGGTGTTCATGAGTCCAACGGCAGAGGGAAAGAAACTATTCTTGTGGCGGGAGGTTCTGGTCCTGATGGACTGTAGCCTCCTGCCTGAGGGGAGTGGTTCAAACTGTCCATGGGTCAGCTGCGATCTGACCTGCTCGTCCCTGAGCCCTGGAGACGTACAGGTCCTGCAGAGATGGAAGTCTGCAGCCGATCACCGTCTCAGCAGCAGGATGTGTTCTGTCAATTATCCATCAAGACGACTGCAGAAATGCAGTTTACTTTCAAAGAGAATTCACATTTATTTGACTGTATTTTAATTCAGTGTTTTTAAAAATGTATGAAAAAGGTTGATGGATTTGACAAATTAAGGTTAGATCGAATGGCTATGAATTAAATCAAAAAGAGAAGAGACAAAGCTAATCGCCACGCTTTCTGATTTACAGTACAATTATAACATATTCATCTTGATAATGATAAACGTCCTAAAACTGTGTGTGCAATTCTTCATATATATGGATATTGCAAGAAAGATGAAGCAGAGATATTTATAAACATGAAAGGTTTTGTTTTAGTGCATACGTAGGACTGCAAATGTCTTCTTTTTTTTTTTTTTTGCATAATTGTTTGAAATCACCCCTTACAGTGAATTGTGGTGGTATATTTGTTGGAACTGCGTTTTAACGATGGACGGACTTTCCTTCTAGCATTGTTCTTGGAAAAAGCGTAGCCACAGTTACAACGCCACAATGGAGCCTGCCAGTTTCTCGCTGCCTCGAAGTTTAACACTCATTTCATCCCACTAACGATGCAAAACCCTCATTTGTCGCTCCATCGTTTTGCGGGCGCACGATGCAGTGAACAATTTGCTTTGTCACATAAAGGAGAAAAATGAAATCGCAACCAAATAAGAGATTCAACCATGGTTCGCTAAATTCCTGTTTCGTTTGTTAGATTGCAGTGATATAGATGTTATTACAGGTAGTTACACAGTGTGTTAATTGTGTTGGGTTAGATGTTTTGGTTACATGTTCTTACAGCTTTTTACATGAGTTACGCTTGGGATACATTACACGCTGCAATTTGCTACAGTGCATTACATACAAAGGAGACATATTATGCTTGTGAGGTAGTGTAGCATTGAGTGGCTAAAAGTGGCTTAGGAAGACTCGGAGGCCAAAAGTCATGTCCAAAAAGTGGAATTTTATTTACAGTGCCACCAAATAATCCACTTCTGCAGAGCTCCAAGCGATCCCAAAACACCAAAACCAAAAACTCCCCTCTGAGGCACACACCTGCCTTCTCTAATGAGGCCAATTGGGCCGGCTCATTCCACATAGCTGGAACTAACGCATGTAAAAACAGTAACAATCCAACATCTGAACATTTGAAAGACTGGACAGACAGTAACAAATTGCACTCCCCTTTTACACAAGGGAAACCCAAACCAAATCATTAACACCCCTGCTCCAAATAGTAGATTTTGGTGATGTCGTTAGTGACATCAGGACAGGGTTTAAAACAAGAAAATGACTGGTCCGCCCTCCCCTTTTACCTCCAGGCATGATATAGATCAGGTAAGTCAACCAGCTAAAAAGGGACAAGTGGAGTGAACGCCTCACTTTGTCACAATGCTAAATTAACTTTTTTTAATTTTATTTATGTACACTTACTTGATGAATCCTGTTTAGTAAGTCCTCTTCCTCTGAGCCTCAGAAAACACTTTCCCAGTTTTGCGAGGTCAAAGGTAGAGCTCCGAGCTCTTCTGTGCTTCTGTGAACACAAATCATCAGCAGACTCGTTCTGAGCCTTTCTGCCTTCAAATCGCAGTCTTTACAACTATATGGTGAATATGAAGTGATTTATAAAATATATCAACTTGAAATGGTGCATGTTATTGTTTACGTGTCACATTTTCACCCACATAGTCTATCCGTTGTTAGGCACTATCCGAACGGCTAACTGTTTAAACTAAACATCTTCAAAGCCCAGAATCCAGAGTTGACTGCATCCAAATGACTTTCATGTGTTTTATGCGTAGGCGGAAACTGGCTCAGACTTGTGCGCCGTAAAGACAAACTATCCCAATGTTTGATCAAACGCGCTTTAAATCCCTTCTAAGTTTAATGCATTTTTTCCTGTTGTTTGAAGCATTTTGAATTGCCTTGTGTACGAATTGTGTTCCACGGATAAACCCTGCCTTGCCTCGGTTCAGACTTGCTGTAATTGATCCCAGTCAGCTGGAGACTGAAACAAGTCGGCCTGGATGGTGTAAGTGGGATGTGATGCTAACGCTGGCGGAGGTGGATCTATAAATGGCGAGCGGTCGGAGGGTTGTTTGGCTGGGTGGTGGTATGTGACACTTCACTGTCGCGTTTGAAAAGACATTTGGGAATTGTGAGATTCAAGATGGAGAAAACACTGCGGGATTGTTGTATCGTCTTTCTCGTTGTCCTTTCAGCCTACGAGGATTCGCCAACCTACACTAACCGAAACAATTGTCAAGAGAGTAAACAGATATAGGGAAATACATTTTGCAATAGCTGTGGCTTTGAATGGCATTGAAAACAAACTTTTCTTTCCCAACCAGGATTTAATGTAAAATAATACAAAAACAAAAACAAAAAACAAAACAAAAACAGCTTTGATATCGTGTTTTTGTAAAATAACTTTTCTACTTACGGATTACTTTTGTCCGTATGGTCCATTGCAGTGTTTTCGGGGGCACAACAAAGAATAGTATTTGAATATGAAAAGCAGCACATACAATCACTTTTCAACAATAAAAGTTTGATAAGAGTTTGCGTGCCGGGTGTACAATAAAGCATAACGAAACCTCAAATTACCATTAGACTGGCTCTCTTTTACGACTCTCCCGGTCTCATTACAAGTCTTATCCTAGCTCTCAAACCTGACGTGACCTTGCTGCATTGTGACGGACGCGTTGACATTTTAGCAGAAGTGCATTGTGGGACGAGACCACAGTACCCCCGGTGTTTACCGTTTCCAGGCAGAGTGTCCCCATCAGAGCTGCCAGGGCGCATCACCTCCTCCAGCCTCTGTCCACTCTCCTACGACAGGTCTGATAACCTTTAGAATGTGGCCCCACTGTTTACAGAGAGGTAGATGACTCACGCAAACAGGTATTATTCAGAACAACTCCATTTAAAAGGTAGATAAATGTTGCTACAGTGAGTGTATTCTGTCTGGTTGTTGCTCAATCGCATCTGACATTGAGTCTGGACCAGTGTTTCTCAAACTGTGGTGTAAAGGTGCGCCTGGTGGTTTTGCATGGATTTGTCTGCAATCCAAATATTTGCTGAATTTAGAGCCAGTTTAAGCCACATTTTTGGCCTTTATTTTGGGTTAGCTCTAGTTTAAACCTGGAATAGTCCTGTTTCAGACCTGGTTTAGATCTGGTGGTACACGGAAGGGCAGATATTTTTGGTACTTTGTTTAAAAGTAAAAAATCTTGGCTACTTGATGAGAGAACCTTTATTTGTCTGGGGACATACTCAGATTAGGCACAGATACCCAGAATAATAAAAACAGAAAACTTCCTTAAAATATATATGTGAGAGCATAAAATATAAATATGAATAATACAATAATATAACTTATTTACAGTGTGGCTGTTATAGAAGTTGATGATATAAGTTAATTTTGAAACATACTTTATTGAAATGTTTTACTTATGCTGCAGCTTTTTTCATTATTTCAAAAGGAACATCCAATAGTTATATGCAGCTCATTGTGTTACCGCTCAGTAAGATTATTTCCAGCTATTTTCTCTTGAAAATCTGTTCGTGTTATGACCAGTCCATGCACCAAAGTCACGGGGCTGGCTGTAATAGGTGAAATAATGATTTTAAATTGCTTTTAGAATTGACTGCAAGTGTGAATGGGATTCTGCCGCAACATGTCAGACTTCTGATTAACTGGTGTCTATATCCTGCATCAGACTGGATATAGACTGGATATAGACTGGATATAGGCTATTCTTAAGTTCTACCATAGAAATAAACTCTTTTAAAGTATGTTGCAGTAACTTAGTGAAGCTGCATTGCTCATACAGTGAGGTAAGTACGTATTTGAACACCCTGCGATTTTGCAAGTTCTCCCACTTAGCAATCACATTGTATGATTTTTAAATAATTTATTTGTATGTTATTGCTATTATTATAACCAGGATGTACACACATTCCCAGCAGGTCAAGGAGGGCACAAAAACACTTCAGGAGTCTACCTCTGCATGCCAAACCTTGTGCTGTTTTTATCTGACAGTGAAAACGCAAGTTAAACAAAAGGTCAGTACTGTGAAAAAGTGAAAGAGGCAGTGCACAGCGGTAGACAAGCTGCCACAAAACAAAGACAAAACATGGAGAGAGCAGAACAGACAAGTGTGTGGAAGATTAGAGGCTGTTGTGTAATCATTTCATAATGTTATTAGCATTGGGATTAGGAAGATAATGACTATACTATGGATTTGGGAAGATGTCACACACACCAAATATACGTCTGAATTTTTACTCAGGAAAATGTGTGGAAATCTCTGTCAGAAAGAAGACATTTAAACCTTATTTCCACAATTATAACGTATTGTATTATTGTCAATGTGGATGTTCCACAGTGTCACATTAAACACGCGTGTTGTACATAGAAAAACTTCCATTGTTACTGTGATCCTCTCATAAGATTCCAGGCAAAGCAATAATGTTGTGTAGCTAATAAATGTACATTCAGACTTGCAATATTATGGTTTTGATTGTGGCGCAATGAATAAACCTATCAGCTTCTTCTGAGACTTGAGACTTCAATGTGATTGGCTAGATCTGCCTGTCACTCACTAAGAGCATAACAGAAGTCGACCAAAATGTTAAAAGAAAAGAGCTGAATCCCATCACAACAATAGGTCAGATCGCACATGTTTTTTTCTCTTCATAAATTTCAGTTATTCTTAGACAGAGCATGTATGTTCATGCTTACTGTCAAATACAGACTGTACTTCTCAATTGTTATGCCCGAGCGCCACAAGCTGGCGAGAGGCCCGTTAGTTCTGCAAGGCGTGCGAAGTGTGAACTTTTTTCTTATTGTTGTTTTGTACCGTAACCATGTGCAGTATGTCATCATCATCTACAGATGAAATGTTGCTTTTTGGCTAATTCTGTCTTTTTTTTACTCATGTTTATTAATTTGTTTTATGAACAACATTGTGCTGGAACGCTTTTAATTTTGGCTGGAGTTTTAGATATAATTTTTGAGACGTTTGTGTGAAACAGAATCTCAGTGAATGCTCTCACTTTTGAACCTCTTCTGAGGATGTTATCGATCTCACTCAAACAGTAGGAAGTTCTAATGTTTTCTACAATTAGGTTTGGTGGAAGAATGTAACTGAAGCCTGGTGCTGTGCATATTACTGAGGGATACGGCACACTGGAGCCATGGAGTCTGCTGTCAGAAATGTTATCTTATTTTTAATTTGTGAAGCTGGTTAGGAGTTTGGTTGGAGGGTGATTGTCTAGTTTCCAGTTACTTCGAAATGAGCAATAAGTCACATTAATATCAGATATAAGTAACGGAATTTGTGTAAATTGTATTCAATGTATTCCATACAATTTTAGTAACAGGGAAAGCCACACAATGTCCAAGTCAGGAGCAACTGTATTTGTGTTGGCATAATACTGTTACAGACCCGAGCCATGTCCGCTCTAACATATCAACATGTATTTTCTTCTGTCCCATTAAAACTATTTAGGCCATTGTAGGTTTTATTTTCTTGAAGCAGCCATTTCCAAAATGACAAAAATAAATGCTGTATTTAGCACCAACCATTAAAGACTGGGAGTACATCAAACTTCACTGTGTTAACAAGTCAGGTGCTCTTTCCAATCCAGAAAGCGTTAGAGAAAATTACTATTGTACGCTAACGGGCCAAAATACTTTTGTGTGCCTCTAACTGTGCTTTTTGTAAATGTTAGACTGATGTTTACCCACCAAAACAATCCCCTGAAACTGATTTGTGGTTGGACACAGAAATAAGAGAAAACACCAGGCCAGGAGTGTCCAGGAGGTAAATGCCATGCATTTATTTCCGTGCTGTGACAACTGTCAAAACCAAACTCTTTTCTCTAACAGACTCAACATATCACATCATACATATTATATTCAGCTGTCAGTACTTTCAGTGAGCCTAGAGGCAGCTTTTGTGTATCATAATCTTTAATCAACATTACAACTTTGCCATCACATTTTCTATACATTTGAACAGTGCTTATGCATATTAACAAGGGATGCAATCAAACGTGTGCCCCAGCTCCCATTGTCTTTCTGTTGTTCATCAGGGATTATTTGCCATTCTCCGTTTACCAACCCCACAGTGCAAATAATGGCACTGGAACAAACAGGTCCACACCTTGTATGCAGCTACAGAGAAATACTATATGGCAGTATATACACATCACATAGTGGGTTAGCTTTCATTAGCATCCATTCACAGTTAGTACTCCAGAAGAACAGAATGAAACATGGTGTGGCAGAGGAATAAATAGAGCTTTGTAATGCATTTTCATTTATACCAACATGAATAGCAGTTCTTATAATACTGTATATGCAGATAGTGTTTATTCCTGTTACCAGGGACAACTGTAATAGAAATGTCCAGATGTCTTGGCAGAAGTGTGAATATCTGGCTTTGTAAAGTGGTTTAAAGGGATAGCGTGTTCTGTAGATGGAATCATATACATTGTAGAGTATGAAGAAGCAGACAGGAAACAAGGATGATCAAAACATGGAGGGTTATCAAAAAATAGGCACCTATATACTAATTGATACTACTAATTTTAGCTCGTATCGATGCTGAACGAAGTAAAAGACCACATTATTATATTAAATTGTATATAACAGGACATGACATGCATTATTGTGGCTTTAATTGGTTTATAAAACTGGAGACTTCTGGGTTGATTTAATATTACGTAACTAGCTGGGACTGGGGAAATTGAAACGGAGAGCCCTCTAAGTGTTTAGAGAAGACAACCTCGTAAATTAGATTCATGAAACAAGTATGAATAATGCAAAATACAACTCCAGATATGTTTTCAATGAGGGAACAATGTTAAAACATGGTTCAAAAGCTCATAAAAGCCTCACATATGTGTCTGTCGAATAAGGTGACTGAAGGCTTAAATAGAGATCATTGACATTTTGATTTAATCATAGCGCAGTGTCAGTTATAAAAATGTCTTTTGGCATGTGTTTACGGGTCTGTATAATACAGTTAAAAATGACTATAATCAAAATATGTTTACTGCATTTTTTTCTGACTCATGCCGCAGCCCTAGTATCATAACAGTAGATATTTGTAATACTGACTGATTTGCCATTAGGTACGAATTATCCAACTATTGACACTATGGGACAGGTTCAGACAGACGTGTAGCTTGAAATTATAAAAGCTTTAGATTACGGTTAACAATGGTGCTAATTTACAGTGTGGCTCTCTGTCTGCTTCTCCAAAAACAATCAATGACAACAACTAAAACATCTTGGTAAAAATCTGAATAAATCACAACAATGTCTAATGGAACAGATGGATAAGAAGTCTTCATTAGGCTAGCACATAAAGAGATGTACATTTACAAAGCAGGACAATGGAGCGCATTCCTTTATAACAGAGCCTCATATGTTGGGTCTACGCCTCCAGCAGCTGCAGTGACGCCCTTTTGAACTGCCCAGTGCGGAGTGGTGATTGTCTGGTACACCTCTTCTCGCAGGCTGCTGTTGTTTTTGTCCATCATTATGTGTACTTAGTGTGGTGTGGAGGAAGAGGAGAGCATGCGCTCGTCTCTCAAAAATCCGGACAATTTTTCGAGCAGGTTCTTAGCGGCGGCGTCATCTTACATCGATCTTCCCAGTCTGGTTAAACGCATTGGGCTGGATTCCCCCTCTCGCTCCGTGGACTCGGTGATGCAGCGCGGCCCCTGGACTATAGAGGCATGCGGATGTGCATGGCGGAGCTGTTGGGCCGCGCCGCCACGATGTAGATGGCACTGTCCTTCAGGAAGTCTGCCCAGGTTACAGGTCTGCGGGAAAGACGCAAATATTAGAGTTTAAGCAACTCGTTTATGGTTTGTCTTTGTAATTATTGGGCCTGTCCACATGAAATATAAACAGTAGAAATGACATTTAGTTGTATTTTTTTGTACATTAACTTCCAAAAGTAGTGCCATTATTCAACCCAAAAGATGTCATTGTTGTCAGTAGAAAAGACTTAAGTCATCAGATGTATTGATACTTTTCACTGTACATGGAACTCTGTTATTTAAGTTAGAATTTAATCTGACCTTTGTTTTAGCACAATTTGACCATAAAGAGCTAAACGGTTGAGCTGATTTGTGCTTTAAAACAAGTCCCTCTCAACCTTTTTGTTGAAAATCAAACACATAAACAGGACTATGAACACTTATTTATCACAGGCTCCTGGAAATGTGTTGTTTAAACCAATTGTGTATTTTTCTTGAGTAAAAAATCTTAAAACAGAAGCTTTGGTTTAAGTCCATTTTGTGGTGTTTAATTATCTAGTGTTTCTCATTTCAAGTTTTTTTTAAATGACACTTTTTCACAATCCACAAAGGAAACTTGAAGAGCGACGCACTCATGATTATACTTAAAAGAACTTTTAACAATGTCCCCAAACTTTTCACAGTGTCTCCGCTGCTTCACACCAGAACGGGAGAGTTCATATGTTCAGCGGACCCAAAAATGTGAGCTTCGGTTTGTGTGAGCTCCGGTCCGTCTTTGCTGGTCGAGTCCTCTTCTGATAGTAAGTGTTGTGTTCATTTTGTGCAATCAACCCTGAGTACGATTAAAGGTGCACACAATGTAACGTTTATGGTTGAGGGTCCGCCACCTGCTTTACTTGGAATATTCCACAGTATGGCATCAAATCTCCATGGAGACAGAGAAATTACGTTACCATGCCAAGTGATAGGTCAGATCAGTGGAGCGGCCACCCTGCTAACAGGGACGGTATATCGGTTGACGGAAAGTTTCCCCATGTATCGGTATTAGTCGGATAAGGAAAATTACACCGACATTTGGTACCGATATTTTTCTGCCCCTGCCTTTTCCAACACTAATGAGTAAACACAGAAATGGATTAGGTTAGGTTAAAAAATCATGCCAGAAATTGTTGCCGGATACATTTTATTGTATAAGACATGTATCGGATATTGGTACTCAAAAACATGCGTATCGGACCAATCCAAGTTACCATCTCTGCATTTACCTCATACTTCTAATCGTTCAAGACTGTGTTCTGATAAATAACCACCCGAAGCCGCTCCAAGTCAGTTAGAATATTAACCAAAACGGGAGAAAAAGAGCAACAAGAAAAACAAACATGGAGGCACGTGCGGCAATAAAACGAAAATTAGGTGGCATCCTACCTGCTGTCGTCCGTCTTGCTCCTGTCGCTGCCCGAACTGGCTGGACTGCTCTCACAAATGGGTCCAACATGGCTGATACTGCATTGAACAAAAGTCAAAACAAAGCGGCAAACGTTAGGCGCATTTTGTTCATGATATTTAAATTTGGTCTTGAAAGCATACTCTAAAACATTCCCTCATTTGCACATCTTAGACAACACCATTACCACCAAAATGCCTGCATGGATAAATTGTCCATACTTCTTTTGATATTCATGCTCCATTCACGGAGCATGAAGTTCACAGGCCACAAAGCTTTCTCTGATCCCTCTAATTACTCTGCCTCACTCTCCGTTTTCGAAAGTGAAGCGTCTACTCGTTAGCATCCATTCAGGTAGCTGATTCCTTGGGTATAAAAAGCTTGGATTCAATAAAGTGCTATTTTAAAAGGTGATTTCATTTCCTACATATGGGTGAAACGGTTAGATGGTAGATGCAGTAATGATGAAGAAGCCATGCAAAAGCTAAGCCACACTCACCCACAAAACATAGGAGTGCAGATCGCCATGAATCTGAGGGGCACGGGAGGTGAGGATGAGGAGGGAAAAGTACACACACATTAGTGATACAGAAAGTGAGTGAAATGTCTTGAATACAATGATTGAGGACAAATAGTGCAAGAAAATGGTAAGTTTTGATAGGTAACTTTCTTTTTGCATCAAGGGTCACCGCTGCAAACTATACTGCATTGTGATTTGATGATTCATGGGGACAAATTAACTATTACTAATAATGCGTCTGTTATGGATACTATTACGACTATAGCTCCACTATAACTACCACTACTTGTACTACAACTGCTGCTGCTGCTGCTGCTACAGTCCTGGAGCATCTGGAGTAGGATTACTGTAGTTACTGTGGTACTGTATTTCTCCTCGAGGTTTCTGCTTTTTTCCACAATTTCATTCTTTTTTAGTTTTTAGTTTCTCCTCGCAGAGAATGAGGGCCTAAGGACAGGGGATGCTCTGGGACAGTTATCCACTTGCTTATTTCCTGTGAATGTTGGTTAATTTTCTGCTCTATCTTTGACCAATGACTGTCTCATTGTTGATTTTAAAATTTTAAATAAATTCTACTGCTACTGCCTACTACTACTACTACTACTACTACTTTTTGGCAACTGCGAATACTACTATTGATTGCTGCTACTACTATTGTATTATATAAGATGCAAATGTAAACTTGTACGGGAAAGATTTGATCTAAGCAATCTAGTTAATTGCTTAAGACTTAAGCCGTAGCTAAACAAAATGCTAAATACAACCATTCAAATTACAATTCCAGTTTGATTTAAAGTAATAACTCTCTTGACATTCTTTCAAATACGTGCTAAATGTAAAAGAAAGCTGTATATTTCTTCCACCTATTGGATTGTCAACTCACAACTACAACACATCAATACTGAAAAGGTGGCTCACTGAATAAAACACACCACGCAGCTGCTTTATGAATTTTAATACCGGCTGAAGGATTTATGGTTCAATATAAAAACTGTATAACAAATAAGGGCTTTTGTGCACATCCCGCAAAAACTCATTTTCTTTCTTGTTTGACAGAAAACCAACCATGGGGCATCTTATTTTCAGCCTGGCTTTGATGGAATGGACATGTAGTATTGCAGGTACGATGTGGCAAGTTGCCGTCATTTTGTGCAAATTGTGATGCCAAGACTCCACAGAACAAAGAACAAACAGGTCTATTTTGAGAATGTGTATTTCAAAGTGGCTTTCAGTCAAAGCTTTGTTCCTTCAAAAAAAGTTCCAATATAGATTTCAAACCAGCCACTGCCAATGACAACTGAACAGAACAGAAGACTAAAAATATCACTCAGGTACACGTTGAAGGGTGGAAAACGGTTAAAATAAGTCATCAAAATGTGATTAATGTATTATATCATGATAATGTAAATGAGAAAACTGGTATTTAATTGCTGTATTCATTATTGAGGGCTTTCCTATTAAGTGTTTTTAACAAGTACTTGGACAGAGACAGACAAACAATTGTAGTGTTTTGTTTTGCAGCCAAACGGTGCATCATATTTTTCGCTACAGAAATGTGGCCGCAATTAATGAGAGCAAAAACAACACGGCCCCACCACATCCGACTGCTTTTCAACAACGTTGTCCAAAACTTACAAAAGCACAGCACAATATGTTGCAACAGTTGACAGTTAACGCCAACAGTGTTGGGGTGAAGTTACTGAAATTTAATTGGAAATCACAGTTTGAATGTGTTTTTAGAAACGTGTATGTTTTTTCTGTTCATGAAGACAAAGCAAAAGATACAGAGGGCATTTATGTGGAGCTAAGTCTGTTATCTTAAGTTCGGCAGCAGGACCACACCCCTTTCACGCCCCTTCCTGCAACTACACTATTTAAGGTTCCAGTTAACACACACCCGTGTTCGTGTCTTCATGCCCATCCCTCCAACCCACAGTATTCTAATGATTAAAATGTATCTTCTAGATGAGAGGTACCGAGGCCAACTGCATCCATATTTAAACAAAATTTAAAAAATAAAATAACCTTATAGAATGTTGCTGTCGGTTTGTGGAATAATGAGCTATATAATCTTCAATGAAAATTAAAACCTGCAGTAGATATGCACATGTGGAGATTCTGCCACAGTTATCAAAAGCTTAAGGCTACAATCTTACTTAAGCATTATAATCTAGTCTTAGGTGTTTATTCTATGAAAATACCATAAAATTGCATTTATTTATAGTTATGTCTGCAGTGGAGTTGTCTGATTCATTATTTGGACGCACACAGACACTACTAGATGCCTCATGTACGGCTCTTCAGCAAACGCGGCCGTAGTGGAGGAGGAATGCTTGTCGCTCGGACTGACCTGACGTTGCAGGATTGCGAGTCCTTGGTGCCCTTCTGGAACCAGGACTGCTGAGCCTGGCGACACTCGGCTCGGGTGATCATACCGTCTTTGTCCAGGTCCAGACTCTGAAAAACGGACCGCGCCTTGTCCCTCTCCTTCCCGGTCAACAGGCGCACCAAGGAGTTCTGCAAAAGCACAGCCAAACACACGCTCATTTATTTACAGTTTGTCTTTTTGGCTTTGGTTGCTAACTGATGAAATGCCACGGGAAAAAAGCCCAGCAACGGAGGAGGTCAAACCCAGAAACGCCAAAACAAGTCCACATTGTTTGATGATCCAGGAAATAAAAGACAGACCAACATCATTCAACAAGTGCCAAAGAATTAGATCAGGAATAAAAATGGTCCAAGAAGAACAACTGGCTCCGAATGCTAGTCTTGACTAACGGAAGGAATTAGAAGTTGACAAATATGTTTTCCCCCCATCGCCTTGACGCCCAAACGGTATAATTTTTCTCAACTTTTCAAAAACGTATAGTCTGAAACCGGGTCCTGTCTCCGCAAAAATGTCACTGGGCGTGATTGACAGGCAGATTAGCAAACTTTCTCTTGGGTGAAAAAGAGAGAGAGAAAAAAAAAAAGAAAAAAAAAAAAAAACTGGCCTGAGAGACAAAACAATCTCAATTCAATACAATCTATTTATGTCAAAGCTGCACATACAGTTCACATAACACGACAGACACAGACGCGTGGTTTGTAAAGGTAAGGTAAATAAGTAAGATTTCGTTCTGAAGGTGACCAGGATATTTGAGAGGAGATGTCGAGACCCTTGCTACAAAAAAGCGGTTGTCATTTGATCATCCCGCGTCTTTATACACATGTTATGTAATGGCATCACTTTCTGCAGCTAATACGAACAAGCAATTTCACTGTTGTTTATTTATGTTGACAGAGAAGACATTGAACTTTGTGCCAGTTTTTGTTTCACATGGATGGGCCCAGTAATTATAACGAGATGTGAACCATAAACCAGGTCAACAGAACTGCAATCTGACATTTAAACGGTGAATTCAAGCATAGAATTTGGAACTGTTTTTCCAGATAAAATCACCTTGCAGGACCATATTGTAAAGATTTACAGAGCGAGTTAGGTGTGTGATATGTACAAACTGCTAAAAACTAAAAGAAGTACATGATGAAGTCTGAGGTAATGTCTTTTTGGGCCACAAATGGATTCACCTGAACAACTTTTCTAATACAATAACAGTAAGAGGGATTGCTCTGTAACTGCTGATGGATCTCCCTTTTTCAATTTTCAGTGACTTTAATTCCAGCCTCAGTGCAAGTATTTTTAGGGCTTAATCACTTTCAATCACATTAGTGCAGTGCAACCTAATCTGCTCCTTTACCTCCGTTTACGAGTCCACAAATGTAATCTCAGTGGTCCAAATGTGACAGCGTTTAACTGTGGTCACCGGACTGTAAAAACTAGTCATTTAGAGAGAAGGACCCGGGCCAAAAAACGCTGTAAAAACTGTACCGCACGATCCGCGGGTAATGGTCTGTGGTCCAATGTCTATATATTTTGGATGAAGCAGTGTTATAGAAGTCAAGGAGAGTTAAGAGTGAAAATTTGCTAGATAAACACATTAGTGACTATTAATGTCTGGGAAGGTGTGGCTCGACCATGGTTACAAGACTTAGAAACAGCCGGTATTTACAAAAAACATTTGAACCTCTAAATTAATTAAAAGTATTTTTGGTTCCACTTTAAAATAACTACACTTTAATTAGTTTTAATGGAGCACAAACAAATAATGAAGTATTTTTTTAATGAATTATTAAGGTTATCAAAAGTGCAGTTATTAGTAAGTAATTAGTAAGTAAAACTGTATGTAGTTTTCTATCAGTCAATGATTAAAGGTGCACTATGTAGCTTTTCTGGTTGGGGGTCCGCCACTGTTGCCTTGGAGGTGATATTGTTTTGACTGAAATGTTCATTGTGTGGCATTAAATGTTTTTTTTTTTTAATTGCCTTGGAAAACATTGACTCTCAGTATTCTGGCTTGGTGGTGCCACTGGTGTGTCTCCATGGAGATACATTTTAATGCAATACGGTGCAACATGCCACGCAAAGCAATAACATCTCCATGGAGACAAGCAGGTGGCGGTGTGTGCGAATGTCTATGCGCACGATTCATCTAAGGTTGATTGAGTGCTTTTGTAAATGAAATAGGGATTTACGGGTCAAGTCGCTCATGATTAATGTGACGAGTTAAGAATGAGAAAAGTTAAACAGCGCACCTTTAATAGATTGTCTTTGCTTCTAGGTGTAAAAGTTGACATGTTGAAAAATAAAAGTTAATTCTGTGCGTACAGTCCTTGTGTTTGTTGTGTGACCCGAATGTGTTAGAAAAGTCGAAAGCGATAGAAAAACGGAAAATTACAATGCATAATGCAATTTCTTACACTCAAATATGTAAATGCAGCCTAGTTATTAAAATATATCCTTGCATTGTGCCATAATCCATGATCCAATTTTGTGTCTATCTGTTAATCCACACATAAACACACCTACAGTATAAAAGAGTGCACATTATCCATGTTGCTTATGCAGTTATTTACATATGAAAAGAGGTGCATGCAAATGTGTAAACAACATTATCTGTCACAATTTAATTTTAGCCTGGTTTAATTACGCTTATTGTTTCCATGCGTAACGCAGCTATATCCGTTATGATCAGGTTTCTCAATTTGTGCACACGCAAAAACTAATCCTGGTAAAATATGTAAACAACATGGTTTCCGGGGAAGGCAATCGAGTTTAATGAAAAGTAGAGTTGACTGGAGGTGCATTAGCTGTTAAAATCTTTATTTTAATTATCTTCTGCTTATTCACAGCACCGACATCACAGCGAGAAGGTCTTGAATTGAGATTCCCTGGTTGTAAGTGGTTTATCCCATCAAACTAAAATACATGTATAAAAGGCACTTTCCGCATTATAGGGTGCACTGGATTATAAGGCGTACTTGTCAATGAATGGTCTATTTTCAATCATTTTTCATATATAAAGCTCGCCGGACTATAAGGCGCATTAAGCGAAGCAAAACTGTCAGATAAGTCAGTCAGTTGAACTTTATTAAACGCGTCCAACACATTCAGCTCGACATTGTTCAAATGTTAATTAGCGTACTCACAATAACGCCCAACCTTGTTCCGTTATAACACGTAAAAGAATTCATCCATATATAGGGCGCACTGGATTATGAGGTGTGGTTTTTTGAGAACATTAAAAGCTTTTAAGTGCGCCTTATAGTCCGGAAAATACACCTTCAAATGTATCTTCTAAAAGGTTGTAAGGTTGACGAAAGGGTCTAATTATAGATTTCACTTTTTAATTGTGCTATGGTTGCATCTTACAGCGCAGCAACGAGCCTTGTAGCAACCGCATCTTTATGTTGTCAGCGCAGGGCAGAGCTGCACAAATAGATTTGTTTGATTGTGAGACGTGCGAGACGAAACAAGCGTCTGTGTGGCTGCCGGGGGACTCGAACGAACCTGATCCGCGCAGAGGGATTAGACGCCAACCGACAAGAGAAAGACACCAATTGACAAGATTAAAAACGTGACGCGTAATATTGTTAATCTAGGAATTCTGCTTCTGTGGGAATTGGTTAAATGTCAAGTAGACACGGGGAGAACATGCAGACTCCCCGCAGAAAGACTTGTGATTGACTCCAGACTTGTGATTGATTCCAGATGTACCATTTTAAAGGGGAATGTTTTCACGTAATAAAGCCGCTCTTTCTTGTTTTTGCAGATTTTTTTCCAGAAACGGTGGACGGGTTAACGCTTTGAAAGATGGCAAGAACCATTTATTTTCCAACTATTCTAGGTTTGTTTTTAGCTCCTCACCACGTTGTTGCAATCAGAATGACACCCACACATTTCTAAAGACACGGCCGGTGCGCCTCCCTCTCTCATTGCCCTTGAGCCAAACTGTGCCTAAAAAAAAGCCCCTAAACTTTCCCCAAAAAAGCCTCCATGCTACTTCCAGGTCATGTCTTGATCGCAGTTTGTTTTCCCGATGGTCCCAAGGTAAAACTATTGCCTTCCCAATAGCGCTTTAGTGCGGAAATCATCCACACCCTTCCTAATTGTTCCCTCGTTTCCACTAATTGCAGAGTGAGACTGACATTTTTCACTGGAAATCTTCTTTCATTTACCAAACCTCTGAGGCATCCTTTTTACGAGAACATTAAACCCATTCACCTCCGTGCGAAGTTTCCTCAGCACGGCCAGAGACTCGTAGTAGAGGAAGTCGGACCACTCGATGTGTCCCTTCTTGTCGGGGTCCAGAGCGGAGAACTGTGCCAGAACCTCCTCCTCCTGCTCGTCTGTGAGGTCTTTGTCACACTGCTGCTTAGAGACAAAGTGACGATACTGCAGGAGCTCGTCTGACACCAGGCACGACTCTGTACGAGAACATGAAGACAGGTCCTTAGAGATGCTCTGATCTTATAATGAACATGTAATTAGTCCCACAAAGACGAGGACACCTGCAGCTTGTGGCCCTTTGTTCGAAGTCTTCAGTGTTGTACTCAATATGTCCTGCTGGAGTTTTACCTTGTAATTCCAATGAGTTGTGTGGAATTAGTACGAGTCTAATCCAATTGAAGTCATCACCTCATCCAAAGTCACTTTTGTTACGGTGCATCATTCCGACTGAATGATTGTATACATATTTTCATTAGTGCCTTGCTTGTAATAACATAAGAGCTTGTTATACAAGGTTGCACGTCTGTATTTTTTCTGCTTTAACTCTACCACTTGACTAAAACTCAAGCTTAAAGCCCCATATGCAACTTTTTCAACCAAAAATATAGATTCATATTTTGTTCACTGATAAACAGAAAAACATGCCTCCTGACAACAAACCTGACTCTTAGATGGCCTGGAGGAGCCTCCTTTTTGTTTCCATGGAAATGTTGTTCCTTTGGTTATAATATTAAACAGTATGACATAAACTGGCATTGAACTTTCATGGAATCCACCTCCAGAACGCTACATATTACTGTTAAGTTAAGCAGAGTTTAAACTTGATTCAAGAAATGTTAATAAAAAATTGATGATGTGAACAATTTTAACAATAATTAACCCATTGATATAATGCTTTTTAATAATTTTCCTGGTAAGCAACTACTGTAGGCGCAGCTGCCATGGGGCTGGCTGGCAGGGACGCGGTTGCAAACATGAGCTGCTCCTATATCACCTGTAGCAAGGAGGTAAAAGTAGCTGCAGAAGCTTTAAGAAGCTGCAGGTGGCCTATAATGATGCACTTTGTATTTTATTGAAAGTACCTCATTGGAAAAGCGCCACTAAGACGTTTGCAAATAACAAAGCCCACTCGCTGACAGCGCTGTGATTTGTATATAATAAGTTTATTATGCGCCTTGAGGCCTCTCAAAATGAAATTATATTAGTTTTAATAATAACGCCTGGACAGAGCAGTGGCGGAAGTGCCTATGTGGACCAGAGAATTGTATTTTTTGTCATTTGTCTAGTGTGTGTTTTATTTGTTTTTTTCTATGGAACTCTTGGAGTTTGAAATAAAAGTTGAACTGAATTGAATCTTACCCTCGACACAACATGTGCTCTGACCAGAGCTAGGTTCCACATGATCACTCTACCACATGGGCCACTTTTGCTGAACTATAACAGATCTAACAACGTTTCAAGTTGTCCTTTGGAAGTCCAAGTCACAAGGAACTAAAATTATTTAAAACAATTACTTAAATAGTCGATTAAGTACAATTATTCTGATTATAAGGTCTCCAAACTGGGCTTCCGACTCCACCTTTGTTTACAAATGATATATTCATGTGCAATTCTGACCTTGCCACGAGACAATTATAACCATTTCAATATTTGATGACGTATTGTTGTGTCTGACCTGGGATGATCTTGCACTGCTTGAAGGTCTCCATGAGGCTGTACAGCTCCTCCTCGGTCAACAGCAGATTCAGATTGTCCTACAAAAACAATACGATGAATATTTAATGAACACATTACATTAACATAGATCTTGTCAAACGGCAGAACCGAGCCGTTTGAGAGTAGTTAATCCGCCAGTAGCTAATTACATGTAGATATTCCCAGATGAGCCAGCTGCAATTAACATGGGCTAATTTGCTAGCTGCGAGTGTTTTCAATGAGGCACGTGTCAAGCAACGCTAAAAGTGGAATCATTTGTACGGCTGTAATGTGCAGTTGCTTTGTGCGTAGGATGAATGCTCGTAGATTGTAATAGCTACGTTTCGCGCGCACATCGGTTACTTGACTTTTGGCAATTGAAGTACATAATTATCGGTGTATTTTGTTACGCTAAATGTACTATTTTTGAGCTCTCCTGCAAAAAAACGTGGAAGCCGGACATGTGTTTTTGTTTCGATCGGGCATTTTTTGAGTACTGTTATTTGGTTTGTCTTCCTCCGCACACTTCACAATGTCTGCTGGCTGGCTGAACACATTGCAGTTCACGAAGACAAAGCTCCTCCACGTTCTTAAAGTCCATCCGCCTAACAGACTTCAGCGCTCAAACTGCCCTCCACTAAGCAGTATAACATTTTGACAATACCCAACACCAATACCAACACCAAAATCAGTTTTTATCAGATTTTTGGACCTTTAAGATGATTCAAATCTGATGTGAGCATTCAGAGGGACCATGATCAGGAAGAAATTAGATGATTTAACTGTTTCCTTAACGTTTTAATTAACTTTTAGCTCGAAAAAACACAGCCAGCCATTGTTTTTAGCTTCCTACAAACAAATTCAATTTTCAACTTGCCAGTGGATACAGAAACAGCACAAGCGCCCTCGACTGACAAGAAATACCAAATGCACTAGTCGGATCTGTGAAGAGGCGAACGCAGTCACAGTAACAATGCTTTTTTTTTTCCCAATGCATTTTTGAGCAATAAAAACACCTGTAAATGAATATAAAATGCGAGGTAAATAACAATCATGACATACTGTGGAAAATTCCAGGTAAAGTCATGACATCGCCATGGAGACAAGCAGGTGGCGGTGTGCAAATGTCTATGTGCACGATTTAACTAATGCTGATTGAATACTTTCGTAGATGAACAAGGGATTTATGGATCAAGTCACTCCTTTTTAAATGGGATGAGTTTTTGTTGTTTCAAATATTTGGCCTTCACTGACAAAACAGAAGCAGAGGTGGATTATGGGTAAATGGACCAATTTTGTCACGATGTTGCACTGCTTTTACACATGACTTATATACGCAGATTTATGAATGACATATTTTTCAACTAGGACAAACCTGGGCATAGAAACACAATATACGCGCATGTTTTTATATTCACTCCACTCCAAATTCAAATGGTGCAAACATGTTGAATTTTACACAAAAATTGCCCAAATACTAATTTAAAAAAAGCATCAAACTGTTTGCAACTATATCACGACTGAAACGACTCAAAAGGGTCAACATTAGTTATATTATCAGATATTGAAGTTTATCCTTTACATGTACAAAACAATTATGTTTTTGCATCTTTCTGGAGCTTATATGTAAAATGTATTCCCAAAAAAAATCCAGTTCAAGCATCCTTTTTCAGTGGATTGTTATCACGTTTTGCATTCTCAACCCTCCATGCGCTGTGCAGTCTTGACACGTTCTTGCCTTTGTCCCCCTCTCTGTAAGTGCGTGACTGATTGTGTTGCTTGTCCTGTGGTCCACTGATGGAGCTGTCGAACTGCACAGCGGGACTTGACCTAATTGACCCCTAAAACAAAGGCTTTTAGTTTACCTGTCACAAGTACTAAACTGTTAAAGGTGGGAAGGGTTTTTTTGTTTCCGTTCTAGCACAACTGGAGAAGGCCATACTCAGAATACTTCTCTCTATGTGTTTTCTCTCGCTGTGTGAAGGAGAGGTTTCGCAGGTCTTTCCTTCCTGCTGCTGTCAGACTTTACAACAAACACTGTTAGTCCTGAACATGTGTCATTCAGCACTCATAATCATGTGCAATACTGTTATACTCCTGTGCAATACTGTGACACAATGTCAATCATCCCTGGTGCAATATTTTCTCTCCGTATGACAGCTGTAAATAAGAGTGTTAGAATGATTAAGATTATAAGAGTTTTCTTTTTTTCTAAGTTATCTGTTTTTATAAGACTTTTTTATAAGGGTTCTCTTTTTCTAAATCATCTTTTTTTATTATTATACTGTGCATAATCTGCTTCTGTACCCTTTGTTGCAACATTGTGGGATAAAGGTGATCTTATCTTATATTATCTAAAGGATTTCGAAGGGCCAGTCATGGCTGTAACTTTCACATGGATCATTAAAATCTTCTACATGCTTACACTGACGCTGTCTTTCTCTCTCTGCGCGCTCCTGCAACTAACCACGCGTGTGTAGACGAACGTTTCGGAACCCCGGATCACGTGTGGGTTAGTTAGCCGGTGTCCTCCTCATTATTCCGGCTCCTCTTGTCCATCCGTGAGCACAGGCTGAAGGTCGCAAGAGGACGGGAAAACAGTCTTTGACGTTGCTGAGAAGAGGCGAAGAGCTTCAGAGGAGAGGAACAAGACACGGGGTTTCCTCTGGGATTCGTTTACGTGACGACGTGCCTTGAAATCTCAAATTTGACTTTGATGCATCTGCAGCAAACCTTTTGCCACACAGATAACTATGCCGTACTATTTTTTACAAAAGTCGAAAACTTAAATAACCTGTTTGTGGCGTAACAAAGTCTAGATTACTTACTGGTGGTGAGTCCGACATGGTGTTTATTTCAAATTTTGTACGGGAAGAGAGTTTGAAGCGTTTGAAGAGTTAATTGCAGTGCAGTTGTGAAGATGGCTCACGGGTAGCAGCCGAAGCGTGTCAAGGTAAATACAGCTCACTCGCAAAAATCCTCTCACTAAAAGAAATAAGATAGATGTAAAAGATGATGTGAGCAATCCTTCAATTAAAAAAGCAAAACGCGGCGGCGCTTGGAAAGGCCTTCAACTGCAGTGGGCGAGAAACAGTCAGGTAAAAATGTGACGAGTTTTGGTGTTTTCGCGACTCCACGTGTGTTCTTTCGATCGTGGTTAGGGTTAGATTTGAATGCATCTTTTCTTGTTCTGTAAAGCACTTTGAATAACTTTATGTACAAATGGTACCACAGATAAACTTGCCTTGCCTTGCGCGCGGGGGGAATTTGGCCGCCTGTGCGCACCTTTGTTTTTCTTTTATTTACCATTTTATAATAACTACACCTCAATCAGCCTCAATAAAGCAAAAACAAAGACGTAATCCATAATAACACTTCAATCTTAGTAACTACCTAACTAATACCCTAAATCAACCAACTTAATTAAGGCTATTAAACGTATAGTAAGTGTAGTAGTGTTACGAGTTGTCGCTTATTTGCAAAACTGTAATAATATTTGCGCTTCTATTTGATATTAGAGTTAAACGACTATATGTCCCTGAGCCTCTCTTGGCACCTCGTACGTGGTGATGGACTGAATTGTTTGGATAATGTAATTGTAAGTTATGAATGGCCTTGTGCGCAAGATAAAGACGCACGACTGGAATTATTAATGGCTCTTAAACCGAGGTGAGGACCTGGATAATGTTGTGTCTGCTTTAGAGAGTCTGGAACGGCGTGTCCTTGAAAATGTCCATATTGTGATTTAAGTGGAGTCAAAAGAAAGAGCCAGTTTTTCTTTCCAAGCTAAGTGCCAATTTTCTCTACGCACCTGTCGCCCAGTCAGGTGTGCAGTGGGCAGTAGTATGTCCAGAAACTGTTTTTTTTTCTGGAAGTAAAAGAAAATATGCATGTTCACTACGTATTTTAGTTTTGACATTGAGAAAATGCCAGAACAAACAATCGCATTTCCAAGTAGCCGTCTATGTTCATATTAAATACACAAAATAATGACTTTGTATGGTGTAAGATGTATGGAAGTAGAATTTGCTTCTTTTTTTGGGGGGGGGGGGGGGGGGGGCACCAATAGCTAAATTTCATCCGTTGTCCAAAGGCAGGTAAAAAAAAACAACTACTTGACTACTTGGCATTACAAGGCATTTAACATTAAACCTAACAACAAATAATACCAATCTGAGGCGAGTGTACGTAATACTTTCAACAGAACAGGTTTATTCGTTTGATTTTAAGTTGTTGCAGAAGGAAACTTTGTGTGGAGAGCAAGTATGAAGAATCCACCCTCAATGCAATACACCACATGCTTATTTATGTCTGCCTCTTATAACCACACTGTAAACATAGGCTAGAATCTCAGAAAATATGAGCTGTCTCAGACCAAGGATCCATAACAACATTGAATGGTATCCAAAAAGTGCTGCCAGCTCTTTAATATAGAAAAAGGAACAAAGAGAGAGAGAGAGAGAGAGAGAGAGAGAGAGAGAGAGAGAGAGAGAAGAGAGAGAAGAGAGAGAGAAAGAGGAGAGAGAGAGAGAGAGAGAGAGAGAGAGAGAGAGAGAGAGAGAGAGTGATGCGGGGGCAGAGGGATTAGTAAACATTGTTTGTGCTGTCTGAAAACTAAAACAAAAGCTTCTGTTGAATTGATGTACAATCCTCTGGTCATATTTGTCATGTTTTATGTCAGTCTTTGGTGTCGTTACTGAAAGGACTCACTTCACAAACTTGAATCTGTCAATATTGGTGCCAGAGATTTTGAATAATAATATAAAGTCTTTGTGCACATTCAAGAAGATTGTCTATAAGAGGGACACATTCATGACCATCTTGAGCTCTTTTTTCTGCCACCTACTGTATGTTTCCCATAACAATTCTAAAAATGTAACCTGGCTCCCATCAGATTTATCTTTGTCTCACTCTTGAACTCTCTCTGAAAGCCACCGGCATATTAAAAAGAATACGTCATGCTGAATGGTCGAAGCGTCACAACAGCAGAAGAAGCAGAAAAATCCAGCAGAAGAAGCAAAAAAATCCAGCAGAAGAAGCAGAAAAATCCTTCACAGTCGTCTTTCTCTTCCACAAATGCACAAAGCGCCATTGTGTGCACGTTTTTGAAAAACAAAATAATCCATATTTTTCCTAAAATAGGCCGATGCACAGCCGTCAGTGCCGCTATGTTTGTTTTTTGTTCGGCCCAAACCACAATTCTGCTCTGTGATTGGTTCCAGTCCCGCCTGCGGGCACAGTAAAAAAAGAAAATTCTTATAATCTTATTAATAATAATAATAATAATAATAATAATAATAATAATAATAATAATAATAATAATAATAATAATAATAATAATAGCAACACTCTTATTTACAGCTGTCATATGGAGAGAAAATATTGCACAGGGGTGATTGACATTATGTCACAGTATTGCACAGGAGTATAACAGTATTGCACAGGATTATGAAATGACATGTTCAGGACTAACAGTGTTTGTTGTAAAGTCTGACAGATATACAGAGTATAAAGTCTCTATCTGTCTGATAGTCTGATAGAGGAATTTCAGCATTTTGGACTAATTATTTAAATATTATATGATTTATTTAAACTTCTAAACATGACTTTATTTAGGCAACATTCATTTTGCCTTGAATTAGATCAACGTTCAAGAGATATTTATGATGTTATTTTTAAGTGTAAGGGTTGTTTAAGTGTACAACAAAACTTGACACTGGAACTACAGCATGAAGTAAAAATACTGCTTAAGCAGAAAGGTTCAATGGCAAATCACAAAGGGTTTAACTGGATCTCTATAACTTTGAAATAATGAGCTATTATTTGCATTATAATGATGTGAACTTTTCTTCTTCTTTTAAGGATTTTTTGGCCCGTAGGCTTTATTGGACAGAGATGAAATGGGGGGATGAGAGAGAAGGGAGGACATGCAGTAAATAGTCGGAGTCAGGAATCGAACTCACAACACTGCGGCGTGCTGCACATGGCGCCTGGCATAACCACCGGGCAGCGCTAACGTGTACTTTTCCAAAATCCATTTTTCAATCATGATCCAGCCATCCAGAGACAGTTATAACACATTCAGAAACATCAAGAGAGCTTTGCCTTCCACACGTCACAAAATGAAACACGTGCAAATTTGGCTTCACGTTTGCTGTGATTAATTCTCTCTTCATAGACTAATTATTTCTTGCAAATATGCTTCTTAACAGTTTGGATTCTTTGGATTCCAGCGCCGTCATTCCAAATGTGTTTTTATTAATATCGCCCAAAATGTGATTGTGAAATGTAACATTTCTCCATCGTGTCGTTATCTCCGCTCTGCCTGCTCCTCCTTCTTTCTGTGTCAGATAGTGTTAGTCACATTTCTGCAAAAAATGATAAGTGTGCAATAAGCTGCTGTTATTTTTATGATGTAGTCAGTGTGTTTTAGCCAAAAGCAGGAAAGAAGAAATCCAAATGGAAGAGCAGCATTATCAACAATGCGCTCTTATCGTTTAGTGGCAGCTTGAGGATATATTCACTGCATTTGGAAACATGAGCGTCCTGGCTGTTTACAAAGCTGCTGCTAACTCCATGACACATAATTTTGGTGGCTCAAAGGTTGCACTCACAAAACGAATAATTGCCAGGATGTTTTCGAAGAATCCTAAGCAGGAGTGATTTAGGAAAAGCTTGTGTCAACATAACTACTGCGAATAGTCAAGTGAGTAGACATGGACGACAGGGAGGTAAAGTCAGATCAGCGATTTGGGACATCGAAGTGCGATTTATGAACACATTTGCAATTTATGTTTTAGTTAAAGGATTCTGTTCAAAGTTCCCATTTTAAATGTGAATTGACAGAATTGACAAAAGAAAAATAGGCCTATGAATTGACAAGCTAATGAAAGAGTCACGTGTGTTTGAACATGAACTAAAGGGTTAATGACTAACCCTTTATGCAGAACGAGACAGGATATTTCGTTGTTTGTGGAGCTAAATTATGTTACTTCAAAAACTTTGCAAATTATGTCCGCACAAATGCCTTTTCAATTTGAATGTGATAAATCTTGCAGACCTATTCAGCGAGCTATTGTAAACAGGAAGCAGTTCTGTTCCCATGGCATGAAGTAGTATAATAGTAATCAAACGTTGTATTGTTATTGCTTTTCCTGAATGTTCCACAGTACGGCATTAAAATTCTCTATTTTTATAGAGATAAGCAGGTGGCACCTCCCGGTAACGTTAGAGGTCGGATCTGTGGAGAGGCTCATGATTTCAAGGTTTTTTCTACCTGTAAAATCATCTTTAATTGAATAAATGCAAGCCTGATAAGTTTAATGTTATACTGTGGAACATTCCAGGCATTTCCATGGAGACAGAAAAGTTACATAATACACTCTGACTGGAGCTGCACAAAGTGTATCTTGCCATGGGGCAATATTGATAAAAAATAATAGCTCACTATTTTGAAAATCATAATGGTATATTATTTTCACAAAGCCTCAGAAATGTGCTGAGATGTGCCTGTAAATGTCTTGGTTGAGATTCCAGCTGAGCACAAAAGTAAAATGAGTCACAAAAGACTGAAATATCACTTTATATTCTTGTTCCAGAGATTAAACTAGACGTTTCTGTTTCTTTTTGATGTCATTTTCATCCATTTTAATGATAGATGATATAATATGTCCTTTTTTATTTTTTACATATCTTCCATCTCTAATTACACAGTGTGTGCTTTGGGCAAGTTTTTAACAAGCTTGTCTTCTTGGTGGAGGGGGAACATCACTACTTATCATTGAGCAGCATTTGAAAACCCTATTACACACTTCCATTCCAACTATGTCAAATAAATGGAGTGGCACTGGATTGACATATTATGACATATTTTGCCTGTCATCGTGTCGCACAGCCTTCAATCTGCCCTGAAGTCATTCTGGTTTGGAAGAAGTTTATTTTGTCGGCATCCTGAACAGAAGAAAAGTCTGAAATGTTTTAAGCATTTTGATGGAATATCTAAATGCCTGGAGTTTTTTTCACATTTGTGTTATCCACTGAATATTGATGAACATCAATCTGCTTGCGCATCTATGAAAGTCACCGCACGCTACAAGCAAAGGGTTCATTTTTCTTTAACAACAAATCCTTCCATTTCTCCTCTCAATGCATCTCTACGTGCCGAGATCATTTATCAATAACACTTTATAATAACTACACTTTGAATAGCCTTAATAAAGCATGAACAGGTTTGAATTAATGATAAACAAATAGTTTAATAAGATTGATTCAGGTTTAGGTCCTCCAGGCCAATGAAGTGTCAGGTTTGTAGAGATGTTTTTAAGTGCAATAAAACTTCCAAAACATACTTTAAATTGTGTGTATTTTAGCCTAAAAGTGACATATTAGGGCTTTAATTTTTTTCCAAACTCCCAAACCCCTTAGTTAAATAGTTACTAAGCTTAAATCATTCTCAATGTATTATTTGTTTTCTCTTTGTTCATGCTTTATTAAGGCTAATTAAGGTTCAGTTATTATAAAAAGGTAAAATTTATCTAACTCGTCTACCGGCCTTTCTCATTTGTGTTTCTATCAGTCTTGCTTCGACGGAATCAATACACACAATTTAAACTCAGCAATCCACTTTGTTTTACTTGACATCACTTGGCCTTTCCCAGACTTAGAAGTAAAAACACTCCTGGCAAGTTTGGCAAATGAACAAAATGTCCGCCCCCCACTCCACTCTGAAGGGCGCTCTTACTCACGCTTCGGCCGGATACATATATACACTTCAGCCCATCCACCGAGCAGAGTTTTGGCAGAAGGTTTTTATTTGTGATGAGAGACTGGACTTTAGTTTGGTTCTTAAAATGCCCTCCCACGCAGCCGAATGTTAGCCGGCGTTGTTAAACTAATTGGAATAGATTTGCACATTTTCGCTCGACCGTCAAATGAACAACAAACATGTGTTAAAAACACATAGTCGTGTCATTACCAAGTGCTGAAAATCATATTTATTTGTTTTTGTGTCTTGTGTAGGCGTGAATTCTTTCGGTATAATGTCCGTAAAATGAGAGGGCAAATTGTGAATATTTTAGTAAGGGGTTGATAGTCTTGAAGTCAAAATTGAATTAAATTAAATAAATAAAAAGATAAGATTTTATGAATAAAGTTGGAGTGTCACCGTTTGTCAAAAAAACACAAAAAACAATGGTTACCAAGCAGCGATAACTAACGCATAAATTAGTTATCAAATAAAACGTGATTGTTCTTGCTTCTTCCCCAGATGTAGCAGCAGGAAGCTTCAGATCCTCAACGGTTTTGTTAATGAATGATTTTGTGATTAATACTCGCTCTAAACCAATTTCAAACGATCATTAGTGCTTTTTAACACAGAAACCGCCTAATGGAACCAAGCAGAGAAAGAGGAGTGATATGCTAAAACAAAGCAAATCAGCACGTCTCTTTACAGGTGTTATTGTGAATTATGTGCAAGCTTTATTTTGATTAAACGTATTACGATCGTGGTAATACAGCCTAATGGCGAACAAATAAACAGAATGAACACTCAGTTGATACACACAGCCTCCACGCTTGTAGTAACCCATCCTGTTTGAGTACATAAGTGGAAGTAGTGCCAACGATACAGTAGTACAAGTGGTCGTAGCAGTTTGTAGAAATATTTGCATGATAAACTGAAGGTTGTTCTTTGTGGGTAGTTTTTGGGCAAAACACTTTAGCACTCAACCTATCTTGCTTCATGTGTGTGAATGGTTTCTTTTTTTTTTTTTAATACATGCTTTTTGACTCTAAATTTAAGAAATACCATTGAGAAACTCCACACTGAGCATCCCTACGTTTGGCCAGTACTTTGGTATCACTTCCACTGTAGTAGCAGCTACACTTTTAGTTCTATTACTGTAGTTGTATTTGTATAGCACTTACACAGGAGCAGAAGTATTGCAGTACTTCAAAGCACTTTCACAGCAGTAGTATGTCAGTAGGTTTGTATCACCTCCACAGTAGTAGCAGTATATCAGTACTTTGGTATGACTTACACAGTAGTAGCATTATATAAGTACTTTGGAATGACTTACACAGTAGTAGCAGTATATCAGTACTTTGGAATGACTTACACAGTAGTAGCAGTATATCAGTACTTTGGTATGACTTACACAGTAGTAGCAGTATATCAGTACTTTGGTATGTATGACTTACACAGTAGTAGCAGTATATCAGTACTTTGGTATGACTTACACAGTAGTAGCAGTATATCAGTACTTTGGTATGACTTACACAGTAGTAGCAGTATATCAGTACTTTGGTATGACTTACACAGTAGTAGCAGTATATCAGTACTTTGGTATGACTTACACGGTAGTAGCAGTACAGTATATCAGTACTTTGGTATGACTTACACAGTAGTAGCAGTATATCAGGTCTTTGGTATGACTTACACAGTAGTAGCAGTATATCAGGTCTTTGGTATGACTTACACCAGTAGTAGCAGTATATCAGGTCTTTGGTATGACTTACACAGTAGTAAGCAGTATATGCCCCTGACCTGTGGGGTGCCCAAGGGTCAATCCTGGGACCCCTTTTGTTCAACCTCTACATGCTGCCCTTAGGTCAGTTGATACGCAGCGAGAATGTGTCCTATCACAATTACGCAGACGACACTCAAATCTATGTTTCACTGACGGCAGGTGAATATGGACCAGTGGATTCACTCTGTCACTGCATCCAACAGATCAGTGTGTGGACGCAAAACAACTTTCTCCAGCTGAACTCAGACAAGACTGAAATCATCGTCTTTGGCCCACAGAAACAAAGAGAAAGTGTTAACTGTCACCTCCAGAGTCTCGCTCTAAAACCTACAAATCAAGTTAGAAATCTGGGGTAATAATGGACTCAGATTTGAATTTTAACAGCCACGTCAAAATTGATCACATCAGCAGCTTTTTATCATCTAAAAAACATTGCCAAAATCAAAAGTATAGTGTCTAAACCAGACCTGGAGAGACTTATCCATGCGTTTGTCTCTAGTAGATTAGACTACTGTAACGGCCTGCTCACCGGCCTCTCCAAACGAGCTGTAAAACGGCTGCAGAACATCCAGAACGCCGCTGCTCGGGTCCTGACCAGAAACCAGGAAGTACGATCACATTAGTTCTGTGCTCAGGTCTCTGCACTGGCTCCCTATGGCTCAGGGAATAGACTTTAAATCAACTTTGCTTGTATACAAGTCTCTCCATGGCCTAGCACCAAAGTACATCTCGGACATGTTAGTGCCATATGAACCATCTCGGACTCTGAGGACCTCAGGGACCGGCCTCCTGCTGGTGCCCAGAGTCAGGACTAAACATGGGGAATCTGCGTTTCAGTTTTATGCAGCTAAAATCTGGAACAGTCTTCCTGAGGATGTGAGACAGGCCGCTACTCTGGCAATGTTCAAATCTAAACTAAAAACTGTTTTGTTTGGCTGTGCATATGACTGAAATGCTTTTCTTTGCACTCTTCTCTTTTATGTCTTGAACTATTATTTTGTGATTTCTGCCATGTCTTTGTGATTTTAATGCATTTTTCCTCTTGTGTGAAGCACTTTGATTTGCCTTGTGTACGAATTGTGCTCTACAAATAAACTTGCCTTGCCTTGCTATGACTTACACAGTAGTAGCAGTACAGTATATCAGTACTTTGGTATGACTTACACAGTAGTAGCAGTATATCAGGTCTTTGGTATGACTTACACAGTAGTAGCAGTATATCAGTACTTTGTGTATGACTTACACAGTAGTAGCAGTATAATCAGTACTTTGGTATGACTTACACAGTAGTAGCAGTATATCAGGTCTTTGGTATGACTTACACAGTAGTAGCAGTATATCAGTACTTTGGTATGACTTACACAGTAGTAGCAGTATATCAGTTACTTTGGTATGACTTACACAGTAGTAGCCAGTATATCAGGTCTTTGGTATGACTTACACAGTAGTAGCAGTATATCAGTACTTTTGGTATGACTTTACACAGTAGTAGCAGTATATCAGTCTTTGGTATGACTTACACAGTAGTAGCAGTATAATCAGTACTTTGGTGGTATGACTTACACAGTAGTAGCAGTATATCAGTACTTTGGTATGACTTACACAGTAGTAGCAGTATATCAGTACTTTGGTATGACTTACACAGTAGTAGCAGTATATCAGGTCTTTGGTTTGACTTACACAGTAGTAGCAGTATATCAGTACTTTGGTATGACTTACACAGTAGTAGCAGCTCCAGCCTGTCACCGTGTGGGCTGTGTCTCTCATCTCCTGCAGGGCCTCCGTGCTCAGATAGCCCAGCTCGCGGAGGCAGCCGTCATGAAAGACCCTGGTGCAGATCCGACAGGGGTACAAGTCATCGGCCGTCCACACCTCGCACACGTCACACATCTCGTCACTGGGAGGCTGCGGGAAAAAGAGGTGAGAGTGGGAGTGAGAGTGACGCACAGCCAGAGGGGGGGCCGGGGCGATCGAGCGATGTGACCTTTGGAAGTGAACAAGGTGAGATGTGGATGCACTGCAAAAAGTCCATATTTATGAACTAAATCACATGAGTTCACAATATGTATCTTGATTTGAGTAGTTTACATTGATTTCGTTGGAGGGGATTATTTTCCCCTCCATCTGTCCAATGAAAACAATGATATTTTATTTTAACACTGTATTTTAAACTACATTTAATGCACTGTACCTATCTCATTAAAGGTGCACGATGTAACTTTTCACTCCCTGCTTGTCTTAAATGCATTGCATTTTTGCAATCACAGTTGTTGTCACCTGCTTGCCTTGTGGAGATAAAGAAGTTGAATGCCATTCTAGGAACATTCTAGGAACATTCTCCATCTGAAAAGTTATAGACTCCACCTTTGAATAACAACATGTAATGTTATTTTACCCTTAATACTATGTCCATGCATAATATTTGGACAAGAGCATTGTCTGTACTCTAAAATATATAAAAAATATATTTAATAATTGTTTCCATTAATCCCCGAAAAGATTTAGATAGCAAAGTATATGTTATTTGAATTACTTTGTTTACAAATTGTGCTCTACAAATAAGCTTGCCTTGTCTTTCCTTGGTCTCAGCCATTCGTTTTCACTCACCAAATTCTCTCCAAAATGCCCCGTATTTTACCCCAACTTTAATCCACCAACTGTTACCTGTTACTGTTTTTATACTTGACTGTCACATGTAGTGACTTAAAATAGTAGTCCGTGAAGTGGCAACGTTTCAGTGACTTTGAAGAACGAATTTATGTTTTTTTACTTCAAGGTCTTACACTTTCTCCCACGCATCGTTTCAAGTTAGCACCGACTGTATTTTGAGAACTGCAGCCGTGAAATTGGGACCAAGATTTAAGAGTCCCACATGGTCCCTTTGAGAAACACACCAACAGAAAATAAGACACAACACTTTTCTGAAAGTTTAGCTTAAAATATGGTAAAGTTGATCTAAAAACACATAAATGTTGATGCATAACACCACTTAAACGGGAGAAAAATAGAGCGCGGGAGAGTAGAACAGGGTCGGCGTGTGGTCAACCAGTCAAGCGTCCCTGAGTCATTTTTAGTGAGCTGACAGCTGAGTGAAGCGGCTGGAAAAGACAAGTACAGGGGACCAGGACGCAAGGCTAAATTTATCTTCCTTTGGCCTGGGTAAGGAGAGAAACCAAGCATGTTACAGCTGCAGGTGACGTCAAAGGGCTGGTATAAAGCCACACCACGTGACGTCTTTCAGTGAAACCAGATGAAAAATAGATGCTGATAACCATATGTTGGGCTAGATGTTTCATATGAATGTGGAGTGTGACTGAGGGATTTGTGGTTAGTCAGATCTTTGTATTAATAATTTAAAGGGAAACACGGCTGCAAATGAACAGGGGCCTTATTTATAAAAAATGGACGTGAAACTCTATTTTTGAAATATACCATTTATATTTTAGTCTTTCTGTACATATATTTGATTTTTAGATCGGTTCAAGCTGAGGTGGATCAAAAATAGTAATAGCTTTTACATTCAATGCTAAAATTATTTATAGTAAAAGGAATTTCAATGTATTTAAAAAAAATAAAATGGTATTGGATAAATATTGGTATTGGATAAATATTATGTTAAAAATGAAACATGGTCCAAAAGTTCAGGTACAGGCGCTTTAAAGGTGCACTATGTAACTGCTTTGGTGGAGGGTTTGCGACATGTTATTCCTTTGACTAGAATATTCCATGATGCAGCATTACATTCGTCACATGGAGACAGTCAGAATCAATTTTATTCATTTCCATGGGGAAATTATTTCCCCATTTATTACAGACATGCAATAAATACATTTTCATTACAGACATAAAGCCGACCAACAGAAGAAATTAAATTAAAAGATGATAAACACCTTTTAAAAATCAATATCGTAGTAATATAAAATACAATAAATCCGTCTTTTGACAAGTCGGTGGTGTCATGGTTTTTTTGAGCATGTGGAACAGTCCTGGCTAAGCAATAACATACCCCTGGAGATTGGGCTGTTCAATTAAGCAAATATGAATTGAGATCAAGATTCTGTTAATGTTACGCCTGGGGCATTAAAGTCCAGAGGTCCACAGCCTCTGGACTGTCAGTGAACGCATGTACAGTAGTTTGAAGCAGAGTTTAGACTTGAAAGAAATAGCAAGTTCTCTCTTCAAATTCATATTGAAATAAATGTTATTAGCTTCCAATAAAAAACAAAACCAAAAAAATATGTTACTTAGTGCACCTACTTAGTGCATCCATTTTCCTGGATCACTAACGAGCACCTTTCTGACAAAAAACATTTCAGTGTTTTTGTATAGTCTGTCTTTGTCTTCAGGTTTTTCTCTCAAATCAATCGCACATGTTTCAGTGTGTAGTGGCCCATTACCAAACTGTCCATCTCTATGCTTCAGGCGGCCTCTGAGTAATGAGGACTGAAGAAGCTGTCACATTCAGCCTCTTGAACATAAAAACCTCTTTGCTCCGAACAGATAGTTCTGTTGTAACACTTGTCAAATGAAAGCAGCGGCAACTCAAGTCGTTTTATTTACCTTTAGCACAGGGGGAGTCTATAAACCCCTGATAAGCTCAGAGGCATCAGTCAGTTTTGAACTCGAAAAGGGTTGGCATTGTCAGCGTTTCAATAGTTGCTGCGTTATGGAGCTCAACTCTGGAGCACAAATCAATGATAAAAGGGTTTAAGGCGTGACAGGTTCTCATGTTTTTCTAATTATGACTTTGTTTGGTGGGATTGTCCCTGTGGTTAATAATTATCACAGTTTTACATTCACAGTTTGTGAAGAAAAATGTACAAAGAAAAGTTGAAGATGACAGGAAGCTGAGTTATAAAAACCATGTCATCAAAAAACGCCATTCAATCCGAAATGCAGAGACAATCTGGACACAGCTAACACCTTTTTCTCACAGTTTAAACAATCATTTAAAAACACAAGTGTGGTATCAGGTATTATTTGCCAAATCATTAGTATTGAGTAATTTTTCGTGGCCTTTGTTTCCAGTATGGTTGCTAGGTAACAGTTGTTTGATTACCTCTACCTCTGTCATATTTGATGGCCATCCAAATAAAGAACATAGTCAGAGAGATCATTTAAACAATAGACACATACATTATTTGGATTGTGCTGATTTTGCATGATTCTTCAAATTTACTTGAGAGGATTGAGACACAAATTGTATTTATACCCTGAACTGTGTGGATAAAGATTGATCAAAAAAGAGTTTTGTTGATTTGCTAATGATTGATTGACTGATTGATTGCTGACATTGAGTTCATTATATGATTTATAATAAAACTGGGTTTTATAGTTATCATGAGAGGGGTATTGTAATGGAAATATGCTTTAGAATGTGTCATGTGTCAATACATGTCAGTATCACTGTCTTGTGGTCTTGTGCCGCTGCTCCAGGCCCTGGATAAAGCATACAGAACAGGAGGCTGTGTTTTTATCACCCGGCCTTCAGACAAACTTATGAGCCCGGACTTAGCCTCTGGGTTCCAAGCCTGCCCCGTATTTTCTGTACTGGTGCTAACTGGTTCTAATATGTGGCACTTTGTTATCTCTGCCTTTATAAGGACAGGGACAGTGATTTCTGCACGAGCAAATAAAGATCCTTCTTTTGAGAAAGACAATTCTGTTCTATTTTGCCTTATTCCTTGGTCATGTTTGCATGTCAACAGTGCTCATACAGAATTTTGAAAAACAGACACATGCAGTCAACTTTCCCCCACCTTCTTCTCCGATTGGTCGGCCTATGACATACTCTAATTGACAAGAAGCCTTCAACAATCACGGTGTTGCACATGTCTGTTGCATTATGAAACAGAAATGTGATTCAGTTGAAAATGTGACATGTAATTTAAAAAAAAAAAAGCATACATTTAACATATTGGTCTTAGGTTTTTTGGCGAATGTAATGAATTGACTTATTCTTGCTTATAAAATTTGCATAATTATTTTTTTCTTTAGTTCTTAGGACCTGAATAATCGCAAAAATTGAAAATCTAATGTGCTATTATTTATATTGTTTTTCCTTGAATTTTTATCACTAATATATATATATATATTTATGTGTTAACTCGGTGGTAATGGACGTCTACTAGCATTTATGTTCCAGAAATGTGTCCTGGGAAGAGAGTTGGTGCAACTCCTATTGGGCATTGTTTCTTGTGGTTTTTGGTAGTACTGTTATTAAATTGTGTGGTTTTTTTTTTTAAGCTGCTCAAATAAAAAACTTAAAATGAAATGAAATCGCATCAAGCAGTTCATTCAGTGAAGTGCTTCCCTTTTACTAAACCATTGCTCACGTACAGCGCAGACCAAAACATACGGACTTGCAAAAAGTAACCTCATAGGCTAAATGTGCATGTTTTCCCTCTGCCCATGAAATATTACATCAGTCTAACTCTCCACTGCTCATTACAAGCCGGCAGTGCAAACCTGGCACCAGTCACCTCTCGCAACACCGCAGCCTCCCACCGACCGACTGTGAAGAGCCCTCGTGCGCAAACAACACCTCTCACCGCTCTGCACCGAAAATAACTAACAAAAAGGAAAAAAAAAATTACTTGTATCCCATCTTCCCCACCTTCAAACTGATGTCCCTTTGCACCATCCGTAAGGGGAGAGAGAGAGAGAGAGCGCTGTTGTCATGGAGACGTGCTGACATTTCACTGACATCTCTTTAATCTTCTGCACTTGGGAATAGAAGTGTTATGTCAAAGGAGAAGGTGTTTCGCGTGGTACCGTTTGATGTCAGCAACAGTCATTCTTCACTCTGTGCGGTGTAGATTTAGTCCCGTGTGCAAAATAGGTGACGTCTTGAAACTTGTGAAACGAGACGTCATGTTTTTTGCCGTTTACCGTAATGTTGTCCATGCTTCAAAAACATATTCATGAACGTGAAAGTAACCGCACTTGTTGACTGGCTGTCACTTCGGGGGGCCGGCACATTCTGCAGAAAATGAATGTCTAATTGTGACTGACAAGCGTTGTGACAGATGTTTAAAAAGTACGATTCTGTTAAGAGTTGAAACCATTTGCGAGAAGACTTTCATGACATGCTTGTAGCGGTCTAAACTGCAGGTACAACATTGCAGCCTTAGCGATTTGACTTACCTGGTTAAATAAAGGTTAATAATTTTTTTTAATTATAATTGTACAGCTCAGATTTGTCACCTATTTGTGTTTTGTCCAGCTTTCTTTACAACAAAACGTGTAACTCTGAGAAGTAGCCATGCTGCTAATATTTCATTTCAATATGCTTCACTCCCCACTGTTACCAGAAGAGGGCACCAGATACAAAAGCGTACGGTGTGGAATTGAAAATACTGTTGCTGACATGTAGCGCTTTTTCAAACATTATTTAAGTTACAATTTATGCCTAATACCACTTTAAAGTTGTCCTTATCCAGATCCAAACCCGACTGGATCCACAGTATGAAACACAGAAGCTAACAAGTTACTTGCAAAATAATCCAGCTACAACCTTGCATAATTTATGACTATGAAATGACTGTTTTGCATTGACAGACAGGAGCTTACTGGATCCCACTGCTGCCATTCCATGTGCGGGCTTGGCACAGACTTGAAAGAGTGAGGAGGTGATGAGCCTCAACACACAGGGATTTGTGCAGCGCTGCCTGATCATTCAACTCTTAAAATGGGATATGATGCATGCGAAATGTCAGATACAGATTAACTAATGTCCAAGCTTAACTACGCTGAATGTAGAGCCCCATCACATCCCAGTTATGGAAAATACCGTATCGTAGGATTGTGAAAGTAACACAATTAATTTGGGATCATGAGAAGTCCACAGTCTACTCCTGTTTGGAGTAGATTGTGGAGGAAGAACTTTGAGAATTTTGTTGGTTGGTTAGTTGTTTTAATTGCAATTATTAGATGTATGTAGTGTATTTAATAAAATATATTAATAAACAACAAAACAAAGATATTTAATTAAAATACCTTATTACATAAATACATTGAAAATAAATAAAGATCACATTGAAATACTAGTGTTGTTGTAGCTTTATTATTTTTATTTTTTTCCTTTTGTCCGTTTTCTTCTAATGTATCAATGTTATTTAGTCTATGAGTTTTTGTGTGTGAATGTGAGGTGGAGGGTGGGGTCATTTTTAATTTTTTTTGTTCTGTATTGTTATGTTAATGTTTATAATATTACATTGTCGTTAAAACAAAAAAAAGTATGTTTAGTTTAATTTCAGGAAATGAATCTCAATTTGCTTAAATACAGTGTTGGAATAATTGTAAAGATTTTATCTTTCTTTTATACATTCCTTATTATTGTATGATTTTGTGTGCTTAATAAACTGCTTGTGAGACTATGTTGCAGAAGTAAACTGCTGAGATAATCCAGCAGCCTGTTGGACTTTGGAACTGATGACCAGTAAGATAAGCGAGGAAATACCACTCAAGATGATTTGCTGGGAACCTAAGGTCAATCAAAGTTCAACTGTCAATGGATGAGTAATGTGTGCACAGCTTTCGCCAAGTGCTCCCTATCCTTTAGGCCCTAAAGGTTTAGGGCGTAGCTGATCATGTAAACAGGGCGTCCCTTATCTTTAATAAAAGAGGAAGGTGGATGGGGATGCTTTTTAGGAAGCACAGGCAGATGGAGCTGGAAGCATCCCTCTGCCCCTCCGTCCTCCTCCGGAGAAACAATTTTGATTCCCTTGTCTTTCTTCTCTGTTTGTTAATATGTGGGTTTGTGTAGATTTCAGACCTATCATACAGTTAATCAATATGAGAAAATAAATATAAATCATGTGTGTATTTTTTCTTGTCGTTGATCGTACAATTCAATGATTCTCTTTTCTGACATAGCAATTTGATGTACCTTTAAACAGCACAATCATGAGGTCAAATATGAATGTTTTTTTATGCTTGGCTTCTATTGGGAATTGGTGAATTGGTAATTGGTAAATAGCACTAATGAGACTAAAAAAATGTAATAGGAAAGCACACGCAGTACAGAAAATGACACACTAAATGGGGAAAACTAATGCCTTTCTGAATGACGCACCCCCAGTGTGTGGTTCATTAAGCTGTGTTAGGAGAGGATGGAAAATATGCAGTATATAATGCCAGTCAGCCATGTGTGCCGTCTGCGTGTTATTAATTTCATATGCAGTAAAGATTTGTCACTGGTGTGTCAAGATTATTTAATATTTGGTTCACTACTTCAATATTATATACCACACTTCTGACACTTTTTCACTTATAAATTAAGCAAAAAATATTATCTTGACTTTTAAATTGTATAAATACACTTTAAGTTAGCAACGAGTCTTGATGTTCAGTGATTTAATTTAAAAGTAGCACAAGAGACCTCCGGAGCGCTACCTTTGACGTCACAAATCTTGGAAATGTTACAAACTGAAAACATTATTTGGAAATTCATTGTACTTTGTCTTCCAAATAAAGCAGTTACTCTAAAAATCCACTAATTAGCTGATGGATGTTTTTGATGATCCAATTTCTCTTGTGCATGTAAAAACACACGCCTAAAATCTGATTTAATGATTGAGTTATCTGATTATACTAACGATCAGCTTGTTCTCTGGCTATCTGTAAATCTAAATCTACCCCGGGTCACAAACCTGTTCTCTTATCCCCAGCTCGATCTCCACCGGCTGGTCATCGTCTGCTTCTCTTTTGGGCCTCACGAACGCCGGCGGTGTCAGCTGATGGCTCTTGTCCAGGTCCTCTGGCTCCACCCCCTTGCCGTCCCGTAGCCTCGACCACGCCTCCTGGTTGATTTTGCACTCCTCCCGACCAGGAAGTGAGCACTGCTGCGAAGTGGACGCCGCAGCAGTGCTCTGGTCCGCTTCCGGCTGTTCCGTCTTCTCCTCCCTCTTCTTGTCGTCTCCCGGGTTGTTGGGAGTTTGTTCCGGTTTGTCGCCCTCTTCTGGCGACTCCGCTGGTTTGGCTGCAGGCGCGCGGTCCTTGATGCCGGACTGGAAGGCAGAGACCACAGCGTTGCACTTCTGTACCTTCTCCACCTGCTGCTTCTTGGACATAAGCACTCCCATAGCTGTGGAGAAATACAAAGTTCAGTAAATAGTGAATGCTCAATACATGGCACAATTACAAGCACTTTATATTGACTAAATTAGCCTCAATAGACTAGGAGCACATTGGTTGCCAGCACACGACTAACAGCGAAGTGCCAGACCATTTGGCAATAAATGCTCACTACCAATGTGTCCCGAGTCATTAATTCTGTCTCACAGTCCTGAAATTGTCATCTAGCTGCTGTTTATTGTGCAGTGAGCTCGATAAGTTGTGTGGAATGTGAAAACAAAAGCTAAGATCTAGAGGTTTATCAAATAAGCTGGGGCATCTCATAAGTTCATAAAGATTAATTATCCGAACTTCAAGAGCTGTAGTCGGCGAAATAATTCTTGGTTGACTTAAGAGCACTAATGTGCATCGTTTCATCAACTCACTCAATTCACTCCAAAAACTCAAGCCAACTCACTCGATACGTTCTTCCTTCTGCTGTGGTCCAAACAAATTCTTATAATCTTTAGAAAATTATTTGTCGACAAACGCTCAGTCAATCAAAACAATGTTAAAAACTAAGTCAGACAGCCCACCATTAATTTAAATGAATATATATTTATGTTTTTATAGATATAAAATCACATTTTAACATTCTTAAAAGTGTTTGTATGTGCCATGTTTTCTGATGTTAATCCACTCTTACTGTTTTCCCCTTCAGGCGATAGCCAGCACTTACTGAGTCCACTGCTGTTTACAATCACGGCTGAAGTGACATGACAGAAAACGAACAAACATGGCACAACTTGCACAATTTTCCCGTGCAATCACAGAGGGGAAGAAGGCACATTAAACACGCCTCAGCCGCACAGACGAGGGGAGTCATTTACGCACACCCACTGAACCCTGAAAATCTCTTTCTGCACGGCAGCCCCCATCTTTTCCCTCACCGTGCCAGCTCCTCTCAAACCAGCTGTGTTTCAGAAGGGAGAATTTGTCTGTGTAAGTGTCCTAATGTTTATGCCAGAAGGTACTGCAGGCCACTTGACAAATGAAAATGCAAATGTATGAAGAAGGCGGACAAGCGAAGAACAGTAAAATATATAACCACTGTTTTAGCAGACATACATACATTTGCTTTTCAGACACGCTAGCAACTGCATTGGTCCCAAGTTTGCTCTCCACAGCACAAATAAACACACGCTCTGATACGTAGTTTTGACTTTTCACAGTGGACCTAAACAATGAAACAACACAATCTAGTCTGCAGTGGAGGGACCTCAGTTTATCATCGCTGCTGCTGATCTAAAACAAGTGAATGCACGTTCAAATTCATGTCTAATATTTTCCTGGCTGTTTCTTACCTCGTGCCATTGAAAGCCTCTCCTAGTCTTTATCGGACTGCGATGTTACATGAAGCACATGCTGACCAGATTTTCAAAATTAAAAACTGGGACACATCTAGGTTGTGATGGGGGCAACAATAAAGTTGTAAAAAAAATGTATGCACTTGGTCTATTCATGGCTCATTAATGGCTCTTTACTGTTGGCGGGTTTCAAAGTGGTCAAAAACACATGGAGGGGGGCTGCCTTTTGTGAAATACAGAAGCTACCGTCAACAAGTTCTTCTTCTGCTACCCAACCACCTCGACCAGCACCTTGAGAAACCACAACACTTTACTGACCTTCCCTATAGTATATATAAATGGAGACTTCTACTGCAAAAAAAAAGTTTCCACTTTCTACAGATACTGTCAATTAAAGTAATATCGAGTGGCTTTTATAAAAGTATTGTGAGAGGTATTGGTGATGATTATCAAGGAGCAGAGAATCACACCCCAGGACATTTGCAATTGTTTAACTACTTTGAGTGTCTAGAAAAGTGTCTATTAGAGGAATTTGAACCACCAACCCACTGGTCAGTTGGTGAATATTTGTCAACCTTGCTAACTAACTAAACGTCAAACATCCACACAGTATGTAACAGTCAATGTTCAAAGTAGACACCCTGGGCAACCTATCTACACTCAAGGTTTTAGATTAAAATTTGAATATATCAGGTACACATACAGACACTGCCTTAAGCTCAGTCGAAAGTAAACAATGGACATCACAAGATCAAATGAAACAATGCACCGAAATAAATGATTATCGATCAGAAGGGCCTCAAAACCCCTGCCATGGACACAATCAATGGGTATCGCCGGAGCCTCCTCCTGGCGGCAGCGAAAAAGACCATTCTGACTTTGTTTGAAAATGGACAAATTTGACAGACTATTTGGTTTTGGTTTACATGGTTTACATGCCTTGATGTCTCTCTTAAAAAATGTTTACTTTATAAACAATACTGAACGTGTGAAAAGGACTTCACTTTCATTTGCAAGTAAGAAATAACTTAACTATAATATACAAGTTGTTAACCCTGCGACGAGTTGGCCACTGTCCAGGGTGTACCCCGCCTAAGGCCCAAAGGCACTGGGATAGGCTCCAGTCACCCGCGACCCCTAACGGGAACAAGCGGTAGAAAATGAATGAATTAATGAATAATATACAAGTTAAAACCATATCTGAATGTAATGAATGTAAAAGAGTAATGCAAATCAGTCAACATAATAGCTTTTGTCACTTATAGATAATGAGTGGAGACACTAAACCTTTAACTGTTACTTCATTTGTTTTGTATTTGTAAAATGCAAGTATAAAATGTCTAAGTAACAACTCACTTCTAGTTACGAGTTATGCTTCTCTGCTGTTCAATGCGACTTTAACCGTGCTGCATTATTGCCTGCGTGAAACCTAATCACTTTTCTCAGGAGTCATTGCCTTTCACTTCCTGTAGGCCCGAAGCCCTCGTTGCCCGGCCGCCATTACGTTCCCATCGACTAGCCTGCTTTAAAGGCTGCACAGGACGCAGAGACCCAAACTGACTTCTCCCTCTTTACTTTCATACATTTAAATGGCCCTAAAATACAGAGCGTTGCAGTGGAGATGTCGGCATAGATAAAAACAAATGAGACTTCAAATCGCTTGGCTACAGTCTGGTGCCTCCGGGGAAAGTGAAGAATGTGAAAGAAAAGAAAAAGAACACTAGTCTAATCATAGTTAATCATGGGGCTGTACCCAATATATCGATATCATGATTCATTGTGACTGACTTCTTGGCAATACGTGTAGATACAGAGATAAGCATCGTTGTACTTTTAAACAACATAAAGCTATAATAAATTGTTGAGTTCTACACTGTGGAGTTATGGAGCATGTCTTCAACATGAGCGTGAAGCTCAGGGTGGTGCCACAGATCTGGAAGACCTCCTGTGTGGTACCAGGGCCCAAGACACCACGCCAAAGACCTCAACAACTTCAGGCCAGTGGCTCTCATGTCTCATCTGATGAAGACACTGGAGTGGCTGGTCCTGGACCATCTCCGCTCCACCGTGAGCTCAGCCATGGAAACCGCTGCAGTTTGCATACCGGCCTGGCATCGGAGTGGAGGACGCCGCCATCTCCCTGCTGCACTGCTCTCTCTCTCACCTGGAGAAGCCTGGCAGCGCTGTGAGGATTCTATTTTTTTTATCTCTCCAGGGCCTTCAGCCGCTGCTCCTGAGAGACAAGCTGGAGACGGTTGGTGTGGACGACGACCTGGCAGAGTGGATCCTGGACTACCTCACAAACCGACCCCAGTTTGTGAGAGCACATGCCGTGTGGGGGCGCCCCAGGGCACCGTCCCCGCGCCCTTTCTCTTCACCCTCTACACTGCAGACCTCAGACATGACACGGACAGCTGTGTCCTGCAGAAGTTCTCTGATGACTCTGCCATCATTGGACTCATCACGGATGACGATGATGCGGAGTACAGAGGACTCACGCAAGACTCTGCGTGTCAGCAGAACCACCTCCTCATCAACGCGGGGAAGACCAAGGACATGGTGGTGGACTTCCACAGACATCACTCTGCGGCCCCCTCACCAGTGAACATCCACGGAAGGGACATTGAGAGAGTGGACTCAAACAAGTACCTGGGTGTTCATCTGAACCACAAACTGGACTGGACTCATCACACAGACGCACTGTACAGGAAGAGTCGGCTCTCCCTCCTGAGGAGACTTCGGTCCTTTGGAGTGACAGGGCCACTCCTGAGGACCTTCTACGACTCGCTGCTGTCAGACTTCACAACAAACACTGTTAGTCCTGAACGTGTCATTCAGCTTTCATAATCCTGTGCAATACTGTCGTAATCATGTGCAATAATGTGCCATAATGTCAATCATCCCTGGTGCAATATTTTATGTCCATATGACAGCTGTAAATAAGAGCGTTATTTTTATTATTACTATTAAGATTATAAGAGTTTTCTTTTTTTTTCTAAGTTATTATCTGTTTTTATTATTATACTGTGCCTACTCTGTTTCTGTACCTTGCCCATTGTGGGACAAATAAAGGTAATCTTATCTTATCTTACTTCTGAACCTACAGACTGCTTCATCAAGGCTGAATCTGAGGAGATGACAATGTGACTTAATCATGGGACAGTTGTATTCTAATATTAAGGACATTGTGAACAGTAAATTCCAATGCATTTTGTTATTCTACTAAATCAAAAAACATTTTTGTCAACTTTTAACACTGGTTGTTTGCTTGGGGAAGACACTTTTTAGTTCAAGATAATTATTTTATTGCGTTCCCCCCAAGAGGATTCACCTCCTTTTGGTTGGATCAGGGCAGTACATGTTGGATAAATAAGTAGCTGTCCCGTCGTCCTCCAGCCGGGCATCTCTGAGTCTTCTGGTCGATAAGTCTGATGAGTATGTTTCTGTCCCGACAAAAGTGAACAAAGCTACTTAACCAGATTCATTTCGTCCAGGTTCGATTTGTGAAAGGGGTAACGACAGGTGCCACTTTCCGCTCGTGCGCTTGTGGGTTTAAAAAAAATATTCTGGCTCTATAGAAGTGGGCTGTCCCGGATGTCCCCTCTCTCCAGTGCGGCGGATTAGACCCAGTGAGTCGTGCACATGTTCTTTTTTGTTAACGTCTACTGAACGCTATGACCCGCTGAGCCACGGGTCGTGACTTATCTTATCAATATGAGTTCAATACGATACATTACAACAGAGGCGGCAGTGATCCATGTTCTATATCAGAAAATACTGCTGTTGTGTCTTTGGGAAAGCAATTTCATTCACTTTTTATAAATGAGTGTTTGAAGGGTACAGTGGTTGTTGCCAGGTTGGATGCAGAATGACGGCCACGCTTTAATAAATGAGGAAAACGGTTACAAAAGTGTCTTTTTAAAGGCTTTAATCATTACGACTGATTTTCCCACAAACGCCTGACTAAAATGAGCCCCAATTCAAGTATTGACAGATGGCTTGGCTTTTTGTGACGCTGACACGCTGTAGTTTTGGCCTCTGATGTCTCATTTACTCTCATTTTTAGTGGCAAAAAGGTCTGCACAGAAGAAAATAAGGTATCAAATCCTGCCTAGATTTTTGTTGGGTAAATGTAAAGAGAAGAGGACGCTGACGCTGCTGTTGGGATGAATGGACAGTATAATTCAATATAAGATCAATTCCTTTTTCAGAGTTGGAGCCAATATCACTACAAAAGGAGATTTATGTCCCAGTTAAAAATGTACAAAAGAAAAGTCCAGGCGTATTTTCTATTTGAGGGTTTGGAATACAAACTTATCCTGATTCCTCCCAGAATAGTTGATTTGGCAGAAAATACCATCCCACATTATAGATAATAGTTATTTTAGTAGCATATGTAGTAGTAATATATATTTTTTTCTCCTTTAACTCCTTGGCGATAGCAATTAGCTCACACATAAAAAAAAACAATACATTGCAAAAATAGATTTATTCCATTCCGGTAATGTATCTACGGCAACCATGCAGGCAAGTTTGACATTTCAACAGAGCTCTGAGTGGTCAAGAAAAGTGGGCGACATTTTCTCTGGCCCATATTGTCTGTATGGATGACTCTCGACATTTGTTTGCCTTTTCTGCAGGGACTGGAAGTGACCAGAGTGGAGAAGGAGCCCCGAGCAGGAGGGAACTGGTCACGACGGAGCTCGGAGATAATGCTGTGCCATTTCAAACCAGGACAACAAGCTGGAGTGCGCCGTTGGGTAAGAAAGTGCAACAGGCTGGTGTGAGAATGGACCGACAGATGGAGGCTTGTGTTGGTGCTTCGAATATGTGACATTGGGCACGCTTGACTTCAGAATCAGAACAGGTTTTATTGCCGTTGAACTAGAATGTGCTTTGGCGATATGGTGCATAACATGATATAAAACAGCATGTTAACAGTCAAATGTAAGCTATGATACATTAAAAGGCGTGCAGAGAAAAAAGATGTAAAAATAGACTGTCACTGAATATAAAAATGTACAGTATGGGCAGAATAACTAGTGCAAAGCTACCAGTGCAAATAGATGAATTATTGAGCAGGTCCTGGAGAGATGGGAAGCTGCAGACGATCACCTTCTCTGCAGACTTGAATGAGAACGCGAAACGCTTTACGCAGGTTTGAGCCGATGTCTCCAAAAAGTGGAACTAAACTCCCCAAATGATGTCTGTTATTTAAGAGTGCAACTATGAACTATCCAAATAAAGTTTCAATAAAGCAATCTAGAAGTTATATGTTATGCGTAACTGTTTTACATTTTAAGTTTTAAATAAATGACCTGAAGTTGTGTTTTGGTTATTAAAACTAGTATAGAGATAAGATAGTCATTTGAATACAGTAAGTATCTATGCGTTTGAAAAAAAAATAATCATATTTACAGGGCAAAATTGGACCTTTCCTGAACAGTTTTAGAATGATTTTGAGCTTCATCAGAACTAGTCCAAATCACATTACAACACAAATTAAGTACTATTCGTTTTTTGTTTAAGTTTACCCGACATTGAGTATCGAGTATCGAGCCTATTTGATGAAATATTAGTATCGTAACAATATAGTTCAAATATAAAATAGAATAAAGTTAAGGCAATCAACCAGACACAATATTTCTCAGATATTGCATTGCCGTTAACTCAAGTCAGGCAACATGCCCTCAATTAATATGCAAATTACCCATAATGCCATTGCACTTCACAGTCGCCTTGAACAGTCCCAGAAGCTTTACGATGTTGACCTATAATATATAACATACATAATAAATTAATTCCACCTCTACTGACAATGCAATAGTCCTTCCGAAGGACTTTTGAACTTAAGACACCAAAGGTTTGTCGATTCATCAGCACAATTACCTCTTTTCTTTCTTCAGACAAGGTTAATTTACAGCACACAACAAGTAGACTGAAAACAAGCACTTCATTTTAAGGTCACCTCAGCCTCCGCCACTGAAGAGGCTGAGCAAGACTTGCTGGGTTCAAACAGGCCTGTGCTCAGAGGAAGTGCAGAGACATTGAGACTAGATGTCATAAAGTACATGGTAATAAGCTCAGTGTGTCGTCTATTACCAAATAACTGACATGCGTGGATTGAAAGTACTTCCATTTCTTTGCCGGATAGTATAATGAAACACTTTGTTGGATGGCTCTTCATGTGCCACATTAATCATCTGTCCTCACATAGCGTCCATTTTGAAGATTTGTACAGTGCACTGTGCCTCTGATACAGTCTTACATGTCTTCTGTCTGGCAGACAGAAGACATGTAAGACTTATTATTATTATATTCATAGGCTTGTCACAAATACTATAATGAAATACTATAATTATAATGACTCAATACATGAGATTAACAATAAAGACTCAGGGCTGGGAGAAATGTGATTTAACTGGCAACTGTTACATTTTGTTGTATTGTTTGTTTGTTTTATGTGTGGGTTTCTTCATTTTTTTACATGGAACTTTGGGGTCTGAAGTAAAGATTGATTGACCCCTGTGACAGGTATTTTGGAGAAATTGTCAAATTGAAGTGTGAACTTCCAGAAGCAGTTGTAGTTACCAGTTAAAGACACTATTTAGTGTACATGACATGTGATCGAATCTAAACGTGATATGCTCTAGAACAGTGGATTTTAGCCAAAAAACAAAAACATTCTGGATGGTACTTTTCATTGCACTAAAAATGTTTAAAATAACTACCTAACTGTGATCAGGCTTGCGTCTTCACAAACTTGACTCGTACTTGCCCTAGAGGAGCCTCCTCCGGCTGTTTCCATGGAAATGTTGTTCCTTCAGCAAAAACATTCCACATTATGGCATGAAACGTGTTTATTCCTTTTTTTTTTTGTCCGAAAACTTTATTCGACAGGATAGAATAGTGTGTGAAATGGGGATGAGCGAGAAGGGAGGGCATGCAGTGCACTGTCGGAGTCAGGATTCGAACTCACAACACTACGGCCGGCTGCATTTGGAGCCTGGCATAGGTGTGCTGTGCCATAACCACTCGACCACCATGTATATTTCAATGGAGAATGTTCTGGAGTATAGTTTTGACTTCCTATGTTCATGGAATCCAAAATCCAGATTACATAATGTAACAAACTATTAGATTTTGTGTGTTGGGGAGCAGGGGAGGTACAAAAAGTTTGCAAACTACTGCTCAGGGGGTACAAAAAGTTTGCCTTAAGGGGTCTTCAATAATATATATTTTTTGTTTGGTTGCTATTCACTTGTTTTATATCTTCTGTTACCTAGGAATCTATTATCGTGACTTCTTCTATAGCTCCTCTTCACATTCCCAGTCTGATTCTGGCCTTTAGGATTTTACCTCCAAAACCTCTAACACGAGTTGTTCTTCAGATGAATCCCACACCCATCCTCCTCATAAACAGGAAATATCTCAACATTTTCAGTTCTGCTCCAGCGCGCAATTCAATCCTGCTTTCTTGTGAAACCTGTCGGGAGCAGCGGGAGACAGCAGCACAATAATCAGGTACAATTCTCCAAATCTAAGACTGGATTTTGGTGGTACTTGGTAGATTCCCCCACTGTGCTTGCCATGATTGAGGGCTGATTGAGAGGTTCACACTGTGTCCTAAGACCACCCCGTCAACATAGTAAATGAAACACTTACAGCAACCGTTTGAATCAATTTACATTCACCTTTGGGCCCTACATTTTGTGCTTTTTAAAATACTTCAGCGTGAATTCATCAAAACAACAATAAATTTTTTCAGATATTTGAAAACGTTGAGATTTTGATAAAGAATTGCAGTAATATTTGGTCAACAGCAGCAACTGAAACCAATATCTAAATTGTTCAAGTCATTTTTATTGATCGCTTTTGGTCGAATGACACCATGAAAGTTGAAAGTGGTAAAAAAATAAAACCCTCAGCCAATTCAGCAAGTCTAAACCATAGGAAAGAGTAAAAAGTAAAAATACCGGCTTCCAAATGTTGTGGAGTAAAAGTAAAAAGTATCTGCCGCTAAATTTAAAGTGCAGAATTTAAAAAAAAAACTGTATTTTTTACTTTGCCACTTTCCACCACTGGAGTTAGTTAACGCTAATACTGTGTAATATTAAAGAAATAACATCTACAAGTTACTTCAAGGTAATAATTAAGGTCATTTAAATAGCGTAGCATACCGTTAGCATACCGTTAGCATACCTTTGTTTCCATTCTCTCCTGCGCTTTCCCTGTACATTCTGACATTGCAAAAGTCAAAGCACTTTCTTATGCGCACGACAGGCCCGTTCCACAGCAGCACCACATTGCAAACAGAACAGCAGCCAGCAGACTTATTATCATGGCAGATTTAATCACCCCCCTCAAATGACCTTTGGATGGGAGCAGGGAGCCGCGCTGGCACCGGCACAGCATTAGCATCAGCCCAGAGTCACCACAGATGTCCTCTTCCCCTTCAAATCCAGCTACAAAAAAAGTGGTTTCCGAGGACGACATGCTCTCGGGTAAAACTTCAAAGAATTTCATGCTTCATATAGTGACTAAACACCGCCATGACAGCTGTGTCGGAGATGATGGAGCGGTGAAGATAACGAGCCATAAAACTGTATTAAAATAATGCTCTTTAAAATGGCGTCGTAAGTGAACAGGCAGAGACGATAAGAGGGAGCGATATTAGTAAGTTAAGTGCTACGTGCTTCAAAATGTGCTTTCAAATCAACGATGGAACAACAATATGTGTGGAGTAGGCAGGAAAGTGAAAATGAATAGTTGGCTTGTTGGAATCTAGAGTCTATTTCGAGAAGTAAAGTGTTTCAGATCAAGCTAAATGATTATGAGTTGGACAGAGTGACCAACGTTGCAGCCAAATGGTGCTGGCAAAAGTTAAGGTCTGTCAGCGAAACAAATGTGGTAGAATTGGTTTGGAAAGATGAAAAGAGATGATAATGTTACACTGAGTTGGATCTCTGAAAATGGACAAAGTAATACACAGTTTTGTGCTTGTTTCCAAGGGAACACACAAAAGTCTGTCATTTTTTGACAAAAGACCAGTTTTATGTAACCCTAACTTTTGAAATGGTGTTTGTTATGGAGAGAAAGTTGTGATTTAGAAAGGTGGAACCTGTATAAAGTCCCACAGAGCAGCCGTGTTATTAGAGAAGCACATTGAAAAATGATCACTGTGTGGCTCCAGAGACATTTAACAACAATTACACATATATGTATAAACTTCTCAAGGGGCTTTACATCTCCATTCCAGTGGGTTTCACTTCTCTGGGGGGGAGATTAGAAGACACGCAGATTGACAGAAACATGCCATTCTCCGAAACAAACTTACAGTTACAGTACACATGTGAGTAACTTTAGAGCATAGATATAACTTAGTTAAACTAACTCATTACTTCATACAGTGCACTCGCACCAAGTGGGCAAGAGAAAATAACAAACTTTGATGATAGCGATCAACCTCTGGTTATGTAGGAGAGAGGAAGTCATCATGGGAAAGTTTCACAACTAATCATCAAACATTCAGTTTTATCAAATTAAGAGCAGTTTCTAATATTCAATAACATTCAAGGATTACAGCCCTCTTCACCCAGTAACTAGGAGATGCTTTGTGAGAATAGCCATCAGGATCAACTAACAACATGTCATATCAAACCAATGGACATTTTAGATTGTAAACTTTTGAAGTTGGTGTTCACTGAAATGGTGTTCAGCTGAAGGTTCCAAACCTCTTTTTTTTACTTTTATATTTTAAATATTGTTTTGGCTTATGTAAACTCCATGGAGTTGCTGTTGCTTGTGAAAATATAGCAGACTTTGTCAACGACACATTGACATGTCATTCATTTCTGAAACAAAACAATCCTCCGCATACACATTGTCTGCTCTCTCACACTGCCAGATCGAAACACCAAAATGCTCCAGAAATAAATCATTTTCTTCAAATTTCCGATTGAATATATAAATTAAAGTTGCACTTTGTAACTTTTCGGGTGGAGGGTACGCCATAGCTGTTTGTCTCCGAGGAGACTAACGTCTCTAGGGTTTGCTTGAATTGTTCCCCAGTATAGGCAGGTGATTCCACCAGGCCAAGTTACAGGTCAAATCTGTGGAGAGGCGACCTTGATTGCATGTTTGAAAGCATTTTTTCAAGCATTCAAATAATTAGTGATTGTATAAATACAATGTTGATTGGTTGAATGAATATGGAAAATTTCAGCTGTAATATCTCCATCCGACAACATTCAGCGCATCCATCAGAAAAGTTACATGGTGCTCCTTTAATATCCACAAAGCTTATGTCATAAATAAAATACTTTGTTTATTTAAACACATTCACACTTACTAAATAACCCCGGTGTTATTTCTAGAACATTTCACGCAAATGATCAACGTAGGTAAAATTGTTCCTAAGCACCCGCACTTCATCAAACTTTGAAACGAATTGTGTAACAGGCTCGCTCCTCTGCTCCCTCTGACGAATGATAATCAAACAGTAACAGATGGACTGTAGAGCCAGTCAACGCAGAGCCGCGTCGCCCAGCCAGGCCCTATAACACGAACGTCAATTGAAATGGAAAACGCCAGGGCCTGTTTTCTGAATAATTTATAAATCATTTGTTCCCGCATTAATTTTTTCCATATACAGCGTAATGGAGTATAATGGGAATCCACGTTTGAATAGGGAGAGTCCATGTTTTGGAAATGGCAGCTCTGGAAAACAAAACCAGGAAGCTGCAGTTGCGTTGTAAACAATGGGAGAATGTCAACGTGTCTGTCAGCACAAAACCCTTGTCATTTTCAGTTTAAGATATGAATTTGTAATAAGGCATTTGTGTGTTTTCTATTTTCATGAGTTCTGACAGAATGGGGTCACTGCCGTCTTTGGTATAGCAGTTTTTTTGTGTTTTTTGTTGTTTTTTTTATATAATTGAGACAAATACAAATAAAAACTATGACATACAGGCATACATAAATAAATAACAACAGAAGAATAAATATGTAAATAATTCTCTATTCCAGACACACACCAATCAAAACAACACAATAAAACTCTATACCAAAACCATTGCTCGGCAGTTCCTTACTTAAATTTACTGTTGTAAAAAATGAAAACAAAACATCGAGCAGTAGTTATGTTATGTTTATGATATTCAGTACCGCTACTTTTTAAACTCGAATCAGTATTTTATGCGCATACTCACTAATGACCTGCTACTAATGCTACAAACATGATACTTCTAATGCAAAGTTCTCAGTATTTATGACGTACTACTACTGCCACCTACTCGCTATGGGCCTTACGTTGCTAATACAATCACTACTTCATTACTTCAGGACTGACTGCTATAAACACGATACTTATAATGCAAAGTTCTCAGTATTTATGACGTACTACTACTGCCACCTAACTTGACTATGCGGGCCTTACGTTGCTAATACAATCACTACTTCATTACTTCAGGACTGACTGCTATAAACACGATACTTATAATGCAAAGTTCTCAGTATTTATGACGTACTACTACTGCCACCTACTTGCTATGGGCTTTACGTTGCTAATACAATCACTACTTCATCACTTCAGGACTGACGTGTTTGTGCACAGTGCCTGCTTCTGGTACAAACGCTCAATCTCATTCATTTTAATGAGGTAGCAAATAAAAACATTAATATTGACATTTGTAGACTGCGCGGATAGATGTTTTTTTTTTTATGTGTTCATTATATTATAACGAATAAAAAGGGTCAATGTCTAAACTATATGACCTCCCAGAAGCCTTAGTATGTGCATAGGACAATTTCAGTACGTTTCTACAGTTAAAAAGTACACAGATAAATAAGTAATAATAATCACAATTATCATTAAATCCATGTGAAAAATGACATGTATTATAAAAAAATAAAAAGCGTAGACTGTATATGGACACACAGACAACAACATGAGGTCTGACCTGTAAGTTTGCATGGCAGCATCATCTGCTTGTCTCCACGGAGATAGACAAGTTAATTCAATATTGTGAATCATCCAAATCAGTAACATCTCCATCGAGACAATCAAGTGGCAGGCCATCCACCAGAAAAGTCACGTAGTGCCCCTTTAATGTCTCTTCATGCTGTTTTACCCATGATTAAATGTCACATACAGGGACCTTCATGTTGATGGGTAGAATTCTGACAACACAAACCTCTGCCACCCGCCAGTGACACCTGCAGCGCTCTACTGCCGAGTGCGGGTGAGAGGGCAGTTTTTCCAGAGGAGGGGCAGGTCTGGATGCAACTTTCCCTTTATTTAGTTCAGGTGCACATTTGATGGTGGAGACGTGGTGAAAACGAAATGGCATTAATATCTTTTACAACATGAGCTCAACGCTGAACATTAAACCTGGGCAAACAAATCAGTTTCACATCGAGGTCTGACTTTGGTGAATTTAATGTGTTTGGTGATTACGGTTCAGGTAGATGATTTGACATGTTTTTTGTTGCAAACTTTATATAACTTAAACGACAGGCAAACTAAGGCTTGCAACTGACAGATGACATTTTTAACGGTTTAGATCATGAAAATCAATCTAACAACTAGCATGGTTGATGCGCTCTTCCTGTATTCATACGCATTCATAATACAGAATACCACAGACTTTATTGGCATATTTATATTTCATAGAGGTGGAAAAGAGCCGAGGACGGTGCCCAGACATCACCCACGTGCGCTGTAAACACACACATTAACCCAAATGCTCCTAGACTATATTTACAAAGCAATCTTCATGCATGATATTGAGGGCAGAAGTGAGCCCGGGAGTCCCTCAGGCCTAATCCTCAGTAGCAGCCAGGGCAGCATCTGTTTGTACGCCCATCTAAATCATTCATACGCCCCTGGTTTATAAAAAGCCGTGGACCATGGAAACCGTGGACAGGGCCACCACCTCACGAAGTAGTAGAAGGCGCAAAAGGACTCTCTGGAGAAGGCTTGGTGTATTCAATCCGGCCTTTCAGCTCTCACAGCCCAGTCTGTTCATATGCCAAATGCGGGAATAGGCTAAATGTGGAGTGACTCATATTGTTCTCTGGCACGTTCCATGTTTTCGCCTGAGAGTTGAAATACATTAGGTTTAAACGGCAGCCATGGTTTTTGATACTTTTCGGCGATAGACGTGACGGTGCACTCCAGAACATCTTGGTTGAATGAAATATTGATGGTTTGCGGGAGGTGGCACCAGAGTGCTTTTTATAGACTGCATTCTCGTCCCTTCTCCCGATCTTTTGAAGATACACGTCATTGTCCCCTTAAAGAAAGTTATTCACTGCACTTGACCCATCCTTCAATGTCGCTGGGGTAACCTATCAGGAGCAGTCGGGGATCTCCAGATCTTGAGCTCGGCTTGGTCCAACGTACCTTGGCTGTAGGATTTTAACTATTGTGTGTGTCTTGGATGTTGTGGTAAAACAGTAAATAAATAAAACTGCAAGTCATGTGAAATTATGACTACATTAAAGGTGCACTATGTAATTGTTATGGGGATTCACCATCTTCTTGTCTCCCTGGAGACGTTATCCATCAAATGTAAGGTCTCCAGGAACTTCTCAACATCTGAACTAAGTATGGTGGGGATTTTGTTATAATTTCTGTTGAACGAAAGATGAAAAATTTAAAGTTTCCTCAATTTGAATTATGCGGCAATGATCTGATTGTATGTTACAAATATTTAGGATATTTTATTACTGATGATCTGTCAAATGATGAAGACATCTACAGACAATGTATGCACAGGCGAACATGCTTGTGCTTATGGTTTAGTGCTTGTACAGTTGAAGTATAAGAGACAGACTGTACTAAAGAGTGTGCAACAAGAGAATTGCACTACATTGAGAACTTCTATCTATTCTGGAAACGGGAGGACCTGTTTAAGAGAAATGGCCCACACCTATGCAGAGGTGGAGTGAGGGTGCTGACAGAGAACCTGCTCCACGCTCTGAGGCATTGGACTGGGCCTGGACAGACTGGGCCTGGACAGACTGGGCCTGGACAGGGTCCTGAGCAGATAGTTAGAGAAGAGAGGAATGAGAGAAAAATTCCTGCTATAGTTAGAGAAGAGAGGAATGAGAGAAAAATTCCTGCTATAGTTAGAGAAGAGAGGAATGAGAGAAAAATTCCTGCTCCATCAACCAGAGACCGAGCCAAAGTTTCAGCATCAGCAGCACCGCAACCACAGCCTCCACCAAAGGATTTATTAGCAGCCGCTCCACCACCTGCAGCAAAGAATTCAACTCCAACTGCTCCACGATCACCTCCACTACCTCCAGCAAAGGACTCATCTGCAGCAGCACCACAACAATCTTCACCACGGTCCTCATCAAAGGCCTTGGACCCATCTGTGGCGGGCCTGGCAGTATCCCCGCCATCGCCCCTGCCCTCAGAGCAGCCCTGGATCCCCCTGCAACATCTACTCCCACTACAGATTCCTCACTCTCCTTTCCATCTCCACTCTCACCCAGGGTCTTCCCAGCCATCTTGAACATCTGATCAAATCAGGCATTAAGATGGCTCCACTCACGCCTAATTTAGCAAGAGTTCTGATATCAACGATGATGAACTCTCCCCTGACTGTTGCTACAGAGACAAAAATCACCCCACAAAACCCACCCGCCTTTCACCTGGTCCCAAACGCTCACCGGCTCCCACTACACCAACAAAAGTCCCCCCACCTATCCCCCCTCGCCTTTCACCTGGTATCTCCCATAGCTAGGATGCACTGGGTCTCAGCGTTGCGGGACTTATAGTCATATTAAAAATCAAACCAACCCGGGGCCCTGTTGTAAAAACAGCCTCCCCTAGTGCTATTTCTGTAGTAACATCACACAGATGGAAAAAACAAATGCGAGTCAGACTTCCCAATCTGAGAAATTTGATTCATATTCCCTGTAAAAAGATAACGCCCAGTCTCACTGAAACTAGTCTGAAACTTGCTGTACTAAATGTCAGATCCTTATGTAACAAATTTCATTCAATTAATAATTTTATTTCTTCTTATAATCTTGATTTTATGTTTTTAACTGAAACATGGCTTGACAAAAACACAGGAAATTTAGTTCTAATAGAGTCTGCTCCACCCAACTTTATGTTTGAATCTGAAACACGAGAAAACAAAAAGGGAGGAGGTGTGTGTGCTTTTGTTAGAGATGAAATAGTTACCCACAGGTTGTCCTTTGGGTGTTTTCAACATTTGAGTATGTAGCCTTTAAAATTGAGCTAAAACAGTCTCCATCCATTCTCTCATTGTTTTATACAAGCCTCCTCAGCACTGCAAAAGTTTTATTGATGATTTTACTGAGATGCTTTCAGTCGTATGCACAGACTTTGATGGTTTGGTTATAACAGGTGATTTCAATGTTCATGTTGATAATATTTGTGACAGAAACGCTAAAGAGCTTCATGCTGTCCTTGAAACTTTCGGTCTTACTCAGCGCGTGAGTGGCCCCACCCACAGCAGAGGCACACTCTAGATCTTCTAATTACAAAAGGGGTTAATATTTCAAACGTCAATGTGGTCGATGTTGCTCTGTCTGATCATTTCTGTGTCTTCTTTGACCTGTCTGTTTTTCCCAAACACCACCAGCTGGTCCTGCAATTGTCCGGAGGAGACACATAAATGACAGCACGGGAAAACTGTTTATGGAAATGATAAACTTTGAAAATGTCTTCATGTTCTAATGTAAATGATTTGTTTGAACTCTGTTACATCTAGTGTTTTGAATGTTCTCGACACCATTGCCCTATGAAGGCTAAAATTGTTAAAAATAAGCAGAAGGCGCCATGGAGAAATGATGATTCGGTCAGGCACAGAAAAAGGGAGTGCCGTCGGGCCAAACGAAAATGGCGCAAGTCGAAGCTCCAGGTTCAGAAAGAGATTTACAGAGAGAAGTTGTACATGTACAACCTCATTTTATGTAGAACTAGGGAAGGATATTTTTCTGAAATAATTGGAAGCTGCAGTAACAACTCGCGTGTCCTGTTTGCCACAGTAAACAGATTAACAAACCCTCCAGCTCAGCTGCCGTTAGAACTCATTTCCACATCCAAGTGTAATGAGTTTGCATTATTCTTTAATGACAAAGTTCAGGGCATTAAAAATGCTATCAATTCTACAATGCAAAAAATAACCCTCAAACCACCTACACACTTAGAGCTGACTCACTTTGCACCTGTAACTGACAAAACTGTCCAGGAGATCATCACCAGCCTGAGTTCATCTACATGCTGCCTCGATGTGTTACCCACCAGATTTCTAAAGTCTGTGCTGAACAGTTTGTTAGCACCACTCACTCAAATAGTTAACATGTCGCTTCAATCTGGAACATTCCAATGTCTTTGAAAACTGCGGTCATAAAGCCTCTCCTAAAGAAGAGCAGTCTTGATGCCGCAGTACTGAGTAATTACGCGCCCATCTCTAATCTGCCATTTTGGGGCAAAGTCCTTGAAAAGGTTGTTTACCAACAGCTCACTGATTTCCTCTTAATAAACAACTCATTTGATGTTTTCCAGTCAGGTTTTAGACCTCATCACAGCACTGAGACCGCTCTTGTCAAGGTGACAAATGACATCCACCTGAACACTGACGCGGGCAAAGTCTCAGTCTTAATTCTGTTAGATCTGAGTGCTGCTTTTGACACTGTCGATCATGGGATCCTCTTACAGAGACTAGAGGACTGGGTGGGCATCACTGGCACTGCTCTAAACTGGTTAAAGTCCTATCTGGAAGACAGGAAATTCTTTATCGAAATTGGTAACTGTGTCTCAGACCAGATGCCCCTGACCTGTGGGGTGCCCCAAGGGTCAATCCTGGGACCCCTTCTGTTCAACCTCTACATGCTGCCGTTAGGTCAGTTGATACGCAGCGAGAATGTGTCCTATCACAATTACGCAGACGACACTCAGATCTATGTTTCACTGACGGCAGGTGAATATGGACCAGTGGATTCACTCTGTCACTGCATTCAACAGATCAGTGTGTGGATGCAAAACAACTTTCTCCAGCTGAACTCAGACAAGACTGAAATCATCGTCTTTGGCCCACAGAAACAAAGAGAAATTGTTAACTGTCACCTCCAGAGTCTCGCTCTAAAACCTACACATCAAGTTAGAAATCTGGGGGTAAATAATGGACTCAGATTTGAATTTTAACAAGCCACGTCAGATCAATCACATCAGCAGCTTTTTACCATCTAAAAAACATTGCCAAAATCAAAAGTATAGTGTCTAAACCAGACCTGGAGAGACTTATCCATGCGTTTGTCTCTAGTAGATTGGACTACTGTAACGGCCTGCTCACTGGCCTCTCCAGACGAAGCTGTGGAGCGGCTGCAGTGCATCCAGAGCGCCGCTGCTCGGGTCCTGACTAGAACCAGGAAGTACGATCACATTAGTCCTGTGCTCAGGTCTCTGCACTGGCTCCCTGTGGCTCAGAGAATAGACTTCAAAGCAGCTCTGCTTGTATACAAGTCTCTCCATGGCCTAGCACCAAAGTACATCTCGGACATGTTAGTGCCATATGAACCATCTCGGACTCTGAGGACCTCAGGGACCGGCCTCCTGCTGGTGCCCAGAGTCAGGACTAAACATGGGAATCTGCATTTCAGTTTTATGCAGCTAAAATCTGGAACAGTCTTCCTGAGGATGTGAGACAGGCCGCTACTCTGGCAATGTTCAAATCTAAACTAAAAACTGTTTTGTTTGGCTGTGCATATGACTGAAATGCTTTTCTTTGCACTCTTCTCTTTTATGTCTTGAACTAAGATTGTGATTTCTTGCCATGTCTTTGTGATTTTAATGCATTTTTTCCTGTTGTGTGAAGCACTTTGAATTGCCTTGTGTACGAATTGTGCTCTACAAATAAACTTGCCTTGCCTTGCCTTACTGCGGTATACACAGCACACTGCGTGCTGTCAAACTACAAAAAGGCAAACATACGGAAACTCAATGTGGCATATAATGACTGGGATTTTATTGAAAAGGCAGAGATGGGAAAGTGCAAGTCACCTGTTTGTTGTTTGCTGTTTGATGCAGATTCTTCTGTGGGCTTAATGACTGTGAGAACATTATTATCATGAGCTTGACAAATGTCAAACTCTGTGCCCCATGGTAACAGTCTAAACTGTGCAGCTGTTTGCTGTAAATTGGGGTGTGTGGTGTCGGAGGGGTGTTTGTCTAATTGTTTTGTGATGATGATGATGATGATGATGATGATTGCTTTCCCTGAAATGTTCCAAAGAACGGCATTCAACTTATCAACGTTGCACAAATACCAATGTTTTTAATACACAGATCTGACTTGTAACCTGACCTGTTGATGTCTCCTGCTTGTCTTAAGATAAGTTAAATGCTCTACTGTGGAAAATCCTATAACATCTCCACGGAGACAAGCAGATGGCAAACCCTCCACAAGAAAGGTTACATAGAGGACCTTTAAAGTATGACTCCTCATCTAAGATCATGGAATATAATAATGTATCATTTATAGAGAGATTTTAGAAACATTCAAAGTTGCTCACTGTTTATCATCGCCTCCTCGATCACAGCTGGGCCAATGAAAGTGTGTCTTCAAAGTTGCACTCTCATCTCTCTTTGTATCTCTGCTCTCCAAACGCTCCTGGATCTTCCTTTACCTTCGTCAAATCGTTGTACTTTTTAAGGGCAAATACTGTCACCGGATTAAGGGCTGAAATGTCTCCCAGGCTGTATTGATGATAAATAAACCAACCAAAGAATATCACTCGACTCCTTTGTCGATACAAAGCGGTTGGATTGTGGTCTGAGATTGACAGGCGGGTCAACCAGTCAGAGAAAAGCATAGTCATGAACTTCAGCGATCAAAACAAACATGGTGGCTTGTGTGCGAGAAAAAACTTGCATAAAAAAAACAAAATTGTAATCTATTTGTGGCTTCACTAATCTCAATGACATATTTTTGGGTGAATATTCAAATGACTTACCTCATGAGTAATTGGATACTTCAGGCAAAAGCTTTCTGCCTCTAACAGTAGCAGCTCATACACTGGGAAAAGATGAAGCTAGCTCTTTGTGTATTCAGCCCTCAGTCTCCAGATGTCACCGTGGAGAGTGATTGAGATCCATACCAGAAATATCATTTATCATTCAAGCTAGCAGAGTGCACAATGTTCCGACAAGTACTGCAGCCTGGATCATTTAAAGAGGACATGTACCGGTCAATAGGGATTCATTCAAAGCTTTTTTTACTCCTGCTAGTTCATGTGATCATGTGATGTGTGTCTGTGGGGAAGAGCAGGTGCAGCTGCCAAATTTAGCTGTATAAAAGCCTGTAAATGAATGAAAAGTATGCTTGATACGTTTAAAGCCATACTGTGGGACATTCTAGGTAGATCAATATCCCCACCAGAAAAGTTACCTTTAAATATGGTTTTAAAAGTAATAATTCAACCCTGATTTAAGTACAATATTGCGTGCTCCCTCTGCTGGTCATGGACGATAAGCAGCATTAAAATATACCATGAGCAAATGATGTGTTGCTATGACGGTATTTGTACAGGCGAGTAATGTTCTGAAATGATGAAAAGGAGTCAGATGAAGAGGTTTGGACTTAAAGAAGGGTCTGATGTAAAGCCGTTTCCCGCTCTTGAGAAGGTGATGGCTACAGCGTGCAGGATTACTCCAACATCCACAAAAACACAGCATTACAGCACCGTCAGAATCTTCATGGGCCTAGCGGATAATCAAGGTAGACTTTCTTTGCTCAAAATGCTAACCTGCTGCTCAAACAGATGCATAGATCTGCGCGAATCCTGGCAGCTCATTTTGCAGGTTAATTTACCAAAGACGGCAGAATGTGGGATCAAAACTCATAAATGTTCGCTTTTTCAATTTGTCACCTCGTTGTCGCGCTGGATCTTTAATTACGCTAAACCCCACAGAGCCCTGATTGTCAGCTTAGTGCAAGTGAAGTCTTATCCAAATGAATCTGTCCCATGCGGAGATGGATGAAAAGCTTGTGAAGCGTTGAAAATATAACTTTCATCAAATATTCTTTAAAATTTTAATCTACTAGTAAGTAACGCTTGAGATAACTCGTTGATTCACACATTTTAGACATTATTTACCAACAATATGCAACTAACTAACTAATGAACATGGGGACATTACATTCACTATGGCCAGGAAAACTGGATAAGTGGCCTAGTCCAATTCAACCCGACTTTTCAAAATGCACGTAAAAAGTATGATGGAAGTGTCTCGATTTGAATCTTAAACACCCCAATAAGAAGACTGCTCTTAACTACAGTAACTACTTGTCTAACCTTAACTTAAACTCTAACCTGTTTTAACCTACACTGCCTGAGAAATGGATAATTATTGGCTAAAATGTCTGCATGGGCGATTGTCTTTCAGCTGCAACCCAACGGACGCAGTGAGTGGCTTCTCAATTCTGAAACGACCATGTGGAAAGACAAATCCCGTGGTCATGGATGTTTGAGAAGAGAAAACATCCAAGGCGATTGCAGAAACTACTACAGATCAGAACCAGTGAGAGTCTTTGGGATGAGCTGGAGAAGGCTTTGTGCAGTGGTCACTCGCTCCCATCATCAGAACCAGATCTTATCTCATCAAAAAATAATGTAACACTGGGATTACATTTATCTTTTCACATTTCAGAAGCGTATTAAAACAATGCCAGAGAGAATGTGTGCGGTATTCCAATCTTAAGGCGATCCAATTAAATATTAGAGTGCATGAGGTTTTTTTTTGTTTTTTATGGTGACTTTTTTTTGGGTCAAACAGTATAAAATCTGAAGTTTGAATCACTTTGTTGATCTAATGATAAAGGATTTACGTCATGGGGAATATGTATTGAGTGTGTATACTGATTTTTGGCCCCACGGTGTAATTATAAACAACTGACTAAACCCAGAAACAAACCGTCCAAACAAAAGGACTAAACTGAGCGAAAATCTGGATTAAATCAGGATAAAAAGCCTAAATCAAGAACGGACGTGAACCGATAAAGAACCTTCAGCAGGAACACAATTTCCACTACGTCGAATTAAATCAGGACACAGGCTGGATAAAGAAAGCCACACAGCACTAACATTCAGTGCATGACAGTTTGAGAACAAAGATTATAATGAAATGACACAATGTGAGGCGCAAGTTCAAAGCAGTATATTATTAGCCTACATCAAATGTTAAGAGCTTACAATGACGATGTGCCTCAGAGCCAAACACATCAAAACACATTTTAATATGTAATGCTAAAGCACACTTAAACCGTCAACCCAACCCATTAGCAGTTACAAAAGAGAGGTAAATGTTTAACTGACAAACAACCTAAAATACAGGGTTATCATACTTTTACTTCTACTTGAGTACTCTATGTACTGAAGTAAGACATCGGTAGAATGTTTAGTTACTCTTCCCAATGTGAGAAAGTAGTGCTCTAATAGCTTCATGTTGACAATACTAATTGATTTAAACATTTACATTTCCAATGTGACTTAGTTTTTAAAGTTTGAAATGTACTGTTTGGGAATATCAGAATGGTTTGATTAAAAATCACACAATAAAGTGGATATATGAAGCATTCTTTTGGCTTTATTTTCACGTTTTGTATCTTAACATAATGTCTACATTTGGAAAGCATCTTCGTTTCAATTGAATTATTTAGGCATTAGAGCGCCCTCTGCAGCGGGAATGAACAATGACAAAATAACTAAAAGAAGCCCTAAGCCTTAGGGCTTCGTTTAGTTATTTTGTCATTGTTCATTCCTTAGGGCCTAAGGCAACGTGAATGCAATGCTATAGAGCCATGTGTTTGTTGTGAACACAATCTGACCACAGAACAAGTTGATCATGATTTATGGACTTAAAACTACACAGCAGAAGTCCCCATTTACCTCTGAGTATTTGTGTGCACTCAAAAAAGACAAGCGTTTATGAAATAAACCTGAATAAAACTAAATACAATTCCAGTTATGTTATTGACGAGGGAACAACAATAGAACCTCATAAACAACAGCCCAAAAAGTATGCATAATATGTGTCCATTAAGTCCAGACACTTACTCATACAATAATTAGTAGTTTCCCCAATTATTTTAAGTTAAATACATTCAAGTAAAGGTGCTCCTACTTGAGTACATCCTTTTGTCTATTCTACCCACCAGTGACAACAAGTACTCATGGATCAGATACAGAGACCTACCATTCAAAATCTACAGCGGGGACAACATTAGATAGCACTGAGCCAGTTTTTCTCTTAAATTCACTCATTCCTTTAGCTTCAGTGGCTTCCCAAAACCTTCCCATGGTCCGCGCTGCCATCTCAATAGCTGTTTACTCTTGTTATATAACTGTGGCATTTTGTCCGAGTAAACATGCAGAGCTCACGACCCTCACCTCATTCGCAAACCTGATGGTGTGATCATCTCAGCATTACAACCAAATGTTGCCCATTTCCATATTTCATTTCCACCACCGCGACTAATACTGCTTTTACGATGCCACCGGATGTCTCTGTAAAACTTTTGTATCTTAGCGGTGTTGAGCATTCTAACCAGGCTCTATTGTGTTGGCGTGGATGGAGGCGGGGGCCGGCACTAACTAGGAGCCCCACAAAGCTGGCTCTTTCATGGGGATGGGAACGAGTCTCGCCTCTCGCTGAAGATCGCACCCACACAGAGCAGGGGGATGCACAGGCCTGGAAATAATGTCCCTAACGAGTTCCCTGCGAGTGTTGTAACGCGCACATAGAGGAGTCATTAACATGCATTAGGGCCACTGAGAGGGATGTGCACTAAGCTGGAATTGAAGCCGGGGTCGCGGCTGTGGAGTCTGTACGGGCAAAAGTTATGGTAAAATGATTCAAACAGAACGTCTTCGAACTGGCGATGATGCGCCGCGTTGGAAACGGAACAATCCATTATCGTTTGGCTTCTCTTTTTCTTAAAACGAGACGCTGCAGGTACATTTTGGTGGTCGACGTAAAAGCTTTCAACTGGAAAAACCTAAATGTCTAATCTGCACCTAAAGATGTTTTGTTATTTCATTCAATCAACTTTTTGATTAACAATTAGTTGATATCCAATGATAAGATATTCAAGTTTTAACTTAAAAAAACAAAAAAACAATTGCAAAACAATTTTCAGTGAGATCTACTTGACTTTGACCTCTGTAAATGAGTTTGTATTTAATATGTAAACAAAATGAAGCAAGAAATTAAAGCAATTATGCAAACTTGACTTTTAACCATATTATAATTGTTTTTCCCCTTCTCATTAAACCACTTGAGGTTGTATTTAGAGTGATTCATGCATAATTGAGTAATCTTTATATTCTTACGGGCAAGACGGTGAAATGCCTCGAGTGTTCCACAGTATGGCATTAAACGTACGAATGGTGCCATTAGGCCGTGCTAGAGGTCAGGTCTCTGGAGCGGCGAACCAGCTCAGTCACAATGTTTTTGAGCAATAAAAACAGCTGTACTTGAAGATGGATATGTTTTATGTCACACTATGAAACATTACAGGCAAAGCGATATCATTTCCACCAGAAAAAATGACATAGTGCAACTTTAATTATGATTGTTTAAGTGAAACACAGAGATATCTTTATACAAACTTTATTGATCCACGCGGGAAATATAATTTAAGTTCTATATTATACGTTTTCACAGCATGTGTGTAAATTCCGTGCTTGAGTAATGCTGAGTCACATTAGGTATTATTCATGTTACTTAATTAAATAAAGCTCTGTTATGGGACGGGATCAAAGAGACGCGCACCCTGGATTTGCGAGTTTACTGTATCTCTCAAAAAATAAATATAGATCACTGCAGCAAAGCCAACAACAGCACAAAACCACAACACGCTATTGTAAACATTTCCTTGATGTTACTCAAATCATGGTTACTAAAACACACTGCAGTGCCCGCACAAAAACTGCAGATAACATCATTTAACATCATTCTCCTTTTGCTCTTTGCGCCGCAACAGAGCATCCATATTACTCCGCGCTCCCTCCAAACATCCCCAATTTTGAAATTCAGCCCGGGCGACCAACCGAACAAACTGTGGATGAATGAGGAAGAATTTAAATCTCAATGCTCGCCTTCGACTGGAGACACCGAGCTGGCACAGAGACCCTGTGGGGCGAGCCAACGAGAAGCTGCGTGTGCCAAGCCAGTGTGGCGTCCGTAAGAGGACAGAGGAGGCAGGGGGACGGGGAGGAAACGTCCTTCTGTCATTCCAGGGGTTCACTCGATCCAACACATTCCCCTTTCTCTTGATTGCTGAGCGTCAAGGATCCAGGGAAATATTTGAGAAGGATCCGGCCACTAACTAAGAGGTTTTAACGGATTGTGGTGGGATTGTTCTTGCTACCGTTTTGGCGTTTACCCCCAGCTCATGATTAGTGATGTAATGTTATGCAAATCTCATGGTACGATATTGTCACAGTGTTTATTTAACTGTGCTATGTTTGTTGCGATATTGTAGAGAGTCTAGCCTTGGAAAGGTGTGAATCATGTCTGTCTCGTTCCAAACAATGAAGATATGTGTGAAAACAGTTATTTCTTCATGCACTTAAAGGGAGTAAAAGACCATTGTCTATGTATTTCTTTATGTTATTTTGTAGCTGCTGCTGCAACAAAACAAGGCATTTAAGCAAAGAAGCATATTCTTTCATATATTGTGACAGTCCAAGATATCATTGTGAGACTTTTGGCGATATCATATTATTTCGGTTATTGTTACGTCCCTACTCATGACACGAGTTTACAAATTAAGTCCAGTGTCATTCTATACAAGGAAGAGCTTAGACGAACTGTGGTTCTCCTTCACTATGGTGCCATTTCCTCAAGGTCCTTTTTGATTTCTCTTTCCTCATAAGGACTTTTGGATTATTTTCTTACAGAGGAGGGTCTAAAGACAGGAGATGCTCTGGGGCAGTTATGTATTTGCATATTTCCTTGTCTTATTTGGTTAATGTTATTGTTTTTGTTTGATTTTCTAAATGTATTTTGGTTAAATCAATATTTTTTGTAAAGCCCTGCAAAGCAACTACTGTTATGATTTTGGGCTCTATGAAGATAAATTGATTTGAGTCGTTTAACTAGATTTCTGATTCATGAGGAAATTATGGACACGTTCAAAGAAGACATATTATGTTTATCTATTTGTCAGTCTTTTTGGGAGTATATGCTTGTAATAAGTTGGTCGGTTAGATTTTTTTCAACAGCCTATGATGTATCTTGACTTTGAAGAAGATTCTGATTCCCATGACTTTATTAATACCACCAGGAGCAATTAGTTCGAGCAGTAACAAAGCGCATAAAGCAAGCAAAGTTAAGCAATTCTGAACAAAGAGGAGCTTTGAAGTCACACAGCAGTGTAAGTCCAAAAGGCAAATGGCAGGAAGAAAATATTTCAACTTAGTTTTTTAAAAAGGGAACACTATAGTGACCTTAGGGACTCTTTATAATATGACTCAATGAGCTCAGAATCACATTGGCTTTTTTGTGAAATCTATACATTACAGAAGAAAGGCAAGTCTTTCTGCTACTGACTGATTTTTCAAACTTTTAACAATGGAATTAAGGTCGCATTCACAATACAAATTGAAGCGGAGTCAGTTGGATTGGGGACCAAAGGGGCCATATCTTTCTCTGACCAAATGTCTAGAAAAGCACCTCTCCCCTTCGCCTGTAGAGGCACTGTGTACAACAACATCAGCCAAAGGAATGACAAGGAAATGTGAGGAAGAGCCCCGGAGCTCCGCCTGATCCACGTCAAACAATTCAATTCAATTCAATTTATTTTTGTAGCGCCCAAAATCACAACTGTAGTTGCCACGAGGGGCTACAGTGGGTAAAAAAACAAAATAAACAATGTTCATAGGGACTTGGAAATGTCCCTCAGCATCCTGTGTCCTTAGACAGATGTCCCTAGCTCGCCTGTCCTTGCAAACAAACTTGGAGCGGGACTGTAGCAGTGTTTGGATTCATTCTTTGGCTTTTGTGGATCTAACCCACAACCTGCCCCTCATGTGTGACTCATTGTGAGCTGCAGTATAAAACCTTGTAAGTATAATGTAAGGAAACTGTGATATTATATTTTCGCATGATCATCAGTACTCATCAGTAATTATAGCTATAATTATGTCATTTGTCCTGTTATCGATCTCACACAGGAGCTTGTTTGATACTGAGCGTCACGTGTGTCTCAGGGTGGCTCACTTTCTGGTTTTGTTCAGTTCAATCGACCCATACCCACCTTTCCAGCCGGACCAGAGTTCACTTCTTTGGTCCAGATCAGAGTTCGATTGTGCGTTCACAATGACTGAACCGGACCAGCCAGGTCAAAAGTGTATTGTGCATGCACCCTAACTGCTCTTGTCTGTCTGCATTGTTCTCTTGCAGCTATTGTTTTTAGACCCTTTTTCAAGAAATTCAAAAAGCTTGAATCTTTTATAATCTGCAAAACTGTAGCTCATTTTTGGAATGTGCGTCTTATTCCTTGTCGTTACCAGCTCAAACCAGTGCATACAGCACTGTTGTGTCCTTGGGCAAGACACTTCACCCATCTTGCCTAAATATTTTTTTATATACAGAGACAACTTGAAGTAAGAAGTATATTTAACAGTATGTGTTATGTTTTGCAATAAACCCAATCAATCAAAGCAATAACACATTAAAAATTCTATATAATGCCCCAGGGCATTATATGTGGAGCATGCTGAAGTGGCTGTAGTAGTAATAATCATTTCCAAACATGTTCTAAGTCCGCTGGCTGAACAACAGGACCCACTTCGACTAATGCATTGGAGACATGCAGGCTGAGAGTACAATAGTGCAGTAAACAGAGTGATGGGGAGGCTAATGGACACAAGCAGCAGCAGCAGAGGCGACGGCGGCTCCAGTGGGACAGCGCTGAAGTGAAGAGACAGAGCATAAAGGGCTGAGGAGGAGAAGCATTACTGAGCAGAGGTGGACTCACAAAGAGACTCAGGGAAGATGGTTTCAAATGCGTTTGTAATTATATTGGTGATTGTGTAACTTTGCAATATCACAAGTAATAATATTAAGAAATTGACAGTATTGTGATATTCCAAAATAAATTACTGATGAAGGTAAATTTAAGGTAATTTTAAAAATCTTGTTTTTCATTAATACAAATTTGCCTTGAAAAACATGCATTCTTGCAATGAGTTGGGTCACTCCTCCACAGATCTGACCTGTAACTTGGCCTGATGGTATCAACATTCCAGGCAAAGCAATAAAATCTCCATGGAGACAAGCTGGTTGCAAACCCTCCACCAGAAAATCTAGCTAGTGCACTTTTAAATTATATAGTCTTGTCATATTTTATTTATTATATATTTTTTTCCTAGCACTTTCAATCAACCTGTAGTCCACAGAGTTGAGAGCTCCACAAGGATTTTTGTCGGCCCATTGGACGAATAAAGGCTTTATATGCAGTAAATTGTCGAATGCCGGGTTTGAACACAAGCCCGCTCCACATGGGAGGCTTGTGTGCTCTCCACTCCACCACGAGCGGCACTGCATCCACTTTTCCTCCTCTGTGGGCGTGACTATACAAGCAGAGGAATTGAGTAGATGGGGAAGTGAGGGAGCAAGATTTGGCCATGTTCACTCATTTGAAGACAATGAATCGGAAAGCATTTTGAACAAACTAACAGTGACTATCAATAATATACAGTTGATTGTATTGTAAAGCGTATTATTTACTCTCTCCCTTTCAGAAATCAAGGTTTTTTTGGTGGTGGTGTACTGACTTTCAGGGTAATACTGTAATACTGTACGTTATTCATTCTTATTGCTATTCCAGTCTGTGTACGTTATGATTGGAAAAAATGTAAATCATGTCAATAATCCATTCCATTTATATATTGCTTTTTTGGACCCTAAAAGACACTTCACATTTCATTATTTATTAACTCGACACTTGGTGATAAGCTGCTTTTGTAGCCACAACTGCCCTGGGGGAGACTGACAGAAACGAGCCTGCCAATCTGCACCATCTGCCCCTCCCACTACCACCCATAATTTACGCTTACACCACATTGATAGGTAAGGGAGGTAAGGGGAGTGTCTTGCCCAACGACAGTGAGAACCAGCTGCCCGACTGTGGCACCATGTGTTCCCATTCAAGTATTCACCGGGCCCGAACGAGATCGGGTCTCAGGTATGGCCACTTGAATTCCCCAAGTCTGTCCCTACATTTCCCACCACATTCAACAACTTGCCAGAATTGAGACCAGTTTGAGGTGGTCAAACAGATCTCTATATGACATCATGAGAACACTGCTGTTGCCAAATGAACACATGAACCCCATGTGTGAGTTAGTGCAATGGCAGACTCTCTATTAAAATATTCTACTTGGGATGAGCTAGAAAGACCAAATTCCTGAGAAGCTATCCTACTGTTCCCACAAAATATCACACCTTTTATCAAGTTAATTTTTTACTGCCACGACTGCAACTTGTTTTCATGGCACATTTTGGAGGACAACAACGGTCGTAGGGGCTCCTTAAAGTACGGATCCCGGAGTGGAGCCGTGCGTACCAGCAGCGCACTTCCACACCCATGTGCAGCCTCCTGACCTAAATATTCATCCCATACGAGCATCTTCCCCACACATCCAGCACACCCGACTACCGAGCCTTTCACATCAACAACAAAACAAAAGTATAAAGCCCTTTGACTGTCTCCCGCTCGCACTTACGTAACATTTTTTTGGACAGCACGCCAATATTGAGAAGTCAAGAAGACTCACCGTTTAAAGGGTGTCGGTTGATGTTACACAGACTTTATCCTTTCAGCATGGCAAGGAGACACTTTACGCAAACGCAGAAGTGGCCGCGGACACGCTTCAGTTTGTTATTCCAAAAAAAAAAAAGAGAGAATGTATGAAGAAAACGCGGCGTGCTATCCCGTCTTCTCCGTGGATGGACAGCTCCGGTGCTGAATTCCTCCTTCCTGGCTCCTTCTCCTTTGGTTTAGTCTGGCTGCAGCCGGTGCAGAAGAAGCCGAGATCTCTTCGTGTGCGCGCACTCAAGTTAAATCAGCGCTTTTACGAGGAGCATGATGACGGTACCTCCTCCTTGTCCATGCGCGCTGTGTCTGTCCTCTCCAAACCGCTCCGCACACACCACAGCTCTGCACCGTGCTTAGATCGGGCAGGTGGATAACTTGTGTGGCTACTCCGGCTCGGACAGACACTGGCGTTGATAGGACGGGTCGATGGGAACCCGCAGAAGTGAAAATAATGACGTAAAAGGGAGACGTGCGACGCCAACAGCCAATTATGTTCACCAGAGAGGAGCGGAGGGATGACAGTGGGGTTATGTGCACAGGACATGGATACGTGCTGTTTGGAGCACGCATTTTGCATAGTATTGATGTGATTGAAGTCTTCTTATAGATTCTTGTATATATATATATATTGCCATTTGAAAACCACCGTAAGATGCCACTTGGGGCTACCACAAAAAGTTGTGGACAGAGCTGAGGTTCCTTGGACATGAGCAGCACAAGTGTAGAGCAGGAGAAGGGGGTGAGATAACGGGCACAGGCAGAGAGGCAGGGTCATTGGGTTTTCGCAGCTGGACTCATGGAGGTGGATCTTAACCAATTGGAAATCCAGAACAATAATGAAGCTGTAGGTTGGTACAAGTGACACGTGCCATGTGTGAGGAGGCTATAGGACAAGTTGCTGTATGAGGGGAAGTGTCGGGGTCAATATTCATGAATTAAGACACGATATAATGGCGTGAAAATTGTCCCGAGTCGTTGGTGTTTGTCATCTTGCCAATGAAGACTCGTTTTGCATTGAAACTTTTCAAGTCTGGATTTCGGTTATTCTTCACAAAGAGTTTTCTTCTTCACATGGAGACCAACAGGCGGTGGGCCCTCCACCAGAAAAGTTACATACTGCACCTTTAACGAAACCTATCAATAACGTTTAGCACAAACTGTTCTGCGTGATGGACCCCTCTTTGCTTTGCTTCCTGAAACAGTTCAAATGCAGTCTCAATCTCTCAGTTTGACAGCAGCAGAAATATGTTGATGTCTTTTACAAGTCTTAAAATGAAATGTCTTTTAGGTTTTGTTCATGTGACATAACATCCTAAACTTTCTATAGTTTAAAATGAATATGGAGGGCAATTCAATGTTAGAATTTGCTGTTTACTGTCAGATTGCAGATTACAAAACACAAGGTGACAAAACACATTTAAGAGCTAATATAATCCAAAATGAAGCATAATATGTCTTCTTCAGGAGATCTAATATCATTTTATTCCTGCTAAAAATGATCAACACATTCATGTAGTATTGTTGTGTGGACAGCCATTTTGTAATTTACAACACAGTTTTCTCTCATTGACTAGCAGGCTCTGAATGAAACACTATCTGAAATAGCAGCTGCAGCGGAAACCTGCCTCTACTGGCAAGGGCTTTAGAAGAGGGGCTTCAGGGTTAATTAATTAGACAAGGGGTGACAAGAGCATTCAAGCCCAGTGCTAACAATGACCACTCAAAGCCTCACTGAAGACTGGAGGGAGGTGACGTTTCTCTGCTCTTCTCAGATACACCAGGGACTGAATCCAAACCTGACATCCGCCCATCTCAGCCTACCTACAGGCTGCAATGAAGGGAAAAGTCATTAGATTGTCTACTTAGCGACAATCTTCAAGAAATTACACAATGTTATTCCAACAAATCAAGCCCAGTGGTGCATTTGGGAACAATTTCATACTTAATGCTGCTGTTGTTGTTGTTGTTGTTAATGTGAGTGCTGCTTGCCAAGCATAGTCAGGAGCTGAAACAGAACATTCATTAAAAGTGTGCTTACAATACTGTTTTACAAAATTGCTTGTCTTGCAAATACAAATTAAATCATTTGAAATAAACACTGCAACATTGTGCAGATGTAACGACCATAAATGTGGGTAGGTAAGAGAGACTTATAGAGAGACTAATATATAATTATACAATCATGTGATCCCATTGTAAGCATATAAATAAACTAAGTATAGCTTCCTCTACAGGTCATTAGAAGACTGAATATGTTTTTGCTTGTGTTAAAAACATGTTGCCTCAACCAAAAGCACCAACATAATGGACCAACAATGCATTAAAAAGTCATAATAATGAAGACGCCATCATCAGATTGACTTATAATTGTTGTGTAGTCTGAGAGGCTCTGACATCTCATTTAGAGGCCTGATGAAAATCCGGCAGCTGCAGGCCAAACCCCCACACAATCTTCTCATTAGCTCCTTCCGTTCTTCCTCCACAATTACCACACAACTGCCTCCCCCAAGTCACCAACTCGGATAACAAGTCAAATAGTTCATAATGTGTTGCATGGGACAAAAAACAACTGTATTCCAAACAAAATGCTACTTACAAACAAAATCTGTTTTCCCATGGGGACATTACAGCATACTTTACGTTACCTTATAGAGGTTTACCACTTGCTTGTCTACATAGAGATGATATTACTTTGCCAGGAATGTTCCACATTATGGCAAAAAGTCTGATCAGATTTGTGGACAAACAACCTTGCTCACATTACAAATGTTACAAATGTATGGTTTTCAAAACATTTTAGCACAATTAAAACCTGGAGTTTAATTCCCAAATTAATACAGGAAATATACAGTTCAGAACTTTTATGTTTACTTTTTCATTTTTTCTAGGGATGGGCTGAGACACGACACAAGATGCGAACAAACACAAGATTGTGTCCCTGAATACAATACAGACAACTGTAAGGTTTGCACCCTCTCAGGAGAATCAGAGGCTTCAGTCTGTAATGTCGAGCGATAAGGCCTACATCACGGTTAGCATTCTCTAGCTCCCAAAGGTGCTCCGTGTAGCTGTATTTTCCTCCACTTCCTCTCCCTTTCTCTTTCTCTTCTCCAAAAGGGTTCATGGTATTCTGAACGTGAGAGCACATAGTGATTTTGTTTCTAGCTATGATTAGAAAATATGTAATGGTCTCATAAAGGTCAAGTTTTATTGACTCCAGCAAAACTTCTGGAGCAAGTTGTTAGTTATTTCAGAACACTTGCTTGGGATCCATAATAGACAATCCAAATCCTTACAAAGACTGAGTCCGGTCGCCACTCCCTTCGCCACGCCTCGAGGCAAACTCTGACGGAATTGTGTTCATTTAGAGCTAAATCAAACTACTTTCATCTCAGATTAAAGAGTTTTGTGCTTCACTCATTGATTCCACTGAAATACATCATTTCTTTCAGTCCTATGTGATTTTTTTGCTTTCTTTCCCCCCCATTAAGCAGCCATCTTTATTTTGATACAGACAAACCTTGTGTGTCCCTGATTGACCAATCCACCTGTCCATCACGCCCATCTGAACTCGCAGAGATGAAAATGGTGACCAAAATGATATCGACCTGTGTGAAAAATACTGAGAGATATAATTCTGGACTCACCCGGAACACACCCATCCACTTACCACTATCACGATCAACTTCCCAGCACTCACTTTCTGTTCGAAATTGTAACTGTTACACACATAATTTGTATGTAAATCATGCAAGGGGCAGTTTGGATTTCAGCCTAAATGTGTTTTATGTCAGTACGTACAAACATTTCAGCTTTCTCCTGAACAACATCAGTCTTTTTATTGTGTTACGAACCTGGATCAGAGGGATACAGCATTTATTTCTAGGCAGAAACAAAACAAAACATATGCAGGAGCACGGAGAGAGAGGGGAGTGAGGGGAGAGGCCATCGGGACATCTGGGACGGTCCAGTCTTATACACCCAGGGGACTGGGACGCCTAGAGGCCGTCACAGATGTCATAACTGTCTCATGATTAGCAACGTTTGCTTTTGTTAAAATATTGCATTGATGCATTAGGTTTTAACTCACCAACGCGGAGTCCAGAACACCATGACGTCCAGTTACACCACGGAGTAACCTGCACGCGACCTTGTAGCTACCTGCATCTGAGGCCAGTCTTTTCTCTTATCTCATATACATTGAAGGGCAACGTTTGATGTGATCATGAGATTGAAGGCCACAGTGATATGATGCATCGAGTCACCTTGTGGACTCTCTGCCCTCCTTAAAACAGCACAAACATGCATAATAAATGGAATGTACATGTGTGTCTTTTATCACACATGTACTGTCCTCCTAAAGGTATATAAATAAAAAGGGTAAACATTTTAGATTATTTATTGTGATATTTATTGTATTGCGTTTGTACTTTGTGCTTCTGAATAATAATAATAATAATACCAGTAAGTAATTGCAAAAAATAATCTAAAATTATTCAGAATCAGAATCAGAAAGAGTTTATTGCATTTGTCAATGAACAAAATTCACAAACATAGGAACTTGTCTCGGCCTTAAGGTGCAACATAAAACACTGAGTAATAATAAAACAACATATATTCAATCAAAAAAGGGCATGCATTAGGAAACAATTTTTTTAAATTACTATACAATAAAAATAAAAATAGGCATTTCTATGTACACAAGTTTACAGTTATGTTTAAAGTTGTAGTGCAGAAAGTGACAGTGCAGTGAGTGATTGAATATTGCAGTTAAAGTGACAGGTGTTTTGAAGTGTTTTGAAGTTTTGAAGTGTTCATGAGTGATTGTCACTGAGTGATAAAAAATCGCAGTTGCAAATAACAATTAAAAACTTTATAATACATTTTTGGAATGTTGAAAAGTACTTAAAAGGTGTCAATAAACAGGGAACAAAAACCAACGAATTGTGCTTCATATAAAATCACAACAATGTTTTTTTTCTGTTAGAAGTAAAAGTATGTATTATTTATTTGACAGGGACAGATACAACAAACATAGATTAACAGTAATCTGATGCAGGTAACACACTGTTTATAGCCATGGCTAATTTGCAACACTTGACCCTTGACAGATCAGATTTCACTAAATGCTATATTTGACATGAATTTAAAAAAGCAATAAATACAGTGGATATATTAAAAACACCAAATATATAATACGACAGTAATAAACACACATCCACACACTTATGCTCTGTCACTTTACGCACACAGACACAATTCACACATGATCACACTGTTGGGTGAGCCAGGACTTTTGAATGTGGAGAGTCCAGTTATAGTCTTTATGTGAGCAGGTAATACGTTCAAAAGGTCAGCTCCTGTCACAGAGAAGGCAGTCCAAGCAAAGGAGGTTTTACAGACCAATGTGTGGTGGCTCTTGTGGACACTAGATTTACAAACCTTCTGAGTTTTACATAGTTTACGTTACAAAAATTCCTAAAGTTTAATGTTTTAAATTTTGATCCAATTAAACAATGGTGAAATCTGATAGGCTTTTTAATCTAGATTTTTTTGATCAGCACAGTTGTAGAGGCGCTGGAGAGGCTTTAGAGTGGTTGGGACTAGCATTTGCTCCAATGAAAACCCTTGTATATCCAGTGTGTGGTATGCTTTTATTACATTGAAACCATTAAAATCTTTATCACTGAAAGTAAATTCACGTGGCGCAAGTACTTCCCGCAACAAAGTAGGTTAAACAGGAGTAAACTGTTTTTTTTCACTACAGCTGCATTATATTGAAAAGTTCATTTGCACAGTACTTATTGCACCTTTAATAGACATTTAATTACAGTTTATTGAAGTTAAACACTTTGGTGAAGAAATGAAGCGTGCATTTGTGAGGCATACTCATCCACATGTTTTCCTTTTCCCCAAGAGGCACGTGATTTGAACAAAAAAGAAAAGTTCTGAAAGTAAACATTTGTCAGTGAATGGGATTTGGCAGCGCACCAGAGCAGATGTTTATTTGTTGAGGCTCTCTACTCCATTGTTGTCCCAGTGTAAAGGGAACGTGAACTGTATTTGATCTTATAAAAGTCCCTGACATTTACTCATAAACTGGCCCAAAATCCTTTTCCAAATGCCAAGTACATTTTATCTCTCTAACCTGATTTGTTCATCTTACAACACATGTGCATGAGATCATCAAAGCTAACAACTTTGATTAAAAAATAATAACAATAATTAGAAAACAAGAATAGAGAGGGAGTGAGATTTCATTTTTAGCAGAGCTTTATTAGTTACTAGATACAAAAAATAGTAAAGAACTAGATAGATAGATGTATTGATTGGACCCAGTTCTGTACTGCAGCTGGAGCTTACTGTGCGTGTATTTAGGTGAAGTGAACAAGAGTACACAATCAGTTCTGCAAAATCTTGAAAATTAAATCCACAATCTGGAAGATGAGTGTCAAGGCAAGTCACTCGACTAAACTATTTCAAAAGTAAGGAAATAACCAACTTTGTAGAGAGACTTTGTAGGAGCCCTTTCAAGAGCACTTTTGCAGCTTTCTAATAAATATTCTCAAATATGACCTTTACAAAACTACTTTTGCTCTCAATCCTTAATATTAAATTTCCCTCAAACCCTCTTTTTAATAAATCTACCTTTGCACGCCATCGCTTCGCTGTAAAATGATGTAATTAAAAGCAGGTGTGCGTTGAACATATCCGCTGGAGGATGGAAGCTGAGAGAGAGGAGCTTTCTTAGCTGCAAAACTGTTAACAGGATTTTCAATTTCAGAGTCATTTGTAATGGTGTAACGCGACAGAGAAACCACTCCGGTCACTGTCCTCCCTTCCCTGTGAAGTAAATCCCGCTATTTGTATTGATCCATCCTTCTATCCGGACTTAAGTGACCAGGGAGAAAGAGTCGCCCGTCTTGTTGTTTTGCTCCTTCAATTGTTCATGTTGTTTGCTGGTTGGCTGACTGCAGTGATGATACATTAGATGGATTCTGGTCATATCGCACTTGTTCTTGCATTAATGGGATTTTTCATGACAGTTGCTAGAATATATAGGTGATTTGGTACTATGAACCTCTAAGGCTGAAGATGAAGTGCATTGTTAAAGGTCGCTCACGGCGCTGTCTCTTGGGTGTAAACAACATAAAAACCTGGACTTGCAGGAGTCCATTTTTTAAAGCACATTTTCCAAAGAAATGTGCTGTAATATTCAAATCTACATAAATACAGCCAGTGTTGTATTTGTTTCTGTATTGTAAAGTGTATTCAATTCTCTTCGACACCAAGCCAATAGGCACATCAAGTGTTGTTCTTTTGCATTTTTAGAATCACCAGTGTTTTAGTCAAAGCTAGTTCCTGATTCAATGTAAAATATGAACGAGCAATTAAAACAAATAAGTACCGAAAATTAACTGTAAATTCAAATGATGTTTGTTGAATGCTGAATTACTAAGCTTTCAGTGATCTGTCAACGTTGCTGCGTGCTGTCCGTCCATTTCTCATAATGGTCTAAAGGTGTACTGTGTAACATTTCTAGTGGAGGGTCCCCTGCTTATCGTCTTGGAGATGTTATTCCTTTGCCTATAATACTCTTGCAGTTTTTTCATTTGTGATTGTTTTTATTGCTCATAAAAACTTTGTAAAACATGCAGGGTCAGGGTTGTCTCTCCACAGATCTGACATGTAAATTGGCTCCATAGCAACTGATATGCTTAATACCAAACTGTGACATTCCAGTTAAAAAAAATAACCTCTATGGAGGCTAGTGATGGGCAGATTGATGCCAAATCTTGATATATCGTCACTGACAAAAGTATCGAAAAGTATTGATACTCGTGCAAAAATATCAATACTTAAATTTCTCAGAAAAAAACCTCAGTTCTTTAGTAAATTTTGTTAAGATTTTTGCATTACATTGTTCATATTTCCGGTTTTCTGCACATATATTTATCGGTATTGGATCAATATCAATAATATATTTTCCATGACGGTCCAGACTACTTTAGAAAATCAAGTACCCCAAATGTAATAAGTTAATCTTGGCATTCTCCAAATTTACCAGCTATAAGATAAAAAGCTTGGTTATGTCACCTGGTTTCCTTGGAATATTACTTGGTATCGGATCGAATCAAACATCAGTGGTATTCATCCATTGCCCATCACTAATTGAGACCCTCCATCAGAAGTTACATCGTGCACCTTTTAAGGCAAATTGTACTGACCTGTACAGCGGTGTCATGAAAGAGCTAAGAAAATAGCTCCAGAAGCTAATGGAAGCTAATGGAAAAGTATCATTAAAATTCACAGCGCTAACTTCAGATCTGTTGGACATCAAAACTGCAGTTGAAAGCTTGACCAAACTAGTTCTCACCGCGCAATGAAAGGGGGCTTTTACGGCCATTTTAATTGTGGCCTCCTCACATCAAAGCACGGGGCACATATTGTATGCATGGTTCATATCCCCATTAACCACTGACAGGGCCAATTATCGATTATGCATCTCGTTTCACTTGTCAACGCTGATTTTATATTTCAACGTGCTGCCTGGGTCGGTTAGCTAATTGACACGGCAACAGAATACATTGCATTGATGGAGGGGAAAAAACGCAACATGTGTCAGAGTTGACGCCTCCTTTCGGGGCTAAAATCGTGCTACGTGGTTGATGTTATGTGCTACAATCACCTTGAACGTTGAAGGTTAGCTTGACATGCCGCAGGGTGCGTCATCAAAAGTAACCACATATCAATAATGTGGCCCGTTATGTAGAGTCCCACCAGGCCTGCTGTCAGAATTGAAGTTAAAAATAGCATAATGTCTCCTGCCAACTCTGTCCTTGTCGTCAATGGAGAAGGTGTACTTTCCATCGTTTGAATTAACACAGATGAGCTGTTTGTTGTGCTGGGGGGCTTGATGCCGTCAAAGCTGAAAGGTGAGCTTTCGACTTTGGCAACAGGAATGAGAGATTTGACGAGTAGTCAACAGGCCCGCGGTCATGGAAAAGATGTCAATGTGTTTGGGAAGGGTCAAATCATTGTCATCAAGCAGAAGAAAAGCGACTAAGGTGAAGCAGAAACTAATCTAATACAGATATGAACCTCAGTGAGAGTGTTTGGGATGAGCTGGAGAAGGCTTTGTGCAGTGGTCACTCTCTCCCATCATCAATGCAAGATCATTTATTCTTTCATTCATTCATTTTCTATTGCTTGTTCCCGTTGGGGGTCGCGGGTGACTGGAGCCTATCCCAGTGACTTTGGGCCTTAGGCGGGGTACTCCTTACACAGGGGCCAGCTCGTTGCAGGATTAACACACAAACAATCATTCACTCTCACATTCATTCACTCGGGTCAATTTTACAGTTGCCAATTTGACCTAACACATGTATGTGTTTGGACGGTGGGAGGAATCCGGAGAACGTGGAGAGAACCCACGGTAAGAGGACATGCAGACTCAACCCAGAGAGATCATGCAATGTCGGTCTGGCCCGGGAATCGAACCCATGATTTCTTATTGGTAGGCGAGAACCAGCGTGCGCCCATACAAGATCAATTGTTGAAAAATAATGTAACATGGGATGAAATAAATCTTTTAATATTGCAGAAGCTCTTTGAATATATATATATATATATATATATATATATATATATATATATATATATATATATATGTGTGTGTGTGTGTGTGTGTGTGATATATGTGTGTGTGTGTGTGTGTGTGTGTGTGTGTGTGTGTGTGTGTGTATATATATATATATATATATATATATATATATATATTCAATGAGCTTCTATACATAAATACATATATATAAAGGTTGGCAAAGTAAAGTTTATACTGCTGTATAAATATGTTTAATACTATGCAACATTCCAGGCAAAACAATAACATCCGCTTGAACACAGGCTTTGCGTAGGCTGTTTTGAATCTTACTTTATTGTTACACTTTCTGCCTTTCAGTCTGTTGGTTTAAGATGCCTCTCTGCAGTCCTCTCATGAAGTCCTTCAGTAAACATCTCTTACATTCTTGTAGCAAGTGGCCGTTGCCCAGCGCACCTCGCACACATGATTCATTAGGCTGTACGGTGTTTGCAGGATGCGGGGGTTGAAGTACCATTCGTTAGTTTCCTGCATTAGCGTAATGTGTTCCTCTCTACTCAATTGCCCTTCCTCTCAACCCTTCTGCCAGCTCCATCACCTCCAGTAGCGCTTCAACAGATCAAGGAGTTCTGAACTGTATTAGATACAGAAAGTAAAGTGCCTGAAAAGTGGGAGTGAAAGATTTCTCTGACTTTTTGTTTTGGAAAAGACACTTATTTGAGGAGTGTCTTTGAAGGTTGTCTATTTTGCCAAATATATTTTATTTTGTTTACTGGTTTAGACCTTGTTTGATTTGGCTTTAGACCTGGTTTGGTCCTGCCTGTGCACCTGTCCATCCGTGGGAGTCGGATCTCTCCTTCACTGTGGAACTCCTCAAGGTTTCTACTTATTCCAAAAGAGGTTTGGTAGTTTTCCCTTGCCGAGAAGGAGGCTGTAAAGACAGGGGATGTGGGACATTTTCTAATTTCCTATAAATTGTTTAATATTTTTTTCTCTGTCACCCTTCAAGGCAGCTTCTGTTGTGATTTTGGGTGTTACAAAAATAAATTGAATTGAATTTAATTGGTTTAGACCTTTAATTAGGTTTGTTCTGTCTGGCTTTAGTGCTCGTTTGTACCAGTCTTTGCAAAGTCAGTAAAGCCTTTTGGAGTTTATTTTCCACACTTTCATTTCCTAATATAGCAGTTGTCGTTATTGAAACAGATGTAGTGGGGATGTTTTGTGAGACACCAAATTGTGTTAAAGTGGTGGAACATTGTGCACTTATCCGGCCAAGAGGCCATGGCCCTTTGTAAAATCTGTCTCAATAGTCCTGTAAAAAGGCTTTTCTTCACTGCTATGCTGATAAATGACCCATGGAGCACAACTTGTCTGGATGTTACATTTTGTTTATATTATGAACATATAATAATAATAATTATTAATTATAATTTGAACATTTTAATGCATTATATCTGATATTTTCCAAAGATAGAACTAAAACATACCTGAAGAGTATACCTGCGGTGCAAACATCTTTGGGTGCTTATAGACATTCTCACAGTGGGAGAGGAACCTTACTTTGAGTTGACAGTCTCTCCTCTCTTGGTTACTGGATGACCACTCCAGTCTCAGGGCAGCGTTGTATTTTGGGCAGAAGCGCTCAAATAAACCAAGACAAACCTAACGCATGCGGTTGTGACACTTTGCCCAATCAGCTTGAAGACTTAAACGAATTACGTTTAACGGGGACTGTTCCAGACAAATTATGTGTGAACTCAAATCAAGAGTGCGCGACAGAGGAACTGATACACTGCAAAATATTTTATTCAAGTAGTCACAATCTATTCAACTCAAAGCTGAAATTTTGTAAGAGTAAATGTGAAACAAAACGAACAACGAGACATGATCAAACTCCCGCTTTGGATCTCATCAGGAAATGTGGCACAGTGACTCTCAGCATCTGTGTGCACAATAACAACATATGTCTCGCAGCTGGAGGCTCTGCAGACGGCTCCGCACAACTCACAGCAGCACAGACCGCGCAACTGCAATAAAAAACCATTCTGTTCACTGAAAATGTGTGCATAGATTTTGTGGATTAAATATGTGTGCAATGACATTATGCCACACCCGGAGCATATGTCAGCGATAAGTGATTGTTGCCTGGTAACTAGCCATTAGAGTAAGAATAAGACGGTGCACACACTTTGATCCAAGATGGCGCCGCAGACGGATGCCCTGGCCTTTAGGTGCTCTGCTCAGTGTTTTATGTTGCACCTTAAGGACGAGATAAGTTCCTATGTTTGTGAATTTTGTTCATTGACAATGGCAATAAACTCTTTCTGATTCTGATTCTGATTCTGACACTTTGACGAGAAGAAAGGTTTACGCAGCTGTTGGTTTGTTGTTGATTAGTCATTATTTACATTATTTATTTATTTGAGCCTTATTATTATACATATATATTTTTTAAATGTTTTGGAGACTTAGCACAACTTAATCACAAAAATCCAGGGTTGACAGAGTAAGAAGTTGTGAGCCCGCACCCAGAAACGCTTAGTCTATCCGGGTAAGAGAAACGTATCCAAAGTCCTTATTTATATTCAGTCACGGCTCCAAACCTTATATACCTTAGATAATTACAAACATTGGTCGCAATTTCTTCTTACTTCACGCTGACGCACTGATTCCTACCTGCTACCAGCGAGAGTAGCGGCCGATGATGTCATGAGGACTGGTGCGGATTTTCTCCTGACCAGCAAATCTTCCAGACCAATGAGCAAACGCCCTTAGAAATGCACACAACATATAGAATTCTGCATATTGGCACATCAGATCACAATTTGGTGTGGTAACATTACCGTGTGGGGCTGCCGTATTATGAATAATCGCAATTTTTAATGGTCAAGACTGAACTGAATGAAATCTTAATTCGATTGCTTATTAAATGGGGCCAAATTGATTATTGAATCTTACGTCTGCTCACCTGTTAAGTGTATCAATTGTCTCTTGTAAACCTGTAAAAGATTGTACGTAAGTAAGAAAAAGTATTCACGCTAATGAGCTACAGTAAAGATCTGACTCAGCCATGCTCGTCTAATCAATTACAGATTTAAAGATCCTGTAAGAGGACAGAGAGAGACTGGAGTGAAAAGCGAACATGGCAGACCCTCCACCAGAAAAGCTGCATAGTGCACCTTTAAATCACAATAGAGCTTTTGTGTTATTGCTGTAATAAAGCAAACATGGGGCGACTTGGATTCTTGTTTTGTTTGGACTCCGGTGCCATGGTTTTTTCCAGTGAATCAGTTCTGTTAGCAGAGGATTGAGATATATTGAGCTGTGTGTGCGAGCGACCGAGGGAGGCATCTGGACTATGTTTGCCGTTTTATTTTCGGTTTCTGTGCCTGTGATGCAAGAGCCGCGAAGGAAACGCGTAGTTACCCCAGAGGAGAGCAAGGAACAGCTGAGGCTACAGCAGAGGATTACCTGGCAGCTGGAGGAGAGAGTAGCACAGTAATTAGAAAAAGTTTTCAGCAAGAATATAGATCTTGACTAAAATGTCATGTATGCTACAGCGACTTGTTTGTGCTTTTACGTTATAATCAAGTAGCCAAATTGTCTACAAAGTCTGCTCCGAAGAGTACAGTTACTTCAAAATAATATGGCTAGAAGTACAAAGTATTAAAAAAGTAGTAAATTAATTAAATCAGCCTGCCCAGGGACGACAGGTAGCACTTGAGCGACACCCTGGAACAATGCTCCAGTTAAGGTTAATGTATTCTGTTATATTGTATGCCTCATTAAATAAAGAAACGAAAATTAAATGAACTCATTTTGGACATGTTAGGGCCATTTCTTCATAGTTTTGTGTCAAACACAATCCATCAGCAGAAAATTTAACTAATCCATGTTTTCCTAACCCTTTAGTTATTGAAATGCCTTCACCTTGTAGTGTTGCCAATCCCTAGTCTGGCGCTAAACAAGAAGTGGGTTAGCCCACCTTCCAGTTCACTAAAATAAAATGTAGATATGTTTTACTTTCTCTCCAGAATAAAACAGTGCGCCATATAAATGTTATGGCTGGTGTGACTATTGCTGTGTCTCAATTCTGGGTCTGCGTGCTCCGAAGGACCCAGCCGACGGAGGCTGGTCTTCCAAGTAGCCTCCGTGGACCGCAAAGGCTGTGCCGAAATGGGACAAGCCTTGCCCGCAGAGCCTCTCCGTCACATAGCAACCAAGAATCGCTGCTTATGCTAACGCCATGCAAATTATGCACATGGAAGTATTAAAAAGAGCACACACAAAGGATAAAATATTCGGACTTTGAGCCCATGAGATTATAGTTCATCTCACCCAAATCTTTTGTCTAAAACAAAACATGTTCAGCTCTTGTAAAATAATAATTATCAATAGTAATTGGTGGGAGTAAAAATGATTTGTCTTAATTATGGTTTATGTCGACTGCCATGAGTGAGACGTTGTGAACATGACAAACAAGATATATATATATATGGCTTCACGCCTCTTCTGAGCCTTGGTATTTTCCAGTTTCTCATGTTCCTTTTTCCTGACCATCACCTTGTATCGCCATCGTCAACCACAACGGCTTTTCCTCTGCTGTTATCCACCACCACAATGTCTGGTTGGTTTGCCATTACATTCTGTCAGTCTGTATCTGGAAGTCCCACAGGATCTTGGTCGGTCCTTCTCTAACCTTTGGAGTTTCCCACTTTGACCTCAGGGTTTCCAGTCCATTACTTCGCACAGATTGTTCCTGTACACTATGCCAGCCACTTGGTTATGACGCGCCATGTATGCTTTTCCTGCCAGCATCTTACACCCTGCAGTTCTGTGCTGGATTGTCTCGGGGGCCCCTTTTGCACAACCTACACCTTGGGTCTTGTCTGGTGTGGTACATCTGGGCCTCTATTGCTCTGGTGCTCAGGGCCTGTTTCCTGTGCAGTCATAACGAGTACCTCTGTGTGTCCTTCAGACCGGCCGCTTTAGTCATTGGTAGGATTTCTTGATATAAGCCACTTCAGTTATGTTCGGTGGTACATCCCATGTAGGGGCTTGTCCTCCCATGATGGTCCCTCCTCCACACCCCATCCTCTGTTCCCATTGCCTGAGACATTCTCTGAGCATATCGGCTGTTGGGGCTTGTCCTTGAATGTACTTGTGGATCTTGGATGTTTCATCCTGGATAGTGGCTCTCACGATCACTGGCAGGGCGTAGCTGTTTATTGCCCTTGACTTGTTCTTGCCATTGAGCTGGCTTCTTAGAACTTGCCTTACTTGTTATGCAGTAGTTTTGGCTGTTGCCGGCATTTCCTTTACCATTTGCCTTTCGTATTGCCATGGTACTTTGTCACCCATTCCTCAATGTCTGCATGTTCCTTCTCGATACATATATATACATATACATATATATACTAATATACATATACAATATATATACATAAATATAAATAAATATATTTATTATATATATATATATTATATTATATATATAAGGTTCTTAAATCGACATATTACCTTTCATGATATTCCCTTGTCCCATTCCTGAAATTAAGACTGCATATTTCATTACTTTTGTTGAAACTTCTAGATATCTATTGAGAGTTTAACCGGAACATTGGGTAATTATATATATTTTACAAAGAGCTGAACCATAATATATTTTTGTTTTAGACAAAAATTGGGTGAGATGATACTATAATCTCTTGGGTCACTGTCAAGACATTTAATCATTGGTGCATGCTTTTCAATACCAATCCATGTGGCGTTAATTTGGCGTGGGCGTTGTATGAGCACGGTCTTGGTTGCTAGTGACGAGAGCGCTCCGTTGGCTAGGCCGTACACCATTTCGGCCTTTGCCGTCCATGGAGCCTACTCGGCCTCCGTCCGACTGGGTCCTTGCGAACATGCAGACACGGAATTGAGCACACAAGTGAACACGCCCCGTTCTCTTGGTCCGCCACCACGCAGCCGTATTAGTGGCGGATCCTACATCAGTCTCACATCTTCAAGTACCGCACTCTGCCACAAGACTTTGCCAGACCTTGTTTCACAGTCGGGTAGATCTAGCTCCTGATTCTCTTCTTATTAGAATTTTTTCATATTGCATTTTGCACTTACCTGATTTTTTTTCATGTCCAGTGTCCGAGGCTCACACGCCAGCCTCGATCGCAGATAACCTCCTTTTTCCAGGACAGTGCCAGCCAGCCGTGTGCCCTGAATACACTTACAACCTTTGTTTCCTCTCTCAGCCGTGATAATTTTTGGGTTCCCGTCTGTGGCATGGTGTTTTTTAAGAGATAAGATTAACAAAAATCATAAAGTAAACATCACATCTGAAAACACTGAAGACTAATGATATACACTTGGATGTGATGGAAAAACATCTCTAAAGGTTTATCAAGAAACAAAGAATTACGGCACAGACATGTAATTTATCAGGCAGTGACGCTAACAGTATGGGTCCAGGTTTCTGAACGCGGGGTGACCAGTCTATGATTGTCACGAAGCATAAGGCAAATTGATATTTTGCCATAACAACATTGTAAAATATAGGGACCATCCTTGAGTAGGAGTAAATATGGTGTATAAAAAATTGCTAATTGAACAGTGCACTTTGTATTTATTATAGATGTTTTCTAATCAAACAAAGAGCTTCATCCAGGTTTCATTCACATTCACAAGCAGTTTTTGGTCAGCATTTTTTCTGTGCTTGCAAAGATTTCACTCCGCTGCCTACTAAATGGTCGGTGTATCTCAGCCCCCCAGTGCTGGCACTCCTGATATTTTTACTGCTTGTATTGTTTGTCAGGTTAATTTCAGTCCAAACGGCTCTGCTCTGCGCTTTTTCTATTTGATCGTCCCTGTCCAGATTCAATGTCATGTTTGATAGCTTCTCCTGCTGCAGATGGAAGATAGTGCTCTCATGGGCTCCATGCAGCAGAGACTGTGAAATCAATAAGCAGCAGTGTATACAGCTTCCCTGGAGATGTGTTCAAAAACATCCAGAAAATATTCCGGTGCCTGTTTGCGGTGTTCTGTGTGCCAGCTAATGATGAATGGCATTATTTATCGATGGCTCCAGTCTCTTTGATTCAACTTAGACAGCTTGTCGCAGCATAGAGGCATTCATGAAAGCTAATTAAATAGTTTGGCCTGTTGAGGTTTTCTCTTCAGTCCAGTTATTCACATCCTTTATAGCTAGAAATCCAAAAGAGTAACTCTTCTGGCTGTTCTGAAGTCGTAAATTTTCAAAATGAAGGCTCTGAATGTTTTCCAAACTTTATTAACTAGATTGTATTTTACTATTATTGTTCATTCACGAAAAGCAAATTCTTAGTTTGTGAATCTTGTTCGCTGACAATGCAATACACGTTTTCTGATTCTGTTTTTCAGTTTTAGTTTTAGCATCCGAGCTCACCCGTCAGCGGGCAAGTTTGCGCCGTCTCTTGCCGTGGATTAAAAATAGCTATAACAAACTTAAGTCCTAATAAGATAGGAGCTCTCCTTCAGCAACAGCCATCACTGTCAAGCTCAGCACGTGACTCAAAGCGTTGAAATACTGACTGCGCCACTATAAATCTCAAAAAAACACTTTAAAGGATGGACTGACAGTGACTTATAAACCTTGGGAAAAGTAGGAAACATCTACATTTCCTGCATCTCAGAGTTCAGACCTGTGAGATAGTGATTGATTTTTAAAAAGCTCAAATCACAAAGTGGTATGGAGCAGTGACTCAGCATAAGTCCCTGGCGCACAATCACTGACTCTTTGATGCCAACTGTGAGGCAGGAAACTTTAATGTGGACAAGACTCGTATGTCTTTGTGCTATTCTGCTTTCATTGAGTCCATCTTAGACTTCTGTATGTCGTCTTGTTTTGGAAGCATGGAGTCTATTTACCTTAATCACATCGCTAAAATAATGATATAACGTAACAATAATAATTACAACACAATTTCACAAAAACGTAGCGTGAACACAATTTAATATTTCAGATTTTAATAACTATTTTGCGTATTAATCCCCAGTTTGTTTATAATGGAAGAGTTCATTAGCAAAAACAGACAAGTGACATTCAAAAAAAATCCTTGCTTGGCTTTCAATTTACTCTCCTCAACTATACTGTTAGTGATAATATTTGTATGAAGATGGTATACAAAGAAATAACGCTGTAAAAAAACAACAACTTTAAAACCTTAGATATCTGTTTCTGCCAATGATCAATTGTGCTTCCAGGTTGAACACGGAGATCTGGTTGTCGAGGCCCTGCCGTGACTGCCGCCCAGATCTCTCTGCACCAGCCCACATGACAGTTGTCTCATTACTATTACTGGCCTGGGAACGCCTCGGGATCCCCCGGAGGAGTTGGAGTAAGTGCTGGGAGAGGCAAGTCTGGGAGTCCCTGCTAAGACCGCTGCCCCGCGACTCGGCCCTGGATAAGCGGAGAAGATGGATGGATTTTTCAAAATGTCTTTACAAACTGCAACTTAATGGAAGTAAAACTAAGATAAATATTTAACGGCAGATGCAAGCCCACCAAATTAGAAAAAACAGGACTTTAAGCTTGGCTCAAATATTCATTCAGTTTCTCCAATCTTAAAAGTCAAAAAAACTCAAGTTTCATTATGAATTGGGTTGATGGTTTAATGCCTTGGATCTCCCATTGAAAATTCTATAGGGTAAACTTGTGGATACACCACACCTGGGCATTTGCGGCCCCAGGGGCCGGATCAGGCCCTCGGCCTGTTTTAATCCGGCCCTACTCCCCCGGGGATCATATGTGTTTTACTCTTTGTTTCTCTTATTCTTTAACTGTCTTGGCGCTGTAACATGTGTCTGCACTTGTGTCCTTAATAAAGATAACATGAAATTAATGAATAATAGATTCAGTAGCCAGTATTTTACAGAAAAGTGCTTATAATGATAAAAAAAATTTACACCAATGACCGCAGGACGGCCCTCCGCCACTCACCTGGATTCCAATATGGCCCTCGAGGAAAAATAACTGCCCACCCCTGGGATACACACAGGTTTAAGGCCTACATATTTCACTAAAACACATCACATTATGTTCAGTGACGTTAGGCCACCTCTGCATAGCTTTGCCCTCTAACGAACAGAGTGTGCAAGGGAGGATTGTTGGCAGTGCAGTGGCGTTTGGCTTATTGCAATGGGAGGATGGTTGGAAGAGAGTGGTGCGTGTTGGTGTGAGGGCCTTTATCTCCACTGTAATCCAGTATCATTGTTTTAAAAAATGACAAATCGCCCACTGCCTATTTTGGCCAGCGCTTGTAGCTCCCATTGGAAGTCTGCCATTTGGAGCATGGATAACATGCTTAACCTCAGTATTGTTTGAGTGGCAGGTTCTTGTAGTTTTTGGCCAAGGGATTGGTCACTGTTTGTCTGGGACACTTGCAGTATGTGGACACCCCCCTGGTCCCCCCAGGGAACTCCAAACAGTTTGGGACGGTAGAAGTTTAATTTAAAACTGCCCTCCTCTTGGTTTTAACTTCTGCTCAGAGGGTGCAGGATCTGTGTATGGTTTCAGTGCATCCCTTGTTCAAGTCTTCAGCAAGGAACCTGGAACTTGCGGGCCAAACTCAGGCTGTGGTGTTCCTACTGCATTTGCCCTTTTGTGACTACTTGTGTGACCACTTTTGTGTGTGCATATTTGGTGGATATGTCCACTGTCCCTGTGGCCCCTTATACTGTTTGTGTAAGTTTGACTGGTCAGGGGCATGGAGGCCCAAGAGTCTGTCTACAGGAGGGAGGTGGACCGGCTGGTGTCCTGGTGCAGTGGTAACACTTAGAGCTCAACGCCCAGACGACAGTGGGGATGATTGTGGACTTCGGGAAAGTCGCAGCCCCCAGCCTCCCATTTTGTTATTGCGTTTGTGGTAGGCAAAAGTTCTTACGTTTACTGTAGTTATCCGTGGCGGTTAGAAGGTGCATTCAGACCAAGCACATTTACACATACAGTAAAAAAGCCACAGTGACTTCCATTCATTGACAAAGAAAATAATTACATATATTTTTGATGTACAAGCATGACCTAGATATGTACAACCATATAATTGGCATGTGCCTTGTGCATAAAATAAAATAATTGGTGGATATGTTTTTGTTAATCTTTGCTTTGAAAATGAAATGTAAAATGTAATGCATTCAATTACAGATGTATAATGTAGACCTTGCTATTTCCTTTCCGAACACTTCAGTACCTAAAGGAGAATTTGACGTCAGGGTTTTGAGGATGGTAAAATGTCTGCGGAAAACCACTGAGCAGCTGAAGGACAGAGGAACCATTTGTCAGGGCCCATCTGGCAGCCTTGAGAACCACTTTTCTGTGTCAGGTTTATGTTGATAAACGAAAGACTGGAATTGCAGCTGAAGGACATGTGATATTATTAATCGTTTTATATATATAAGTTTTTTGTTTTTTGTTTGTCTTACATGCAGCCCCTCACCAGATCTTGATAATCCACTCAGCCATTTTCAAAATACTTCTTGAATTAGGCTGCCAATTTGTGACAACGGTTCACACTGGCAAAGTCGAAGTGTCTAACCACACCTATAAACTGGAAATATTTAGAGATAGATAGAGATGGATTACATACTGGCTTTACAGAGACAGAGACTGTGCAGTGAGTAAATAAACTAATTTGAATGGGGACAGATATTTACAAACCTAAAATGCCAGCTGTTTTCTGTGAATTTTGCTTTACACAACACATGACTTTTATTATTGTGGGTATATTTTTTCTTTATGCACAATAGATTTTCAAAAATAACAGTAAGCCCTCACAGTGTTATAATAAAAAAAAATGAAAATTCAACAAGGAAGAAAACGGTGCGTAGGGAAGCCGCCCTAGTTTTGAAGTAATTGATCTCTGCCGTAGAGTGGAGAAGACTCGAAATGGAAAAAATGCAGAATCAGAATCCAGAATCAGAATCAGAAAGAGTTTTGTTGCCATTGTCAATGAACAAAATTCACAAACATAGGAACTTGTCTCGGCCTTAAGAAATAAGAAATAATAGGCAATAAAATGAATTGGTCTGGTGAAGTTTATTTACATGGACTTTTAAAACTTCCCTCTCTCTGATCATTCTAGAAAAAAATTGCACTTCTAACATTTTCTATCTAGACGCTTCCTCTGGGCTGAGGCTGTGTGTGTGCACTGTCCAATGTGAAACGATCAGCGTCACAGGCCACATTTGGGTTTGGTTGTGGGGTCTCGGAGGTCTCTTTTCATCACATATACCTCAGAAAAGAGTTGGTGTTGCAGAATCTGAGGATGCTAAATCAAACCAGGTGGATTAAGACCAAACTGTGGTATCACAGACCACACTGAGGCGCTAAAATCAGTCATTAGAGACTGGGTTAGGTACCATTCAATGGCTACAAACTGGACATCAAATTCAAACATTTGAGAGAATACATCTTCATTCTTTACCAAAGTGTTACCATATTAGCATATATACCAGTGTCCATAGACCACCATCTCTACCATTTAGTCACACACATTTATAAGCATGAATTACAAATGTATATAGCATGTCTGATGTTACTTAAGTGAGATACATCGGTTGGCCTTAGGTCAAAAAGAAAAAAAAAAAACTGGTCTGGTCTTTCAAAATCCACCCTAAAATTGTTCAAAATGTATTTTCAATCGCCAACTTCCTGTCAGAATCAGACACAAATGGAAGAGAAGCCTGAATTAGGTTGGGTTTAGCTCAACACAGTTTTGACTGGAAGGCAGTAAATGTGCTCTACCAAATGGTTGGGAAAACCATCTAAGAGTTAAGCAGTCCAAGTAAACAAATAACTCCTGTCTGCTGCTCATATTGAGCATAGCACATGTGTGAGCCCATTGGGGACAGGACACGCACAGAAAGCTGCTGTTCAGAGTCTGACAGAGGAATGGTGGGCCTCACATGGGGGTGGGCTAAATTTGGGCTGAGAACAAAGTGTCACTATGCCGCCTAATCTCAGAATTTATTTCATATAGTCCACAATAGTTTCAAAACAATAATATTTCTTTACAACCTACATAGAAATTAAGCTACAGAAGCTGTTTGTAGTTCTGTGGGAGCCATATTTAGGATTCTGTTGGATTTATTGGCATTTTTAAACATTACCAGCATCATCTGGGTGTGTGAACACTGTGCACATTTAATGGTGAATGAGAGAATAGTGATAAAAAGGGAGTCCAGTTAATTTCCTCACATCAGGATGCTTCTTCCTTGGGTTACTGTCCTCAATGCCCAATCAAAGTTTCATAAAGATCTTCACCAGAGATTACCCAAACACCTTTTGCCTGCTTCAAAAACGTTGTCCATCCTTCCCGACTTTGTTTTCACTTCTGTAGAACATTTGATAAACCCATTTTAATATTATTCTTATGCGTCTTAACTACTTAAGCTTAGGGCCTATTTTTCCAAAAACGGCTGAAAAAATTATCCCCATTTAAAACTGAAGCTGTTCCTGAACTGTAGTTTTAATCATAAGTAGAAACAAGCTCTGCACAGAGTAATTCAGATTTTAAATCCCACCTAGATTTTCTTTGTTAAATGTATGAATGAGTAAAGCTCAAAGGTTTCTGGAGGGATCGGCTGATTGACACTAGTTTCTCTTTTAAAAGCTGAAGGTAAATTCACTAAAAATGAGTTTTAGGGACTTGTAGTAAAGCAAAAATGTCCAGGTGGAATCCATATAAAAGTCCTATTCATTTGCATTTAATTTAGGGTAATTTTTTATTTGTGGGTTTGGAGTACAAACTGACCCTGATGCTTCCCAGAATGATTAATTTGACTGAAAATAAGAGGGTTACAGCTTTATTTTTATGTACAGCATATCAAGCAGCTTGAGAGTCTTATTTTATAAGATGGAACAAATAAAGAAAAAGTTGACGTCCTAAACGTGTAGGCTTAATATTTTCCACCTGTTTTAACAGAGACCGATTATTTTTAGTTTATTATTTTTATTTTCCTTGTCCCCGAGCAGGTTTTTGTCTGGGGTAACACCTTTTTATTAGATTTGTGATTATTATTACCTACTTAATGCTGCATTATTAGTTTAGAGCAGGGGTCTCCAATTATATTTTCCAGGGGGCCATATTTTTCGAAGGGCTAAGGTCCGGGGGCCGGACTGCAAAATCACACCACAGTTTTATGTTTTATCTCTATAAGATCCACAAACAACTCACAGTGGCACAATTCAACAACAGAAATCAACATAGGACTTAAAAAACTGTAAAAATATCATAATAATATTACATTACTAAAAACAGGACAAAAGCACTAAAACCCAGGCAACGCAAACCCAGTGTTTACCAGAAACCTGACTTGACTAGTGCAAAGCAGACATGGGACAAGACCAGGTTTAAACCAAGACTAAACGAACCATATCTACCAGAAGAACATGGATAAACTATAAAGCAGTATTAAAGAAGGACTAAAACACGTCTAAAACAGGACTAAATCAGGACTAAAACAGGACTAAAGCAGGACTAAAGCAGAACTAATGCAGGACTGAAGCAGGACTGAAGCAGGACTGAAGCAGGACTGAAGCAGGACTAAAGAAGGACTAAACCAGGACTATTTTAAAAATCAATGTCATTAGAATATTTGGTTCAAATCATATTAAAAAACATAGTAGCCTACAGTAGCTGCCAAAAAAAAGCTCACTTTGCATTTAGTTCATAAGAACAAACGCAGCTGTCACTAGGCAACATGCACAATATCATGCATGTTTTTGGAGTTCTCTGACCTGCAGCAGTCTATTCAAAATAGCCCAGACTGAGCATTGAAATATATGCAACGTAATGAAATGGACAACAGGAAAAAGTTTCTGCACCTGAGAAATAATGTATTTTTATCTTTCCTTCGCCGCCATAGTCACGTTAAGATGTAAAATGATGTGTGTTTGATTATAATCCGACACATATTCACGGAGAAATTACCTTATGAATGTAGATGCGCCTAAAGCAAAAGTGCACATGTCCCGGGACGAGATCGCAGACCGCCTTTCATAACCCGACCCATGAGACAATCCGCACATCACGCACAGCGGCCTGACGTACCTTGTATTCACGCTGTCCTCCGGTGCCACGGCGCGCAAAGTTCCTCGTTGTCGAGCCGACTTCCACTTGTAAATGAGCAGACGTAAGGCATGTTACATTTACACCAAATCATCAGTGAAGCTGTAATTTACTGTGTCTGCAGCATCACACGTTTGTGCTTTGACAGAGCCGTGTTTTAGTTTAACCGGGGCTCTGGCCCACCAAGACCAGCGGCGGAGCTGCAGCAAAGCAGTGCAGAGCGCTGGTGCGTCGGATATACATGGTATCCAAAGTATTTTTTAACAACCCTGTACTGCATTCTCTGAAGGGAAAGCTTTGGACCCACCAGTTAGAAATCAATGTTGCTGAAGACATTTTACTCTTTGGAGTTCTGAGAATATAATAGAAAGTCTGTCTTTTCCATCATGGAGAAAATGTGTGGCGTCGTTGCTGTGAAAATGACACCAATCCCACCACTAAAAGCAGCACCAAAATATTTCCGTGTTTTCCAGGCCTTTTATCAAATGGAGATGCTTCAATTTAAAGTTTTATTCCACATGCTCTTGGTCTTTGCAGCAGAAAAGATTCACAAAAAACAGAAGGGTTATCAAAAGGAGCAGTAAAGGATGACTAACACAAGCAGGCCAAGCACCAAAGAAACAACAAGCAGCTCTAATCCCAGCAAAATCTGTGTTGTATCCTTTATTCCTAAAATTATAAAGTCCACTCCAAGAAGAGCCCTTTCAATGCCAGTGACAGATGGAGCATGTTCCTCCTCTGGGCCGGATCGGACGATACAGCTCTTTAGTCTGGAAAAGGTCACTTTACTGTCCATTGTGGTCCAGAATGAAAACAACAATGGAGTTTGGATAAGTGCAATAGAAGATATGGGGTTATGATGGGGTCAGCCTACAGGGTACAGGCACGGAACAAAATGTGTAAAAGAACGTAGTAGTAGTAGTAGTAGTAGTAGTAGTAGTAGAAAGAAGTTATTTCTATGTCTGTAGAAGTACAAGTAGAAGTGCTGGAGATGGTTAGGTCAGTGCACATTTTAAACACATTTGAGAGGACGTTGTAAGATAAACAACTATTTTAATACAAGATTAACACACATTTCACATAATAAAGTAAAGGTCCTTTGAGGGTACATTTTCCTATAGAATATGAGACGTGAAATTGTTGTGATTTTCATATTATTAATAGATTTGTATTTTCCAGTCCGAATTAATCCTACAGTGCCTCAATCACGCTCAGAGAGCTTTAGAGACCCCTTTCTCATCTGCTCCTTCCTCTCTCGTCTTGACGCTGTTAAAGACTGTAGTTTTGGTGCGGGCGCGGGGTCCCTGGCCCTCTGTACCAGTGCCCAGCAGCTGGTTTGAATTGTCTGGGAACATTTGGGGCTGTTGTTCTTATATTTTATGTAATTGAATACTGTCAACCTGGAATTGTTTTAAAAGTGTGAATGTGTGAATAAAAAGGTAGTCTACTGGATTTAATTAATGGTGATTAAATGTATTGTTATTTATCCTGAACTAATGTAATAAAATGTTGTATACTCTCTGTCCACGTCACTTATCTGCGATTGCCTTTACAAGCGTCCTTGGCATAGTCCAATCCAGGGTGGCGTTGGCAAATATTATGTTTTATTAATGTAACCCATAAATTGGAGCTTGTGTGTAAAATAAATATGTCGACTTAAACTTATTTACCCCTGTAGCACCAAACTAGCACTGACACATGACTGACAGCAGATTCTGGGCTTTAGTGGCAGATCAGAGAGGACACAGGTTTAAACCAACTGGATTTAGGCTTTGGATCTGGCAACACAAATAATAATTGTCTTGAGAAACAAAACACAACATTTTGTTCTCAACTTTGTTGAGAATAAATCAGCATTAGAATTAGAATCAGATTGTTACTTGATCTGAACGTTCACCTCGTGTCTGGGGACGCAGATGGTCATGTTTATGAAATTTAAATACAAATTCTGCATCTTCTCTAATCTTTCAGTGGTGTGATGTGTGGGTGAAATGTCTTACCAAGGAATTCACAACATTCATCAATCAGGAAAATTAAAAGTGCACTATGATGTATGGTCTGGATTATTCCACAGTATGGCATTAAACCAAGACCATCAAGCTAATCACATTAATCAAAACACCTCCTCTAATTGAATAAAAGCAATATAGACACGCTTAAAAGCGATAACTTCACCATGGAGACATGCAGGGAGCAGACCCTTCACCAGAAATGTTACATAGTGTGTCTTTAAAATCAAACTGCTTTGAAAGCGTGTTCCTTTGAAGTATTACTGTTTGATCTAATGGAAGTAAAGGAGCACACTTTATTTTTGCTTGTTTTTCGTAAAAACACTTCAGAATATTAATTAAGTCTGCTGATGCTCTCTGTGCCCTCAAAATATACAGGATAAATCAGATGCAATTTAGAAGCTGTATTTGAATTCCAGACCTTTGGCACGCTGGTGAATGACTTCCATTATAAGACTGGAATTCTTTAGAGGAGAAATGGGGAACGGACAATAGGTTTCCCCACCATCTGGCACAAATGTCCCATTTCTATTGACAGCTGCAACGTTGCTCTTTCATAATCTGTTTCAAGTGTCCCAAATTCTGAATCTCATTTCCGGTCTTCCCTTTCATTATGTTTTGTCAATAAAAAAATAGACTGTTGATTTTTGGCATGTGATGTGTGCAAAGACAAACATGGCATAAACCCGGTGAGCGATAAAGTCAAATGAGTAAATAATCCTCGAAGATTGATAACATCCCATTGGAGTTGGAAATGTGGATTGGGTGAAAGTGAATTACAAATGGCTTTTCTGAGTGAAGGCTGTAAAATGCAATGGCAGCACTTAAAGCCAACACCGGAGCCTAAATCAATAGAATAAATATTAAACGCTAACATACCAAGCATCCAAAGAAAGCATGTGTGTGTTGAAAAGTAGACGAGAAACATTAAAGCACAAAAAGCAAACACATTAAATAGTATACGCTTTTTGAAGATTTCATTTTTGTTCTTTTTGCAGCCTTTTGTCAATTTATTTTAGATTTTTTATGTATTATATATCAATTACTCACTATTAAAACTCTAATCTTGCGTAATCTCCAAAATCAAATGTCTCCCACTTGAAGTTTGTGGCTGTTAAGGCTGGATTTTGTCTAGAACTGATACATGTCCTGACACACCGATATCCCCTTTAAAACTGGTGTTAACTACAATGCTATTTTTATTATGTAGAATAACAAAATGCACATAGGAATTTTCTGTTCCGAATGCTCTTATATCAGAATACAGTTGTCACAGCTTTAATGCAGCAGTCAACAGGTTAATGTATACTTAATTTATGTCGTTCAAAGCACTCTCTGCATCAGTACGCACCAGAAATGCCAAGAAATCTGTTACGATAATCCTTATATTAAAGAGAAAGCACCATTATCCAGTGAACAAACCTGTAGCAAGTCATTTTTAATTGCCCCGTCTCCAAATTAAAACAGTCAAATTCGTGGACAAAAGCAAAAAGATCACGTACAAAAGTTTTATTACGCAGTGACAGATGAAAAATCATAGTAGTTCATTTGACATTTTATATATTAAAACACAACTACGCCCCTTCATACACGCTTACAACGCAGTAAGGCCATTGCAGGTCTTACATCACCCTTTGAAGTCTTGCACACGCACTCCCGGTCACCAAATGCACACAACAGCAGTGTCACAAATCAACCTGAGAATCCGTTGCCTTTTGCGCTTCGTGCATTAGCTAATGAGCCACGACTGCTGAGAGAGGCTGCAGTGCGGGACCAGAGCCCCCTGCGAACGCTCCCACTGAAACGTCGTGGAATCGCAACACAAGCGAAAACGTTACTGTGGGTTCGCGTGAAATCGGCCCAGAGTGGAAAGTTGAGGTGCAGCGCAGGTCAGAATCTAGGCATGTCAAAATGATCAGATTAATTGATAATTGGGATTATTTAGGTCATAATATAATAGTTAAAAAAATAAAAAAAAAAGATAATTCTAAACATGTGGCGATTATTATTATTCAATATAGAAAAGTGAAACATTTCAAGCTAAATTAGGTCTTTTTGTTTTGTTCAATTAAAAGAAATGTGACGATTTTAGAAATAAAATTAAGTTATTTCTCCTCAAAAGAGTGAACCTAAACGTAAAGTGCTTTTTTCATCTTTAAGAAAATGTATTTATGTCAAATGTATTATTCAGAAAGTTTGATTTCGTAAAGCAGGTCACACATTGCAGAGCGGTAATGTGTTAAGAAGGAAACACTATTTAGGATTTTATTGTCATGTTGGTCATGATGATTATAATCGACAATACTCGCTACACTAAAATGTCAAATCATGACATTCCTATCAGAATCTATGGTTAAATTTGCCTTTTTTTACAGTTCTGACATCTTTATGGTTAATATATCTGTAATTACAATACTTAAAGAGCCTGTACCCGATTTTTGTCCATGTAATTGTGCAATCAGTTTGACTCCGGTACAGATATGTTGTAAAAGCAGCTGTTGGCATCAAAATGAGACTGCTGTGTGCTGTCTGCATCTAATCATAGAGCTGTCCGAAAAACAGGACGTGCGCTGTTGGCATGCTAGTGGTCGCTAGCTTTACAGCGACGTCAAAACTCGCTCATAAACTCATCGCCTTGAACAATTAAGAGGCCCGGAAAACATTTTTGTAAGACAGTAAAAATCAGGTACAGCGCCTTTAATTTAACATCGGCTCTTTCAAAACGACCCTCACAACTCACTAAATACACGCGGCTCAAAACGCACTCGTCACACGCGCCATTTGGCACAGCAAGGACGGGGTTAAGTGTGCCGTTCTTTTGCTTAATGTTGCTATATTCAAACAGAGAAGATTTTAAACAATTTGCCTTCATTGTTTTTGCCCTTCTGAGGCCTAAAACAGACTGAAATCAACATTGGGACCCCTGTAGTGACAGAAAGATTAACATCTTCTCTGTCAGCAAAACTTTGTACTGCATTGTAGTACATTTAAAAGAATATATATTTATATATCCAGTCCCAACCCAGTAAACAATAAAAAGTAGACCATTTTCTGTATTTTCTGCTAAGAATGTCGTTCAAACGTTTCAAACTGACCATACCGTTACATGAGCTCATCTGAAATTGTGACATCAAGTTCCAAAGAATGAACGCAACCGATTATATAATGTTTGACAGGTGAAAACAGAGTGAATTTGACTTAAATAACCAACAAAAACATTGATTAGAAAACAAAAATGAGAACAAAAACAAGTTAAAAGTTCATTCAAGCTCAAACTGACCCAGACTTTCTGATACAAAACGTAGAAAACTTAAGCTCCAACATGAACTAATGCCCTTTGATGGTCGGAAAGAAATGACACGTCGCTGGCAGTTTTGCTTAGAAACAATATTCACATTTTTGAACAAAGTAAATATTTTGTGCATTTTACTTTTGAGTTCAACATTTAGTGCATGCACCGACAAACTATCAGAGATTAAAAAAGATATAAAAACATTCTCGACAGTCCTTTTATAAATACCGATGGAGTTGAATCACTGTCCACTTTTTCGTCAATATTCGTCCAAAAAAGTTGGCTTCCCTGTTGCATCGTCCCACACGTCACCAAACTGTAATGGCAGCTGTCCTTTGCGTCGCGGTGGTCACATAAGTGGGGCAAACACTACCTGGACGCATCAGGGACCAGTCTCTTAAACCATCGATTGACGGCTGAGTCTATTCTCAGCACAAATGTGACTCCCAGTAACACGAACACGCAGGTGACGACGAACGCGGACGCCTCGAACATCAACCTGCACACGAAAGGAAAATAACAGTGTGTCTTTATGAAATAAACCTATAACTGGTGCTGTCAATCAATTAAAACAATTAATCTGATTAATCACACCTGTGAAATATGATTAATCATGATTAATTGCATTGCTCTTTTGTTTTAAAAATGTAATTACCGGTATTTAAATGTCTGTTTTGCAAATTGTCTTAAGAAAAATGTAGGCTAATTATTTCACAAATCTAATTATCTAAGCCTCGAAATCATGTTGAATCTGTGTGGTCACATGTTTCAGGTAAATGCACATGATCAAACAGGCTTTGGGGGGTTCAAGGCGCTTCATTGTGGGTGTAACTGGCTCTTATGGTGACTGATGAGAGCTGCTCAGGTTGGCCTAGCGTCTTCAGTGTCCCGTTTTAGTTTGGTGAAATATTTGGCCCATTTGACTCGTTTTACAAGTTTTTCTCATTGTGTTTTTCTCAAGCGCAACCTTTTTGTTCAACTTGAGAAGTCTGTGGCGTCTTTGGTTTGTTCTACTGCTCAGAGCAAAGCCCAATCGCTCATTGGTTTGTAGAGTTTTAATCATCGTCTCATAATAAAAAACCTCCGACATTTACTAAGCTCTGTATTAGTTAAAGTTCTGTGGTCCAACATGTTTTGGTTGTTGCATGTAGATCAATAAATGATTAACAACTGAAAAAGGCTGTTGTTCCATTTCATGTCTATAGACGCTAATAGATAAAGAGAAATGGATGAAAAACAGCCCCATACAATTCAATGGGCTCCTGACCAGCAGACAGTCGTCCTCCATGTTGTGCAGTAAAACGTGAACCCCACCTAGTCTAAATGGTTCATAGAAATATCCTTTGTCCATTTCCTGTGGAGCCGTTACTGTGAGTGGATTAGAAGGAGCCGGAAAATCCATCCAGCACTTACTTGGGTGCAAAGACCTTCCACACCATTAGGTGTCTCCTGAGGATAGCAGCTGCACAGACCGACGCAAACACCTACGGACAGACAAACCAACTATTATATTACTATTTCTACAGATTAAGAATTGAATTATTATTATTTCTAATTGAATTAAGATTATTTATTTACTATACTGGACGTCTACTTCAGAAGACAATTGTAAAGCTAGAAGAAGACACACAAAGGAAGCCAGCCAGGGATCTTTGACTTTGGCTATCCATTGAAAAACAGGCCAAATCAAAGTTCATACCAGTGACCTCTGTAACTAGAGATTGTGTGTTTGGCAGTAATACTAAATATGAAATGTTCTTGAATTTGCCTTTTCCCAAATGGCTTTAAAAGAGCAGTTGATGCTGCACTTATCCATGTACTTTAGTAAGACAAATTAGGAAAAGGTGCAACAATATTTAAGTTTCACTGTACTCTAAGGCCATGTAGGGGTTGTGTAAATTGTTGCCTGAAACGCCTTCTTTTTTGTGGATTGTGTAGCTCTCAGTCCGAGGCGTGAATAACATTGTATTATGTATGAAATTGTATTTGGATGTTGTACATTTTCATTGTTCCCTTGATGTCAAAGACAAATTTTTCCATTTGGAGACAAAAATGGCTTATCTTAATTCTGTTGTTGTAAGTTCCACCATAAACAAACAATACTTGAACATTTAATAACACTATAGATGTTTTAAATATTTCTATTACTTTACAAAACAAATGTGTGTGTTTGTTCACCTGCGCTCCCTGAACAAAGAGGTAGCGCGCCGACAGCTGCAGCAGAGCAGAGCTGAACTGCTGAGGGCTTTCTCTCAGTCGGATCTCCATCACTGCATCTTCCACTTCGTCCCCGCAGGCCCTGCCTCCTCTGCTGGAGCGCACCTCACACACCAGCGGCCAGAGGAGCAGCAGCGGGCAAGATACTGCACACAGCAGCCACGGAATGAACACAAATACAACACCAAAGTGCAGAGAGAAATCTCTGCGGTCTTAAAAAGAAGAATTGCAAGATGTTTTTCATGTAATAAAGTAAAATTTGTTTTGCTCCAGAACAGATATAGGGCAAAAGCAGGTGCGTTTAGACCACGGCGTCCAAATTCGCGCTTGACGCCCGAGTTGAACGCTTGTACATTTGAAGGCAGAGGCCTTGGACGGACGTCCCAAAAATAAATCCACCAGCAGACGCTGGTGCGCACATGCGCAGTGGAGGAGGAGTTGAGTTTCCCGGTGTGGCTGTCCTCAGCTTGAGGACGTGGATTTGGTGTATTTACTTTACAAAGTCCAAAAATGGATGCGATCGAATCGGCGGGTTGTCCAGGTCCCGCGGATACTTCAGAGGTGAGCAGAGTTTAGTGAACATCATTATTTGCTCCAAGAGCTGCGTCTGGCTGATTTTTTTTATCGCTGCAGGGTTTGTTTTGGTCCTTCTTCCAGGCAGTGCGTACGTACGTCACTGGAGCGTAATCTCTAATTGGTTGCTGAGCCGCGTCTGCCACAAAAAAGCTTTGTCCAACTGTTCTGCCTCGGACGCTTGGCCGCTCTGGACACCCGAGGCACCGCGTCCGATGCTCAAAGCGCAGGAGTCGCGCCACAAAAACACTCAAAATGCGCTTTGACATTAGGGTCAGAATGAGGTGTGCTGTGTGCTGTCCGCATCTAAGGTGAGGTGCTGCAAACCGCTTTTCACGCAGCTGTAGGCTAGTAGGCTAAAACACAGACACTTTTCCCCTTTGCGTTGGTGTCAAAACATGAACCTCATATGAACCTTCTCCTCGTCAGTGAATGTCTCAAACCAACATAACATTCTGACGTTTTGTGTTGTTTAACTCAACTAATAAGGATCTCCCAGTTGTTTTCTTTATATTTTTAAGGTTTTTTGGCCAAAAGGCTTTATTAGACGGAATAGCTTAGCGTGAAATGGACCTAATCCTTTTCAATTGTCCAACACCTTCGAGGCTTTAGTTTTGTCCACGTCATTTTCTTCTCCAAAACAGCCAAATTCACACGTAATTGATCAAAAAACATTTAAAACGACGCTGTATTGATAAGTATAATAATTACCTGCTAGGAGGATGTGAGAAGCAAAGGTGTTGAGCGTAACCAGACAGGCCGGGAGAACGGTGCCCGCGTGTCCGTCGGGGAACCCCACAAACGCTGCCCCCCACTGGATGGAGGGGAAGGTGGGCAGGTGGCCGGTGGCATGGAAGAACTGGGTGGCAGCCAAGGCCCACAGCACCACGGGAGTCCAGGGCACGTCGAAGCCACCTGGAGGAAAGATGAAAATGTAATGACAAAAGAACTTCGGGCTGGAATTATTTCAATTATATACCTAGTTTTTTATTATTATTAAAATGTACAATAACTTAGACAACGCATTTCACAAAAACATGATTATATTTAAAATGTTACTGAAAAATGTGCCTATTTCCCCCAGTTTAGACAATTTTACTTCCTTGTTGAATATGTGCAATAGATAGAGTAAACCAGGACCAAAAGCCACATACAACACTTAAATAATAATAATGCTCAGTGATACCTCTATTTTGTTCAATAATTGTTTAAACTGTTTTTTTTCAGCTGCGGTTGGGATTCAGTTTTAGAACTCCGCATTTTTTTCCCTGAAAGTTTTTCTTCACAAACTGCAACTTGACCAATGTAAAACTATAATAACTAGAAAAACATGAAACCCTTTATGCACTTTACCCGCCTTGCCTAGTCTGAATGTGGAGCGAGAGTGATTGGTTAGTCAGGCCTAAAAAAGGCCTATACACTCCTAAATCCAATGAAACTTTTAAATCAATTATGATAATTAATTATGTCATTTTTAAAAAGGTCAATTTTTGGGGGGATTCAGGAGGAGCAGAGTGGTTTTTGTCCTGGTCGTGGAACACTGGACCAGCTCTATACTCTCCATCGGGTGCTCGAGGGTTCATGGGAGTTTGCCCAACCAGTCCACATGTGCTTTGTGGCAGTGGAGAAGGCTTTCGACCGTGTTCCCACGGGGTGCCCTTTGGGGGGTGCTGCGGGAGTACGGGGTCCGGGGCCCTTTGCTCAGGGCTGTCCGGTCCCTGTATGACCGGAGCAGGAGCTGTGTTGGCATTGCCGGCAGTAAGTCAGACCTGTTCCCAGTGCGTGTTGGACTCCGCCAGGGCTGCCCTTTGTCACCGGTTCTGTTCATTGTTTTCAGTCAGGGGTCAGAGGGGGTCCGGTTTGGGGACCACAGGATCTCATCTCTGCTGTTTGCAGATGATGTTGTCCTGATGGCTCCATCAAACCTGGACCTGCAACATGCACTGGGACAGTTTGCAGCTGAGTGTGAAGCAGCTGGGATGAGAATCAGCACCTCCAAATCTGAGGCCATGGTTCTCAACCGGAAAAAGGTGGCTTGCCCTCTCCAGGTGGGTGAGGAGTCCTTGCCCCAAGTGGAGGAGTTCAAGTATCTTGTGGTCTTGTTCACGAGTGAGGGAAGGATGGAGCGTGAGATTTTATATATATATATATATATAAAAAGAAGAGAATCCTAGAAAACATTTCTGCGCTATTAAATGTAAGCCGTTTTTATTTATCCTTCTCTTATTTGTGTAAACGTTTTAATGATCCGTGCGCCGTCACGTTTAAAAGTCAGCAGTTTTGACCACAGCGAGGGCATGTTTTAACGTAAACAATGGAACTACTTTGTTTCCTGTCCATTTCTTTTACTGTCCATCCAAGTATACAAGCTGCAAATTTGAATAGCATAAATATTCACCAATCACTGAATTTAAATGAACAATCTCATTACGGATGTTTGGTGAAATGAATCGATGGTAGCAGCCTTTCTTAAGATTGAATATTAATTTGTCCAAGAGGCACTTCACTTAGTATTTAATGTATTATGTTCTTTGTTATGCAAGACGGTTAACAAAAAGCAAAAGGGAGTTTTATATCAACCAGAAGGCCGTCTGAAAACCAAGAGTTACTTGTAAACTAATTAAAATGGCCTCAAATGCAGCACAACTTATAAAATATCCACATTTTGCTCAAGGTTTGTTTGATTTTAGCGTTTTACCACATTCCCAATTCAACAAATAGAAACAACATACAAATTAAAACTGTAACAAATAAAAATGAACAATGTGAATAAGTTTGGTTAAAATGGAATTACATTTTAGCCTTTGAGATCAAATGTCGCTGTCAGAAGACCTCAGCCTTATAAAGATTTTATTTGCTATATATTTACCATTTTGTGATATGGATGGTGGACGATGAATATCAAATAATGTATAATGAGTGCATCGTCAATAACTATAACAACTATATAACAAAAAGGGTTGCAAAAATAGCTGTCAAAAAATGACACAATTTTGCAGCAAAGTTTTCCAAATCTGGTTATATATTACTATCCTTATCATCCTTATCATCCTTATCATCATTATTATCATTATTATCATTATTATTTACTTTGTAGCACATTTCTGAAAGGTTGCCAATTGCAATACTAATAATAATAGTCTGCTGATCATCATTAAGATAATGAAAAATCTTTTGAGTAGGGCAGCAACTATAGCGATTATTTAAGTAGTCACCTAGACAGTGATTCATAAGTGTATTATTGATGAATAGTTTGTATTTTTGACATTTAGATTAAATAATGCCACAGTCTTTGTAATAAAAGTCTATTGTCCAGATAACGATCTTCATCTTATCTGGACAATAGACTAACCTTATCTGGACAAATACGATTATGATGATATTTTACAGTCGACTAGTCACGTGTAGTTGATTAATTGTGGTAGCCCTAATTTTGATATTAATTTCTGTCAACCCTAATATGCATACTACACATTTTCCCCAACCATAACTTTGTATACAGTATTGCGAATCTCTATTGAACTAGCACTGTGTTCTAACCCAGTCGTACCTGCTTGAGTTCTGCCCGGCTCGTTCAAATGACTGGCAGAGGCGTGAATATGCAGCACCGCTCCCATCTCCAACAGCAGCAGCAGAAAGGCCAGCGCCATGCCCTCTGGATGGAGCAACAGCAGCCCCAACCCCGACATCCCACAGAACAGCAGCAGGGGCGCCGAGTACACCGTCCCCAGCCCGTAGGCCTCCACAGAGGGCCTCCCGTCCTCCTCCCCGCCTCCGCTCAGCTCCCCGTCGTCCAGGGACTGCCGCATTTGCTGGTATATCTGCGGTATCAGGTGATGCAGCTCGGCTTGGGGGCTGATTCCGATGCTCGCCCTGTAACGGGGCGGCAGTCGCGATGCCAGTCTGTTCTGCGGGGAGGTTTTGGATTTCAGAAACACTGTGAGGGGGTCTAACCAGATGAGCAACAAGCCCACGGTTAGAAAACAGTACGCGGCCCTGGGTAAAGCGAGCTGAGCCAAGCCGATTAGCTCGGAGAGATTCTTGAAACTGTCCTCGGGCGTGCCGCTGACCGCCCAGTGCAGGCCTAAACTAATGGACGACAAAGGCAGGATCCAGTTTGCTGTGAACACCGTTATGCTGGAGGCGTTGAGGTTGCCATAGCTACGCATCCAGCTCCTCATCAAATACGTGTACAGGGCAAGGGCGGCCACGGACAAAACGTAGTGGAGGTTTTTGAGTTTGTCGTCTTGCATTCGCGCCAGGGGTGAGAGGAACTGAGACGGTTGACACGAGCCTTGTTCCTCCCGGCAGCCGTGGAAGAAGAGGGAGAGAAACAGACTCCCGACGACCAGCGCTACGCAAGCCACGAGCGTGCCGGCTTCTTTTCTCGCGACGGAAGGGGACAGGGCTGGAGAAGGCAGCAAGGCGGACGGTTTTGGCGAGTCATAGGTTTGGGGCAAGAGACAGCCGCGCCAGTTGAGATGAATGGGGATGTAAAGCACGAGAGAGAACACCAAAAAGGTCACAACTCTGCCCTCGGCGATGACGTAGCTGTCGGAGAGGAGGGAGGCGCAGCGGAGGAGCAAGATAAATACAGCTGGGGTGAGAAGATGCTGCAAAGAAAGCCAACTAATGGTCTTCTTCTGATTCTGATTCTTCGGCCCAGGTTTGGTCACCGTTCTTGTTCGCCAAGCATTCCAGATAAACAAAAGCTCGGAGCTGAGAGCGGCGCCGGCCACGCACCAAGAAACTTCCACGACGCCCCGAGAGAGCAGCTGAGCGATAGCGACGCAAGCCCCTGTTAGGATGGCGACAAAACACGGAGATCTGATCGCACCGTCGTCCCTTACGAGTGTCAGCGACAGTTCAGAGAGGAGGAGACACGCAACGCAGGCCAGGGCTAAAATGGACAAACCGACGGCCATTTTGAAGGCGTTGAATTTGGCCCAGGTAGCGCGGCAGGTGTCCCGGACGGAGGTGAGGTAGGCCTGTAGGGAGGCCGTGAGCTGTGGCGAGGACAGGAGGCCTTTTCGATGAGCAGTGATGTAGTCGGAGGAGAGACGGGAGAACTGAGCGCGCAGCTGTAGCAGTGCCTCCGGGGGGATGTCTTTGGCCATGCTGGAGTAGGTCTCCAGAAAACGATTCACCTACAAGAAACAAAACACCGATAAGGACGCAGACAATGTACAATTACTATGAAATTATAAGATTTTAAAGGAACTATATTATGCTCTATATTATGCTGGGTCTTTATTTAAAAAAAAAAATCTGTTATTATTTTTATTTAATACAAAACAAAAACAAACAAGACACAGAGAACAAAAATAAAGTAATCAGTAGATAGTCAGTCTGGCATGTGTCCCCTTTTGTATCTGCCTCATATGTGTCAATGTCAAATGTCAATGTCATTTGTTCAGCCCTTGACAGTCGTCATCCATCTCCTTGTTATTGCTTTTTTTTTTGCTGCAGCCAAAAGTACATTCCAAAAGTATCCATCTACTGTTTCTATTGTTGGAGTTTTACATCCTAGATACATAGTTTTAAAGTCAAATCTTTCAAATGAGTAATCTCTCTAATGGACGTTTTGTACGCTCACAACAAAAGACTTTTTTTTTTTATTTGTTCAAAATCTACTGCAATTCCAGGATAGATTTAAAGAACAATAGACATTTTATTCATTGTGTTACACTAGTAAATCTACAATTAATTGTATCTCACTCCAGATTCTATGAAGTAATACACATTGTGAAGTCATAGGGTTTGACTTTTGTAAATTCCAATAAATGTGAATTACGAGTGAAAACTCAGATATATGTCCGGAGAAACCGCACATTCTGGCATATGTAAAATACTCCTTAGACAGTGTGGTTATGATGGAATATGGAGAAAAGTACCTGTTTTGTGTTGATCCACAGTGCCTCCTGCTGGCTGAGAGCACCAACTGCACTCTCCCCATGAGGTGGGAACAGAGGCAGCAGCACCTGCCCCACGCTGCTGTACGGGATGGGGATTCCCAACAGCAGGGCCAGGGTCGGGACGAGGTCGGTCTGAGGCACCACTTCAGGCTCGAGCTAAAACAGAAAGAGAAAGAATTTAGGACATTAGTTTTTTATTTAAAGTCTCTCTGCAAAAACTGCATTTTTATCATGAGTTCAACTAAAGGAAAGTCATACTTGTTATATTAGTTGCTCCTTTTTAAATATGTTTTTCTCAAGTGTAAAGAATTGTGATTTCCAGGCTTTTAAAATATTGCTTTAAATATCTCATAATGTAATATTTAGTTCAAATGTAGATGTGAGCGTGTGCACGTGCCATCTCATGTATTGTTGAAACAAAAACAAGAGTTTAAATTGTACATTTGTATGCGTCAAATGTGGATTTGTATTATTATAATATATAGATACTTCATCATGTCCTATATGCCATGCATAAATGTGTAAAATCACCTGGGTTTGTGGTTGTTGGAACAAAGGGGAGGGACTGTAGATAAAAATGGCAGCATCAGTCTCCTTTTGACTCTCTCCTCCGTGATCTCCGGTGTCGGTCATCCCATGGTCACCCATCACCACCAACAGGGTGTCGTTCTGCAGACGCCGCATCACAGACCTAAAACAAAGACATAACCATACAAGATGATTAGATTTAAGATTTGGCTGAAATTACCTTGACCGAACTGAAAAAAATACCTGTGTTTTGTTGAATTAAGGTTTAAAAGGTCAGAAAAATGTGTTTGTTGTAAATCGTGCCAAGCTTTTGGTTGTCTCCCAAGTGCGAGTTCAATGTTTTAAAACTCTATCAACACACATTTCAACTTTTCTTCACAAATGTTTGATTGGTTTAAAACTAATAAAAGTATCATTTATATTTCCCACTAATAAAGTTACAAATCCAAAATGTAACTAAACACTGGGATAACAATGCAGCAATATACTTTGAAAAAGATGTTGGCATTTATTCTAGATCCTGTTCTTCAGGTCCTAACCTGATGACCCCGTCCATCTGGGTGAGTTTGTCAGCCATGGCTGGGTGGTCCGGGCCAAACCGGTGACCACAGTGATCCACTCCGAGGAAATGGGCCACCAGAACGTCCCAGTCATCACCTTCCACTGTAAAAAGCAACAATTGATGTTTCGCAAACAAGAATATGACAGGCAACACTGTTTAAAGCCTGACACTTTGCACAGTATAAGAATAGGATCACTTCAAGTAGTCAAACAGGCTGTGGTACGAAAAGAGGTTTAAGTGACCTCTTTTGTGAGTCGTACTGATAATGAAGAAGGACAGTATCAGAAGTCAAAACAATAGGCAAGTTCTAAGAAAAACACAATTAGTGACACAGAGTCCAACTATGAGTTCACAGTGAGACATAATTTGTTAAAATATTCATAAACAAATTTTAACAATAGATAAAAGAGTGAAGTTTTTAAAATAAATGTAAATAAGTATGTAACTTTGTGGAGGTAGAAAGTCTTATGCCATACTGTGGAATATTATATCAAAAGGAACAACATGTCCATTGAGGGGGGGGTGTTAAAGGTTACATACTGGGCCTTTAACAGATGACATCCATTTTATTAAGCTAGCTTTTGTTCATTGTCTTAACCACTCCACCACCGGGCAGCATGGGTGGTTTTTTTTTTTTTTACATACATGTTGTGTAGATGTTCTGCAGAATCCCATCATCCACAGAGTGCAGGTCCTTCACGTTGAAAGAAGGAAAAGGCAGAGAGCGGTGGAACCTTTTGGGATAAAGATTCTCCCACGTGTCGTCGCCCATGAACACCACTCTTTTACCTGCCAAATGAGACTAAGAATAAGTTTATAATGATCAACCCCAAAAACTTGCAATATTGCTTTAAAAGCCAATAGTATCCTTTCTAACATCAACTGAAATTACTTTACATATTTGGTTGAAATATCATTTCTGGATCTCTATTCTTAAAGATGCACTTTGAAACTTTATTTATGCTGTGCAGATGTCAAACTTTACTGAATACCAATGCTTTTTACTTACCAACACAGCTAAAGTTTAAGAACTAAAAACAAAAACTGATATTCATCTGAAGACAAGAGATAGTGAAGATGTTTCTACACCAATTTTGTAGAGTGGAGCCAAAGCAGCAATTTAGGGAAACATAATCCAAATATCATCTTGATTAAAGAAATGTCATAAAGACCAGCACAGACCACAGAATGATTAAAACAACAACTTTAAATAATTTAGAATTTTGAACACCAGAAGACATGTGAACTCTGCCAGGAGCTTGTACTACTGGTGCAGAACTGTAACTAGCCTAAAAAAGCTGCTTTGATTATCGTTATAAACCAGTTTTTGTGTTGCACTATTCAGTCTGACTGTTCATATTGAAGACTAGATGAGGAGTCAGCTGCAGCAGGAGGTGGAGGAGCAGCAGCACACTTACAGAGGAACCTCCCAACATATGTGTGCATTTCTGGAGTAACTTCTAACCATCTACCAAATGTGTGCCTTGTAAAAAAAAAAAAATGTTTTAAAAGTCTTACTTGAATATGTTTATTATTGTGCCACCTACTCGAGAACATTCTGTGATTCTCATTGAGTCAATAATTAAACGAGAGGTTTTATCTCAGGGTTAAGGACAGTATAGGTTTAGCTCAGATAGTGAAATCCACCCTGGGGTCCCGGTCAGGACAGAGGAGACAGGATGCAGGTAATTCTTTAGGTTGCTTTAAGGAGTATTTGTGTATGTGTGGTCTATAAAGAAAGAAAATACTTACTCATTAAGTATGCTATAAATCATTATGCAATACGTATCAAGTCTAACTAAATGTAACAAACATATACTATGCATGGAGTGAGCAAATATATATACAAGTTTACAAACTGAAGCACTGAAATAACAAAAGGTATAATTAAGGTGCACGGCACAACATATCCCCAGAAATAGCATTAGCATGTAAACTAACTCACTTATTAAGGGTGAAACAGCACACATGTTACCAATTAGAACTTGAACCACACATCTAGACATTAATTGAACAATAGCAAAGGACTTATCAAACGTCCATGCCCTTCTGAGGAACACAAACTTACTTTCTGTCAACAATGCACAACTTGAGCTGCCGATAGATAGTTCGATTAGTTAGTTAGTTGATTGAATATATGTTGTTTTATTATTGCTCAGTGTTTTATGTTGCACCTTAAGGCCGAGACAAGTTCCTATGTTTGTGAATTTTGTTCATTGACAATGGCAATAAACTCTTTCTGATTCTGATTCTGATTCTGAACACGAGGCTCTGGCGTGCAGCTAATTGAAACTATAGCATGCTCTAGAAGGTGCATATACTATACAGCGCCACTAGTAAGCGCACTATACTAACAATTGTCTTTCTAGCAAAGCAAATTGGAAACGAGAAAGGCAAACTGATCAGGAAGGGGAGAGTCCGTCTTCGTCCTTTACCTCTGGAAGTAGAATGAGCCTTACTGAGTCTCACTGACCACAGGAAATCTGCGGATCTGCAAGTAGAACAGAAGCACCTTCCTTGATGTCGTCCACAGGGAATCTCCATTTACTTCTGGACTCGAGGATAGGGAGGTAGTTACGAATGAATGCAGACCATAAATGATCGGCCAGGACTTGTGAATGTCTCCTGCTTCATCGTCCCCGCATTTCGCTTTCAGGGTAAACTACTTGGAGTAAAGAACTATCAGGCCACCCCATCAGAAGGTAGTTGGGAATCACGGGGTCCACATCGGATATGTCAGCTGAAACATAGTCGAGTGGATTTGCATTCAGAATGCCCTCAATCTCGACCAGGACAGTCCCGAGCATTTCTTCTTTAACACTTTGTGAAGCTATGGTGGTGTACAAGGCAGTTTTGATGGAGCGCATCTCTCTTTCCCACACGCCTCCAAAGTGTGGTGCTGCAGGTGGGTTGAATCTGAAACAGTGAAGGTAGTGAAGGGAAATAGTGAAGGGTCTTGTAGTACTGCCGCCCCATGAAGTTCCTTCACCTTGTTCTCGATTAACTTTGGCCATGAAGTAATCTCGGGATGGTTTGAAGACGCTGGATCTCTGGAGGTGACTCTGAAGCTGGGGAGAAAGGACTTAAAAGGCCACTTTTCTGCAGGAAGGAGGAGGAAACCCGGGCCTTGGCTTCAACGGTTGGGCTGCACAAACTAAGTGTTTTTCCCCTGGTCAGATTGTCAGATGGATTATTTGTGGAGTCCACCTCCAGGTGCTCTTCTCTGTAAATTCTTGAATCTCCGTTATTCTTGTCCCAACAAAAACCTTGAAATGACAGGAGGTGGAATGAAGCAATGTTAGGACTGTGGTGGAATTGGAACACAGTATGTAGCTCTTAATATCGAGGGTCAACTAATTCTGGAGGAGCTTGAGACGCTGAGCACCTAAGGGCTGCACACAATTCTAAACTTGGAACAGAAAGCTGTTTTTTTAGGAGCAACATTTGCCAATAAAGAATGACAAGTGCACATTACCTCTCTGATCTTCTGAGCTTAGATAAGCTACCGATCCATATGCGCACTCTGACGCGTCGCAAAAAATGTGCACTTCACGTGCCACGTCAAGTCTGTCCATACTTGATGCAGTGTAGCATCTTGGCAGGGCAATTTCTGACAGTTGCTCTAACCCCTTTTCCCAAGTTAACCAGTGCTGTAACAGGTCTTCAGGGAGCTGGGTATCATCCCAGTCTCTGTGCTTAGCCCACAGTTGTTGGACCAGGATCTTTTCTCTGGTAGTAAATGGCAGGATATATCTCAAAGGATCGCATTGACTTGCTAAAGTGCGATAGATATTCCGCATGGTTGGCTTGCCATAGGTGATGGGCCGATGCTTGAATCCGAGGGTGTCTACAACGCAATGCGAATTCAGGCCAAGGGTGAATTCATGTACTTCTGCCTTGTGGTGTGACAACCAGCGATCTAGTTTGTCAGAACGTGCTTCAGATGGTAGGTGGCAGATGACTTCTGGCTTGTTACTTGCCCACTGGCGAGAGCTCTGAGCTTGTCGACCAGCTGCCACGCCTCCTTCAAAGATGTAACGCTCTGCAGACAGTTATCCACATAGAAACACTACTCTACTGTGAACCTCACATCTTCTTCAGGTTGACTACGTTGGAGCACATGCTGCAAGTTGTCCCAAAGGGAAGGGCCTGCCACTCATAAGTGTCGGGAGGCTCATCTCTGTTGCTGTGCCAGATGAATCTCATGAGGGGTTCGTCCTCACTTAACAGACACACTTGATGCTGTGTTCTCTGAAGCGCAGGAGCACTCCAACTAGAGATGGGCTCATGGTAGGTCCAGGTAGCAGCCACTCATTTAGGTTGAGTCCTTTATGGTAGAATGAGCAGTTAAACACGATTCTGTTCTTACTGTTGTGTTGGACCATGTGATGAGGTATAAACCTACTCTCTTGGCTCTCATTCTGATCATCTTGACTGAGTTTGGCTACCACACCTGTAGTCTCGAGCTTCTTAATTTCTGTGTGGTAACAGCCACAGGGTCTCGTGCCAGGCGCCTCTCCATACACTTGAGGCTTGGCAGCACGGCTTCATTGGTTGCCTGAAAAAGAGGCGAGTCTTTCTTTCTTAAAAGGGGTCAGGCATACCTTAGTGTCCCGTTCACCTCCACCCTCTTGGTCTTGGCGTGGAGAAGATTTAATGCCTCAGAGTCCTCTCGGAATCTAGTGACCTCTTTCTCATTTTTAAAGGGGAGAATATCAACCTGCCACAGCATTTCCACATTCCTCTTCAATTCAATAGCTTCTGGGCTGAGTGACGTGAAGAGGCATTGCTGAGGTTGTAGCTGTGACTCCAGTGTCCTTGCTGGCCCCTGCAATGTCAAACCTAAGCGAGTGTAGATGGCGGATGGACCTCCTGGAGGGCCAAGGAGTTCCCGCTCTGTTGGGCACAGGTGTGGGTGGTAGGCACCAATTAGCAGCAATGGTGAGACACGACTGGACTGAAGGCTTGTAGAGGCAGTTTGGCCAGGTGTTTATATTTCTTCTTCAGAGAGGTGATGGGATAGGAATGTTCTGCTAGACCAAGGCGATGAGCTGTGAAGGCCTTTGTAATCTTATATGATTTCTTTGGCTTATGTATGGGAGAGACCTCAAAGTTAACTGAAGCACCATGCAAGGCTTGAATGTCCCGTCTTATGGTTCTGAGGGATATGTCCTCTGGAGTACCTGTCACCTTCAGCTTTTGAGCAGCACCAGTCACCAACAGCATTGTACGGTCCAATCCATCATCTAGGACAGAATATGTGTCCAATGTCTTGTCGCTGTGTCGCAGGAGCACTCCGATTACTTTGAGGAGGACACGGGTGGGGTCAGAAGGCTTGTCTAAAAACGTTAGCGTTTCAGCAGCAGAGCTGACTAGGCAAGTGCCTTCTTTTGGTTCTCTGCTGTTGACCTCATACAATACGAGTAGATGTTTACCTTGACATTTACTGCAGGGCTTCTTCAAGTTGCACTGTGCTGCCTGATGTGATCTTCCACAGCGCCAACAGCGTCTATTAGTTTTGATCCAATCAATCATTTCGGCCTCGTCAAAGCACTTGAAGGTGGCGCACTGTCTTAAAAAGTGGTCCTCAGTGTCACAGTAAGGGCAATAGGCTTTAGGGATGTTCTTGCTTCTCTTGTTTGCTTGTAAACTGCTGACACTTTCAGATTTAAAAGGAACCTCTTCGTGTAGTACCTCGTGTAGTACAGTAGTAGAGCAAGGAGGTGGCTTGGACTCATGACGTTGGTCTGGCTTTGCTGGAGCTCTCTCCTGCCCATAATCCCCTCTTTGCCCATCACTTGTTTGGCACCACGGCTCGACCTGCAGCCACTCTGAGAATTCCATCAGGTCAAAAACTGCATTAGAGCGGCGGAACATGTGTCTGCAAAACTCTGATCTCATCTCAGTGGGGAGTTTACTGAGGAGGACACACGGGACCCGCACCTGAGCTCTAGCTCTCCCTCCTGGCAACATGCCCACGAGTCATGCCCACTATCTTCTGAAGGGCTGAGTGATGAGGCTGGCCAAACTTCTCTGTCAGAGCTGCCATAGTGTCTGTATAAGGCGTAGGAGAGTTGAGGTAGGCGTCGGCTATAAGACGAGCATCTTCTAGCTTTAAATGATCCATTAGGATTTGGAATTTAAACAACTCTGTGCTATCTTCTGCTATCTATACTAACAATTGTCTTTCTAACAATAATAGTAAATGACTCAATAAAGGAAAAACAATGATATAACAAGAATGAGTAAACCAGATATATTTGAATTATTATCACCCCACAAATAACACAGTTGTTTAAATCCAATTATAGGAAACTAATGGTTGAATTTACAGAATCTTACGGGATTGGAAATTCTCTTACTTGTAAGGCAGAGATGAAACAATTAGAATGAAGCAAGATTTATTTACACATTAGTTCAAAAATAATTAGAATTTCTAGGTTGTTGGTGCAGTACAGGCCTTTGGGGGTCATGAATCTCAAATGCATTAGTCCCCTTCTCCTCCCTGACCCAGCCACATATCTTCACCTTGCCCTTCACACCACAATTCCATGGACTAATCCACCTGGCTAATCGACACATGTTTGCCTTTTCTAACAATGTTTTTTCTTGTGGGGCAGTTGCCTCAGATGGTGTGACCAGTGTGGGAAGGACTTTAAACAATCAACAAATGACAGTCCATACTGGTGAAAAAGCATTCAAATGTGATGTTTGTGAGAAGACATTTTCTCAAACACACTAGTTATACATAGGTGAGCGCACACTGGAGAAAGACCATACAGGTGTGACCAGTGTGGAACATACTTTATATGTCCTGATTATCAGAGTATACAAATGAGAATCCACACTGGGGAAAAGCCATAATAATGTGACTCATGTCGAAAGAGTTTTTCTACATCAGCATTTCTCAATGTGGCTCTCAATCTTTTATGGATTAAAAAAACAGCAGACTTGTTCTGTGAATGTGTCCCATCTAATCACAAAGCGCTGAACTCATAGATCTATGTTATTCTTAAACTGTGTGTAATTCCCTCTACAGCCAGCAGATGGCGCCAAATCTATGTAGTCCTTGGGCCATTTCTTGCATTTTGGTGGGTTTTTTTTTTAAAAAAATCTCCAAAAAACCCAATGGCTCTTTTTACTGTGATGATGGCCGTCATCGTCAATGTGATATTCAATATCCAGCAAAGCAAAGGAAGTTAGGCATTTTTCAGGGACAGAATATACATTCTCAAGGACTGAGAATCAAGGATCTGGCATTTTTTCAAATATTTTCATGTCTGGAAAACAGGGAAATTATTTACAATATGGGAACCTTTAATTGCTAAAACGGTCTCCATGGCATTAAACATATCGATCTTGTATTTATTTGTTCAGTGTAATAATAAATACTTTGAAAAATGTATGCCCTTTCATCAGATGGTTGACAAAACGGAATAAAGAAAGAAAAATCCAAATGTCACGTTGGAATTTTAAAAGGATATAATTCCAATGTGTAAACTAGCCCATAAACCACTGTAATCTGGCATTGCAATACAGACAGTTTAACACTTTACTTACCAACTTGACCCAGTTGTTGAATAAGATTGTCCTCCAAAATGGCACTTGAAGCAAAGTTATTCCCTACGTCTATAAACGTGGGGAGCGAGCCTGTAGTGAAGCCCTTTATCCTTTGCATTGTGGTGGTAGGAGGGTCCGCCCTGAACGGATACAGCCGGCTATGTGAAGGCTTGGCTGACACCGTCTCCTCCAGCACTGGCAGTTTGTTCTCATAAGGCCGCGGCGACGTGTTATTCGGGTCAAAGCGTGCAAAGTCTATCTTCAAGGCATCGATGATGAGGAGTACAGCTTTATGGAAACGCGGCTTTCCCCTGCAAAAGTCCCTCTCAGGTTCCTGTCCGGGATACAGGGCATCAAGGCAACTGCTGGTCCGATTCACCTCCAGCCTCACCAGCAAGAAGCCCCCCACAAACAGATAGATCCCAGCGATGTAGACGGCACACATCCAAAAGAGAAGGGACAGTACAGGAAACCACTTCATCCTGGATACAAGCAGAAAATACATGAGCTACATGCAAATAAATACTTTAGCACAAATTGTTTATGTTAATTCTGGAAATCTTAATTCAAAGGAGCAGTATGTAATTTTTCTAGTTGGGGGTCAGCCACTGGGTCGCCTTCATAGAGATGTTATTCTTTGCATGGAATGTTTCACAGTAGGGCATTCAATTATCTAACGTTGATTCAATTATAGGTTTTTAATGCTTGGGGGGAAAAAGATCGGAATTGTCACCACTAGGATAATATGCTTAATGCCAAACTATGTAACGTCGCTGTGTTACACAGATATTTTCTCAAATGTTAATGCTCCAGGACCAGTTTACAGTATGCACACTGAGCAGAATTCTACTTTTTAAAACTTAAAAAAAACAAAACAAAAAAACATAATAATAATTTATATACTTTCGTATGTGTTTCAGAGCCTGTATAGTCCAGCTAACGCTTTAAATGTATCAAATATGACGAAGATTATTTTTATAGGCATAATTAGTCGACTAATCTTTGTAACCCTGAAACAAATTCCATTGTTGTTTTGAATGTAATATTGAATGGCCCACTATTCCTATCACACAAATATGAAATGCCGTAGATCGTGGGCCTTTGTTCTGCTACAGGTTTATCTGTCACTGAAGTGCACTGAACAACCACCGCAAAACATAAAAGGCATTTTAACACCTGGGTAAGCATGGTTTTAAAAGTGCACTATCTTTTCAACATCTTTCCTCCAGATATTCACAACAGTGATTCACCAGATTGTCGATGTTTTATTTAGCAACTGGACTGTGCATTAACAAGAGACAAGAAGGAAACCCCAGTTCAATAGGCTAAATCTAGCACCAATTATAAGCCCATTAGAACTTAACTCACCTCAAATACAGTACACAGCAGTCAAAAGCACCTGCTACAGCCTTTCAATGAGAAAACAGCGACTACTCCTCCTTTAACACTCACGTTTACACTGAACAAGACTCAATCCTAATTAACTGCATGCGAAACTTTTTGGATCACGCTTTATATTAAATGTTAAGAACTAAACGCTAGTAGCTACACCTAGCACTACTCAGGACTGACTGGCTGACCTTGTAGCCGGGGAAAGTGCGTCCTCTCGGGGCTGGGGGAGGAGGGGATGTGTGGGTTACAAACACGGGGAGGTCCAGGTGGAGCAGGTAAACGCAGAGCCGTTCACCTTCATTTGGGACTGGCGCCGTACAATCAGATAAACTGACCAGTGACAGGTAGGAACTCATGCGCGTCTCTCCAGCGCGGCGGAAACACATGGGGGAGAGTTTAGTATGACGCACCGGAAGTGCATGTCTGTACCGTGTTTCTCTGGGTTTAGTCTGTCAGGCGCATTGTTTTAATTATTATACAGATAACTTAGAATGCAATAATTAGATCTAGATACTCCATATTACCAACTATTTATTTAATTAAAACAATAAAATACGATACAATTTAGAAAATTATGTAGGCAAAAGTTGTATTTTTGTAACTATCAAATTGTTTTGGGAATTGGGTTGATTTATGTAGTTCTCTCGTAATTATAGTCCATAATAATACTAATAATAAACCTAGTCTAAATTATATTAGTATAACATTTTGAATTTTAGAACTATATCTTAAATGAATGTCCTCTTGTATATATCCTGGTGGACTTTTTATTCAATGAGGAACGTTGTATTATTATGAAACCAGAAAAAGTCAAACATCAAACAAAACATTCAGAGACGCCCAGAATGTGTATATATATATATATCTATATCTATATATAGATATATAGTGTGAACTATATAGTTTGGAGCTAAAATGTGTTAGCACATTTATATTTCTAAGCACAACTACAAACCCTTACTACAAAACTATAATATGCTACAAATACTAAAAATATACACTAATACATAAATACAACGCTGTGGTGCTATAGGAAAACGTCAGCCAATGTATAAAAAAATCCAACATAAACAAAATAAGTTTTTAAAAAAACAACAGCAATGCAGAATATACAAAGAATAGTTTTATTTAAATCCAGACAGGAAGAAAAACAATAGGTATATTTTGGGCAAACATTTTAAATCTCGTTAAAAAAAACGTGGAAATTTAAGGGCTGTTAAATTAAGTGCGGTAATAATGCACATGATGTCCTGAACCTCTAAATGGCACCAAGTACTGCCAAACCAAACTGAAAATGCTAATTGCTTAGTGTAAGGAGGTTTACTTTGAGATGCATAATTATATGGGCAAAACAGTGGACAACTAAAACGTCTATGGGTCTTACAATTGACTTTTGTAAACACAATCCCTTTAAGACCTTGGCCTTGGAAAAAATATCTCAAAAACCACAACACAGCTTTGTTTCTAATTATAGCAATAGCATTGGTCGATTTGGAAGAAATAATACAATGCATGGTTGACAAACTCTGCCAGTTTTAAAGAATCCCAGGTTTTTTAATCCAGAGGTGAAAAGTTTCCAAAAAAGGAACTACAGTCCTGTTTATCTAAAATCACGCTGAGGGGTTCCTCGCTTCCTCCTCCGTGCTCCTCACATCTTCTGACTTTGGTGCTAGTCTTGGTGTTGCTGTGTTTTTCTTTGACAATGTACTATAGATGCTCATTGCCTGTAAACAAAATTAGATGTTTCGCCGGAGATAAAGAAATATTAATAATAATATTTTACATCGTATATGTAATAAATATAAACAAAAACGTACCTGTGTGACCATTCCACTAATGTCCCCAGTGTTTGAGGGTAGAAGGACGGTGTTGCTGTCTTTGGCCAGATTTGAAAAGGCCGCCACGTACTGTTCGGCCACACTAAGAGAGGCAGCAGCGTTTCCATTCTGGAAGAGAAAATGACTTATTATTGATCGTTAAATATGCAGTTAAAATATCGGTAAGTACATTTGGTTTGAAAAGAGAAGTGCAGTCATTTTGGTCCCCTTGGCTTTCCTTACAGACATACACCACAAAACGGAATAAAATATATAGGAGTAAGGAAGAAAGGGTATAAAGACAAATGTGAGAAAAGGTATTGCAAGAGTAAAAACGTGCTATTGCTTACCTGTTCAGCCAAAGCATCTGAAAGCAAACGGATAGCTTTGGCTTTTGCGTCAGCTTTGGCCAACACTGCCTGAGCCTCACCTGCACAAAAAAATAAATAGACAAGATGCTTTTTCCCCCATTTTAAAAAAAGTCACATTTCTGTCTTTTACTTTTACTGCTGTGGACCTTTCAATTAAACCCCCCCAAGCTGGTCATTGACCTTTGGAAACGACTGAACTACAATCTTGATTAAAATATGATTTATCGCATTGTACTTACCAGCAGCTTTATTAATCTGCTCAGCCTTTTCACCTTCTGAAGCCAGAATCTGGGCTTGTTTACGGCCCTCGGCGACGTTAATGGCAGCTTCCCTGTTTCCTTCCGACTCCAGCACCGTGGCTCTTTTCTTACGCTCTGCTTCAACCTATAAACAATAAAGAAGCTTTACAAATAGTGTACCAGCAAAAGTGGGAAATGTTAAGTGGATAGCAATTATTTTACCTGCATTTGCATAGACTCTTTGACACGAGGTGGAACATGGATGTCTTTGATTTCATATCGGAGGCATCGGATTCCCCACTCGTCAGACGCTTGGTTAATGGAGTGGACCATGTTTGCATTCAGTGACTCTCTTTCCTAAAACAAAAACACCATTTATTATGCATAGATTAGGGCTAATATTTGAACTTTAGCTACAGCTCAGACTCAGACAGAGTTTGGATCAACCAGCTGCCTAAAGAATACACATTTAGCTTTACTTGAACTCTTGAAAGCGAAGAGAGAACAGCACAAAATGTCACCCAACTGCTTTCTAATCTAGTTTGTAGGAAAACAGATTTTTTGATGCTTTTGTTGCCATTTGCAATTATATTATTTGGGGAAAATAAACTAAATCTGTCCTACATATTGGCCCAAAAACATCGTAGGAAAAGTTAGCGTTGAAAGGTTACACCCCTACTCAATTACCCTAAACACTTTGTCCAGTGTTAGTTTGCCCAACTCCGAACGCATGGTGGTTTGTGCCAGCTGAGTGACGGCGTACTCTGGATCTTCAACTCCGTAACTGGCCTGAAAAAAAGCAACACCACCAGAAATCCGTATTAAAAGCAAAAACTATAAACGCATTAATAGATTTGTAGGGCTGACGTTTACCTTAAATGGGTCTAGAATCCTTAAATAAAGCACTCCATCAATTTGTAGTGTTACATTATCTTTGGGCAAAAAAGAAAATAAAGAGATAAATGAATAAATTGTATATTGAGAAAACAGGGCTCCGCAATATGGTGATAAAAATTAAATCAAATCATGATCTAATCCCTGTGACAATCTGATATTTTGGGTCATATTGTGATGTACTATTTTCCCTTTTCCCCCCCACACATTTCTCCTTTAAGGCTCTGACTGAGTGACAGATGGATTTAATCAGTCACAGTGGTGTTTCATACCTCTTAATAGCAACAGAAAAATACAAAGAGTACAATCAAAACAGTGCTCTCCCCAGAATCTTTTAAAGGGATGGTAAATATGCCTCATATGTGGTTGCATTTTCCTCCAAGGATGGTTTAAAGTACCTTCATTATTTCCAAAGGTACATGCACCCTAAACATACTATTAACACTATATAGGCCTATTATATAGGCCTATTTTGTGCATAATATTTTATTATGTATAGACGTGCAATAGACGCGCTATTTTGAAAATAAAATAGTAACTAGACTAAATATTAGAAGGTTGAGCTTATAATCACCTCACTTGAAGCTCTTTTTAACTATAATATCAGTTATTATAATAAGACAAGCTCAATGGTAACGCTGGGAGTAGCCTCCTGCTGGGAGTAGCCTCCTGCTACTCGGCCTGACTCCCTCTCCGCTCTCGCCTCCCTCATGTGAGCATTCTACAGCTCCGCTGTTGTCTTGTGTTGTCAGCTCGCAACGCGGTGTGCTCCTTCCGAGACTCACTGAGAAAGCGGACAAAATAACTGTAGACTCTGTGTATCTGTGTAGTGATACACATGTTGTCTTTTGACCCTTGAGTCAGGTCTGGCCAAGAAAGTTTCATTTCAATGCGGCAGATCGCTGTAATCGCACGTGCGCGCTCTGTGTGTCTTTGTATTCTGCCACGTCTGCATTCACTTCCTTTTTAAACTCATTTCTCCATGAATATGAGTCTGATTGTAATAAAACACACAGCGTTTTGAAGCTTAAAACTAAGACTTGTTTACTTGAAGTAGTATTTTAATGATGGCGCTACCTAAAATATGGGATGAAGTTGGGTTTTAGGGATGGTTTATTTTTCCCCCACGGCCAATCGGATGGCAGGTCATTTGATTTATCATTTGATTTATTATGTACATTACAAGACCCGTGCAAAACCCACGATGTGGCTCCAAGAAGATTGTGATAGTAATTTTTAGCAACTGACCTAGAGATACTGCAGATTGCTCTGGGACATCGATCACAATTTCTTTTAGACTTTGCACATAGCGAATCCGGTCGAGGACAGGTATGAGAAAATTCAAACCCTGTAGTAACAAACATAGGACAGCATTAAGACAGTATGCAATGAATGAATGTCACCAGTTTCATGAGAGCAATACCGGATCCAGGATGCGGTGGAAGCGACCCATTCTCTCCACAACCCAGGCCTCTTGTTGGGGCACAAACAGGACCACAGTGTTTATGGGTAAACTGGATGCCCATCTCTGCTGAGCTGGAGTGACCCACAGCTTGGGAGTTGTCTGCTGGCTTTGCTGAGGACCGACAAATAGTAAGTTACAGTATGTTCATAAACCGGACGGTATAAATTCAAGTGCGAAACGAGAAACTAGGGGTGGGCAAAAATGAAGATTGCAATCATCTGTGGGATCTGAATGTAAAAGTAACACAAAAAAAAGCTGATTCAGAATATTCTTATGTTTTAAAATTACATGGCAAGTTTGTTAAATTTGTATTCTTAAAATGCTCATTTTGCAGCCTTTTAAATCATCCTTATTATAGAATCTATAATAAGGATGATTATAGATTCCTATAATATCATAATCATCTATAATATAGATATACTCAATGCTAAAAAAATTCCAAACCAACAATTTCGCTATTATCCATTTTCGATGCATCTTCCAGGACCTCCTCTACGAAGAACATAAATAAAAATACTCAACCACAACCAAATCGGAATTTGTTTCTCTTTCTGTTGTCGTTTGTCTTGGTGATTCCACTTTCATCCCTTTTACCTTCAACAAAACATCTTCTGATCCTAAAGAAGGATATCTGGTGCAGTTTATGTCTTTGTAGTTTAGTTTGTACAACAGAAGCGCAGTGAAAATATTTCTGCAGCTGAATTTCCTTCGAGATCAATTAATCTATCAGAATCTATCTAGCCATGTTTATAATTTGATTATGATGTATTCTCTGCTTTCTATCAAGGAAGTATAATGTCGGGTTAAAAAAAAAAAGAGAAAATTCTTAGGAGTAATCTCTGCAGAAATTGGCAGGAAGAATTGATTGATCAAAAATCTGGTTTGTTTGCCCTTTATGGATAATGGCCGCTTACATAACAGGCATTTGGGCATTGATTATTAATTCAGATTGTTATGTATCGACAAGTATTCAAGATATTTTAAAATGTTGACTTTAAGCTGAGAAATCGCTTAAAAATAAAATCGGTCAGAGCAATATCTACAATCAAATAAATATCATAAGCTACATATATAAATGGGCTATTGAAGTCTGATGCAAGCTAATGACATGAGCCTTTCACTTTAGCCTGACTGTTTTTACCTTCAGCAGAAATCCCCCGCTCCGACAAAGCGTCCGCAACATCCTCCAAACACTGGTACTTTTGACTTATAACTTAGGAAACTCAGAACTTCAGTTATGTTTAGTAATAATCTTTGGCTACTCGCATGTGAGGATGACCCTTCTGCTCAGGAAATTACTTACATCAGTGGTTCAGCATCGAAAACAGTCCGTCAACAACGGCATAGTTCCGCCCATAAAGTGTTAATTCATTTCATTTGACAGTCAAGATCACCACAAAAGTTTATTTATTCATTAAATTGGACACGGTGATTTAAAAGGTTGACGCAATTAAACAAGCAGCACGTTTATTAATTACGCTATTTATAACCAACGACATGTGTTTCATGGATTCCATGTGTTAAATCTTTGTGTCCACGAGGTGGTAGTATTGCTTTTATTTTAGATTTTCAAGGAAGTTGTAAAATGATCACACCTTTCGTCATGAGAAATTGAACATTTAATTTAAAGCGTTCTAGTAGATAAATACCTCAGCAGCAGCTGGACGAAAAGGACGAAGAAAGCGGTCATGGGCAGAAAGTCTAAAGGGTTAAAGATCCGAAGAGTGGGAGCCGAACAAGAAGAAGAAGAAGAGGAGATGGCGGGAGGAGTGACGAATCGATAGTCGATTAGAGAGCTTGGAGGATGAAAGTTTTACTACTATTGAATTGAAAGGTAGTAGTCCAAAGTGTGAAAAAGCTGCAAACCGATCCGAATCAGAGGTTCTGGCAATGTGAAGTCCGAGGAAACTTCTAATATCTGGAAAGAGAAAAGGCGTCCTTTAAGCAGTGGAATCCATTAACATTAATGATGAACCTAGGGAAGGCGTTGGGTCGAATCAAATGTGTGATAGTTCTTAGAAATGGCTCGCTGCTGGTTGTGTGTAAAGACGCGGCTCAGGAAATGAAGGCAATTAAGATTCAAAAGCTGGATGGAAAAAGGGTTATTGTTTGAGATGCTGAAAGAAACATGGTCAGAGGAGTTATCACAGGCATCACTACGATGGAGACTGGATGAAATAAAGTTTACTGGAGCTATGGTTGAGGATTCCAGGCGATTAAAAACGACCCGGTCTGGAGTAAGATGTGACAGCATGTCTGTCTGTCTACTGTTAAAACTTGATGGAAAATGGATATGTTACACCAGCCCTATTTTGCTTCAAGTGCCAGCATTTTGGTCATGTGGCAGCAGTCTGTAAAGGGAAGCAAAGATGTGGTAAATGTGCTGGAGATCACGAGTATGGGAAGTCTGACAAAGGGGCAAAACTGAAATGTAACTGTGGTGGAGAACATAGATCTGCCTACAGGGGATGTGAATATAGCAAAAGGGCTGTTGAGGTGCAAAAAATTAAAGTCTCTCAAGGTATATCCAATGCGGGGGCAGTCAAGAAAGTGCCAAGGAAAGAGGTGAGAGATGCCAGCGTGAAGGTGAAGGTTCCAAGCATGAGGCTCCCAAGTGTGAAGCTCCCAAGATTAATGAGAATACCGTGGCTGTGGATTGGAAAGATTTGGTCCTCTTTATGGTGGATGTTATTAACTGTACTGCTCAAACTCAGGAGAAAGCTGAAAGGATCAAGATCATTGCTAACGCTGCAGAAAAGAAAGAAAACACACTAAATGAGTATCAGAGTAAAGAAATTCCCCTTCCGCTGTCATGTTCTGATGGTTCTAAAGTCTAATGTCTATCGAATGAAGTCTAAAGGATAAAGTCTAAAGAATTAAGTCTAAAGAATTAAGTCTAAAGAGTGGAGTCTAAAGAATAAAGTCTAAAGAATGGGGGTAATGTAACACTATGGATACCAACCACCATAAAACTCCACAAAAGAAGAAGTGTAATAATAATAATAAAACAATATCATTAAAAAAAAAACATTAATAAACAAAATCTTGAATCACAATTAGACTATGATAAACACAATAGGGCTCACAATTTCGCGATACATGCGCTAATCGATATTTCACTGGATTTCTTTCGATTTTTCGATACATATATTTTTAACAAAAGTATTTATTTCTTAAACCACCTCATGCACACACTTAATATGAAATACCCCAATTTGATTCATCAAAACAGTGAATATGTGAAAAGTATTGCATGAACAAGTTTCCTTTCTCTCAATAATATACCAATTTGAGTATCATATATATATATATATATATATATATATATATATAAAATGATAGTTCGCTGTTGTAGGCGAACCTCGTATGGAATATCTGGAGCAAAGAAGACATGCCTGCCTTTGTACTGGAGGTCTCCTTTAGCCCTTGCAGCCTTCAAGACCAGAATCAGAATCAGAAAGGGTTTATTGCCATTGTCAATGAACAAAATTCACAAACATAGGAACATAGGAAGGTGCAACATAAAACACTAATCAATAATAAAAACAACATATATTCAATCCAAAGGGCATGCATTAAGAAACAATTTAAAATTACTATAGTATGAAATAAAAATAAAAATAGGCATTACTATGTACACAAGATTACAGTTAAATTTACAGTTGTAGTGCAGAGAGTGACAGTGCAGTGAGTGATAAAGTGGCGCGTTCCAACACACGATCGTTAAGAAACCTAATAATCAGGCCTCGTGGTTTATCAGCTGCTGGTCTTGGATTGCCCAGGCAATGTGCTCTTTTGATTGTGATGGGGGGGACCTCAACTCCTGAGCTTACAAGGAGCTCAGGAATGATCCTTTCCAAGAAGCTTTCTGTGTCTATTCTTTACTCTCCTTCTTCTATGCTCACAAGCCTCAGGTTAGGACGACGTGATCTGGATTCCAAATCCAGGAGCTTATTTTTCATATTATTGTTCTCTGACTGCAGCGTCGTCACCCTGGCCCGCAGCGCCTCCATCTCGGCCCTTACTGTATGCAGAGCTCGACTTCCTCCATGCGTACTCCAGTTATTCTATCTGCTTTGGTCACTGCTTCAGACGCAGTCGGAGCTATGGTAGCTAACAACTCGGCTTTAAGAGATTGCATGGCATGCTGCACTTGAGCCACAACCGATGACCAGTTACATTCTCTCCCCCTTCCGATGCAAAGAAGTCGTAAGAGTCTCCATCTGGGCCAGCGGGACCCTGCGTCTCCGGTGGGGAGGGAGCGCGGCTCTCAGGTTTGCTAGCCATGTTAGTCACATTAGCCTCGCTAGCCTTGTTAGCTTGTGATGCGGGCTGTTTTCCAATGGAGCCGTGGGCCATCAGCTTTGTTTGTTTGGGTCCCGTGGCGCTACCGGACTTGTGTCTTTCTTGTTTACTTATCTCTCATCCTTGTTCTTTGGGATTAGGTGGGTCAAACGATGATTTTAAAATCATGTTTTGCAGCAGCGGTGTGAGGTGCGTCACCATGACCGGAACATGAATTGCATTTTTCACCTTCTGAAGCCAAAATCTCGGCTTGCTTACGGCCCTCTGCTTTGACCTATAGACAATAAAAAAATAAGTTTCAAAAAATTGCTGATCCAAGAGTTTCAGAATGATTTAGGACAGTTGAAACCCAAGAGTAAATCTATGAGTTTTAGCTTCCTGACTTTTTCACATTCAAAAGCTACATTTAGTATCTTAATTGCCATGACAACGGTCCTAATTTGTAATCATTCTGAAACCCATGGATATGACATAAATAAATGTCCTCTTGTATGATTGCTATCCTGGTGGACTTTTTATTCAATGAGGAAAGTTGTATTATTATAAAACCTAAAAAAGTCAGACATCAACAACAACAAAAATACCCAGAATGTGATAATGAATATAAAAAAAGATAAATTAAAGATACAACGATAAATTAAAGCCACAAGCGGCATCAAACGGCCCTCTCGGGCCGACGGACTTCGTACTCTGCACTTTTGACACGATAAAGATGGCTCTGACGCACCCTCATTGTGTGTGTTATCTAAGAACTAAACAGATGGCGACACATTGGACATGGGCGATACTGTAACCAGTGCAAATTAACACAATTCTCAGTCAACTTTGCGGCTCTGCCGCACAGAGACCATAACACAAAATTGGATAACTTTTGATGCCCCACTTCTGAAGATGATTGTCACCAAATTTAAAGTTGGTTGGGCTAATTTAGCCCAAGGAGGAGTTTGTTAAAGTGTCAAGTGTAAAAATGTGGTAATTTGAGAGATTTGGCGATTTTCCCAGTGGGCATGGACTCTCGAGTACAGCACGATGCCAGGAGTGTTATTGGAGGAATGCAGCGCTTTGATTATTTTTGTCATAGCAAGAGTAAGTATGCATGACCCATGCCTTTGGCATGAGCGTTTTCACTGGTTGTGAGGGGTACCAAACATGCACGCTATAGGCCCTACGCCCTGCTGGGGCTCGGGCCTAATTAATACATTGCAAAATGAGAAAACTGGGCTGGGCAATATGGTGATAAAAATCAAATCAAATCATGAGCTCATCCCTGTGACAATCTGATATTTTGGTCATATTGTGATGTACTATTGCACCTTTTTCCCCACACATTTCTCCTTTAAGGCTTTGACTGAGTGACAACTGGATTTAATCAGTCACAGTGGTGTTTTATACCTCTTAAACGCAACGGAAAAATACAAAGAGTACAATCAAAACCCGTGATGTGTTTCCAAGAAGATTGTGATTTTTAGCAACTCACCTAGAGATACTGCAGATTGCTCTGGGACGTCGATCACAATTTCTTTTAGACTTTGCACATAGCGGATCTGGTCGAGGACAGGTTTGACAAAATTCAAACCCTGTAGCAACAAACATAGGACAGCATTAAGACAGTATGTAATGAATGAATGTCAGAGTCACCAGTGTAATGAGAGCAATACTGGATCCAGAATGCGGTGGAAGTGACCCATTCTCTCCACAACCCAGGCCTCTTGTTGGGGCACAAATAGGACCGCAGTGTTCAAGGGTAAACTGGACACTAAAACTCCCAGAGCAGTCATTTTGACTCTCTCTCCTCTCGCACACTCTTTCTCCCTTTTTTTCCTCTCCTTCCCTTTTTTAATATATAGCGTATATATACACTGTAAAACACTTAGAAGACGTACAACTACAGAAGACGTACAACTACAGTAGGTGGCGGTAAATGCACCTTTCGGCTGCCAACCGCCATTAAAAGCAACACAACAGCTTTTAGATATGGAAGTCTTTTTACTCTGCTTAGGTAGATTTTTGGTGTTCCTCACTTTTTGACTTTTACTGTAGCTGTATATATTTAATTTCTATTTTATGAGTTTGAGAACATTTTAAAATTTAAGTGAGATTTGAGAAGTTCTACCTTTAACTTCCATTAATTTCAATTTGAAATATAACATTTTCTTTTATTTATTATTGTTTTGGCTCGTAGGCTTTATTAGACGGGAAAGTTTAGCGTGAAAGGGGGACGTGAGAGAAGTGAGCATATGCAGTAAATTGTCTAAGCCGGGATTCGAACTCTCGTCTGTCAGCGGACTACCATTCTATGGCAGTTACTCCCCTCAGAATTCCATTGGTTTGAATGGGAGTTTTAGTAGTTTCAAAAATCTGGGAGTCCTAGTTATAAAGCACGCTGTCATGCAAAGGCTGGCGCGCCCTCTACTGGACACTCCACTAACTACAAGTGCATGGAAAACAAAGAAATTACGGGACCTTTTGTACAGGAACTTTTGATTTATAACGTATGAAACTCAGAACTTCAGTTATGTTTAGTAATAATCACTGGCTACTCGCTTGTGAGCATGACCCTTCTGACCAGGAAATAACCATTTTAATAGATCCATGAACCGTTATTATAATAGATCCATGCCATGAACTTACATCAGTGGTGCAGCACCTAAAACAGTCCGTCAATAAAGGCAACGGCACCAGTAACGTATTTGTTGGTTAAATTGGACGCGATGACTTAAAGTGTTGACGCTATTAAAAAAAGAGCAGTACGTTTATTAAGTTACGTTATTTATGACCAACGAGGATATGTGTTAAACGATTGTGCCCACTAGATGGTAGTATTGCTTTTATTTGAGATTTTCAAGCCAGTTGTTGCAAAATGATCACGCCTTTCCTCATGAGAAGTTGAAAATTTCATTTAACGCATAATAATGTAATAATAATAAAACAATCATAAAAAACATGAATAAACAATATCTTAAATCACAATTAGACTATCATACACACATTAGTGCTCGCAATTTTGCGATAAATGCCCTAATCGATATTTCACATGATTTTCTTCGATATATACTCGATTTTTTTTTTAATTAATTTTTTTAAACAACCCTTGCCACAACTGTGTTTTAAATAAACAAATCCATTGGCCTATATCTTGATGTATTTATTATAGTTTTGTTATGTTTGTTTACTACTATTTATTGTTAGCTACAATTTGTTGTTTTAGAGCAGTGGTTTCCCAAAGTGGGGTCCAGGGCAGCGCTAGGGGGGCTTTAGATGGAGTCCACAGCATTAAAGAAACGTTCGAAATCAACTTTACATAATTACTCAATCTAATTCACTGCTTCAAATCAGTATTAAACTCACAGATATGACTCAATCAATTTTCCATGTAAATCTGAGAGGAAAAACACAACATATTCTTTTGAATTTTGTCTGAATTATTATAGTACAATCTTGGGGTACAGAGAGAACAGCAGAGCAGACTTTGGCAACGGCCGTTTTAAATTTAAAGTATTTACTGTTTTAGGGTTTTATTATTATTTGTATGAGCACGTTTAGTTAGTTTAGTGTATTTGCCATTTGTAGTTTAAAATCACATTGGAAAGCAGGTGCGATGAGCTCTGGGTGCACAGTAAAGCCTAAAAAAACAAAAACAAAAACCACATAAACAAACAATGGACCAAGTTACAAAACACTAGAGTAATTATTGTGCACTTCTGTTTGTTGTACTTACTTACACTGTGGAAACGTCTCAGTTTATAAAAGTGCTGCGTAAACAAAGTGTACTGGACTGTTTATTGTCATACTATGATTTTAATAGTACTGCAAAACAAGACAAAAAGCCAGAAGTTCGCACTCCTGCATGAAGCGGGCCGGAGGAGCCGTCTGTGCCACCTGTTCATTTCGCCAACTCAACGCGGTCTCCGATTGGTTTAAAGCTTCAAAACACACTCCGCCTCCTCTCCGATCCCTGCTCTCTCATTGGCTGTCCGGGACGCCAGTAACAGGTGCTCCGGCCCCGCCCCCTCGCTCTCCTCCATCGATGGAAGCCGAAGCGGTCACTCTCAGGTTTGTCCGTCCACTTCGGTCCCAGTTAATCCGAGATGAGACTTGTGAACATGGCGTGGCCGTGGAGAGGGGCGGCTACTGCTCTCTGTTTTCATCCAGCATCGCACGTTTACTTTTAAGGGATCGACTGCAACGTTTTAGTGTTTTTAAGTAACTTTTTGTTATTGTTTGTTTGTTTGTTTGTTCTGGACGCGATGATGTTGGACGTCCAGGACAATCTCTGAGCGCCGCGTAAACCACAGGACAGTCGCTGGAAGTGCTTTGCCATGTCGCTCCTGTGTGTCCGAGGTTAGTTTTGGGCTTTCTTTTTATTTATCACCTGTAAAACGTCTATATTTTGACTTTAAATGCTTTACCACTGCAAAATAATAATAAAGTGTTATCAGGCATTAAATTAAACAGATTTCCATTTTCGTTAATTATACACTTCATTTGTAAATATTCTCTATCAAGAAGCCTTCTGTCACCACATTTTAAACTGTATTTAGTTAAAAATTAATTCATAAATTCTCAATGTAAAATGGAAATTACTGACTTTTATTTGCAGCTCGACTCAAAATTATTTACTTCATTTAGGTTAAAATGCTTATACTAACAACCCCTCTATTTGATTTATGATACACTGTAATGACACTTTTTGTTTTCCTATTGCCAAGTGGGCGTAATAAGAAATATAGGCCTATTTAAAAAGACATGTTATCAATGTCTAAGATAACTAAACTTATTTGTTATAATAGACTAAGTCAAATATACGTTTGATATGCATGTTTATCCAAGTAGTCATTGGATCCCAACCTTTTTTGTCCTCGTCTCCCAAGTGTTGTCTCACAGTCAGAAGTACGGTAAATTAGTAAGTATATTGCCAATTATAGCCATTATAGTTTCTTGTTTGAATGCTATTTATACCAAAAATATCCTACAGAAGTAAAAAAGCAAATACTCTTCCCTGTTTGGGAAATACAGAGCTAGATAACCGAAATAAGTTGCAACCCATCAAACTATATCCTTTTTCAATTAATAATATACACTCTATTTGTATTTATTTTATTTTGAACATGTTTAGGTGAAAGTTGTGGACTGGTTTCATAATGTGTGAAACAGGAAGCTTTGTTTGTTTGTCCAGGATGTCTTTATTAAAACTAAATGCACCTTGCAGAGGAAAGACAAAGAAGGAAACAAATATAGTTTGAGTCACAATGTCTTCCTCCAATATGTTTACCTGGCAAGCACTTTTAGACATGTAATAGGCATATTTATTGTCTGGCATCAGGAATTACGACAATAGTGAGGCGTTGTCGAAACAGACAGTCCACAATAAACAATCCACGGCCTCTGAATTGTTATAAATTCTCTGCTTTATTGGGTATGATTGTTATGTTAAATTAGGACATTGAAACAGCTTGTTGTAGTTTTTTAATTGAGAAAGTTAGTGCTCTTCACAGTAAAGTGAAGGAATATAATAAAACAACAACATACAAACACTCATACTTTTTAAATAACGATGTAAAATTGAACAATAAGCTAATAGTGATTCATTGCATCTTATTATATGTTGGAAAAAGTTGTCATTTTTGAGGATAAGTTGTGTAAAGTACAATTACTGGCCTATACTGTATTCTGCTTTACGCGTTTTGTTGTCATAAAATCTTCAGTAACAGACCATTACTTTGCATATTACATATGGTCAGAAGCCTATTTTTACATTGAAGTAGAAACCATAACATCTTACTAATATAGCCACTGATACTGCTTAAGTGAATTGGAGTTGTACTGTGCCATATTACCCTCCATTTCCTACAGCCTGTTTCCTTGTAAGTGCCGTGTGTTCTAAATGTCACAGCAGTTCACTTTACAGACTTGCCAGATAAAGCATGAAACAGCATAAACTCATCAATAAGAAAGTTTCATCTGCTAGAAGTACAACTAGTCTATCCTTGTCATTTCATTTGTTGCAAATATGATTCACAGTTCAGTATTGCTTCAAGATTAATTGCAAGAGAATCATGATTTCAATTTGAATGCTTGAAATCAGCAAATTGCAATGGCTGTAATTAAAGGCAGCATCATGCAACAAATATTCCATAATCGTAACCTTTTAACGCTGTTGTTTATACCTATGTTTTTCTTATTTAAACATTTATATCTGAGGCTTCTCTTCTTGTCTCAAATGTCGATGTTTGCTGGGTTTTAAATCTGCATTGTGACCCCGAGGCATGATTTTAAATGCATGTGTCGTTCATGGTATGTCGTCGTTGCGTCCGCGTGCACTGCGACTGATATTCTTTGCAGCTACCAAGGGAGGCAGACAGAAATCGCGAACACCTAGAAACGCGCTAACACTGAATGTGGCGACCCCGCAGAGAAAACACTAATAATAACTGAAAAAGGGGGTGAGGATTATTCACACGGAAATGCTAATTGCTGGAGAAACTGAGGCAGCCAGGGGGCAAACCACCATCACTTTTTATTTATTTTTTTGGACTGTCCTGTCGCACAAAAATATTGGACTGAAATGAACATGGCACTGCAGACTGTTTTTGACATTACCATCCCTCTCAACTCTAGAACTATGTACTTGGGCCTTAAGCCTCCTGCCATGGATACAATGAATGGATACCATTAGGGCGAACTTTTGGCGGCAGGAAAAAAGGTCCTAACAAAGAAAGGGATGAAACAAACATCACAAACAATGATCAGGGACTGGACTAACATAGTAACAGACATCAGACAAATGGAAAACATGACATTCAGACTTCATTTAGAATTGGATAAATTTGACAGAATTTGTTTCTTTTGATGTTTAGTTTTGCTTGTGTTATTTTTTTTTTTTCGGGTCACTTTCTGTATTGTTCTGTGTTTTATATTATTTTTCGGGTCACTTTCTGTATTGTTCTGTGTTTTATATTCTTGGAAAAAAAAAAAGAAAAAAAGTGTTCTAGGAAGCAAATCTTGAATATACTGAATATACTTAAAAAAGTTATATTATTTTAGATAATATAGTCTAGCGTCAATTAAATCATTATCGTACATTATATATTATATATTGCTAACTGCTACATGTCTCTCCATGGAGGATTTTCCTAGAATGTTCCCCAGTATGGCATTTTCAGACGTTTGCATTACACTGCAAATTTCCTAAATCTAACCCAGATTTATTCACGTAAAACAAATCTGACGTATCTTGTTTTAAGGCATTTCTATTGAATGCACGCTAAATAAGTACTATTATTAAGCTTATTTCAAAGAATTCTTGCAGATAATTTCACTTATTTCAAGGACATTTTTGACTAAAACAAGTGTATTTTTCTGTATAAATAGAAGATGGATACGTTTATTGCCATACTGTGGAACATTCCTGGCAACGCAGCATCTCCATGGCTCAAAAGATGCACATTTAAAGGAAGTAGAGACATTTTTTGCCCTTTATTTCCTCATGGACACCACGGCACACCTGTTGCCGTGTCAATAGGAACCATTCACCTTTGGGAGCTTTGACATTTCCGTGACTGCCACACTTCTTCTTACTATGCAAACACGGACTTCCTGGTGCGAATGACATCAGCCGCAGTAACATAATACCCAGCAGGAAGATCCACTCTCATCTAAAAAAAAAGAAAAAATCTGTTTTTATTCCACAAAAAACACAACACCCTAATCCAGCCATTCTTACGTAAAAAACAGAGCGCGTCCATTGCCAGCAGTAAAGGTCACAAAGAGGTGAGACTGCTGCCATCCTGTCTTTCAGTTCGGCCTGACGCTTTAAGCTCGGAAAAAGAGGAATTTAGATTAGTTCAAATGTCTAGAATTCCACATAATTCCACATAATTCATCAATTAGTTTATTTATTTACTTGATGAAATTATAGTTTTTTTATGCTTCTAATAGAATCAACATGGTTCCAATTTCTAATGGAGCTTTATTATTATTATTAATATTATTATTATTATTATTATTATTATTATTATTATTATTATTATTATTATTAGTATTATTATTGTTATTATTATTATTATTATTTTTATTATTATTATTTTAGAAATGTCTTCACATAAGTTTTTTGTGGTCATGTAAGTTGAAATGGGCATTGTATTGAAATCTCAAAAAAAAATTTTTTTTTAAATTGTGATTTGTAGCTATGTTAATTCAGGATATTGAGTCTAAGGCTGGGCAAAAGAAAAAACAGCAACTCTTTACAGTGGGAAAATTCAAACAAACAAAAGTCAACAATACCAAATCAAAGCAGTAGACTTGACAGAAAACATAAAACATACAGAATTCAAACTTTGAATTTGAATTAAAAGAAGAAAAACAACTTTTCAATCTGGTTTTTAAAAATTGCAATTGACTGAAAATATGGCCCGACCTCAACGGTAACCCACGCTAGAATATTTTGCATTACGTGTTACCCATTACATGACGTCTTGCCCAATTCCGACCCCTGAAAGCTGCTCCTCCTCGTTCGGCCGTTGATAAAATAAGTGTCGGGGGGCAGTCATTTGCTGATGTCGTGATCGTTCCCCGTTGGTGTGGCTTGACACTGTTGTTTATTTATTACCGGCGGAGATGGCGAATCACCATGGCGATGTCTTTACCCAACAGATAAGTGGTTTCCCCGCACAAGTGGGCTGTGGGGAGGGGGCGGAGTGAGCGGGTATCCTGCAGCGGATCAGGCCTGGGTTGAGTGGACCACATGGGCTCACCACTGGTCTGGTGTCCTAGACAAATGGTGCACAATGAGATTAATGATTTGTTTTATTGCCTCGCACAGACGTAGGTTTAGCAGACGTTTGAATTGGAAGACACACACAGTGCATCCGGAAAGTATTCACTTTTTGTTTGTGTTACAGCCTTATTCCAAAATGGATTATTTGCCTCAAAAATCGACAAAGAATACACCATAATGATAACTTGAAAGAAGTTTGCAATTTATTAAAACATAAATAAAAATTGTTGTCTAAAATGTATGATTTATTTACTGAAGAAATCAACTTTGGCACTTTGGTACTGTCTTCTGAAAACATGTTCCTTTGACAAACCTGTGCAGTCCAAAGTGAGCGGTCACGACTTCCCTTTCCGCACGCTCCCACCATTGCCTCCACGTGACCTGTTTTTGTACAAAAAAGGAATGAAGGCCTGACCAAAAAAAAGTCTTGGCTCTTAGAACTGTAGGGTTTGTGTCCTGATAACCCTCTTTGCACACTCCAGTCACAAAACACTTTTCTTTGATTGTTAATCAGAAATGAGGGCTTTGATGGGTCTCGTAGAAGCATCAAATCAGGCGCTCTTCACGACAAAAATGAGGCGCGCTCATGAAAACAGAGGCAAAGTCTGAGGGACTCCGATTGAATAAAAGTCCTTTATTAAAACCAACTAGCCTGATAGCCGTGCCAGCTGTTTAATACATTATTTAAACACTTTTCTTTGATATTCGTAAATCGTCCACTGATCTGGTTGGTAATCCTGTTGCGATAACAAGTTTGAAGTCCGATTATACTGCTACAGATAAATGTCATGATAAACGATGATATTGAAACGGTTTCACGCCTTTGACACAATAACAATAAAGCCGGATAATCCCAGAAAAAACATTTCTAAATGTTCTATATTGTTAAAAACGTTAGCTGCGACAAATAATCAACTGAATGAAACACTTATCTACTTTAGTACTTATTTAGTATGTATAATTAGTCATAGAAATGACTTGTTTGACCCTTTCGAATCCTATCGTACTACAATAAATGTAAAGAAAGAAAAGATACACACATTAAACATTTAGCCCAAAACAATCTTGTCCCATCCATCATTTATTGCACATTGAGTCGATGTAGTAATTATCATGACAGGCCTACAGTACTGGCAGGTAAAATCAGTGAGGGTCGGCTCGATGTCGGCCAATACAATTCATGATTACTGTTTAGTACGACTCGATTGTGTTCTGCCCTGCCTGCTGAATATGCCATGACCTTATTGAAACTATGAATCCTCCAAACACTTAATGGACGAGCACATGTTCATGTATAACCAAAAGCTGGACCTGATCATCGGCTCTGTGCACGTCACGTCAGTCTCCTCTGGAAAATGAACCCACGTTGAGAGCGGCCGGTAGTATTATTCATATTTTGCAGAGGCTGTGGTGCTGTGTGGGGCAGAGTAGTGGAATTATTGGCGAAAGGGGCAGGGATAGCGCTTAGAGATTGAGGCAGTAATCCCCCCCACCATCTGTTGCTCCATCTCTCTCTCTCTCTCTCTCTCTCTCTCTCCCGCGCTCAGAATATGCAACAGAACAAGACGAAAGTACGGCAGCAACTCCACTTCCTGGTTCTCGATTTTCTGCTCCACGATGGAAAAAAACATGGATGGAGAAGTTTGTTAGTGGTTTGAGGATTTGGAATATAGTATGTAGGAGAAGGAGTATATGTAATAGATCTGATGGAAAATGGTTAAATGAGTGACAGAAATCAAGATCTTGACAAAAAAGAATACATACATTTCCACAAATGCAGCTGGAAGTGCTAAAATGTTTCTGTGAATGTCTTGGTTAAAGTTCAATTATAGCACAAAACTGAATGGACCATAAAATGTACCACAAAAAGGCAGTAATATCACTTTATGCCTTTTGTTTTGGACATTTCTATTTCTCTTTGACGTCATTTTTGAAAGTTTTTACTATAGACATTGTCAATGTTCTAATTTTACAATCTCCAAAAACAACTCTGTTTTTTAACTTCAGTTTTTTTTAATATATTTCTCACCTCTAATGTCAGTCTTGTTTTATTTTTTTCTCTACAAATTATAATGATATTGAGAGTGATCGGAGGATTTAGAAGCATAACATCCATCTCTATTGATCCTCAGTTGCTAAAGTTCCATAGGTATCAAAGTTGTTAGTGTTTTTACATATTGTTTACACCAGGGGTTTCCAAACTTTTTTCACCGAGGGATGAAATTTCAAACTTATACGAAGCAGAGGGCCACAGACAACCCGACAATGAAGTGAATCATTCAAAATTTTGCATTTGACATAGTGTTGATGAGCCTCCACACCTTTAATAAGACTTGGAACATTGATATTAGGTTGGTATAACATCAAAATGCTTTAATTTTTCCAATTTTACTTTAAAATATACGACTTTTTGTTGTTTGGATCAACTTAGCAGAAAGCCGGAGGGCCAACAAAAATTGGTCTGAGGGCCGCATTTGGCCCCCGGGCCATAGTTTGGGCATGCCTGGTATACACAGATTTAGTATTTTTCTTGCCAATTTTATTCTTTAGAATCCCATAAAAAAAAGTGAGAGGTTTTTCTCTTTGTTCTGTTGTTTAAGAAAAATAAAATAATCTTTTCCCCCCGTCATGATAAAGTATTACTCCTCATGATGGTACTTTGACTTAATCACTCAGAGATTCCTGTTGTTTTTTTACATTCAGTCACTACTAAACAGTAATACAAATGGCCTCTAAAGCCGCGCCGGACCAGAACACACAGAGATAAGCATCAGTTCCCACTTAAATGGCCCTCCGGTTTATTGTCGTCTGCTGTGAACGCCAGAGCCCTAAATAACATCATGTCAATTGGAACAGAAGCCACCGTGCCTGTGCATTTGTCCCGCTGACGAACATCCAGCTTGGGTAAACACAGCCAGTGGAAAGTGATTTTCAGAGACGCACTTGCCCCCGCTCTTTGTCATTTCCACTTCACCCTGTTCACTCAAAAAACGATACACAGATTCTAGGGCAGTCATTGTAGTGGTCAACAAGTTAGCCGGGGGGGGGGCTAGCACTCACGCCTCACAGCAAGAAGGTCATGGGTTCAATATCCAGTCTGTGTGGGAATTTCCCTATGGGACAATAAAGTACCTTAACTTTAAGAATGTGGCTGGTTCTTGGAAACAAGGATCAAACTGCAAAGAGCACTGAAAACCCCGGCACTCCTGTATACAGTATAGTAAAAATGAGGAAAACAAAAACCCTTTTATTAATAAATATTTATTTACATGGTATTTACATGGCCAAGCCCACATGTTTTTATCCACCCAGGTCTTCATCAGGGCTTGTATACATCTATGCAAAGTTGCAGTCATTGTAAAAGATTGAGATTATATATTTTTTTGGGGCAGATTTTGTGATTAATAAGTGGTAAGCCTTTCCTTTGGGAGTGGTTGTTGTAAGGCATAAACCTGTCTTATGTCCAGGATATTATCTTTAATCAATATTTTGATATAACCCCCGTGTTACAACAACCTCACCATAAAATGTAATTATGTTTGGACTATTTTGAACCACGATTTGTCAGTGACGTATTACAGGGCAGTAAACACAATGAAATACAAGGAGACTCTTTCCTCCTTGGAGTCTGTTATATTGTGAGTTGTTAAATTGTCTCATATTGCTATATATCAAGAATAGTCCTCTATATTATGCAATATTATGATTGTTCTGCAGCATATTTTGTCAAACATTGCATCATGAGTCCTATGAATCAATGGAAAAACCAGTGATGTACACCCCTATTTCAGGATCTGAATAATGCATTATTATGATGGCTTTTCATTAAATCACACATTTTACACTGACTTTTAAGTAATTTAATATTTGAATAGCAATGCTTTCTCAATCCAAATACCTATAATATGAAAAAGACAGTTATATTAAAATGTAAACGTGTGGTCGGTGGTGCCTCCTGATCCCAGCGGCCCATCTGCCAGGACAGGCCCTCTGAGCTTTAGTAGGTTATGTCTCAACACTGGCCCTGCAATCACAATTAATCCCTTCTAAAGCACTCCACAATCCCATAACCATCATTGTATAAAGGCATCCCAGAGCTGATGACCACCGCGCGCTAAAAATAAACCAGTGTCTTGCAAAGCTTTTTAACAGTCGAGATGTCGGAACAAACGACTGGAAGATTTCGAGCATAATTTTTGCTGCATAATCTAATGGCATGTTAACATTGATGAGATCAGTTTGATTTAATAATTGTCTTTATATCTCTCAAGGTTTAGTGGTCAAATGATTTCAGGTTTTGGACATCAACCCAGTGGTTTGATCCCAGCTCCTTGGGCGATATGGGTTGGATCACATTTTTTTAAATACAAAACAAATCTCAAGTTCCTTAATTGATGTCTGTTGATCAAAAGTGGCGTGAAACTGGCAACAGCTTTCAGAACGTGTTCAGTATGTCTATGATCTGGACGTGTATCTGACCCAAACTGCACAAGTTCATGGAAAAACAACAGTTTATACAGAAAAGTACTAGGAAACAGTGTATTGATAAGTGAAAAGGCAGAGTAAACTCACAATTTACTCAATCTTCATTCCCTTTCCGCTGTTGTCCAAAATCCTTAAAATCTAAAATAATTAGTTGACCAACACATATATTCGTCGGTTAGAACTCGATTGACCGATTCATTGCCTAAAAGACATCGACATCCTTTCTTTACAGACTTTTCAATCATTGCCATTTAACACAAAAAATAGGAGTGTATTTCTCCAAAGTCTGAACTCTTTTCTAAACTTTTACTGACTGCTGTATGTATTCATCTCAATCTCCATTCAAATTTGGCGTATTCCTCAACCCCACATGAATTTATAACGCTACTCTAAGTATCTGGAAAATCTAGCAATAAGCTTGATTATTTTTTTGGCCATTGTAACCATAGCTGTAAGTTCTACAAAACCAACATTTTTGAAATTATTTAAATGCTTTCTACTAACGGTTTTTCTTTTTTGTTTGTGTTACAGTGAAAAAAGCCAAACTCCAAGGTTCTCCCGGTGAGTATTATTATTTTATTATTATTTTATTATTATTGTTTTTATTATTATTTTATTATTATTGTTTTTACTATTATCGTTATCATTATCATTATTATTATTATTATTATTATTATTATTATTATTGTGATGTTTTTATTGTTTGAGGGGAAGGGGATTGCTGCTTACTTTCACGCCAATTACATAATGGTTTAGCAGTAAATCAATACAGGATGACCACATTTTGCTCTGTTCAAGTCCCAGGGCCATTAAGAAACATAAAATCCTGAACTAATGTGCCATGTACCAACCAAAGCGGCTGCATGTGTTGTCGTAGTTCCACAAAGGTGAGGGATGTGTAAATCTACTTCCTCTTGATGCTATGGATGTTATCAGCTGTTTGCTCCGTCAGTGCGTGGGAAATGCAATGGGTGAAATGCATCTTACATCATTATGACTTGAACTATGTTTCCAGGACTAGGACTGGTCATTGAGGGGTGGGCGATATTGATAAAAATGCATATATATTCATGGCATTATCTCACTATCTCAATTACAATAGTCGGGCGATATTTTAACAATGCATCAAGAATGTTCAAAAATGTAAATGTCTTGGTTGAGGTTTAAGCGTCGCACAAAACGTGGACGGACCATAAAAAGACTGCACCTTAAGCTGAGGACACACTACACAACTTTAGGTCAGATTTTCTTATCATTTTCAGCCGCAGCTGCTTCAGTCTCGTAGTGTGGGCCAGTTATGACGAGGGATGTCAAGATTATTAGGTTAATCGATAATTGTGATTATTCAGGTCACAGTATAATCGTAAGAACAAAAAAATAATAATAATCGTGACAATTTTAGAAGCAAAATTAAGTATTTTTAGTTCAATCTACAGTCCAAAATACAAATGTAAATAACTTATTTGGCTATTTTTGTCAAATTGAATTAAAGTTTCGTAAAGCCGGTCACAAACTTGAGGTACAGTAACGTGTTAGACGGGAATGAAAGAAAATGAAAGATTTCATTGTTGTTTGGTCGCAGTCTCAATATTCATGAATAATCGTTAAATCGTGATGATTTTTATCACAACAATCGTAACACTAAAATTTGATATTGTGACTATCCCTAGTTACGACTGGACTCGCGTTCGAATCTCAAAGTGTGGGCCACGAAAAGACACGACCACACGTCACAGTCATTCAAACATGTTTTTTGCCCGATTTGGGCCGTGCTCCGGTGCAGTGGCATGTTTACTGACGTTTCCTCACACACGGAGCCCAGCGACCAATGACAAGAAGCTGCTAAAACTTTATATTTTAGTGTTTTCAGAAAGAACAATGCAGAAACAATGACAACTGTGAGGCGTATGCTCTATCGTCCTGCCTAAACATCAGATTATGAATCCAGAAAGCTCACGTGATTCACCCCTTTTTCCTCTCGGCGCGGCTCATGTCTGTCACCAATAAATGATCCAAATGACACAGCTTTTCCTCTGATAAAATCCACGCAAAACATGTCCAACTGCTTCACCTCTGTCACCACTTTTAATGTCCATTTTAGATCTTCCAGAGTAAGTTGGCGTCACTGCCAGCGCCACAACATTTTTTATTTTTTATCTCTACAAGTGTTTTTGTTGGCCAGCGGTCACTTTACACTGTTTAACCAGTAGAAAGTCAGGAAACACGACAGCAAATAAAGCATTCATACATTTCTGCTGCGGGTCTGCCACCTTCCTGTCTCCATGAAGTTGTTATGACTTTTCCTGGAACGTACCACCGTGTGACATTTAACATCGCTGCGTTCAATTTATTGCTAAAAAAAACATTTACAAAACGTACTGTGCGTGGAATCACATCGCCACAGATATGCTTGTGCACGGAGATGGCACAAGCATAGTTAATGCCGTACTATGCAACATTCCTGACAAACCAATAGCATATCCATGGAGCCGAGCTTGTATCGGACCAGAAATGTTACGTAGTGCACCTTTTAATACGAACTGTTAAGTACAAGCCAGTGGAATTTGAATGAATGCTTATCTTTTTTGGAAGACATTTTTATTTGCTCAAGCTGTTTCATTTTGTATTTTTGCATTTTGTTTTGTTACTTGATCTTATATCAAACGTTACTGTCAGCGTTTCGTTTTCGCTGTTCTAGAAAATGGGACGTGCAAATTGGATTGTTAAGTTGGATAAATCAAAGCCCATGATGTGTCACGCAGTCAATTTCCTGCCTCATCTGCAAAGTACGGAGGACCTTTTTAGATGGTAAGCGCTCCTGAGTCATAGTGGCCATTACCTTTCACACAGTTCTGTTAAGTACACAAGGAAAAACCCGCGGCATATCTGTCAATCTAGTTTATTGAACATTGTTAGTATTGTAGGTAGTTCTGTCCTCGTTGGTTCCTTGTGTTGCATAACCTGGTGTCCTTTCTGGTTTGGCCTTGCTCAGGTGAGTTCAAGTCGCCGGCTGATAAATCCAAATCCCCCCGCACTTGTCGCCTGACTAAATCCTCGCCGTGTTCAGCCTCTCACCCGCTCCTCTAAGCCGACGTGATGGATCCTTGACTTTGGAGCCCGCGCTGTGCAGTGTCAAACTCTGGACACGCTCTTCCAGACACTCTGACCCAGATGTGACCTAATTGAATATGAACATTTTAATTAAACCCTGCAAAATGTTACAAGCAACAGGTCTGTCAAGAAGCCTCACATTTTACTCAAGTAGAACTACTGTTACTTCAAAACAATATTACTCTAATAGAAGTACAAATTAGTGGTCCAAGAAATGACTCAAGAGTATAAAGTATTTGACGAAACGATTACTCAAGAGTAATTAACTGTTCGGATGTAACTTTTGTTTGGTATAATTTGAAGTTAATGTAATTGGAAGGCCAAAACATTGAATAATGTTGGAAATATGTCATTTCAAAGAATAGACCACAAAAATGTGATATAGTAAATCATATCTGAAGGAGAGGAGTAAGAAACACTGACCATGTCACAAACACATGTTCAAGTCATTTAGTATTGTCCTTTTGACCTTTTGTCACTTGTAGACTTAACAGTCGTTTGCTTAAAAGCCTTGTTTTGTTTCCGCAGCGTGCTAAAAAAGCAAAAGGAACTTGACACACCTTTGCTGTTTCAGTGCATCCAACTACTACATCAATTTATTGTCCCATAAATAATAGAAACTATATTTTTTGACTCTCAAAGTTTTCCTTCTGCTATTTATTTATCGCAGCTCAGGTTTTGTGGATTATGGCTTTTGGCTTATTTTGTCAGTAGCATAAATTAGTTTCATTGTTATCGTGGTATATTTCTGTACCAATATATAGAACTTTGAAATGTGTTATTGCGACAGGCCTTATTTACAGCCATATTTAAATCATAACCTTTGGTGTATGACAGTCATATGACAGTCGCTAAAGGGAAAAAAAAGCATTTTTGCCAAAGCCTTCCATATTGCATCAAATACCAGACTATGATATGAAAACTGTTATTGTGTGTTGTATTGTACACTTCCCATTTGTCCCTGTATTGAATTTTATTGGTAGATCTGCAAAGATTTTTTTAGGGGCTTAGATATGGACTGTCTTTCATATCCTGAATTCTTTTCAGTCCAAAATTAAATCAAAATATAGATACTTCTCACAAATCTCTGCACACCCTTGCGGGTCAAATTAGACAACCTAGAGGGCCAAGTTTGCCCTGCGAGCCCTATTTTGCCCACCCGTGTTGTAAGCAGAGCTCCTAAGTCCTGCCAGGCATTTTATTGTGTTTAATTGTGTTGTGCCTGTTTGGCTCTGCGGCCGCACACTGTGACACCTGTCCCAGAGCAAACATCAGGGATAATACAGTTAAGCCTGTCTCTTTAGGGCATAATGTAAACACCAGGCTCTTTTTGCTGCAGGGGGAGACAGGATTGAAGAGTCAAGTTCTGTTTCAGATTTAGGTTAAGTGCCTTTTATGAGACTTTTTACTGAGTGTATGTTGGGCAGGTTCCATGGTCCAGCTTTAGGGTTATAATAACTGCACATGAATTATAACCCTAAAAGTGGACCATGGAACCATGGAAAAAAGTGTTTTGTTGGGTACTCATAATTTAAACAATTATTCTATTAGAATAACAATAAACCAGCAACATAAAATATTGTAGTTTCTGACTTTGATTAAAAAGTACCTAATTCCTGTGGAATATCCTGTTAAAGGTGCTTTAAAAGTAACTTTTCAAAGTGGACAGATCCGACCTGCTTGTTTTTGTGGAGATATTATTGGAATCTTTCTCCACAATGCATCACATTGATCTAACTCCATGGAGACGAGAGTTAAAGGTCAAATCTGCGCAGAAAGAATGCATGTTTGTAAACAGATTTTTGAGCAATAAACACCTGTAATGAATTAAATGTGAGTTAGATTTGTTAGCTGTTGTAGTAGAGCATTCTGGACAAAGTTACATAGTGCAGTCTGGTTTTTCTGGTGCAGCTGTCACATCCTATTTTCCTTGTCCGTCTTGACTTTCAACAGTGAATTGTCATTTGAAGAGGTTGTGGCGTTGACAAAAGGCTGGCCTGCGATCTGTTTGCGTTTAGAGCAGCCACACCTTCAGCTTAATATTTTAGGTCACGCTGTACAGCCTTACATCATGTTGTTTACGCACAGATATAGCCCCTATCATGTGATCAAGTTCGGGACAGTGTCCAGCTGCTACTTTTGAGAAAATTCCACAGGAAACTGGTTCAGGATAAAGTTTATGGACTTCAGCTCTGTGCTCTATCTCAGTTTGGTGTTTTTTGTTACTCCCAGGATGTCCAGGTCAAATTTTCCTACATTTAGTGCACAATAAAGAGATCAGTTCACAGCATGTCTCCCAAAGAAATTGTGTAAAAGTAGTGTGTTTCTTGTAGCATGCAAAATTGATGAAATTGTAAATGTCAACCTTTCGACTGACTGCGTTTTCTTACCAAGTTATTGAAAAAGTCTAAAGCCGTCAATAATGGATGAAGACCTTTTTTGCTTATTCAGGCAGGTGCTGCAAGGATGGAGTGACCTGGAGCCTGCTCATGCTTAGTAAAATAAGTGACACTGTTCATTCTTATCAACCAGAGAGATGTCACAATTATTCTAAGAAGAAACTTCGTGATTTAACAATGAATCACAATTACTGACACTATATTCAAACGGTTATCTTTATATATGTTTTTTAATTCCTACAGTATATTCCTAACCCTAATGTGGCATAAACTGACAGATAAAAAGCACTTTATATTTAGGTTTCCTTGACAATCATTTTAATTGAAAAGTCTTAATTTTGCTTCCAAAGTGTTACGATTATTATTTTTTAGTTAGTTTTGGATTTTTTTGGGTGACGATATTTTTTAATTCAAAGCAACCGATGGTCAATAAGATCTGCTGCTATTTTTGGGCAGATATATTGGATAGGTATTGATCATCTTAATACTTATAAAATATATGATTCGATGCACTACTCTGCATAATAAAAGTATAATAAGGAAAAATGATATCAATAGACATCCAACTCTGTTTTACTTCTAACTTATGGAGCAGTTTAATCAGATTTTTTTGCAACGTTCTCTTCGCACTAACATGTTTAAATAAAGCATTATGTCTCTATTTAAAGATGATGCTGTTTGAAGGTATTAATTATTAAACTCTAGTGGACGTTGATCGTTATTGTACATTTTATTAATTATAAACCACAATATTGATCTTAAATGGCTTAGTTACAGAAACGGGTCCATCTTAATGAGATTTTATGATTACACCGGTCCTGACACATCATGTCTTTTAACCATTCTGCCCCTCTTCGTTGTAAACTGTCGAGAGCTACTGCCGACACTAAGTGGCTGTTACTTAATCCATACTGCTCCCGTCTATTCATGGGCAGGACGGCGGCCCGAGTGTGGCACAAGGCAGAGATCTCATTAAGGCGGGACTTGTGCATCCCCCAGGCTGCTTTCCACTGACCCTGTGTTTTGTTGCTGCTTACTCTTGAGACGCTAATTAGGTCTGTGCCCCGTCAAGTCTTGCACTTATTAGAGGCCACTGGTGTTCCTCAAGGTGCTTTGATTGGGCCTTTTTGGGAACTAATTGAATTTGCTGTCGACGTTGCACAATCCACCCGTGTCAACTGTGGGATTGTAAAAGAAAGAGTTGTGTTGACATATCTGCCCGCTGTGGAGTGTAAATGTTTTAATATGTGTCCATGGTAACCAGGGAAATCTTTGTTTAGTGAGGTCATGCAGCTGATACCCTGTCTTTGTTTCCCATACACTAAAACAGCAGTGTGTGATCCTCCGAATGTTTGGACATATTAGTCTCGATTTCAGTCCGGTTTGTTTTGTTTAATTCTGTTTACCAACGCTGGTTCTAATTGTCCGTTACCGTTGCTGCTATCTATCATTATTTTCCTCACCATTGTTGGCATCTTATTATTACTGCACTGTAATAGTTAATTTTCCAAGATAGTCATTACTAAGTGTAATAGTTCATATGGTTTGATGTAAAATGTCAGAAGAAAGCCATATGTTTTGTTGTTAATGAGAAATGGGGGTGTGATATACGTTTTCTTCTTACCACTCCTTTTTAAGCAAAAATTATATTATATTACGTTTTTCAACAAAGGATGCTATTTATGTTCATGTCACTTGCCCAAAATAAATCATTTTTTTAAAATGTGTGTACCTGTTACATACAAACCTAATCTAGCGGTTGCACTTTGGTCTGATTATAAATAAGTGTATATTATTTGCACTAAGCTCTCTATATTCCACTAATTTATTTAAATATTATTCTTGTTTTAATATTTTATGAATAAATGTATATAGAAATGATCTCAGGATGTGCATAATGTTGAGCACTAGAATAGACTAGTCATTGTTTCTTTATGTACAAAGATGGCCATCACATCTATTTTGCTTGTTTTGTTTCCAATCTGATGTAGATAGAAACACGGTTCTTTCCTTTGTCAATGCACAATAAGATGCAGGTCGTCACATATAAAACTGAAGCATTTCATTCATGTTTGCCAGGAGATGAAGACACCTTTTTTGTCATTTTACTGTAAACAACATCTGCGTTATATTCTGCAAACTAAAAGACTACTTGCTACTACCTGATGCAGCGTTAATATTTCAAAGCCCCATTTTTCTACCATGTTAACCTGTCCACGGCTGGGTGACGCTACTTATCTCACGCTGATAGGTATCGGCTCAAACCGGAGCTCACGGTGAGGCACGTGCAGAGACTTGCGTTACTCCACCGTGCAACTGAAAAGTGGTGGTTGTGTCACGTTTTCTCTCGCCCCCCTCACCAAACCGCCAGCTGTTCCGGACCATGGATCACAGGTGTCAAAGCACTAAACGCATAGAACAGGAAAAGGCTAACGGCTAATTTGAACAACAATCAAATGTGACAGCTATAGGGTGCATTGACACGACAGTAATAAATGTTGACATCAGTGTGAATCAATAGAATGCATCAGGTGGCATCCGTTGTGCAGTGCAGGAAAAAAAAGAAGAAAAAAAAGGATTTACATTTGGATTGTTGTGCGTTACACCTCAAGAGAAGCACAAGATTACTCCAAAATACAGCTTTGTTACACAAGACCCTCAAAGTCTCACTCACTCCCTCAAAGTTAGTTTAAAATTACAATAAACGTGCATAAATAATAACAATAAAAGTATAAATAAATATAAAAGCGAGTGCCTAATTTAGATTTAGAGCTGCAGATTGAGTCACATCTACACCTACAATCTGCATTGCGTCCACACTACACACGCACATATAGACACATTTCAACACCGTAGTAGCTTTAGATTCAAAAAGCAAAGCTGCAGTGACGGATGGAGTATGAAATAAAACGATTGCAAGCCGAACAGCACAATTTTTCTATTAAAAAAATGTCCAGATCTCATCTTGTCTCGTTCTCTTGGACCCAATCTCATGTCTCGTCTTGTCTTTTGGGAATAATTGCAATGATATTAATTTATAATTATCGCTTCCTGTCAGAAAACGTAAGCTAAATCATGTTTTGTATATTATTCCCCCTAACAGCCAAAGTTTTTAGTCTGAAATGAAATGTTGGGTTTTAAAAGCCGGCTGATTTCCACTTGGCCTGTCACGACTTTGTTGACAATATCAGTAAAAGACAATGTACTTCCGTAAAACGTGAGTCATCCTATTTCATGACTCGTGACTCCCATACATATGCAAATTATTCAGACCTCTACTGTCTACAAAAAAGATAATGCAAATATTCCACTAATAAAAGAGAGAGAGAGAAGGAAAGAAAGAAAGAAAGAAAAAGAGAAAGAAAAAGAAAGAACAATTCTTTTAACAGTTAGTTTTAACAATACAGTCACTTATACATGTTTATTACATTAAAACATGCAAAATATATAGTTTAACAGTTCCTTGATGGGTGTTTTTTAGACTATGGGGGAGTAAATTAGATTATGGTGGGCAACAATAGTAATAGTACAATAATATGAATGGGAAACATTGTCCTGCAGCACTGCATTTAGTTTGTTTATAAGGCTCTAGTTGACATTTTGCCTGATTTATTTATCAAGTTTCAGCAACTTTACTCGCTTCTTGTTGAACAAAACATAGAGACTTTTAAAATTAAATCATTTTATGCATTTTAATGATTTTAAAGCACTAGTCATGGACTAGCCGCAGTGCCGGTGCGCTTGTTTTATATAATTTTATATAAAACAAAGTGTTTTACATAACATGTGTTTTTATGTATTTGTTAATATTATTGAATGTTTTATTTTGATATCCTGTGTTTGTTTGTTGTTTATTCTGCTTATTTAATGTGTTACTTTTTTTTTTTTTTTTTTTTTTGCCCGTAGGCTTTATTAGACAGGAGAGGGAAATGGGAAATGGGGATGAGAAAGGAAGGACATTCAGCAAATGTCGGAGTTGGGATTCAAACTGACGACACTGCGGCCGGCTGCACCAGGAGCCTGGCATGTGTGCGGTGCCATAACGACTCGACCACCGGGCAGCACTCGTGTTATGTTTTAACAGGGTACACAAGAAAAAAGAATGTTTCTCATTGGGTTTTCCCTGTATAAATAAATGAAATGAAATAGTACATATCTTCTCCTTGTACCTCAGATGCTCTGTTCTCATATTCATGCACACCTCTGAACTTAAACGACAAATAAAGATTCGTCTGACATGACGAGACATGACACAGACCTTTTCTTCCGTAGTGACCGGTCAAAAGTGAGCCTGCCGGTTACATCACTGCCAGCGCTTTGGCTTCAGAGAAAATGTCCGCTGGGGACAGTGAGGGGTTGTAGGATTGTGTACATTTATGTGTCGCAGGTTTGGCTCACACGGAGGATTAACAGACTCAGTTTACCGGCTTGGCTCGGTCGGTCTTGGCTTGCCGAGGGGGAGGGAAGCTAAGCTGTTTTCACTTTCACTTCGTCACTGCTGATGTATGCGAGTCGAGTTGAGCAAGTGGAAATATTGCATACACACTTTACACTACCTATCTACACTATCTCATGGTTCTCCTATTTTTGTGTGTTTTTCAGACAAGTTCAACACCTACGTGACGCTGAAGGTGCAAAATGTCAAAAGCACAACCATCACAGGCGTGGAGACAGCCATGTTGGGAGCAGGATTCATGTTGTGAGTACTCTCATGTTGATGCAAATTCATCTTTCATTTCTAGCTTTTTTTTTTTTTTTTTTTTTTTAAAGCTCAAGATTCAGTCGAGATTCAGCTTTGTTGTTATTAAACGAGACACCGTTTCGCAGAATCCCCCCAAGTCCGTATAAAATTACAATAAATACACATAAATAGTAACATAGTAACATAGTAACATAAATAGTAAATAGTAAGTTAAAAGTATAAATATAAAAGTCTAATGTAGATTTAGAGCTGCAGATTCAGTCACATCTACATCGCGTCTACATTCCACAATGCACACGCACATTTAGACACATTTCAACACCGTAGTAGCTGTAGATTCAAAAAGCAGGGCTGCAGTTACAGATACGAATATGAAATAAAACAATTGCGAGCCGAACAGCACAATTTATTCATTCAAAAAATTTCAAAATCTCATTTTCTCTCGTTCTCATGGACCCAATCTCGTGTCTCGTCTTGTCTTTTGGGAATCGCCTTGTTATATTTAGTAGACAATCATTTCCCATAACTAGAATCTACTAGGGCATGGACGCGTTTGGTCGTTTGGTCGATTAATCGGTCGATGGTGTCTTAGTCGATCAACATTTTTATTAATCGACTAATTATTTTATTGGGATTATATTTTTTTTTATGGACAACTGCTGAAGGCACAAAGTGAGTTACTATTTACTATTTATTTCAGCCCTAGAATCTACCTCACTAAAGGCTTTTTAAATTCCTTTTTTATACCTTACCCATGTTTTTGTTTAGTACAGTGTCATTGAGATATAATCATTAATGAAGAAGAATATGGAGCAGTTTCAGTGTGTTATATCAGGGCTGAAATAATTCACTTATTATTCTTATTATTACAAAAAGGTTGTAGATGGAATTGAATTGTCTTCTGTTCAGTAAAATATATGTGCTCGATCTGCCTTGCTAAACCTGGAGCAAAACCACGTTTCTTATTTATTTGTGATTTTACATGTCACAGAACATTGTTAATGCAATTCATTATGTTTATACTCTATCTTCAGGGTAAAAGCATAGACATGTTGTAGGTATAATTTCAATTATGAGACAAATAACCGTGATATGTATATTTTTTTTGCCATACTTGAGCAGCCCTATTATATTACATGCCTCTTTTAAAAATGAAATGTGTAATAATATAATAATATATACCGGTGTGTATGTATGTGTGTGTGTATATATATGTATGTATATATATTTTGTATGTATGTATTTATTTATTTTACTGATGTAACTTTGCAGTCCATTCAGCTGTATTATAATATATATATTTTTAACTGTATATTACAAGGCTTTATGTAGTCTTTTATTAATTTCCCCATACTGTAATATAAAATAAAAAGTGGATTGAGCACTCCCCCCCTTTTTTTTTAAAAACTCCAATTCACCGTTTCACTCTTTGAATATTTAAACTGTATTTCTGGTTTGTAAATGCGTGGTCCATTCAGTTCCCGCTCGTAACCCATTGTTTTAATTTCCTCGTTTCACTCTTCCCAGTGAAAGGTAGCTATGGCGACGGGAGAGCCATCCTGTTGTTGGACATGTGTCATTGTTTGTCTTTTGTGAACTCTGGCTGAACAACACTGTTTGTTTTTCCGCACATCCATCCTTTGACTGTCCATTAATGATACGTCCGCAAAGTTCATTAGCCATCATTCATCAGCATTTCCGGCGACTGCCCCACGCCGCCTGTTACCGAAACACCAGGAATTCTGCCTCTCTGAATTCATTTAAGGGGGCCGTACCCAATGTTTGCATGTAGTAAAGTCAAAATTGTCAGTACCTTGTTAGCATGCTAGTTTCTGTTAGCATTAACGTGAGTGAAAAACTGCGCTGTGGCTTCTGAAAGTTGTGAAAAGTGAGTATAAACACATTACTGTGAATAACTTGGATGCTCGTTTTATTTTAAACAGCGCCTTGTAAGGGTTCGCCACCTTCTTGTGTCCATGAAGATGTTATTTCTCTGCCTTTAATGTACCACAGCATGGCATTTAACTTATTTACAGGTCAGGTCTGTGGAGAGGCAGTGATGTTCACTGTAAGAATGTGATTTTCTAGGTATTTTTGAGCAATAAAACGCCTGTAATTGGGTTCATGCATGATAAGTTTGATACCATACTGTCAAACATTCCAGTCAGAACAATATAATCTCAGTGGTGACAAGCTGGTTCATTACCTCCATCAGTTATGCAGTGCACCGTCCTCCTTTTTGGACCCAACAAAACTACCCCCAAATGTCCGTTTAGGAAGTCAACAGTTTTCTGTGGACAACCAGTTTTGGCATCAATCTTGGCTCATCTGACCAGAGACCATCACCAGCTCCTCTCCAGCAGCGGCGAGTGTCTAAACTGCCTTTTCTGTCCTCGCTCTGTGGCTCTCACATCCGTCACAGCGAGAACAAGCTGCTCTGACAGAAAATACACCTACCTGGATTCATCTTATTGTGAACACAGACAGGCGAATGTGAATGTGTTTAGTGTCTTAACAGAGTGCTACACCACTTTTGGCAATATTTGACAAAAAATTAGCTAATGTTTGCGGAGATACTTTCAGCAATCTCAGAGGGAAAAGTCAGTGCATTTTTTTTCCCTGATGTGAACCCAGATCTACATAACCAGGATGAGCACACGGGAACAGTCTCTCCATCTCAGCAGTAAATACGAAAAAAAAATAAAACAAGTGTTCATAGGCTGAAAATAAACGTGGAATTATATAGGCTTATATTAGTGAGCTCCAAAATGCACTGGAATACAGCATCTTCCAGGACAGTACCCCTTTGGAAGACAAGACTTAATATGACATATACTGATTAAATCAGATATAAACATATAAACATGCAACAGAAATTCCCAGTCGCACAAATATTGTCTCTTCGTTTGTCTCCACACACAAACCAGGTGTCCTACCTTTTGATCCGGTCACCCTAGCTTTAAGTCATTAATGATTATTAATCCATCAATTCAATCAAACTTTGATACCGGACACCAGGGGTCCTGATAACACAATTAAAAACAATTGAAAGAACATACAAAAGACAAACCCTAGTAGTTTTAGTTTAGTTTAGTGGGAACAATATATTTACAGTATGATCCAATGCCTTCTAATTCAACATTTTTACAACAAGTCTATAAGCTCTCGGACTCATGTATTAGAATTTATATCGCTCATATAATTTCGTTTATGTGAGCAACAAACCACATTCAAGGTGAGTGAAGTGTCAAGAACAAACCGAAAGTACTGCTGTAGTGGGATCTGGAATCGAACCATTCACCGTCGGGTTGTTGGACGAATGCTCTGAACGACTCAGCCGCTGTCACTGTGTATGGACGATGTTGTTGTAGATGCTAGATTCATTTTTGTTATTTTTTGAAAAGGGGACAATAATGTTTAATCAACACATTGATGTCTTCTAACAAATACTAGAATATAGACCCTCTCATATTCAATGTTGTGTATTTATTAACACCCTCTTATGCATGCAATTTAGAAAGCTTTTATGCTTGCACCTGGACTCCCCCCCCCACCTCCCTGCACTTGTGTCAATTAGCTATCCTCTTTGATGATCTTTCCTCTCATCCTTCCTTTTGTTAGCGCCAGTCGTGGTCGGCACAGATGAGAACATGCGAACGCTCCTCTCACGCAGCTCAAAAGGCCATTTCAATGCTATCGTCCCACTGTTTTTACGCTTTTTGAATACCACGATGAATGGCTAAACAAGGGGGAGTGAGTTATGACGTCTTATATTTTTGAAAGAGAAAAAAAAGTATTTGTCATCAATTCGTGCCCGACATGATTTTCTGGTCTATTCAAAAGCCTAAATGCCCTCAACTGAAACTTTGTGTGTTTTCTTTTTCCGATAACAATCCATGGCATTGTTGATTTAGTCTACTCTGTATTGACATTTCCTCAGTTTATCAAGAAGTCTAAATGACATCACGTGTACCTTTTTACTTGCCCTTGTGTACAGTGAGATCAACCGCTTGGACCTCGGGCTCATTGTGGAAGTGTGGAACAAGGGCCTCATCTGGGACACGATGGTGGGCACTGCCTGGATCCCCCTGAAGAGTGTTCGACATGCGGAAGAGGTGCGATCATGAACCTACTCGCCCACGCATTTACACAAAACAGTAATGCCTTTTCTTTAGAATGTTAGAATTATTCAGTGGGTTGACCAAGGTTCGATTATTAAAGCCACTTTAAATATCTATATTTATTATAAGATATTTTTTGTAGTCTTTGGCCTCAAGTCCCAAGTTCTCAAGTCCCAAGTCCTCTGCCATGCCTTTCTTCTTACTTCACTTCTTTGTTCACAGAGAGGGGAATGTTCAAGTTTTTTCCTATTAAATTAAACGCTTAAAGTCCATCCAACTATCAATTGTATCAACTTTTTTCATTTTCTTTTTTCCAAGATTTTTTTTGTCCCCCCGAAGGCTTTATTTGACCGGACAGTCATAGCGTGATAAGGCGTAGAGAGGGGGTTTAGATGGTCTGACCAGCCAGTCCCTTCTACATTCTGTTCAAATGCAGAAGGGACGGTCCAACAACCGGCGCTAATTTGTTGCACGTGTCTCTCAAATGCAGAAGATGTTTCCTCTCAAATATTCTCATAACATTCACAACAAAATATGTAACTTAATTTACCTCAGATTTACAGAGTTTAGCGCGTCGCTTGTTGACTGTCGAAATCTGCGACGTTTCTCAGTCCTCTGTGTTAATTGTATTCCCGCGTAAACCACAATGTTTCTGTAGACATGTATGGACCATGCGTTTCTCTGATTGGTTAATCCGCCTGTCAATCACGCCCTTTGGAAATCTGGGAGGCAGGATTTGATTTGGGTTTAGACAGTGAGCAAATGTTGAGGGCTGGACTCGAACACACGTGTGCAACGCTCTAAGCCACTGCACCACCAGCGAAGCACAAGGACACTTGGAAAACTACAGTACTACAGTAGTTTTCTTAGGTGAAGCATCAAATCATCTCAAGTCACAAGGCTCCATGTCCAAGTCCTGAGCCACTGTCGAGTCCCACGTCTTAGCCCGTTTATCAAGACAAATCTCATTATCTCATTAAATCTCAAAATTATCCTCAAGTCACGACAATACTTCTATATCTCTGATAATTACAAACTAGACACAGCATTGTATGTACTTCTATTACAACAACCTAAATAAATGTTATTATTGACTTGTTGAAGGAGGGTTCAGGAGACTGGATCTACCTGGACTCAGAAGTTCTCATGAAGGCGGATGAAATCTATGGAACTAAGAACCCAACCCCCCATAGAGTTCTTTTGGATACCCGCTTTGAGCTGCCTTTTGGTAAGTAACCAATAGGCCCATCACACACAATCACTTTTTGCTTTTGCCCAATTGATTATGTTAAAAATGACAAAACAATTTAACCAAAAAACACCCTTTACATTTTGCATTATTATATTATTATAAATTGTCATATTCTACAACAAAATGTACATCGGTTCATCACCTAGCGAGTATAAGTACGGTAAACGGTTCCACTCGCAGGCTCCTTCAATAGTGTTTATGAATAATAGAGGGAGCATCTTCGTGTTTAAGCCATATATTTCTCTAAAAAACCTCTAAAAAAATACAATTCAGGTTTGAAATGATGTCCCAAATTGACTTTAAAAATGAAAATGTACAGTAAGGAGCAGAAAAAGCCTTTGTCTATGATATATGTTGCAGATATACATCCTCTGATGCACTTTTTTGTTTTTACCATGTGGGAGTTGCTTTGTAATTAACTTAAAGACCTTAAATATGATCACCAGCGGATATAAGAGCTTAGCTAATACAGTTAAGATCCATTGGGGATGTTCTTAAATGCCTGCAGCTGTACCTTTACCTAGTTCCAGGAAAACGGATAAATGTGTCATATGAAAGAAAAATCAGTATTCAACAGAAGCCCACGGAATAGCTACAGCAATTAAAATTCAGAAGCCCACTATTCAAAATCATGTTCTTTGCCACGTACTTGTAAATCAGGTGCAACTATTTACATTATAAAAAATATATCTGAAAATTATTTTATGTATGCTTATTTGATGTGTTATCACGATATGTAAAATATATGTCAGTTTTCAGCACAAAATATTGTTGAACCTTTCTTCTACTCCTTTACAACAGTGTGAAGGGATCAAAGTGAAAATGGGGAGTATGTTGCGTGTGTGTGTGTGTGTGTGTGTGTGTGCATGTTCATTTTTGTGTGCGTGTGCGTGAACGACAGGCAGCGTGTGAGCAGGCCTTTCATGGTGGCAGGAGGCTGCTCCGTCCACATGGTCTGTGCCACCAGAGCTGTTCATTAAAGCCATGGGGTGGTGTGTCTTTGAAGCACAGGTTTTTGTCTACTCTATGCGCCCTTTTATGTGCATCTGTAGCTAAGCCCTGGACTGGAGAGAACACCTGACCTCATGGAACAGTAATTTAATGTTGAGTAATATGTTCAGGGATAAGGGGTATGGAAAATCGGATTTCAGGCTAATGACCTCGATGATTGAATCCGTAAACTACTATCACCACCTCTGGATATAAGATTATGTTTTTAATCTCTGCCATATACAACAAATTCACAATGTGATGTGCTAGACAGCTGATTGTAATGTCTGAAATATGCAACTAACAAGGCTTTATCAATGTTTTAACTTTTCTGTCTTAGATATTCCAGACGATGAGGCCCAATACTGGACAGGAAAGCTTGAACAGATCAATACAATGACAATTCATGATGAGGTAAAGTTTATTCAGGACTAAAATGTTTTTTGGCAACAATTAAACAAGAGTAATAATGTAATGTCTTCTTTTGACAGTACCCTCTTCAGGATGATATTCAGCAGCACACCCTCCCATTTGCCGCGTCTCAATGTTGTGAGTTTGACCGTAATAATAGCATTTGCCTGTAGATGGAGTCCTTTTCTCATCTATGGGTTTTGGATCTTTGATGTTTCATTGCTTAATGATAAGGATGGACAGTTATCAGAGATGGAAATAAAATATATGGCTTTTCATAATATATTTTTTGGGTTCCCCTTATCCTTGTGCAATTTAAAATAATACAACACATCCAACACATCATGATTAATTTGTACTTTTCACTTTTATCATCTGCACTTCAACCAGGCAACTATTTCGGATGGGCCGACCCACTCAGTATGTAAAAACATGATGCCACATTTATTTATTTTTAAATTTATCCCTGGCCTATCCTTCAGCATGTCCTATTTCCCTATTTTTCCAAAATTTCTTGCATTTTTCCCCTTATGTTTTTTTAAGTGATTCCCTTGTATTTAACCTTACATCCAGTTCATAAAATGCCGTGTTGAATATTAAATTATAACGTACATGTGATATACACATGCATATACAAGATTAAGCAACTCTTAGTCTTATACAATATTTCCAGCTTTATTGTGTTTTTGTATATAAGATTATTAAGACACTATTGTAGAGTTGATCTGCTTTCCTAATGAATAGTGTTAAAGTTAACCAAAGACATATTTTCTTAATCTTGCCTACAAGAATCTTGATTTATGGTAGAACTATGTTGTTTGTACATATATGTGTTCATTGCTTTGAAAATATAAACATTTAACAGTATAGTTTGCCTGATGCAAGGGTTGACTGGAAGATGCATGGGCCCTCAGTGCATGGGACTTCAGTTTAACATTTGTTGTGTTAAACTTTGTTCAGGGAAATTGCCTGGTCTAAATTGTTTTTGTAGATTTACAAAAGCATTCACATTAACAAACAATATTGTGGTACCTATATTTATACATGTGTTACATCTTTCAGCTTTAGATGACCAGGACAGTGCTGTTGATGACCGTGACAGTGACTACCGCAGTGAGACCAGCAACAGCTTACCGCCTCGCTACCACACGACCGCTCAGCCCAACTCCTCCATGCACCAGTACCCCATGGGCCTGCGTCCTCCACTACATAATGACTCCTGCACAGACTCCATTCATAGTTTTGATTTAGACTACAGGGATCACAGAGGAAACAGGTACACACAGTCTACTACACAAGGTTATAAATGACTTGCAGTTTCTTTTAACTTAAAGTTAGACTAATTTGTTCATATAATTTCACTCATCAACAAGATCTTTATTTTCACCAACAATTTGAGTGTATGAAAACAGATACATTCATTAGATACATGATGCGTATATGTGTTTTTTGCATTATTATGTTACTGCCTTTGCATGATTCTTGCATTATTGTGTCACTACGTTCTTTGCATGTTGTTGCTTTTTCTTTTGACTAAACTCGTTTTTCTTTGCATTTTCTTTATTTCTGCCTTTTTCCTTTCCTATATTTTCCTTGTTTTCTTCCATTTTCTACACAATCACATTGTCATTTTAGTTCAATTAATCATAAAGGAAGAGTTAGAATCATACCTGTAGATTCTGGCATGGGTTTTGACGAATGGGAAAAGAAATACAAGAGGCAAGGAAAGCCAGAGCTCACTGACTTCATTGACGAAGAGGAAGACAGTGTCATCCTGCGAATGGGAGGTCCATACTCGGTGCCTTCACACAAGTCAATCCATCAAAATATTCATCGAAATCAACATGTCCACTACCCTGAAGGCTATGACACTATTGATCCAAGAAAGAGGAAAAAAATGAGGGAACCAGCTGGGTTTTCTCCCGCAGAGAGGGACAAATTCAAAGATGGGCCATTTTCACCTGACCCTACATTGGCCCGTGAGAGGAGGGGTGAGCAATTCAGGCAGCAATTAGCTGAAATGCATGAAGAAGAGGAACATTTGTCAACTTGCCTCACACCCTCTAGAGAAGGACTTCTTTATAAAACAAGGATGTGGGCTAAAAATGACCTGGACAATACCTTTGAGAACTATGTAACGTACAAACGACAAGAAGATGCAAGGAGGAGGGCACAATTTGAGTTTGATTTGGATAACAATGCTGATCTTAATTTAGATTCAGATGAAGATGTTGAATATTTTGAGGACATGTACACAGAGAATATGAGGCAATACAAAGATAGATATTCTTATGACACCACTTTAGATAATTCTCAAGGTTTTCGGGAAAGGAAATGCAGAAAGTCTAAGCTCGGTGAATGGGCTCCTGAAGCAATGCTGTCGCCAGTAGAAGAACCTCTTGAGGAATTTGTAGACCCCATGGATGAACTTCAGTGTCTTGTTGAAACGGTTTCTGAATACCTTGCTGAAAAGGAGGAAGAAATAAGCCGCTATGGGTCACTTCCTAAATCCAATAAATCCAGGCTGTCATCTTTAGGTAGCTACCGGACTGATTCCTTCGGTGATGACTCCCATAATTTAAAAGAACCCAGAAGAGATACAAGTTCCCAAAATTCTGAACAGGGTATAACTGGAGTCAAAAACGCAGTCAGTTCTTTATTTAGTTCTCTTACTGACAAAGTAGGGGGCAACAAGCAGCCAGCAACAGATTCACAAACAACGCAGCCTCAAGCAGCAGAGGCGCAAACTTCAGGTCTTACAAAACTGTTCTCTTTAATTCCAAGATCTAAGACTACAGCTCCGGTAGCTGTAGTATCCCCTGTAGACTCCGAGAGAAACTTCACTAACTTGTCTCCTCATCCGCAGGATCCTAAATCACAAGGGAATATTTGCAATACAACCTCCCCTCTAAGGACAAGTGACAATAAACCATCACTTGAGACTTCATCAAAACTTCAAAATACAGGAAATTCTGTCTTGGATAAATTGAATCCATTAAAGTTATTCTCAGCAGATAAATTGCAGCCTTCAGAAAGTAAGCAACCAACAGGGCAGGACTTTCAAAGTGATCCAAACAATATGTATCGGGAAAAACAGCTGTCACACATTGATGGCACAAATATCCATACCAACAGACATTTTGTGTCAGATGAAAATGTATATGGAAAACAAGATCCAACAAGCTACAGAGAAAATGTGCCAATCGAGTCTGCAAAACCAGCACAGCAAGAAAAAACTGGTTTATTCAGTTCCTTTCCAAAATCGTTAAGTTCCCTGATATCACCCTCAGCTCCTATTCCACCGCAGGGACCTCCTCCGGTTGTGGTCTATCCAGTTCACAATTCCACACAAAATGCTGGTCCACAAAAAACAGAGGATTCGTCATTTGGTAGTAAACTAAAATTGCCTTTCCTTTCCTCTGAAAATGTCGCTTCGCAACAGCCACCTAAAGCGGACGGAGGCATACTGTCTGGTTTTTTAAAGTTTGCCTCCAGTGACGATGTTAGTGCCTCTAAAAATGTACAAAAGCCCATGCAATCACATCAAGGTTCACCTCATGCCACTTTGAGTCAGTCTTCTTCCGTACCACAGCAAAGTACAGAAAAGGGTTGGTTTTCTGGCTTGTTCAACACAGCTCCTGATCCCCCACATGTAAACCCAAATGTACAGAATAGACAGCCTGATCAGACCAGAATGCCACCAGGCTCCCAGTCACATCAATCACATCCAAGTGTAATGAAAACCCCAACTGAGAGTCAACAGAAACAAAGTCAGCCAGAATCCCAAGGCTTTTTGACTGGCCTACTAAAAGGTAGTTCAAATGACAACAAACCAATTGCAGTTTCCAACCAACCTAGCCAAGGGGGGTTACTGTCTGGTTTGCTCAAATTTGGTTCAACAGGCGATCTGTCCAATAGTTCACCTCATCAGCATTCATCAGGCAATCACCCTCCTGGAAGCCACCCTCAACCCCAATTACCACATCAAATACATTCACAACAAAACACAAATGCTTCTCAAGCCACAACTGGGGGTTTTCTTTCTGGACTGTTCAAGTTATCTTCAGCAGAAAACATACCACAGCACGTCCAGCCTGCCGAAGGAGCAAATCAGGGTAAAGTCACTGCTGGTCCCCCACAGATTTCAGAGCAATCTCAGCCTCAAGGGTTCTTCTCCAGTTTTCTCAAACTTTCTGGTGAAGAGGGTGATTCAAGTAAGCAAATGGTTCAGGAAAAATCCCCTGCTCATTTTAGTCAGCCTATTAACAGACAGAATATTGTAAATCCAAGCCAAAACTCAATTTTAAGTAACGTAACGCCAAGGTCTCTAATTAGTCCACAGGAGATGAACAATCCAGGTGTAAGCCTACAGCAGACTGTTCCACCCCAACAAGCCCAGCGAAGTGGTCTTCTTACCGGCCTTTTTAGGTTTGCTTCAGCAGACGGCATGGAAACACAACAAAATTTGCAAACTCATGACATCTCACAAATTGAATCCAATTATGACCAGAGAGCAGCAATGGATATTAACAGATCAAAGAAAGATTCCAGGGAAACAAGTTTGTCCCAGCACAAACGCGAAGGTAGTGGATTTCTGTCTGGTTTACTCAAAACTTCAACAGAAACATTAGATCACCAACCACAGTCTGAAATGTTCCACGAGGCAGAAGAAATTAAACATCGTCATAAAACGAAACAAGAATCCACAAACCAATCTGGAGTGTTTTCTGGATTGTTTAGCAAGATGACAAAGTCCGAGAACATTGAGTCAACCTCCCAAATATACACAGCCAACCAGAAAGACACACACCACAACATTCAAAGTAGCAAAAACGTTCATCAGAGCAATTCAACTTCCCAGGATGGTTTTATGAACAAGGACACTTCAAGACCTAGCCAGCAAAGGGTTTTAGCTGGACTTTTTCACAAAAAGGAAACTGAGCAAATTAGTAATCAAAGAAAAGCAGAAATATCAGGTCCAGTTACTGAGCAAAGGATTCAATCACAGGTCACTTCATTCCCTTCTGTTGGAATGAGAAATACTACCTCAGATGTCAACCAGTCAGCAGCTTTTTCAGGCCCCCCACGTCAGAGTAGACACGCTTTCCTTCGAGCTCCAGTATCAATTGATGCAGAAAGCTTAGACCTTAGAACTTCAGCAACATTCGCAAGATCTCTCCAAAGTCAGGCAACATATTCTTCAGTCAGCACAGGTAATCTATGCTATTCTCAAACTATTCAACAAATTCCTTCAGTGGCCTATAGTACAGGTAATATTCAAAACCTTCTGACTGAACTTACAACTATGACTATGCGGCCACATAGTAACCTAAGCACACCGTCAAGTTCTAGAGGTCAGTTGTCTCCATCTGTAGTAAGTCCATATGATGAATACCAATGGATAAATCAAAGTGCACTTTGGCAACAGTTCCAGAAAGAAGCGATAAATTCTCAGTTAAACATTGGAAACCAACAGTGTGGGCAAAGTTGGGTGGGAGCATCGCCACATAATTCTTTGCACTACAGTTCATCTGATCAACAAATTTACAACTCAGTACAATGGCAGCAACCACACTTTGTGGAGAGTAACTTGAGCCGTTGTAATGAAATTGATGCTTATCAAAAGAAAAGACTATGGAACAGTTATCAAGACTTTGGTAACATAGATTATGAAGACGGTGCACTAAATCTAACTAATAAACAAAGCAATGCAATATTTAGTCAATGTAATTATGGTAGCACCTACAGCCTTAATGGCGTATTGTATCATGAAGGTTACTATGAGGAGAATGCCCCCAGTTTATCCTATTCAGCTAACTGGCAACGTGGAGTGGATAATTCTGCCCCCACCAATTTTGGTATGAACCATGAAAGGCATTTAAATAAACCAATCTATTCTGAGACTGATGGCTCAAAGTATCTCGAAGACACTGAATGGTATCAACAGTGGCTGTCATTGTTGGAACAAGGCATGTGGTGGCCAGCAGATGATGGCGACTGTGGCTACTTTGTTTACACAGATCATGAATACATTTATGCCTTACTTACAGATGCTGCAGGTGAAAACGTATACGTCTGTGGTCCTGAAGAAGAGATTTGGGATAATCCACTTAAAATAGATCATCAGCCTAGTGCTTGGCTACACAATGAGATGGTGTTAGTCTGTGGCTTTAAAATACCTCTTTTCAATGAGGATGAGCTTCTTTGGTTTCCTGGTCAAGATCAGAATGATCCTCAACTCCTCAATGCCCCCTTAGATTTATCGGCTGCCTACAGAAAAGGAAATCAGATCATGAATTTAAATCTTGAACAGTTTTCTGAAATGCTCGAAAATTCCTTTGCTTTTCAAGGACCTCAAAGTGTAGATATTTCATCCTACAGGTTAAATAAAGTAAAAATGAATCCTAGAGAGCCCAATTACATGAATCAAGACCAAGATATTATTGACCTTTCTTGTCATAATAGAGAGCCACTTTGGAACAACCAAGAAATTAAGTCGTTTTTTGCTCAAAAGGTTGCTGTGTCTCTACACTCCACACCATCTGCCAATTCCAATCACCAGGCTCTTTACAAATGTTATCAACCTAGCCAACGCCGCCGTTCCTCAACAGGAGTAACAGTTAAGCATGTGGATGATATATCAGAGGATGAATGGAGAAAGACGGTTGGAAAAGAACAGCCACATCGACAATCCTTTGTGAGCCAACCATCTCAAGTGGAACTAAACAAAGCAAGTTCATCTTCCAATGCAAATACAGAAAAAACAACATCAAACATTTTCTCATCAGGATTTCAAAGTCTGAAGTCGAAGATTATAAAAGATGACTCCAAGGCCAGTATTACTCAAACAGATGTTACGCAACCACAGATATCAAACCAATCTACACAAGGTAGAATTTTGCCGACTGTACCCACAACTTCTCAACCAAGCCATTCGTCTACACATACACAAAAACCACGTCTGGCACGTCAAACAACCATGGCAAATCAGGCTGCTCCTCCGACAACACCTGTAACTGCAACTTTGCAATCAAAAGATCTGATAAATAAACCTGGTGATTCCAAGCCACGTCAGAATGACAAAACACAGGAAAAACCACCAGAACAACCAACAGGTTTTATGGGTTTTTTGAAAACAGCTGTTGGAATAGAGGAACCCAAGTTAGATTCACAAACACCTCTTAAATCAAGCATTAGTGCTTCTTCAACAGAAACTGCAACTACAGATAAAGAAGCTACTGGTGTTTCAAATATTTTTGGATCAATTAGCAGCTTATTTAGTACTGAACCCCCACCATTGGCAAAAGATCAAATGAAACCTAGTGTTACTGAAGGGTCACTGGCTTCATCATCTAGACCCAAAGGTATACAAAGACAACGAACAATGGGTCAAAGTGGTATGGCCCACAGTCAACCTCCAAACAAAAGTGTATCACAAGTACTTCCTCCTACTTCCACAATCACTAACATTCCTACCCAGTCTCAAACCATGCCAGAGATGAATCGGCAAAATAAGGACACTGCTCCTAAACAATCTGGAGGACTCTTTGGTTTTTCTCTGGGTGAAATATTGACAGGGCCAACAGTTGGTCAACCTGCCCCCAGCCAAGAGGCGTCCACAACAGGGACAACCTCACAAGAGGGATCTATTGGGAAAAGTATATTGTCATTGTTTAGTGGACCTGAACCCCCTCAGGTTGAATCTAAAACCTCACCAAATCAACATCCAAACGCTGGTGCACCGACACAACTCCCACAACAAGAATCACTTGGTAAAAGTTTGCTGTCTTTGTTTGGTGCATCATCTACTCCTCAACCTCCACCTCAGGCTAAATCTAATGTTGAAAGAAAACAACAACAACAACAACAACAACAACAACAACAACAACAACAACAACAACAACAACAACAACAACAACAACAACAACAACAACAACAACAACAACGCAGCAGCAGGACAGCAGCAGCAGCAGCAGGCAGCAGGCAGCAGCGAGCGATCCCTCCAAAAGACCCACCAAGTACAGGGTTTTTGTCAATGTTTGGTGGCCCCAGCATCCAACAGAAACAGACTCAAGCTAACACTGGATCCCTTCTTGGTGGAATTTTGTCTGGATCATCCAGTACAGGTGGAAGCCCAATGAAAGGATTGTTTTCTGTATTTAGTGATTCGACACCCCAACAGCCTCAAAAAGCTTCACATCAGCAACCTACAGTGCATCAACAGACACAAGCCAAGCCTCAGACACAACCTCATCAGACACAATCAAAGCCACAAACTCAACCTCAAACACAGGAACAGACAGCTACTTCTGCTCTTGGAGGATTATTTGGTGGATTGTCTAGTTCAAATGAAAGAAAATCTTTATTCTCAGTGTTTGGTAGTCCTGATACTCCTCAAACCACTATGGCTTCAGAGCGTCCGCAAACAAATGCTACTCAAGCCACATCTGGTGCTGCTAGTATCACCCAGGAATCAGCTACATCTCTGCAGCAAGATTCATCTTTACAGCCACATGTTTCTGTTAATGATGTTCCTGAAAAAGCACCTGGCTATGACCTGACGGTAATTACAAAGGAGGACAGTAACAAATCTTTTAAGGTACAAAATAGCATATCTGCAACTGAAACCCATACTGTAACCCAAGATCCCTCTACGCAAACAGCATCATTTAGTCATATTGAATCAACTCAAAAAGCTCAGTCTACCACATCTAGCTTGCTGTCTTTGTTTAGTGGGTCAACCCCTGACCCAAGTGCCAGTCAGTCTGGTCCCTCACCTACAGCCACCATAGCAGGCCCTACCAGTGACCCGACGGCAAAACATTTGCCCTCTGCTCCTGGGTCTACTCCTCAGTCTTCTCCTCAACTAGGTGGCTCCTTGTTGGGTAAAATGTTTGGAGGGTCAACACCTCAAACTTCAGCTCCTCAAGCAGGTTCATTACTTGGTGGTATATTTGGAGGGCCTGCTGCCCAAACAGGAGGAACGTCTGTACTAGGAGGTTTATTTGGTGGGCCCACCCCACAGACGGAAGGAACTCAGACCACAGGATCTATTTTAGGTGGCATATTTGGTGGATCAGCTGCTCCGTCAAGTGCAACACCTGCAAATACCAACTCAATTTTAGGAGGTTTATTTGGTAGTGCATCTCCATCTCAAACAAGTACGGCACCTTCAGCCTCATCTCTTCTTGGTGGCATTTTACCTGGATCCGCTGGATATAATGAGACATCTGGAAAAGGCATAATTTCTGTGTTTGCTGGCAATACTTCTCCTGCAACACCATCTGCACCAACATCACCTAAACCACATGACAACAAAGTTACTTCTGAAACATCTCCTAAAGTTACAACAGACATACAGAGTTCAACTAAAACTGCTTCAGAATCACTTCAAAGAAATGAACCAGTACTACCTCAAGACATTACGGATCGTGAAAAAAACGATAATAATACTACTAATTGCCCAGATCCCGACAAGGTTATCCCATCAGTCGATATTTTTTCAAAAGAGCCTGAAAACACAGAACACCTTACAAGTTCAGAGGTAATGTCTTCTACTGATAATACAATGACACCCAAAGATGAAATAATTCCATTTTTATCTAGCACAGTTGTCAAAGAGCAGCAGAAAAGCCCTGAGCCCGAGAAGTCTGTTTTGGACTCTTCAGCAGATAAAGTTGCAGGATTTGTGTCTTCACTTTTTGGAGCACCACCAGCTCCTAACAGTGGACCTCAGCAACAGCAAACCAAAGCTGCCCCTAGTCAAACAGGACCTTCATTGTTAGGAGGAATTTTTGGAGGAACAAACCAACCATCAACTCCCCAGACTGGAGGATCATTACTAGGTGGTTTGTTTGGCTCTGCATCACAAACTAGTCCTCATTCTAATGCCTCAAACCTTGGAGGATCAGTATTAGGTGGTATGTTTGGCGGAGGGTCAGCAGCTAAGCCTGGAGGTTCACAAGCCAGTGGGTCTATACTTGGTGGAATGTTTGGAGGAACTGCATCAAATGCATCACCACAGTCTGGAGGTTCTATCCTTGGAGGAATGTTTAGTGGTGTAACAGCTCAAAACTCTGCAACACAGCCAGCAGCATCTGTATTCGGAGGCATTGGTGGGTCCTTATTTGGTGGAGTAGGGCAACAAACTAAACCACCAGAAAAGCCACTTGCTAAAACCTTGACAACAGCTGAAACACATGCTCACATTAAAGATGAAAGTGTGCCATCAAAAATAATTGAGACAACCATAAATAAATTGGACTCTGCAGTTTCAGTTGATTCTCAAGTCCTGTCAGTCGGTGAGCCAGCCAAACTAGATGATACTGGAGTTTACTCCTTAGATACCCCACCCACTTTGAAAACTAGTGATCTTACACATGAGATGCATAGTGGTAAAACAGAAATGACTACTGTCCATGATGAAGCAATAGAAGACATACCTACTACAATTAGTACTGCCTCTGAAAGTAGAGATTTGCACAAATCTGTTCAACCAGAAGCACAACAAACTAATGAACAAAATTCTGATAATGCTGAGACATCCCAAGTTAAATCTCTGTTTGGTCTGATCACTGCAACAAGTGACACTGGAAAATCTATTGGATCCTTATTTTCTCCAACAACAGCTCAACCACCATCTCAAACTGAACAAGGTGGTGGCCTCTTTTCTGGGCTCAAGTCTCTTTCTGGAGGTATATTTCAAGAGGACAAAACAATTACTGGAAAGCAAGAACCCTCAAATATATCATTATTTGGTGCAAAGATAGGTTTTCCTTGGCAGACAGAACCCTCAAAGTCTCAAGAAATCACATGCTTAACAAAAAACGTCCAGCCAAAACACCCTGTAGAAAAGAATCTTGCAGATGGTGGTCAAGTAACAGAGGCGGTAGGTTCAACAGAGCACATAGAGAAGCCTAGCATTTGTATCTCCACTCCTGAAGTAGACCCTTCAGCATCCCTATCCCCCAAAGAAAAGGACAACCTTGTAGAAACATATCCCAATACAGGTCTTCCCCCTGGAGCGCAGCTGGACAACCGGTTCAAGAAGGATCTATTAAATGCAAGGCTAGTAAAAGCTTAATAAATGGCAATAATTTTAACCATTAATAATACATTAACATTTCACTGATGAAACTCCCCTGTCCAGCTCTGCAGGCCATTCATAAATTTGGAATCACTAGTTTCATGTTTGTGTATAACTGACTTTCTCAGATTGTCCTCCTTGTAGTACCTTAAGTTTAAGATCAAAATCCCTTGTAGAATTTCATCAACTTTATATTTACAAAATTATATTAAATGAAATGTAATTTTTTTTTTGCACATGGGATTTTGAACTTATAGCAGAGTTTTGTGTCATCATGCTTACCTTTATTTTCATAAACTGTAGATTTGTAAGTTTGACGTGTCAGGGTAGCAATACATGTACATGATTTGTGAGATAAAAATATTCTAACATTACTTATTTTCTTACCCTTTTCTCAATACTGTAGTCCAGTGGAAAGTAGTCGCTTTGGGTCATCTGGAAACTTGAGCCAGGCCAGCTCCCAGCTTAGTGAGACTGGCCAGAGCACTGGAGGCTCTGAGCTAGAGGAGTCCTTCCACTCCTACCACAGTGTAGGCTTCCATCCCTCCACTAATAGTCAGCCTCGCACCAACGGACATCTTTCGACCAGTGGACATTCTCTTATCAGTGAAAATGAACTGCGGTCCTCGACAGATGAAAAGCAAACCCTGAAAAGTAGCAATTCATCAGAGAAAGGCTCATCAAAGCTCTTGAGGTCTGTATTTAATTGTAATAGTTGTACATTATCTTTTTTATTTTCTTTGAAATCGAATTTTATTGTTGTATTCTAGGTTCCATGATGATATTCCACCACTACCTTTTTCCCCATCCAGACTTCGATGGTTAAAGGCCATTAATAAAGTTAGAGTTCAAATTCGTGAGGTAAGAACTTCTGCCATATACAATTGTTTAAAGCGGTAGAATTGTACCCCTCTGTTTTAAGTTTATATTTTGAACTGCAGTTGAATATTATAACTTTGTTAGAAGTAATTTCTTTTGAATATCCTATCATTCCCTTATCATCCCCTGACATTTTTTGTAATATTCTATGGTTTTATTTTAAAACCCTACTTGCCTTCTTGAGCTGAAATTGAATCATTAGGCGTAGGCTGCATATCCATTTGTACAATGTATGTACATTTTTTCAGGTTGGCCTTAACAATTTGATTTGAAATTCAAGTTATTTTGCTTTCATCATCTATGATTTAGCTTTTCCTTCCTTTTCTTTTGCCTAAACCAATTACTTTTCTTTTCTTTATATATATATATATATATATATATATATATATATATATATATATATATATATATATATATATATTTATATATATATATATATATATATATATATATATATATTATATATATATATATATTATATATTTATATTTATATATTTATATATATATATATGTGTGTGTGTGTGTGCGTGTATATATATATATATATAGTGTGTGTGGTGTGTGTATTATATATAGTGTGTATGTGTGTGTGTGTGTGTGTGTGTGTGTGTGTATATATATATATAGAAGAATATATATATATATAGAAAATATATATATATATATAAATATATATATATATATATATATAGAATATATATGTATAGAATATATATGTATGTGTGTGTATATATATATAAAAACAGGCACAGCCCAATTGTGCCATTATAAAGTGCTAGCTCAGAAGAAGAGAGAGAGCGTGGGGAGGAGCGTACAAGAGGCAGGACAGAGGAGGGGCAGGTTCTCATGTTGGAGTGAGCCACTCTGAGATCATGAGGTGCTGGAAACTGGCATATTATTCAGTGTTTAAGATTTGTGGGATTCACATGTAGCAGTGTCCATTCTGCAGTGTTGAAGTTTTGTTTTTTCTCTTTCACCAAATTACCTTTCTTGTGGATGTTTTTTAATTACAAAATGGTTTTCCAGGTTAATTTGATGTTTTATTTTTGTGCTTTTAAGGTAAGAATTGTATGCAAATATTCTTTATTATTGTCATTGTATTGTATTTTTTTTATCTAATGTGATAAATAGAGCTGCACAATTAATCAAATTATTCAAAGTATTTAGATTAATATTTAATCATTTCTAATAATCAATGATCAGCTTGAGCCTATTTAATCAAGAGGTCCACGGCCAATCCCTGTCAGAAAAAGTTTTTAATATGTGTAATTTATACTTTTATATATATATATATATATATATATATATATATATATATATATATATATATATATATATATATATATATATTTGTTGAAAGTCTGGTGTGCAGCTGTTGCAATGACAAAACAACAGTGGAGAATTGGCATGTCTTGTAATTACTGAGTTCAGTAAGCCTTTTCTAAGAATTATAATTACAGCGGTCCATGCAGCTGCTTTTAAGGGCAGACAGTAACTTGTTTTGCTGTTTTAAATATTTTTATGTGACAAAAATAAATGGTTATTTGTCCATTGTGTATATTAAAACTGTTTAGGACAAGAAGCTGATCCAGTCGTTGTTTGAGGATGTTTACAAAAGAACACCACAGTGGACAGGATGAGCACTACAGAAAACAAGCTGCTCCACCTTCCCCTATAAGGAGAGAGCACGGTAGAAAGGGATCGCAAAGTCCCAAAGTAGGAAAACCACTATGCAACAAACTACAGAAATGCCTACAAGAACAAGAAGAACTTTCTCTTGATGGACAGAAATCTGATGTGAACCCACATGTAAACATAACTTCAGAGTCTTTGGATGATAGTGGTGTCAGAGAGGATATTACAACTAATACAAGTGAAACTGTCAATAATGAGGAAGATGGCCAAGGTTCCACTAATACTGTAGAGCATATACTTAAGGAGCTTAAAGGTATCAATAAGATTCAGGAAGAAATCTCAGATCTGAGGGACTATCTTTCATCTGTACGGGGCTCTGTAGATGAAGTCTCATGCTGCGTGGATGCAGTGCTTAGTGAAATCGGTGAACTGTACTGTGGAGCTTCAGCTGCAACACCTCATTCTAGCCCTGTTCTTCAAACACCAAGCCTTAGGCAAGGACACCTCGGCCGACAGAACGCTGTTACATCTCTGCATTCGAGTCCGCATTTTGATCGCAAAAACTGGGGCGAAGAATTTAATCAGCACCACATCCAGTCACCAGCTCAATGGAACCTCGATGTTGTTCAATTGAACCAGAAAATGGATCGGAAAAATATGCATTTGTTAAGTCCTTTAAAAGGTAACCCCTGTTGCCCCGAACTTCACTATGGTCAAGACCGTCAATGTTCCACCTCTTTATCCACATACAATACTTTGAGTTTTCCTCAAATGTGTGCCAAATATGATAGTTGGCATATTGCTGGTGGCCAAGGACAGTGGACTGAGAATGACCTGTGCTCTTCTTATGCAAATAGCAGAGAGGAGTTGGAATTAGGTGTCTGGGACAGAGGTGCCATGGAGACCCAAAACAGCACACCTGGTCATTCTTCAAATGCTAGTTCTGAACATTTGTCTTTGCTATTTGGACAACACTACAACTCACCATCAAGCTCCACATGTATGATGGACTGGGGAACTACTAGGATTGAACAAGACAAACAAAACCTAGAATGTGACTGTGCTGCTAACTGTCCATACTCTCGTAGCTCAGGTTATAACACTGTAGATGCATGTCCACATGAAACAGCTAGCGGACCATCTAGAAGCATGAGCTGCTCAACAGAGCTTTTGACAGATTGTGATGACGGTTATTTGGAGACGCAATCCCACTGTGATGATTGTCCATCTTCTGGTGACACTCTTGATCTAGGATCAGCGGACAGTTTAGACAAAGACTGGACTTATTCTAGAATGTCTAGGGACGATACTGGAGAGTCTTTATCTCAGGTATCTTCAGAAATCCTTCTGGACGAATCTACAAAGTTTTCTGCTGTTGGTTTTGATGTAGCAACCTTTACCAAGGCTGTATTATCTTTTCAATCTACTTTGAAGGGGGCTTTTAAGATGGATGGGTCAAGCGCAGATGTTGAATTATCTGTTTCTGCTTTGTCTACACAAGCTAATGAAGTAAATGACAAAGAAGGCTTTGTTGATTTAAAAGACAGAAAAGTTCATCAAAAGGATTATGACTCAAATATTGAAACATTAAAAAATCAGAGTGCGTTTTCGGCATATAATAGCTGTACCTTTGAGACACAAGAAATCCCATCTTTCCGAGAATCCCAAAGTGAAGAATGTGAGTCATCTTGTGGCAATACTGAATCAAATTCTTTGGCGATGTCACAAGGGGACGATAAGTACAACAGTCCAAGTGATCTAAATAAGTTAAATGATGTAACTCCAAATATGGCTAAACAGACAGAGAGTCCTATGGTTCTGAGCCCACTGAGCTCTGAAGAAATGAGATTGAGTCCAATCAGTGAAAACACTATTCTTGAAGAGACGGAATCTCCAAAGCCTACGGACCCTAGTCACAGAGAAAGAATCGCAAATTTCCAGAGGATACTGAGGGAGAAGAGGCTAACCCGTCACAGACTGTCAAAGTCTGCCCACGGATCCCAGGGATCTCAAGGATCCTATGGGTCTCAGGGATCGCAGGGATCACAATCACAAGATGAGTTTTTCCTAGGTAAACTATATTGTTATGTTAAGGTTCTGGAAGGATAGCTCAGTATTTTTAACTAACCAACACCATTAGCAATATGATAATTTGGCACTTTTTTGTTTGATAAGACAAGATAGGAAAACCTTTATTTGTCCCACAATGGGTTTATTCCAGTGTTGCAACAAAGAATTCAAGAACAGCAGAAGTATAGTAATAACAGATAAATGACTGTTACAATAACCTTTAATGTTATTCCGTGCAGGTAATAATATTTGTCTTTTTACCCTTCATTGTTATGTTCTTTTTGGTTATAGTCCTATCTTGAGTCAGTTTTTTTTTTTTAATCATTTTTGGTATCACCAACTTGAGTTTACAAAATACTGAACTATCCTTTTTAAAGTACACTATAATGATTAGCTTTTGGATTGTGTGGTTGTTCAATAATGTTTTCAATCCAATCTGTATTGGTCGTTTTCAGATATTTGGAGAGACGATTTTCAGGTTATCTATTCCTATTCCAAATTTGTGTGTTGTTTTTATCGTAACTGTTCACTTCATACATTTTTTTAAATTATTTTTGTTATTCAAATATATTTTTTGACTAAACTGCAAAATTATCGTTCCTATATGGTATTATATTATGACAATTTATATCAGTAGTGAACTGACTATTTATTTCACTTCATCACATCATTTGTCTGTAGACCCTGTTACTTTTGCATGTGTTTTGAAAGCAGAGGGGTAAAAATCTACCACTGCGTTCCTTTTTATTTTGTTTACCACTTGCTTCTTGCTGAGAAATAATAGCATTTGAATTCATATAGAGTCGTGAAGATGAGCCTAACTCAAGGCAAGCATGGGTTAAGCCAGGGTAAGTTGCATCAAATATGTATATTTAATCAGCAATTGATGTCATTTTGAATGCGAATTTGGTGGTCTTACATTACATTTTTCTTACCAGTGGTGGATCTGGCCTGTATGGGATTGATAGCATGCCCGACCTACGCAAAAAGAAGCCAATCCCACTGGTTAGCGATGTGGTATGTACCTTCAATCCTTATTTTCAAATGTGAATTATTGCGTTTTATTGTAATAAGTATATATACTGTATGTGCATAAATATTGTCTTAATTGTTGGCTGTGTAGTGTCATATAACTTTATTATAGATGTGATGAATCTGGGAAACATACAGTTGTTTCAAAAGGCGAAAGTCAGACATCTAATTTGTCTCTCCCTCCTCTCTTAAACCTCAAACTATTCCCCACAACTCTTTTGAATGCATTCACTGTCGTTGGTCAGGCTATGGTAAGTTCTGTAGAAGCAAGTTTCAACTCCCTTATTCATCTGGCTAAACTAACCCTTACTCTTACCAAATAATTATTTGAACAGCATGCTAATTTATAAATGCAAAAAAGTAGTATTTTAGAAACCTGAGATTCAGATTTGCATGTGTCCTTTTTGGTTCTTGGTACTTCAGTCATGGGTTCCCCATTGTTTAATCTACTTTTTGACCTACTGTCAACAAACTGGGCTTACTAACGAGTTCACCAAAGTCTATTTTAACACTGCTGACCTGCTATGGAAGCAGACCTGTCACTCACTAACACTTCCTACCTCAGTAGTAACACAAAGGGTCTGCTTGGTTGGGGGTTAAACCATTGGATTGCCTAATTCTTAAGAGTTTATTGTTTTGTCAATACAGTCCCTTGTCCAAGCCAGGAAGGCAGGGATTGCTTCTGCAATGGCTGCACGGTCATCAATCAAGGATGAGGAACTGGTATGTCAGAACAAATGATTGACCTTTGCTGAAGAAATAGGCAAAGATTGTTGTTTTTACATAAATTAGTTTTTTTTTCTTGTATGTAGAAAAATAATGTGTACAAGAAGACCCTACAAGCTCTGATCTACCCAATATCTTGTACAACGCCACACAACTTTGAAGTGTGGACGGCTACAACACCAACATACTGTTATGAATGTGAGGGGTTGCTATGGGGCATTGCCCGCCAAGGTATGAGGTGCTCCGAGTGCGGAGTCAAGTGCCATGAGAAGTGCCAAGAATTGTTGAATGCTGACTGTTTGCAAAGTAAGTATTTCTTCAAATCACAAAAGACAATCTAAGGTCTTCACATGACTAATGTGTATCACCATCCCAGGGGCCGCTGAGAAGAGCTCGAAACATGGAGCTGAAGATCGGACTCAGAATATTATAATGGCCATGAAGGACAGAATGAAAATCAGAGAAAGGAACAAACCAGAAATCTTTGAACTGATTCGTGAAGTGTTCGTCATTACCAAGACCCTTCATGCTCAGCAAATGAAGACTATTAAACAAAGTGTACTTGATGGAACGTCAAAGTGGTCAGCTAAAATAACAATTACTGGTAATTGCATATTCATACTAGATGCACGATTGCATAGGTTGCATTCTCGTGATGTCACTATCACCCTGAATCCCTGTAGATTAAAAATGAGCTCGCAGAGAGGTCAGAAATATGTTTAACTGTCAGATTGGAGATTTGTTTTCTTGTATATATTTGTGACTACTGGGTCAATTCACGTGAAACAAAAACTGACACAAAGTTCAAAGTCTTCTGTCAGCCCAAAAATAAACAAAGATTAAAAAAAAAATGTCACTATAGTTTCAGAAAATTGTGCTTTATCCAACTGTTTTCCGTTGAATGGACCATAACCATAAGATTAATATGTAAAGTCTGTGGTGCCAATCCCTAATGGATAATGTTAAAGTTCCTCATTTGTGAAGCATAAGTGTGTGTATTTATTTCAAAAACATGAAATCTCCCATAGAAGTTTAAAAGCCCCTGCCCTCCATATGAAATTATGGCATTATCAAATAGTAGAATGTGAAAGGAGCCTATTGACAGAGGAAGAGAAGTTTGAGCCTCACTTCGCAACATTTGATGAACTCTCTTGTTTATTCCTTTAGTTGTTTGTGCTCAAGGACTTCAAGCAAAGGATAAGACTGGTTCCAGCGACCCTTACGTTACTGTGCAAGTTGGAAAAACTAAAAAGAGAACAAAGACCATTTATGGCAACCTCAATCCAGTTTGGGAGGAGAAATTTCACTTGTAAGTTCCAATTGTGTGCCTTTACTAATTACAGATTTTGTATTTGTAACTTTTTATTTTTTTTATTTTAGTGAGTGCCACAATTCTTCAGACCGAATTAAAGTGCGGGTGTGGGACGAGGATGATGATATAAAGTCTAGAGTGAAGCAGCGCCTCAAAAGGGAATCTGATGATTTCCTTGGTCAGAGTATTATTGAAGTTCGCACACTGAGCGGAGAAATGGATGTTTGGTACAACCTTGGTTAGTAATCTCTTTCTTTTAATGGGCATCTGCATGCACTCCATATTGCATACAGTACATATTGCCACCTTGTACATTTATTCAAGGGAAATATTTTAATCTATAGCTTTATATTCAGTCCACAACAGAGTGCATAAAATGGGTGTGGTCACACTTGCACACAACATATCAAAATTGGGACCAAACCACCAAATCCACATCAGGACTGAAATGGGCTCAGATCAGTGCCAAATCAGACACCCTTTAAAATGAAATCTCCTAGACCAGTGATTCTCACATTTTGGTACATGAGCTTGTTTAGACTCTTCTGCAGTTCAATTGTTGAATCCAAATTTCTGTCCTCCTTTGGGGTTGTCCTTGTTTATATCAATTTTGAACCTGGTTTAGCTCTAGTTTAGTCCTGGGATAGTTCTATTTTAGACCTGGTTTATATTTGTTGGTACTCAGAAGGCCATAGATTTAGATGGTACTTGGTTGGAAACATTTAAGAATCACTTCCCAAAACTGTTTGAATGCTGGTCAATTCTCTATAATGTTGTCTTTTGGGTTATTGCTTAAGTAATATGTAGGCAATACATCTGAATGTATTGTCTTGTGCAGAAGGTTGTCTTAACATAAGCATTCGAACTTCTGTCCGTAATATATGCTATATCTTTAATTTACTGTGGCACTCCCTAGATGGTAACCTCCCAAGTTGTTTAAAGAACATGCACCCATTCTGAAACATTATCTCTGATGTGCTTGTTTGAAAAGCTAGCGTGTTTACCTTCTACCAAAGCACAAAGCATCTTGATTAAAATGCTTGTATTGACATCATTGTTGTAACAATAAATCTCTCAAAGCTCCAGTAGATGCACTGATAGCAAATGGGACTATAAATCTGGTACAGTTGTTTAAAATCTAGGAGACATGAGGTGCTCTGTTTAATATCATGCTCAGCACAGTAATGAAAATCTGCATCTTCTCCGATTCATTAGAAGTCACATTACTTACATAACTATAAATCACTAATGGCACATGCACCATTGTTTTGTGCATTATCTTTTTGCATTTCGATGTCTTGGTGCATTCTCCATGGTTGATGATCAAGGAGCACTTTAGTTGGAAATCGACCTCTTCGCCGACATGTACAAATTACTGCTAATGAGGGTTCTGTCAGGGTAAATAGTAGGGGAGAGTTGCCAGGCAGCCTTCCTCCAGAAATGCTTTAGTTCAAATGTTTTGGGTGGTCAGATGCACATCCACACAGTCGCTGTGTGCTGTCTCTCTCACTCTTGCACCATCAGCTGGAGGAATTTGGCTGGTTTTAAAGTGCACTGCCATCACGCACTGTAAAAACAGCTCTAACAATAGAACTGCCACACTAATTGTCTGTAATTAGTGCTATGTTGAACAGACCCGCTTTTACTGGCCTCTCTTAGAGCTATGAATGTATGTGGTAATACGTTTAAGGTTTGTGAATGTAAAGGCACACGGGTTTATGTTGCCTTTGTCTTTTGGAAAGCGACGCTTAATGTATTAACTGTCAAGAAGCTCTTTTACTTTGCTCTATAGCAGTTTCCCATTATTGTGGTGCATTTTTATTCATACATAATTTCTATCTAGAAGCCTTCAGTAATCATATTTCAACCTTAAAGTCTTAATGTACAATAGAAATAATCGTTTAACTAGTCGAGTACCGAAATATTTGTTAGTTGTGTATAGACATGAATATCATAAAGTATTAGGCCTGAGTCAGGAATTTAAAAAATCCCATTTGAGTGGGCGAACTGGATATGTCTAAAATCGACAGTCCATCCATCCATCCATCTTCTTCCGCTTTATCCGGGGCCGGGTCGCGGGGGCAGCATTCTAAGCAGGGACTCCCAGACTTCCTTATCCCCAGACACTTCCTCCAACTCCTCCGGGAGGATCCCGAGGTGTTCCCAGGCCAGCCGAGAGACATAGTCCCTCCAGCGTCGTGTCCTGGGTCTTCCCCGGGCCCTCTTACTGGTGGGACATGCCCGAAACACCTCCCTAGGGAGGCGCCCAGGAGGCATCCGAAACAGATGCCCGAGCCACCTCAGCTGGCTCCTCTCGACGTGGAGGAGCAGCGACTCTACTCCGAGCTCCTCCCGTGTGACTGAGCTCCTCACCCTATCTCTAAGTGAGCGCCCAGCCACCCTGCGGAGGAAACGGAGCAAACTGTCCCAGTGCATGTTGCAGGTCCAGGTCCTGGTTTGATGGAGCCATCAGAACAACATAATCTGCAAACAGCAGAGATGAGATCCTGTGGTCCCCAAACCGGACACCCTCCGACCCCTGACTGCACCTAGAAATTCTGTCCATAAAAACAATGAACAGAACCGGTGACAAAGGGATCAAAGAGTCCAACACGCACTGGAAACAGGTCTGACGTACTGCCAGCAATGAGAACACAGCTCCTGCTCCGGTCATACAGGGCCCCGGACCCCGTACACCCCGGGGGACACGGTCGAAAGCCATCTCCAGATCGACTCTGCCCCCTGGAATTTGACCCAATGGGAATTTTAACATGCTTTTTCTGGAGTAAGCACATCAAATTTGGTGGAGTGATAGCACACACTGAGACAAGCCAAAATATAATTGTAGCTTCGCCCTCAACAAACAGGAAGTCGGCCATATTGGATTGAAAATTAAAAATGTATTTTAACTTTCCATATATTTTAACAAACTAGTCCCAGGTTTTTTTTAATCAATAGTTAATAGTAGTAATAATAATCATTTTGGATACTCTTTGTGGGGTGTTTTTCGTAGCATGCTGGCATTGAACATGCTCCTTTGTGTAATTTTCAAATGTCTTACTTGCACACAAAAGCGTAATCCCTCTAAACATTTAGATGCTCATAGACTGCACAAATTGAAAACAATATTTTTGAAAATTAATCCCTCTACTATAGTGCACCCTACCTATACCTTTTCTTTTTCTTTTTTATTGTCTTTTTTTATTGTGTTTTTCTTGAATAAAAAAAAAAAGTTGGACTCATGTCATATGTAACTATAAGTAACATTACATTTTTTTATTTTTTTTTGTGATTAATTTTACAGAGAAGAGAACCGACAAGTCAGCTGTATCAGGAGCCATCCGACTGCAAATTAATGTAGAAATCAAAGGAGAGGAGAAAATAGCTGCATATCACATCCAGTACACGTGTTTGCATGAGGTACTGACATCTACTGTGCTCAAACTTTCCATCAGACTCAGCTTTGGTAATGCTAACATTGTTCATCTCTATTCTCCTTTTCCTTAAACAGAATCTTTTTCACTATTCGACTGATGTGCTGGGCCAAGGTGTGGTGAGGATCCCAGAGACCCGTGGGGACGATTCTTGGAAAGTCTACTTTGATGACGTGGCTCAGGAAATAGTTGATGAATTTGCAATGCGATATGGAATTGAGTCAATCTATCAGGCCATGACGTGAGTATAATTCTGCATATTTCATTGCTGTAGCATCGGAACGAATCTTAAATACGAGGAAACCCTAAGCTTTTTCTCAAACTCCAAGTACCCCCTATCTCCTGTACGGGGCAAAAAGAAATCTGTTTACTATAGTTTTTTCTTTTATGTTTTAACAGACGTTCTTAAAGATGGAAATTTACTACGAATTATATTTTGTTCCCCTGGTTGGGAAACATGGTTGTAATCCACCAAAAGAACAACACTGGTTTGTCAGAGAAAGAGTTCAGTTTTGACTCTGACAATCTTGCCTTCTAAAAGCACAAATATGACATACATCAAGTCAAGAGCAAAAACGAGAATTTGAAAATTTTTATTAACACAAAGATTGGAGAACAAAATCAATTGTTTTGTGATTCAAGTAGATTCCACAAGACCAGCCTCAATTATAAACTGCATGTCTTAAAAACAGTGCCAGAGAGTGTTGTTGTTCTCTTTTATAAAGGCGTCAGTATAAACACCTTGTCAATGGTTGGTCCCAGTGAAGTGTCATGCTCTCTACATGCCTGTTAGCTCAGCACATCACTCACACAAAGCACACTCCAATGGGCCATCCCTCAGCCTAAACGCGCCCCATAACTCAGCGCCTGATGAAATGACCTCACATCAGAGAAATCATTATGACACAGGCTGCCGCTCACGTGCACTCCATCGCTGTTGCTCCAAGCTCCAACGTTACTTCTAATTCAGAGAGTGAATTGAACACATATTATGCAGAATTTACCATGTTGTAACATTGTTCCTTTGTCTGGAGTTACTGTATATTTGGCTTCATTTGCACTTGTTTAATTTATCCTGTTTACGAGGTTGTCTCTCTGAGCCTCAGAAAACAGTTGATTTTAAACAGATGTTTTTAGATGATTTAAGTCTATAAATCATTTCCAGACCCATTCTGAGCATTTCTGCTTTCAAATCATTGTCTACATTAGCTTGTCAGGGCAAGGTAGCTTTATCTATTTCCCCTGTAAAGTTACTCAAGAACTATCCAATCACCTCTTTGTTTTCACAATTCATATACCTCACCTGACTCGTGATCATGGTTCTGATTAGGTTGTCCCCATGTTTAATGCAAGCTTCCATGGTTTTAAGCTGGATACAAACTCGCCTCCTTCATCAGTAAGTTTACAGATGAGGTTCTTTCCAGACCATTATTGGAAGAAATACTACTGGAAATGCCAAGGCAAAGATGTGTTTGAAAAGTTAAAAAAAAAAAATCAAAATCAATTGTAGGACTTTTTATAATAAGAAATAATAGTTCCATGTTTAATTATTTCAGAAACATTTAGCTTGTGAAGAGCTTTGTTTAAGTGTCACTTTTTCTATTTGCAGACATTTTGCCTGTCTTTCATCTAAATACATGTGTCCTGGAGTCCCTGCTGTCATGAGTACTTTACTGGCGAACATCAATGCGTTCTACGCCCACACCACTGCCTCCACCAATGTCTCTGCCTCCGACCGCTTTGCAGCCTCCAACTTTGGGGTTTGTATCTGTTGTACCGCATACAGTAATCAGTGCTACTTGCAGTGAATGTAATATATTCTCAAATTATTCTTTCTTCCACCTTCAGAAAGACCGTTTTGTGAAGCTCCTAGACCAGTTGCACAACTCTTTGCGTATTGATCTCTCGACATATAGAGTAAGTAAAATGCTGAAATGCTAACATGATGATCAAAATACAAAAATACAAAATAATTCATAATATGTATCATAGATTATGACAAATGACTATATAGCAGACCAAAGCATATTAAATGTTCTCTTCATGGTTAAAGCTTATAGAAAACAGAAAACTGACCTAAACCTAAAAAAAAGAATGTAATTAAAACGGTTTCATATTTTGTCATAATATGATTTTTTTTTTCTAGAATCACTTCCCTGCAAGTAGTAAAGACCGCCTACAGGATCTGAAATCTACAGTAGATCTTTTAACTAGCATCACTTTCTTTAGAATGAAGGTAAGCAGGTGTCATTCTTTGTCAGAAAATATCCCCCACCAAGTTTGGAACCACTTAACTTTCTAAATGTACAGGTACAAGAAATCCAGTCTCCACCCAGAGCCAGCCAAGTGGTGAGGGATTGTGTCAAAGCCTGTCTAAACTCAACTTATGACTACATCTTCAATAACTGCCATGAACTATACAACAGACAGTACCAACCCATGGACTCAGTGAGTTATTAACAAGGTATTTCGAAGCACGCATCCACTGGAATTACTAAATGTGTCTGTTTTATCCAGAACAAAGAGGAAATTCCTTTAGAAGAGCAGGGTCCTAGCATCAAGAATCTAGACTTTTGGCCTAAACTTATCATGCTGATTGTTTCCATCATTGAAGAGGACAGAAACGCTTACACACCTGTGCTAAACCAGTGAGTAGCATTAGAAAATAGCATTGCATGTTTTGTTTTTGTTCTTAAAACGATTTACTTCCTAACTTTGTGACAGGTTTCCACAAGAACTGAATGTAGGGAAAGTGTCTGCTGAAGTTATGTGGACGCTGTTTGCTCAGGACATGATGTACGCTATGGAAGGTAGGCATCTGCCCTTTGTGGCATTAAGAATCATTTGATGTAATGGTTATTTTGTGCCATTATCTATTCTTTGTAAAAGGAAATTGCCTAATATCCTGCATTAGTTCAATGTCAACCAGCGGTGCCCATAGTGATTCACACAGTTGCAGAACTGTAATTGACGTTATACTAAACAATAAAGAAAATCCACGTGTTTGCTTGCCACTGGTGGTGTTCTGGTATAAGGCGTTACACAGATTGGGCTGGGCGATGTTGACAAAAATTATTATCTGTAACGATATTCAGACAATATTTTCACTGTGCATCTGGAATGTGCTGAAATGTGCCTAAATGTCTTGGTTGAGGTTGCATTGCACAAATGTAAATGGGCCATTAAAAATAAACACAAAAGGGCAGAATGATCACTTTATACTCTTGTATTGGAGATACATTAGATGTTTGTGTCTCTTTTTGAGATAATTTTTATAAGTTGGAAGTGCGTGAACCTTGTCCAGCCGTGGGAGTTGGCTCTCTCCTTAACTGTGGTTCTCCCCGAGGTTTCTACCTTTTCCCAAAGGGATTTGTAGTTTTTCCTTGCTGAGAAGGAGGATTTGCTAATTTCCTATTAATATTGTTTGTTCTATTATTCACTGTTGCTCTTCGAGGCAACTTCTGTTGTGACTTTGTGCATTACAAAAATAAATTGAAATTGAAACGTTTTCATTATAGAAGATATGATAAATGAGAATATAGAGTCTGTCTAAAAAAAAAAAAACAGGGAAAATGTTTTCAATATATCCCACCTTCCATTTGTACAGTGCACACATGTGGTTGTTACCATCTCTGTGTTGTGGGTTCACCTCCCAGCCTCGGCTGTTTGCCTAATGTCTCTACCCTCTCTCTTCCCATTTTACACTACAGCTGACCTGTGCCACAAAATAAAAATAAAAGGATATCGGTTTTAAGTTGCAATGAGACTAATCTCTGGCCAACTTGCACTGGTCATGTCATTTACACAGTTACAGGATGAATCATTTAAATAAAAAAAGGTCAGGAGATCAAATGTTAGTGTTTTGATTATTGTTCAAAAAAATCATCACAATTTAACCATTATTTGTGATAACTGATAACGTGACTAAACAACAGTGAAATCTTTCATTTTCTTTCATTCCTATTGTCGAATGTGTAACTATACACCAGCTTTACGCACAGCAACACACAACTTTCAGAATGACAAAATAATGTTAATGTGATATAAAAAATCACTTTACATTTAGGTGTCTTCTAAAATTGTCAATTGTGTATTATTATGATTATCATTATGATTATCGATTAACCTAATATTCTTGACATCTCTTCTGAAGATTATCATGGTAAACAATCATTATGAGTGAAGATGTTTTTATAAAAAGGCTATGAAAAACTTTATAGACTGTATGAAAAGGGATTTTGGGGACAGAAGTGATTCAGCTGCAGAGAGGGAATGAAAACGTGAACTGATTCTAGTGCAGAGTTTGAAAGCTGCTTATGTCTCCCTGGGGTCCATCTCCACTCTACTGTACCGACCCTCGTCCCAAGCTTTTATCCAGGCCTTGTCCTCAAGATGATCCCCTCACAGACTTAATCGCTATGGAAAATCATCACTGCATGAAATATAGCAATGGTCACCCCTTCCATGTTCATGTATTAATAAAGAGCCCGGGGCAGGTTTGGGGGGAGGGTTTTTGAACCACTTCACTGGTCGGACAGGAACTTGTTTAATTTGATAAATGTGAACAATGGTTTGTGTGTGGGGTGCAAAAGAAATATTTTGAGAATATTTTGCGACAGTTGGTTAATCTCGTGTTAAACCTGGCATGCGTAACATTTTGTTGTGTGTGTCGCTTTATTAATTTATTTATTTAAATTAATTAAAGAAAAACACAGAACTGACCAAAAAAAAAAAAATAGACAAGACAGGACAAGAGGAAAAAAGAATTATGTCAAATTTGAAATAAGAATTTAGAAAAAATAAGGCATCCAAAAACTAAGCCCAGTTTAGTTCAGTTTATGTCAAATTTGTCTGTTTCCAAGTTTAGTCCGCATGTAGATTTTTCCATTTTCCGTTTGTCACTTATGGCGTCTGTCTAGTCCTTTATTGTCGATGCAGTTTGTGTCATCCATTTTTTTGTGATGGCCTTTTTCACAGCCGCCATCAATATGTTCCAAAAGTATCCATTTGCGTTGTCCATCGTGGGGGTTTTGCGGCCCAAATACATAGTTCTGAAATTGTTGTCAAAAACAGTCAGCAGTGCCTTGATCATTTCTGTATTACAATATTTTTGTGCAACAGGGCATTCCCAGAACACATAATATTGATGTGCTTCCTGCCAACCACAATTTCTCATGCATTCAGCCCCTCCCTGTGAATAATGAGCACTTTGACATGGTGTTATAAAAACACGGGTCCCATTCTTCCAACAAACATGAGATTTTGTGGTCCCCCATTGTGACGTACATACATTTTGCCACTCAAAACAAAATTGCCCTCTTTTTCCCATTTAATTTGAATATATTTAGTAGCTTGGCTGTCCAGGTCATTAATGCAGTTATATACTTTCGATATTATTCCCCTTGAAAGTCCTGACCGATATGCCTTAATGAAGATTTCAGTTGAAGGGTTATAATAATCCTTACTTTGTCGATTCCTTTAGAACATGAGAAGCATCGCCAGTGTAAAAGCACTGACTACATGAACCTCCACTTCAAAGTCAAGTGGCTTTTCAACGAATATGTCAAAGAACTGCCCAACTTTAAGGACGTTACTCCCGACTACCCATCGTAAGTCACCTCAGTCAAACACGTTCCCCTTAAACTTTAAACTTCAAGTGTACGGCTCATCTTTTTTTATTTTCCATTGCAGGTGGTTTGTCCAGTTTGTGCTCCAGTGGCTGGACGAGAACGAGGATGTGTCTTTGGAGTTCATGCACGGAGCGCTGGAGAGAGACAAGAAAGATGGAGTAAGAGAAGTGAAATGTTGCAAACACCATAGCTCAGTTGGTAGCCCACTCACAAAATGGTTTCCAGTTCAATCCTCAAGAGCATTGCTTATTATTATTATTTACTGTGCCTTAATACATACACACATTGCCTATTGCATAAAGCTTTGAAGTGGTACTTTTAAGACTTTAATCAACTGTATTGTTTTCACAGAAACAAGCCATACGACTAATGATAAATAAAGCTGGATATTATGAACATATAAATTCATTATTTGTTCAATCAAATCTTGTGAAATGCAAATATCTTGCTTATTATAATCGCAGACGGTGTTTCAAAATTCTTTGAACTTCAGAAAACCAAATATAGTTCAAGAATTTATTGTAAATTGAATTGGCCAAATGCCAGAAAATAAAAATAAAAATGTAAAAATAATAATAAGGTTATGAACGCATGTAATTCTTTATTTGTTTAAAAAGAAATGGTCACAGTCCATTCGAGACTAGTTATTTGAATAAATAAAAAAAATGCGTCTACGTTATTAAGGTCAAAGATTTAATACTTATTCTTTAAAATGCATAAAAATGTAGCTTCTATAATGTAATTTTAAATATACAGAAACAAATAAACTGAATTGAAGCATCGCATGACTGTATGTGTGCGAGTGCGACTGGTGGTGGTCAGAGAAATTGTGGCTCAGAAAATGAATGAAGCATCAACCCTTTTTCTGCAAGTTGTTTTTGCTGTTTGTTCAGTTCCAGCAGACGTCGGAGCACGCGCTGTTCTCCTGCTCTGTGGTGGACATATTCACACAGCTCAACCAGAGCTTTGAGATCATCAAGAAACTGGAATGCCCAGACCCCAAAGTCATGGCTCAGTACAGCAGACGCTTTTCAAAGGTAATGTACTCGTCACATGTATTGACCAAAAACTGTCACTCAATGTGTATGAATCTATAACAAGATGTTTTTATTCTTTACAGACTATTGCCAAAGTCCTGCTGCAGTACAGTGCCATTCTGACCAAATGTTTCCCCACTTACATTGACAAAGAAAAGATTGTAAGTATTAGGCATTTGTGTCAAAAGGCATTTTACTTAAATGTGCTCTGAGTAACTTTTCTGCTGGGTTTTCCGCCACTTTATTGTCTCCATGGAGACTTTCATCAGCTTTTAATCATGTTATGACATCAACTTACTCAAAGTTGTGTTTTGATCCGATGTTTGAGTCATCTGTATTGTTCTCCATTTGAGGCTTGAGAGCTCAGCTTTCCCTGCCCACTTTCTTGTATTCACTTGTGATTATTCAAGAAATTCAGAGTCCAGGTTGTACATGTAGAGTTCAGAAATATCACATACTAATATTTAACAATGTAAATAAGTCAAATCCACTGCTCGCTACGGTAAACTTCCACTATAAAGAGGCTTCTAAGTTCTGCCGTTTTTAAACGGGAAGTCAATAGAGCTGTTTCTATTCAATAGAGATGTTTCTATTACCCAGCTGTTTTAGATCAATGTTGTGGTTTACTATGAGCAAAATGTAAAATAATGATCTACTTATGTTATAGTTTGATACTAACTTAACTTGTAACTGACCCTCGAGCAGTAAAGCTATACGGTGCACATCTTGACCCTCAAAATGGTGAATGTTGCAATGTTTTTTTCTTTCAGCCTTGTGTCCTGATGAATAATGTTCAGCAGTTGAGAATCCAGCTGGAGAGGATGTTTGAGTCGATGGGTGCGAAACAGGTAAAAAGCTTTCAATGGATAGAAGTCACTGAAATGGTAGATAATGCTCACTGAGAGACATATCTGTGTTCTGTAATCCATGTGCTTAAGTATGCATTATTTTTTTGTATGGCAAACTCGCATTACAAAATTACCTCCGCTAATTCTTATATTGTTTGTAAATATGACTCTTTTCTTCTTACAAATAATCTTCACGAATGCTGATTGCCGAGTTTTAACTAGAAAACAATCTTGTTCTGTCCTTGTGTGTGTCAGGTTGCGACACAGGAAGCGCTGGTATGTACAGTTGTGGATGTGCATAAATGTGTTGACTTTGAAAAGAAGGCTCGTAGTGACAGGACTGTGTTATGGATAGGAAATGTGCCCTCACGGCTCATTGTCCAATTAGCGTGCCGCAAAACTCCACCCTTAAATCAATACTCTGTAGAGAAAATTGCGTCTCAGTGGATACTTTTAGATGCTTGTGTTTGTGTGTGTTTACATACCCAAGAGAAATCTGATTATCAAAAAACACCTTCTGATTAATGGATTGTTAGAGTAAATGTTGTGTTTGGATGACAAAGCGCAATTCATTTTAAAATAACTCTTCCGATCTTCAACATTTTCTCTTTCATTTTTGTCTTTGCTGCCTTAGTCTGCTGTTTTTTTGCATACATTTCCTTACCAAAATTAAAATCATATGACTCACATCAGATCTAACTATGTTCCCATGCACACCAAAATCAGATTTCCGGATATTTTTTTTAAGATTGTTTAAATGACATGCTAAAGAGAGCTCTCAGGGGGGCCGTGATCAGAAAGAATCACATCACTCGCATCAGATTTTGTTGTTTACGTGTCATTTTAATCATCTTAGAACTCCAAAAACGTATAATAATCAGACTTTGCATGTAATCACAGCCAGTTTACATGATATTTCAATAATCCGTGCTTTTAGATGTTTAGAATAGACATTTAGAATAGTTATTTAATACTATTAACTACAATGTTTCCGTCATTAATTAAAGCAAGATGATTTGGTTCCGGAAGAGAAAGAGGAGGAGGTAGGTACTAAATAAAATGGACAGAGTAATCAATATTACAGTTAATAGTTTTAAAAAAAAAAAAAAAAAAAAAAAAAGTTATGATTTTGTTTTTGTGGGCGGGACAACAGCTTGTGACCGACGAGGACGAAGCAAATGCAGAACCATTGGTATGTTGAGCGTAGAAAATGCATATATTGTAGAACAGGTTATTTCTGTTGTTATTATAGAATTTGTAGAATAGAAACTGCCATTATTGTTAGTAAGATTGTGCATTCCTAAATAATTAGATCCCCTAGTCCTTTCTAGACCCTTTAAAAGTTTTACCCAATAATTCTACATTCCTTTAATGGAGGCAATATTTTGGTAAAAGTGAGTTGGAACATAATGTGATTTGATTTTGACTGATTTGGGGAAAGTGGGATAAGCCTCAGAATATTTAAAAACCTGAAAAACCAATCCATCAAATGTTTTTTTGGGGTTTTACTGGACATTAGTTTAATGAAAGATTTTGACATCCATTTGTTATATTGCATAAAGACTTTCTTTTTGTCAAGTTAAAATACATTTTCTACACTGCAAAGGCAAAATTGTTGCTTATTTTTTGTTAGTAAAAATTATTATTATTAAAAGATTATTAGCATTTAGGTCTGATGTCAGTTTATTATTAAAAATGTATTCTGCTCATTTTAAAGGGTTTATTTGTTGACATAGACACAGGTGGTGTACATCGGTTGACACATATTATTGCACTTTGTAAATAGATGATCTTTCGTCATGTTAAGTGTAGGCCCAGCTAAAATACTTGATGGTCTCTCCGGACTCGAACCCATCAGTGTGCTCTTGTATCACGGTAGTATATGTCTGATTAAGTTACAGCACTCTCTGATTCAACCTGCTTTTTTCCTGAATTGACCTTTGTGGTGGTTGTATAAAATGAACTTTCCGTCAATCCTTTGGAAAGCCTTTACTTTGACAACAGGAAGTCACTTTGATCTTTCTTTCTTTTCTAGCACAACTGCAAAACATTAAATCTGCAGGCAAGTCATTTAAATATGCATCTATGTTTTATGACTGCATATTCCTGGTTTAATTTGAGGAGACGTTTGGTACACTGTTGTACTTAAGTGCGACCAATGCTTTTATTTTCTTAGTCCGATGAAAGTGAGGAAGAGGTCAATGAGGAACTCAAACTAGAAGTTGAGGTTTGTTGAGCACATAAAGTATCAACGTTTACCCCAATTTCCCTTTCTCAAATCAACCCAAAGTGTGACATATTATGTGGTTGGTCCCATTTCTACACCTATTTTCAATCCTATCAATTTACCTGTGTGTTTGTTCAGACACGTTCCATTACTTTTATAAAATATATTTATTTTTAACAATGCTCATTTTCTTTTTTTTAAAAAAAGTCGGATGAGGAAAAGGTGGGTACTCGGTGTATGGTAGTTTTTGTATTTGAAACAAAAAGTCAGAGGTTTTCATTTTATTGAATTTCCATCCCAAATATTAAATATATATATATATATATATATGTTTTTCTTTTTTCACTTTTTATTACAAAGACTGATGACACTGTGAAAAAGGTATGTTACTAAAACTAATGCTTCTGTTGTAGTTCATTGCAATTTAATTTTTTAACGTTTTGGTTAATAAATACTGTTACCCTTTTTTGCTGAACCAGATTGAAATAGCCTTTCAGGACAAAAAGGTGAGTGTAGGTTGGACCCCATATTTATTTATGATGGTAACAAACCTCAGTCCTGCTGTGCTTGTGCCCAAAGCCTTCCCCTGAAAGTGGTTTCAGTATATTCTCCTCCTGTTCTCTCCTTGGGCTATGAATTAAATTGCTATTATTGACCTAATGATCCACACCTTAGTGTCATTCATAACCCCAAAACCCCGCCAGAACAACAATTGATTTAGACACTCGTGTATAACTTTGGTGTATTTGAGAAATGCATAGATCTTTTGTCCCTGAGCCCCCTTGAGTACGTAATCCGCTCTTTGTAAGTCTGGAAAACTTGTCAGACATTAAGTCATTTGTTTTTATTCAAGGAAATTGTTATTTTGAAATTGAAGAACGTGAAATTTAAGAAGGCACATAACGCTAACTCAATTATTGAGTTTCATGGTTGTAAGTATCCACAAAGGTCTAAAACAATCATATCCAGCCCATTGTTCCTTGGCTGGGGTTCCGCAGGTTCCAAACAAGCAAATGCAAACTTGTAATTGCCCTGTAATGTAACTTTTGCTTCTTGATGTGCTCCTCAGATGGACAGCGAAGCAAGTGACCTCCTGAACGACCTCCAGGTGAAGCTCAACAATGTCCTGGATGAGCTGAGCAGCACTTTTGGAAACAGGTAATTTACAGATGAAGTCAAACAAACTATTCATAATCAGACCCGATGAAACAGACTATTGAAACAGGGTTCTTATTGTACAACAACACAAAATCACATAAAAAGGATCAAATTGGACCTTTCCTGTACAGTTCTAGAATAATCTAGAACCACATGGTATAATGAAGAAAGTACTTCCATTCGTTTGTTCAAAATGTCACTCTATTGTCTAATTTTCAGTGTCAGAGGATAGTATCTGGTCTAAAAAGTTGCTGGAGTTTTGATTTTGTACCTAATATGTGATTAGATTCTGCAAACAAGTCAATATCACAAGGAGGTGTTCTTTGTTGTCCAGTTTCCAGAGCCAAATCCGAGACTGCATGCGACAAATGGCCTCTCTGCTGAACCAGATCAAAGGACCACTCAACGACAACACCAGGAACCAAGTGGAGGCGGATTCAGACAACATGCTCAGACCTCTTATGGACTTCCTGGACGGAAAGTGAGTGGATTTGGGACGTTCAAGCATTCGGCTTTCTTGTATCTGTTGGAGAAATGGCTGCAAGTTGGTCAAAACATGTGACGTTTGCATTGTTTGAGTGACTTGACTTAACTAAAAATGCCCCTTTAGCAAATCCTCCAGCTACTCGTAATCCACCATGGAGGAAACTAGGGGTCTTTATTATTATTACTATTATTACTATCTCAAAAACTATATTCAGACGATATTTTCACTGTATGTGGAAAACCTGATTTGGGGTTCAAGTATTGCACAAAACCTGTCCCAAAATGACCACAAAATTAGAAAATATAAAAAAAGGGCATGAATAACAATACCGTAATTAGGAAGATTACATTTGACGTTTCTTTTCAGTTTATTTTAATCAGATACGCTGTGTTTTTTAAGTATTTTACTGACCCGAAGGCTTTATTAGACAGGTAAAGTGTAGCGTGAGATGGGGGTGAGAGCAGGGGTGGGCATTCAGCAAACTGTCACTGCTTAGACCACTCAACTACTGGGTAGCCCCATTTATAATAGTCAGTCAACGATATTATCAAGGTCTTGTGTTTAATGTTTTTAAATCTCCCGCCTCTATAGGGAACTCAATGCCAGGATCTTAACTTAAATTTGAAGAGGCGTTGCCAGGCGCCGCGCTCTCACTTCCCGCTGCTCCTCACAAGTTCCCCCATCGCTTTTGAAAGAATACATTTCCCTACAGGGCCAATAACCAACAACATAAACTGAAATCCTAGTATTCTGTTGTCGTTCTAAACCCGCGTGTCCGTGCGTTCTGCAGATTGACTCTGTTTGCCACCGTGTGTGAGAAGACGGTGCTGAAGCGGGTGCTGAAGGAGCTGTGGAGAATCGTGATGACGTGCCTGGAGAAGACTATTGTCCTGCCACAGGGCAACGACACCTTTGTAAGAGAAACAAGAGGCCATGGCCATTGTCACTTGGATTGTGTAGATGAGGCTGGTTAATGCAACATAAAAAGTAGAAATCAACAGAGATGGTAGAGTAGCAAAACGTTGTATTGTGACTTCAATATTCAGTATTACTTTTGTGCTTAGTATTTAGGAAAGCTACTACTCATGTAAAGAAAAAACTGCAACATGTGATTTATTATGTCAATGGTTTGGAAGAATACACAAAATATATAGTATTTTTGAAAGATGGAAAAAAAAACAAAAAGGAGGATTAAACGGTGCAAGAAACACAAATGTTAACCAGAACATTTACTGAAATACTGTTACTGTTAAAAAAAGTAAGAAGTCAAAAAAAAAAAACTACACAAATGTCTGGAAATTAACGTAAATGTCTTGTTCGCCCAAGGGAGCTCAGATCCTCTCCGCCGCCAAAGAACTGGGCCAGCTGTCCAAACTCAAGGTGAGCCCCCTCTTATTCGCAAACAAGGGTCCGAGTTAAATGTTTGCGTCTGATCTTATGTCTCGTCCTTGGTGCTGTAGGATCACATGGCAGGAGAGGCGAAAAGCTTGTCTCCGCGGCAGTGCGCTGTCATGGACGTGGCACTGGACACTATCAAGGTCAGTCGGAATGAGCGTCAGGGTGGAGTCACACGCTGCTTTTGCACACTTTTATTCAATCGAAATCACAGCAACGGGGGGGCGAAGATGGATGGAAAAGGTTGCGAAATTGTTTTACCAAAATGATATGAGCTAGAAGTTGTGATTTTGCATTTCCACGATTTACAAATACGCGCGCGCTTTTAGAAATGTCTATTTGGGGGTTTCCGGTGTCATTGAAGGTGGTAAGTCTACGGCCAATTATTTTTAGAAATGTTTTAGAATGGTTATGTTTGCACCATGATCATTTACTGTTTCTTTAAAGTGTGTGCCGCTGAAAGATTGATTATAAACATTGTGAATAATGCTTGTTCTAATGCTGTTTCCGAGTTAAATTAGACGGCTCTGGTTTGCTTTCTAATCAGTCATTTTTAGTTTGATGTCAAGTTTGCATCTGCAGTGTAAAATTACTTATTTAGTGCTAGTTAAATCCATTAAAACCAATTATTTTAGAAGGAGATTAAGGTCAGTGGAGTAAACAGTCAACTTAATAAGTCCGATAAACTTAATGCGATGTACAATGAAAAAAAAAAAAAAACATTTTAAATAGATCATCTTAAAAACTCAATTTTCTTTGGATTTTATGGGAAAAGTTGACATCATTTATTTTTTCTGACAGTTTGTGTATTGTATTTCTATATTTTGCCATAAAAAAGTGTTTAAAAGTCAAAGATCCTGGACCTCAGTAGCTTTCTCAGTCACAACATATATTAATTAGAGGCATGTTTTTCCATGTCATACGACAGTCCAAATATCAAGAGATTTTATCATTGGCTTATGTTTTTTTTCCTTTTGTTTTCCAGCAATACTTCCACGCCGGAGGGAATGGACTGAAGAAGGCTTTCCTGGAGAAGAGTCCTGAGCTGTCGTCACTGCGTCATGCTCTGTCACTTTACACGCAGACGACAGATACGCTCATCACGACCTTTGTGACCAGCCAACATGCACAAGGTAATGCCCCCCATGCCATCTGTCTGAACTGTAAATGTGAGACACTGCAGGTGGATACAAAACCAAACAAACGCAAAATAAAATTAGACATGTCAATTCGAAACATTTTCTGTGTATTATTTACATATATTTGTGGGAAAATGTGCTGTAAGTTTGTTGTTGTTCATTATTACGCTAGAATGCGTTTTTGTTCAAAAAATGATTAGGATATACATAAGTCAAACATAATTTTGTTGACATCCTTTATTCAGTTGCTTTACAGACGTAATTTTTGATGCATTAGTATTTATTAAGTATATGTTACAAAAAGAGAGAGTAAAAAAAGTTTGTGCCTGTTGGGGCTACTTTGAGTGAAGAGCTCTACGCCAGAGTGTGAGAAAATACATAACAAATTTAAATTTATTAAGAGAAATAATTGATCAAACTAGCTCAAAACCTAAAATAAGTATTGTCTGTTTTTGCCTTCAAACACAGCCGCTCAGCGGCGCGCCGACAGGACGAGCCGTGTTCAAAAGAAAACATTTCTTTCGGCGTCGAGGCCGAAGGGTTACTCTGCTCGTACTGGAACCGCTTCCACTGTTTAACGCGCCCGCCGTTGTGTGGTGTGGGGCTAAAAACCCCGACTCTGATTAACTATCACTCTACAAGTCTAATTAGGAGCTTTCTATCCGAACGATACTGTGCTCTTCACTGCTTTCAAACCCCTGGCGCCATCGCCTTGTGCGGTGGTGGCTTTTCCAATACCTCAGTGCACGCTTGCGCCATGTCGAGGGCGAGATGACTAGCTTATTTAACAGATAGGAGGGCATGGGACAAGCGTGTTGTCGCGTCGGTTCACTGTACCCACTAAATGGAGCAGGCCAGCCACCAGCCCGCTTCACTCGAGTTGTTGGATAAACCACGCTCGCAATGAGACTGCCGCAAATAAGAAAAGCAGCCCGCGCAGCAGGTACCACTGGTAGGGGGGCTTACCGTGGAGTGTTTTGCATCATCTCCAGCATGTTCTCTCTCTGTGTTTGTGTGTGCATGCGACCTGAGTCGAGCCCCGAGTCCCCCCCGAGTCCATCCATCCCCCCCCCCCGAGTCCATCCCCCCCCCCTCCATCCCCCCCCCTCAAGGGGCTGAGTCCAGCCCCTTGAGTCCATCCCTCCGGATCCATCCCTCCCGAGTCCATCCCTCCCGAGTCCATCCTCTCCGCCAGTCCATCCCCGAGTCCATCCCACCCCGAGTCCATCCCCCCGAGGTCCATCCCCCCTCCCGAGTCCAGCCCCCCGAGTCCAAATTCTGCCCCCCGAGTCCAGCCCCCGAGTCCAGCCCCCCAAGAGCCGAGTCCAGCCCCCGAGTCCAGCCCCCCGAGTCCAGCCCCCCCCCGAGTCCAGCCCCGATCGCGAGCCCCCCGACCGTGCCCTCTCTGTGCCCGCGCCCCCACGGCAATCAGGGAACCGCAGGTATGATTAAAGCATGATTAAACGTATGAAGAATATTAAATTGCAAACTTTGCAGGTTTCATAGTTCAGTGTTTTGCAAACATGTGAAAGAACATTTGTTTCATCAGATTTGGGGGAATTTCCCACGATTATTTTCCTCTCTGTCGGACACAATCCGCTGCTAAAGCCTTGGCATCTTGGATATTTGAAGCCATTTATTTCACTCAGAATTTAGAATTTTAGGGCACAAATATATGCACTGAATATTTTTTGTTGCTGCAAAATTCAGCTACTGAAATCCAGTGTCCAGTAAAAAAATATATATAATATCTGTTTTTTCAGGGTACATTTGTTTTTAAGTCAACAGCATTTAAAATTCAAAATCTGATGACGCAAATGATCTTCCAAGCAGAGATTAAAATGACCTTTTAATAAGAATGTTTTTGATCATTTGTATTGTCCTTTTGCAACTATTCCAATCGCTATTTCGATTTAATAGCGATTCACCTTGAAGCCCTAGTTAAAGCACTCATTCGTTTTACCCCTATTGTGTCTTAACTTAATATTTTGTCATCTAGGCTCTTGTGTGGACAAACCCATCGGCGAGGTTTCTGTGCAGGTCGAGCTCTACACTCATCCGAAGAGCGGGGAGCGCAAAGTCACTGCCAAAGGTTTGAGTGTGTCTGTTTGTATTTAAAGGCTAAAAAGGCTGCTCACGTCGAACCAACTGCTCCTCACGTGTGTTTCAACAGTCGTGGGAGCCAGCGATCTGATGTAGTGGCAGACGTCCGGCATGTTCCGCCCCCAGTTCGTGGAAATCACCCTATGATCGGACCTCACCTCAGCGACAAGAAGCGCAAATTCCAGACCAAGTCCAAGAACAACAGCTGGTCTTTGCCCAAATTCTCTCAACGAGACTTTCCACTTGTAAGTGAAAGAGTCAAGAAATATAGTTATGTAATACATATGTAGCCATAAGTAATACGGCTTTTCACCACTCTTTTCATTTATTTTTATCATATTTTTTTTCATTCTATAGTATTTTTTTTTTTTTCTCCATTACAATTTTTTACTTTTTTTTGGTGTTCATCACTCTTTTTTTTTCCTTATTCGCTCTCTTTTGTTTTTTTTTTTTTCAAAAATGGATGACAAACAATTTAATAAAAATTTAACAGGTTTCATTGCACATTAGGTCACCTCTAGTTCTCCATTGTGGTATTTGTTATAAAATATATCAAGGCAGTACTTTATAATCGGCTATATCCTGCAGGAGTGGATACTTTAGACAGAATGACAGCTCAATACTCATGTTTTATTGATTGCATTATTTCTTAGTTATTTTGAATAAGTAGATGCACATTATCCTGAAATGTATGTGGTATGTAGTTGAAAATGCAAAAAAACCGGAGGTTGCACATGTTCAAAAGGGAGCAGCTTGGTAGATGTAAAAAGTGAATATTTGACGCTACCTCTGCAACATCTGGTGACTTGATGGTACTATTTAACTCTTACTTGTTCCAGTACAGATATGTCCTGTAAACAATTAAAAGCGATCTAGTTCTGTTTTTCATGGTTTTTTTTTTTGGTCTGAAAATGACCCCCCGGTATATCGCCTTTAATAATCGCATACAGTACTATGATAGTATTCTGTCGATATTTTGTTACTACTTTATAATAATTAAGAGGTATTCAATTTACATTCAGTATTAACCGTCAATATGAATAGTGCCATAGTTGTATTACTCGTTTTAAACCTAAATGCCAGAAAAAGTGGCATCATACACTGGAATTACTGGATAATTTTGTAGAACATGTTGACTTCCTGTTCTTGTTTTTTCCCCAGCATTCTGGGCAGTCAGGCCCCACGGCTTGCGCTGACTGCTATGAGCTGCAGCCTTCGTGCAGCCCTGCGTTAAAGACTACTGTTTGAAGGAGCATCCCGGCCGCGCTGACCGCATCAATTTGTGGTCACAGGGGTACCTGTGCGTCATCCAGATGAGGGACATTATGGAGAAGGGAAACTGCGCGTGCTGGTGTCCTCTGGGCCAGCGCATTTACATGGACGACACTGGCCTCACCGCCAAAAAGGAAGATGTGCCGGCCCCAGAATCAGTGTCTGTCCCCTTCGCTAGCGCTATGTCCAACGACGACGTGGCCAAGGAGTTTGTGCGCCTCAAGTCTGAAACGCGATCAGCCTAAGAGGAGGGAAGAAGCCCGCGCATGCCGAGCAAAAGCATTTGAATAAGAGTCTTTATGTGTCTTAGCTGCTGTTTGCCAAGTAAACCGTTACACTGTCTAATACTGCTTCACACTTTGAGTAGAAATTACTAGGTTTTTTGGTTTTTTCCGAAAAAGCAAAAGAAATGATCATTTGGTATTCCGTCAACTGGGCAAAGGTTTTTAGGAGTGAATATGTTTCGCCACTCATCCAATTAGCTTCTTCAGTTCTGTCGATATTTGGTATCTCTGTTTAATATTGTGGTAAACTATACACTTCAATATAATGTTTGACACCATTCACAGTTCAGACAAAAGAAAGACACACTACAGACAAAAGAAAGACACACTTCAGACAAAAGAAAGACACACTTCAGACAAAAAGACACATTTCAGACATCAGACAGAAGAACAACTTCAGACAAAACAGACCTACCAGATCAAAAGACAAACGACAACCTCCAGACAAGAAGATAAGACACACTTCCAGGTACAAAAACTATAATGACACACTTCTAGTATCAAAGAAAGACACACTACCAGAACAAAACATATAGCACAACAACTATTAAACAGACAAAAGAAGACAAAAACTTCACAGACAAAAAAGAGACACTTCAGACAGACAAAAGACCAGATCCAGACAGAAGAAAGACACACTTCAGACAAAACAAAGACACACTTCAGACAGAAGAAAGACACACTTCAGACAAAACAAAGACACACTTCAGACAGAAGAAAGACACACTACAGAGACAAAATCAGACAGAAGAAAGACACAGATCAGACAGAAGAAAGACACACTTCAGACAAAAGAAAGACACACTTCAGACACCACTAAATATCATACACTTCATGAAGAAAGACACACTTCAGACAGAAGAAAGACACACAAAGAAAGACACAACTCAGACAGAAGAAAGACACACTTCAGACAAAGATAAAGACACACTTCTAGACAGAAGAATAACACACTTCAGACAAAAAGACAACTTCAGACACACTTCAGACAAAATAACAAAGACACACTTCAGACAAAGAACAAATACACACTAATCCAGCGTCCACAAAACAAAGACATTTCAGTTCAGAAATAAACAAGATAAGAAATAAGATTAGTGATGTATTGAGCAGTGCAGACGTTGTTCTCAGATATCACAAAGCTACTATAATAGCCCCCAAACTCACTTTTCTGAGGTAAACGATTACCACCAGTGGAGGGCACCAGTGAGGCCCTTCCACTCCAGTGTTGTCGTTAGCGCAATAACCCCCTCGACTGTGGCCATTAAGTGTTTAATGCCTTACACTTAAACTGTGAACGTTTTTAAGAGCCCGCCGTCTACCATCGCTCCACTTTTATAATATATGTAAATGTGACAATAAGTGGTTAATCTCATGACTGAACAACTGGGGGCTAGAATTCTGGCCTTTTCTCTACATGTACAGCCAGGAAGAAGAGGTACTTAGGAATTTTTCGGTTGTGCCTTCACCTTGCCAACGCAGTGAATTATTGTTGCCGTCTTCCCCGAGAAACTTTAGAGCCATCACTATTGTATTATTTATATACTACCTTTATGTGAGAGAACAGGCCTATACTAGTGCAATGTGCGCTTGCATTCTGATCATGAGAAGGCCAATAATCATGGTCATTTTATTTATTTTTTTATACAATCTGTATTTATTCGTGCTGTTCAAAGGCCATATTTTAAGTGTTTACTGTCTAAATGTGTAAGAGAAATTGCACAGGGGATTGACCGACACATGTTTAGTCTTACCCCTGAATTGTAATATTGAAAATGTATGTTGGGTTTGAAAAGGTGTGTGACACTGAAATAGTGAAGTTAATCAACAATCACTTACATATTCAAGAAGCCTAAATGTCATTATTACAATATACTCTACTGAAGTCTAATACAATGTCTTAGTGGCCTTAATTTGCTTTTAAAGATATTTTAAATAACTTTTTTAGTGTTCTAACATCCTTTGGACCTCTTCTCGAAATGGTCAAGTTCTTAACCCATTTTTGTCAATGAATATCTTTCCACCAAATGTAATTATTTTAAATATTTGTCCGTCTATTCACAGGAAATATTTGGGGTCCAATATTTTAAGTGTACTCATTCATGTCCTCACTTCCAAGAGAGAGGACTCGTATCGTGAAATGTGCCAGTAAAATCATGTTATTTTATGTCACACAAACGTTATATTGATTTAGAGTGTGTAATTGTGCACATATCAACTAATGTAACGTTTATCTTTGTTACAATACGGCTGTATTTTTGTTTCTATTCCTTGTGCCAAGTCTCCACTTTTTAATTTCTGTCAGATTTAACCCTTTGTTCACCCTTGCAGACTCACAAACCACTGTACTTCTATTTTCTGCATTATATTAGTGGTGTATTATTTTGTTTAGCTTTTTTTTGCTATTCAAATGTTGTCACTGTGTAATCATTGTAATTAATGAATTTTGTATATAAAGTCTTGTTAAAGTTTAATTAATCTGTATGTTGTTGTTTTTTCTTATATAATTACGATTACAATTAAGACTATATACCAGAAAGTTATTATTTTCTTGTGTTTTAATGCATGAAACTGGGATGTTTTCTTCTATTAACACAAATAATGAATACAGGTACAGTTCTGACGGGTACAGTCAGGTTAACCAAAGTGGTAGATACTTAACAAATCGTTAAAATATAATAATAACTTAAAAGGAAACATTATAGAAACATTAAAACAAGACCAAAACCTTAAAGTGCTGCAGAAAACATACTTAAATGTCCGAATTAATATTTTTCTAGTAGCGTGCAAGTTGTATCTTTTGAAGCTTTTTTGTTTGTTATACATTTTATTCTAGAAATCTGGAAGCATTGAAGCATTTAATCTTCATAATTGCATTAATTTTGAGCCAAATATGTGGTATTTTGCGAACGCAATGACAGTTTGCAAACTATTGTGGAGTAGCGCCTCCCTGTGGCAGTGTTTGAGAGTGCACACAGATACATCGGATGCTAATGCTAATGCTAAAGAATATGTGCAGATGTTTTTTTGTCATTATCTGGGCTCCAAGTCAAAGTGATCTAATTTATATCAACACATCTTTTTCCTCCATTGGTTTCCTTTTCAATGTAAGGTAGTTGTGTTTACCTTTTTTCAGCTAATGTATCTCTACGCACATTTAGCACGCCGGCAACAAACATGGCGGATTTCCATGGTAACCGGCGTTGTTTTTGATGTTCCACACTACGCTAGTATTTTATATATCTTTTTTGGGACTGTTTAACATAAGACACCAAATAAATGAAGCAAGATTAATGGAAATAGAGTCCAAAGGATGGTTATTGTGAAGAATCTAAAATATAAAACACGTTGAGCTGTGTTCTTTCGTAGATTTGATGCCTTCAGTGAGAATAAATTAATGAATAATGAAAATAAAGAAAAAACATTACATGAAAAAGTGTGTCCAAACTTTTGACTGGTAAGTGTATGTTGGGAGATTTTTTATTTATTTTTTTCTGTTAAAATGTTGTTTAGAATCGTGCAAATCTGCCGATATTTTTGGCCGATGTGTAGGGCAGATTTTAATTATTTTTGCTAAATGATGACAATTGTATACTGGAGTTGTCAAGTATCGAAAATCAGATTGTAACCGATACTAAAACTAATATCAAAAACTAAATCCTCATTTGAATATATCAATATTTTTTAAAAATAAAGTAAACAGAACTAAATGTCTCCTTTCCAGAACGGTTTAAGAATGACCTTGTTGTTTTATTGTGTTAGACCTTGACCTAAATAAAAGCATGTTTTAAATTCTCATGGCGGTATCGAAATTGGAATCGAGTATTTTCCTTAGTATCAACTCAACACCTTCCATGTTTTACCATAATTCTAAGAGTACAGGCATGTGTTGTGCAGTGCCCTCTTTGTTCTAAAGTGATAAAATAAAGCTTACAGTATATTCTTTGTCCAACATGTCGGCCAAAACAAAATATAGGCCAGTCCTGGAGATTTAAGGCCATAAATGCAATGCAAATATATCACTAAATATTAATATAATAAATTCATTTTACACTGTGTCCATTCCTCTGCAGATCTTCGTCCTGATTGGCTCGGCCCACACACCTGCACCTCCCTGCTCTCCAGCCGCGCCTCGCTCTCCAGGCCGGTCCAAAGTTCGCCTCCACAGTGTTTGCTCTTCTGTGCAGTGTACGTCCTCCGGGGGATCCCAAAGCTCGAGGTAGGCTCTTCTTTCAGCACAATAACACTCATATAGAGCCACCATCAGTGAAAAACTCATTTGGCTTCTCTTATTTTGCTTCTAAACTACCTGGACTTGTACCCAGGCCGGGGTTAACAACAGATACATGAGCAATAATCACTGGATTGTTTTATGTTTTGGGCTATTTAAAAAAAAATCATAATTGTTGTAAGCTGGAGTTTCCATTTTGACTTTAGATATGTGCCATTTTTGAATTGTATTGGGTATTGAATCCCTATTTTGCCTAACGTGTGAGACTAACCAAGTTATTTTAATGGCTAATTATCAGTGTGCAAAAATCCTTTGTTTGTAAATTATGGATCTCCAAAAGATGACATTGCAATTGATAGAAAATTAGATCTATAGTTCAATTTTTAGCTCCACTCCGAGTTTTTATGGTACATAAGGTTCAAGGGAGTGGCCCGAGTGTTAACGGCACACTGGTATAGATAACATCTACTAAACGGATCATATAAAAGGAAAAAATCTTCAGTTCGCTCATAAATACTAGAAACAAAAAATAACTTTACTTTTGTTTGCAATAATTAACTTTATTTACATGTCTTTATTTATCAAATATAACAGCACTATATATATATGTAGCACACGCATAATTACAAAATAAGTGTTGTGGGGATGATTCTTTTTCTATTATGAGCTGGGCATAGATATATTTGTAATTCAAAGAGTTATAGAAATGTCCAGTTTGTGCTTTTGTCTTCAGTGAAGGAGAAGGAAGTGTTGGGAGTGTAACTAAATATTAAACTTCCGGGATTTGAACTTTTTAGCTGATGATATCATACAATAGTCCTATAACATAAGACGTTAAATATAGGATATATAAAATAAGTAATAATATAAGATGTTTTAGGAATTTGTTTTGTTGTTTTTTGTTATGAATTTGTTTGTTACATTTGCAAATGGAGGTTGATATTGATCGATGCTGTTTTATGCTTGTTCTCTAGTGAAGTTTAAAATGAATGTATTTACAGCACATAATAACCAACAGTCCAACCGTATATAATATGCCAGAGTTGGCCAAGAGGCTAGTTTCCTTGTACAGTACAGTGTGACAAAAAAGTATTTCCAAATAGAGACGCACAGTAAAAACCATCACAGCAATCAGAAGGGCACGTGTCTGCATTAGAACAAGTTCCATTAACATAAAAAAATGACGGCAGAATAGTATCACACATGAGACTCAAACATTAATTATTTAGTATTTTTGGTTAGTAAAATGTGCAAACGCAATATGACAGGTTTTCTAGATATAATACATTGTTTTAAGTTAATGGTAGTTAATGGTCCATTCTTTAGAAGCTTTGATGGAAAAAGTTGACTGACTAAAGGCCGTCCTCATGAGGAATGATACAATCTCCTCCAGATGACCCCCTTGTAACCCCCCTGGTGTGAGTCACCGAGACGAGGAGGGGCCTGCGGATTTTATATATGAGGCCGACATTATTGAATTTAATTAAATGATCCCAAACTAAAAAGGTTGTATTTTGATAGGAAACTGCTGCGACGGAAATGATATGGCTTTTTATCCCAAACTTGAAGTGTTTGTTTGTAGAGGTTTGAGTGCAGTGTGGTTGACCTGGGAACAGCTTGTAAGACAGTGAGTTGTGTGGGACAGAATCATATACAGGGCATTCTGATAAACCTGAAATTAGATCGATTAACGTGCTTAATTGTCTTTTTTACTTGAGATTTAAATCTAAGGTTGGAGTCTAGGAGGAAGCAGATGTACTTAAATACCTGAACTGTTTGTCATTTTTCGCCTGCATTTATGGTCAAATAATGGACATTTGTGCCAGAACTATGGAACTCGCTTCCTCTGTACATAAGAGCTGCTTCTGAGCTTCAAATCATTGCTAAAAACTATGACATTTATAAACTATTTTTAAGTTACTTTTGTGTTTTAAATGCTATGATCTTAGTAATAGATTGTTTTTTAATTTTTTTGCTTTAAATGTTCTATTCAACTCGTCGGGTTATTGCACTTCTGCAGCACTTTGGGGCAGTGTATGTATATGTGCTATATAAATACATTTGACCTTTGACCTTTGATGAGTGAGTTTGACCACAACTTCTGTTTTTGATGATTCATGTATGTACAGTCTGCATACATCTGTATGTTCACTTCTGGGCACACAAGTGGCAGATCATTGATGCATGCAAAACAACAAAACAGAAGAGGGCCCAGAACCGATCCCTGCAATTAAAGAGAAAGAGAAATTAAAATGTGGGAATTTGGATGATAAAATTCTATCATTAAAGGTGTTGATTGCCTTTTGGAGATCTAAAAAAATGCCACCAACAAAATTGAAGAGACAATTTGCAGTCTCAGTTGAGTGGTTAAGTCTAAATCCAAATTGTAACGGATGGAGAGATAAAGTGTGATTAAGGTAGTCTCGCTGTCCCAACCCGGCCCGAGCCCGTACACCTTTAAGCCCGAGCCCGCACGCCTTTAAGCCCGAGCCCGCACGCCTTTAAGCCCGAAAATGCCCAGCCTTTAAGCCCAGCCCGCCCGCACGGCCTTTAAAGCCCGAGTCCCGCACGCCTTTGAGGCCCTGAGCCCGCCTGGCCTTTACGAGCCCGCACGCCGGTTCAGCCCGACCGCACGCACTTTTAGCCCGAGCCCGTACGCCTTTCACCCGAGCCGGCACGCTTAAGCCCGACCCGCACGCCTTTAAATGCTCCCAGCCCGTACGCTTTTAGCCGGCCCGCAACGGCCTTTAAGCTCCGAGCCCGCACGCTTTAAGCCCGAGCCCGTACGCCTTTGAGCCCGACGCCCGCACCGCCTTTAACGAGCCCGCACGCGCAGCCTCCTTAAGCCCGAGCCCGTACGCCTTAAAGCCCGAGCCGTACCCTTTGAGCCCTGAGCCGCACAGCCTTTGCAGCCCGAGCCCGCACGCTTTAAGCCCGCAGCCCGCACGCCTTTAAGCCCGAGCCCGTAACCCGCGCTTTAAGCCCGAGCCCCATCGCACTTTAGCCCTTAAGCCGTACGTCCAGCCCCGACCGCACGCCTTTAAGGTCACGAGCCGTAGCATGACCAGCCTTCTAAGCCCGAGCCCGCACGCTTTAGTCCGACCCTGCACCGCCTTTATGAGCACGACCGAATGGCCCGACCATTAACGGAGATAAGCCAGGCCAGAGCCCGAAATAATAAAGATATACTAATATATACCTATATGTGTGTGTCGTATATACTATATAATAATTATTATTATATTATAGTATACTATTATAAGTATAAGCTATTGATATATCACACTATATATATCAGTACTTATATATTATATATACACACTACATAACTATATATATACTATATACACAATATATATATAATAATGATACACTATATAATCATACCATATTAGTATAACTATATAGGACTATATTATATATATATATACAGCAATATATATATATATATATAGTAAATATTATATATTATACATATATATTATATATAAATATATACTAGTATATATATATACACTATATAGTTACATATAATATAATATATACATTTAATATATTACTATATATTGCACAAAAGTATATATATATATATATATATATATATATATATAAAAATAAATAAATACCCATGGCTCAGAGAAGAGCTGAAGAAGGCGTGGAAGGTGACGGAGGAGTTACAAACTGGAGGAGTGGCTACAGCAGATCCCTGTAAAAACATCAGACATCTCAGTCCAGAAAAGTACTAGGAACAGCTAAGATACTGCGCAGAACCCTCAAGCTCCAAGGCCTCTGGTAGAGGACCCGACCTTAGAATATGGGATGAGACCACCCGCGGAGGCTGAGAAGGGAATTTTGTTTTTGTTTTTATATATAGACCCGAAAGTTAACCTAGACTAGATCAGGACTAAACTAGGACTAGAACAGGACCAATCACATCAGGACTAAAATGGACTCAATTAAGGACGAAGAAATGTGAATGCACCCGTAGACAGCATCCAACATAATGATACGAGGGCTGCAAGCATTTATCGGAATAATCATGACTAATCGACTATTGAAATAATCGGTGGCTATTTCAACAATCGTTAATCGTTATCTAGATTTTAGGGTCTCTAAAATACATGCTAAACAACATTTTATTACAAAGAATGCTGTCATTATTTAATATAAATATAAAAATCAATATATTATTGTAAATTAATTGATATAAAAACCTGATTAATTGAAAACATCATCGCTGACTACTAAAATAATCATTCATCGCAGCTTTAAATGATAAGTCATTAATAAATAAATGAATACTTTGTTGATATATCTAATTCATTGACCATTTTATGTGATAACTTATAATGTTTAATTTCAGGTCTGAAACATGGAATGTAAATAAAAATGGGGGCCGTGGCGTCATTCTTCGACCGATTGTTTGGGACGGAGAAAAAGAAAGGTAAGATATTGTAAACGCCACACTTTTTATTTCTAATTTGAACTCATTCAGTGTTGTGACTTTCAGAGGAGGAGCGATTTCTTCGTGCAAATGACAGAGCTTTTAACTTGTCTTTTAATTATGCTGTAAGTAAATGAATTATGCTGTAAGTACTCAATATTGTGTCGATACAAACGGTGTATATTTAATGCTGACCTGGCTTTGTGTAGGACAACTCCATCAAAACCTCCAAATACAACATCTTCACCTTTCTGCCTCTAAACCTGTTTGAACAGCTACAGAGGCTCGCCAATGTCTACTTCTGCTTCCTTTTTATCCTGCAGGTAACTATGACATCAAAAGCTTTTTTTTTTACCTTTTCAAATTTGGTTCAAACTGAAAAACAAAATCAAGACCAAAACCAAAACCTGAATTAGGAGGAAAACTGCGTCTCGATTGAGACGTTAGGCCTGTAATGTGCTTTGTAATGTGTTTATTCAATTACAGGTGTTTAAATAGCGAATATTTTTACTGTAAGTTAGCGTGCCCTCCACAGATCTGACCTGTAATTTGGCTTTATGGTCTATATAGTTTCCTCTGCTTGATCTTCTTGTAACAAAGTAATACACAGCCCCAGATGCACTTAAAATGGCCCCGGGGGACATTGATAAAATATAATAGTCTTTCATACACCAGCATACATGGGCACTGGAGGCTAAGTGGGTGAAATTATGCCCAAGGACACAATAACAGTGTGCACTACCGCCCCCCTGTGGTACCTGACATTCCAGCGGTCTCGCATCTATGAACTAACCAGGCCCACCCTTGCTTAGCTTCGGAGATGAGATCGGGCATTGACAAGTTGGCATGGCCAAATAAAAGAAATTATCCTAATTAAATTAAAAATAAAATAGGGGCCTTATAAAGACATTCCTCCTAAAGTGCCTAAATCTCGTTTTTAGTGAAATTGGCTTCAGCGTTAAACAAATAAATGAGCAAAACCCAATCAGACACTGTTTCAGTTTGAATTGGGGGGTGTTTTGGGGAAAATTAGCCCAAATGACAGTTGGTTCTAAACAATGCATTTTAGTCCCACAATACAAACATTTCAAACTCGATTTCAGTTCGAATAAATAGGCTCGATACCCGATAACAATTTTGATACCACAATGTTATCTTTTTCAGGAAAAACTCTGTTCAGGAAAGGTCACATTTTGTCCTGTTAATGCTCAAATGATTATGTAGTTTCAATGCCAGTTTTAGCACGATTCGTGTCTGATGCTTTTGAAAACCCTGTAGACCGGAACAGGAGCTTTACATTCAACATAATGAGATCTTTTACATTGCATCTTTATTAAATTAATTTCAAGACGGCATATTTATATTTATGTTTCTTCCCCCTCTTCAACAGCTGATCCCACAAGTCTCCTCTTTGTCCTGGTTCACCACTGCAGTGCCTCTGAGCTTGGTGCTGGGCATAACCGCTGTCAAAGACGCCGCCGATGACATTGTGAGCGGTTTTGTCACTTTAGTAAACGAGGCAGATTATTTTGTTTGCTAATAAAATGACTAAATGGTCTCCATTCTTTACTCCAGAACAGGCACAATAATGACAAACAAGTAAATAACCGCGAAGTGGACGTTCTCTTAAATGGAGAGTGAGTCTTTTCTTATTTTTAGAGCTTAATGATGATTTTTACCATTTTTGAATTTTGTCTTTATTTGGTGTATTTATACCTGTTGTACATATAATTTATGGTTTTACACCAATGGAGTAGATATTTGTGGAGAAACCGTCTACATCACACTAGGGACCCACATTCCAGTCAAAGTTTATGCAGAATTTAAACAAAGAAACAACTTTTTTGACTCACTAAACAATGATTCAACAAAATAAAGTTGCTCTCATATATTTTTATTTGTCAAATTTAAAAACTGTGACATTAGACGAGTTTTCACCCAGTGTTTGCTGGGTAATTTCCTAGAGTGATGTCATCAATTACAAACAGGAAATGAAATTATAAACCTAAATATGTGCTTTTTATCATTTTTAGAAAAATTCTAAATATATTTATCTTAACTGCATTTTAGTGAGTCGTCCGACCTGTCAGAGCACTTTAATAAAACGTAAAGTGCTATTAAGAATTAAAAATTGACTGTGCAATAGGGACATTATGAGGCATCACAATACTGAAGACAATAAGTTTCCTTCAAAATTTGTACAGATATAAAATTTGTACAGTATAAAAAGTATTGGATTATACTTTTTTTTCTAAATGCATGGAACTACACAAACCATGATTCTTCGCTTCATTTTAATACTGACAACATAATTAAATTACTTTTTTTAAATTACTCTAATCCACTGAAATCAAATCAAAATATAAAGCATAATACAACTGCAATTTTAATTTAATTTAATTTAATTTATTTTATTTTATTTTATTTTATTTTAAATGTACTGTTATTATATTATTATTATCATTATTATTAATAATAATATTATTGTTATTATTATTATGATTACCTAAACACATCTAACCGCTGACTTTTCTTCTGCCAGTGTGAAAAAGGAAAAGTGGAAGAGTGTGAAAGTGGGGGACATCATTAGACTGGAGAATAACGAGTTTGTGACAGTAAGTTCAAACCAGAGAACCTGCTTGCACTTTGGTGTGTTAAGTGAAAGTTTAAGTCTTATCTTATCGTCTTATTATCGCTTGACGTTATCTCCCGTGCATGTTTCATTTCTAGGCTGATCTTTTGCTGTTGTCGAGCAGCGAACCTCTCAACCTGGTTTATGTGGAAACAGCTGAACTAGATGGGTTTGTACACAGGATCTGAATCAATTAAGATCTTTATAACTTGTTGTTTTACTCCAATGCCTGGCTAACCTAACCTTTGCAGTTCTCCACTTCTAATTTATGATTTGATAAGCCGGACAGCCCTGTCTGCAGCCAAAACCTGAGCCAAACCTAGAAATGTTAAACCAATTTATTTTAGTATGTGCCTCACTTTTCGGGGCTTCACATAAATTGTTGATTTGACCCAAAAGTCAGAAAATCAAACCGTGAAAGAGACATTGAACAACAAAACTGATGAGCAAACAAGCAATTTTCCTGGAGTAGCCTTGGAAAATCTTGGCCCAATATTTAAACAATTTACAAAGTGTACGTTTCAGTAAAGCTGTGGTTTATACCTTGACTATTTTTGCTCTTGTCTCTTTCTCTCTCAGTGAAACTAATCTGAAGGTGAGACAGGCCCTGACAGTGACAGGAGAACTTGCAGACAACTTTGAAGCCCTGACAGCCTTCAATGGTGAGACGAGAACCTCAGTTATTGTATTTGCACCCTTCGTACTATGCGGCTGTCTGGTTCTCTTACGGACAGGTGAAGTGAGATGTGAACCGCCGAACAACCGCCTGGACAAGTTCAAAGGGACCCTGACCTTCAACGGACAGTCGTACGCCCTGGACAACGACAAGGTGCTGCTGCGAGGATGCACTTTGAGGAACACGGAGTGGTGCTATGGCCTCGTCATCTTTGGAGGTAACTGAGCATTGTAATAATAGCACACTATACATACATATGAATATGCATATGCATATTTATATTACGCATATGCATATTCTATTTATGCATATAAATATAAATATAAATATTTATATTTATTTATTAATTTATTCATATTTGAATTAGGAATTTTATGGTTAAAAAAATGAATAGTGCCAGGTTTTAATTTTATTTAATTTGTTAACATTTTAAATAAATAAATAAAAAAGCTTCTTTTGATGTTTTTTTTTTCTTTATTCCCTATGCTCTCTTTCTCTCTGTGTCTCTCTGTTAAATAACTCATTATAATATAATATCTCATTTAATTTTTAAGCAATCTTGATCTTACTGTAAACTGGTGTTAAAAACATTAGTAAATCAGGCTTAAACTTAGAGATCAGCAAGCTAAAATCTTGTTAACTTCAAGGTTTTTAACGTTTGGTGCACAGTATTTAAGTGCTACTCGGCAGCATCTCTTCCGTCTATTCTACAGAAGTAACTCACCACCACTGAGAATGTGGAGTGAACTAATAATGCAATCGTTCTGCGACATTTGGAAAAGCACTGAATGGTGTGTGTTTGTTCTTTGTATTCATTCACCTTTAACCTCTGCAGGCGCCGACACAAAGCTCATGCAAAACAGTGGAAAGTCAACATTCAAAAGGACGAGCATCGACCATCTCATGAACGTCCTGGTGCTCTGTGTGAGTTTGGGGGAACGTCTCTAAAAACCATAAGATTAAGGGGATTTTAGCCTGTAGATTCGAGCGGAAGATGTTTTTGCGTTTTTCATTCCTATTAACGAATCCTGTTTTGTATGACAAACTAATAACTATGATGTTTTTTATAATACGTTTTATGAATAAAGATACAGACTTTTCTAGAGCCATTTAACACACGCAAACGAATTCCAAAAAACTCAGCCATATCGATATCAACACTGCATAAATAGTGTTTGCATCTTATATCCCTGACTTAACAATAGTAAATTATTATTATTAAACACGTGTTGATGATTAGTTTCTAAAGTATCAGTGTCTCCTTCTCCAGATCTTTGGTTTCCTGGCGTCTATGTGTACGGTCATGGCCATTGGGAACGCTATCTGGGAGAGCAGGGAGGGCTCCAGCTTTTTGGCCTTTCTCCCGTATGAGCCAGGAACCACGGCGCCGCTCTCCTCGTTCCTCTCCTTCTGGAGCTACGTCATCGTGCTCAACACCGTGGTGCCCATCTCCCTCTACGTCAGGTACAGCTGTCTACAACAAGCTTGACCTCCGAAAAGTACGCGCTACCCGTGGTGGAAGAGGAAGTACTCAAGTGTTGTTATTTAAGTACAGACGCATGAGCAAAATCAAAGAAATAAATAGAAGTTCTGCATAAAGAGTATAAGAATTTCACACATCTTTTCAGAATTATTAACGAGTCAATTGTATTTACAGATTAATGAGGATTCTCAACTTTATTTCTTGCCATTTATTTTAGTTTGAGAGAATGACACTATGAACGTGCAAAAAAGAAAGTAACCAAGCTATAAGAAAGAATACTTTATACTTTTCAGTTTTAAAAAAATGTAGTGGAGTAGTAGTTGTAGTAGAACAAAACTCTCTGATGTAGTAAAAAGTATCCACTCTAAACTACTTCCTATTGAATTACTTCACTACTACTACTTTGGACTAAATCAAGATTAAATCCAGCCCAAACCCAGGATTAAGTGGGACCAAAACCAGGATTTCACATTTACTGGGACTAAACGAGTACTGGGACCAAATAATTACGAACTACTAAACCAGGCCAAAGCAAGTTATAAACCAGAACTAAACCAGGTCTAAACCAGAAGTAAACCAGGTACAAACCAGAACAAAACCAGGTACAAACCAGAACAAAACCAGGTACAAACCAGAACAAAACCAGGTACAAACCAGAACAAAACCAGGTACAAACCAGAACAAAAACCAGTACAAAACCAGAAACAAACCAGGTACAAACAAAACTAAACCAGGTACAAACTAGAACAAAACCAGGTAGAACCAGAAATTAAACCAGGTACAAACCAGAACAAAACCAAGTCTAAACCAGAACAAAACCAGTTACAAACCAGAACAAAACCATGTCTAAACCAAAACTAAACCATTTCTAAACCAGAACTAAACCAGGTCTAAACCAGGTCTAAACCAGGTCTAAACCAGGTCTAAACCAGGTCTAAACCAGGTCTAAACCAGATACAAACCAGATAACAAACCAGGGTCTGAATGAATGAATGAATACACTCTCTAAATGACACTTTATAGTCCAGGACTGCAGAAAAACAATACATGTTTTGTACGTGAATTGTCTTGCGTGTGTCAGTGTGGAGATCATCCGCCTGGGGAACAGCTTCTTCATTGACTGGGACAGAAAGATGTACTACCCCAAGAGTGACACCCCCGCCCAGGCCCGGACCACCACCCTCAACGAGGAACTGGCCAGATCAAGTACATCTTCAGTGACAAGACGGGAACGCTCACACAGAACATCATGACCTTCAACAAATGCTCAATCAATGGCAAAAATTACGGTAATGAAATCCACTTCAGACGATGGCGACCCTTTCCCAATGGTTCGTTGGGGGAAATTAGAGTTTAAAGCCATTTAAACCTGTGCCGAGTTAAAATACATCTTTTACTAAACATGTGTCCAATATATGATAGTTTACTTATGATTCAAGTTAAATTGCAGTAGCCTTACACGTTATTCAAGATTAAGCTTCAATAAATGATGCACGAGGCTGGGTTAAAATGACCATAACAAGAAGAGTTCACTTCCCAAACCTGACAGACTGGACCTTCCTGTGTTGAATGCTGCATGTTCTCCCTTTTTTTTTTTTTTTAAACAAAACCAAAAAAATCTAATAACAATGATACTGTTTGTTTTTGCAGGAGAACTGTTTGACTTCTCTGGACAAAGGGTCGAAATCACAGAGGTAAACTAAATGCATTCTACATTCAAGCCGTATTTCTTCATTCATGTCAACGTTGTATTGTGACGGTCTGCTGTAGAAAACGGAGAAAGTGGACTTCTCATGGAATAAGATGGCAGATCCGAAGTTCGTCTTCCATGACCACAGTCTGGTTGAGACTGTGAAGGAGGGGAGTCTCGAGGCACAGGCCTTCTTCAGACTGCTGTCTCTGTGTCACACTGTCATGCCTGAGGAGAAGAACCCGGGTGAGTGCTACCCAAGGAATCATCACAACAAGTACCCCTAGATAGACTCGCCTGTGGTAAAACCAGGACTTAACCTGGGGCTACGTTGGTACTAAATCATGACTTCACTGTAGTAAAAAATAAACAAATCTATCACTAAATCAGGTTTTAAAAATACTAAACTAGAGCCAGATGAAGTCTAATTAATGGTGTAAAACAAGAGACCAGTCATAAAGCTCTAAATTAGGAACAAACAGGATTATCCAGGACTAAATCAGGCCCTAAAAAAGCACTAAATCAGATCTACATCAGCCCAAACCTGGAAAAAGACATGAGAACGACCTGAACCTGAACCTGAACCTGAACCTGAACCTGAACTAGACAAAGACTGAACCAGGAATAGAACAGAACCAAAAAAAGTCTAAATAAGGACTAAAACGGGCTCAAACCAGGACCAAACCAGACCAAGTTAAGTATTATCAGGGCCCAAAATCAGGACTAAAACAGATCTGCGTCCGCTTTAAACCAGGAAAAAGACTGAGAATAAACAGGATCAAACCATAACCAAGCTGGGTGATTTGTTTTTAACTAAACCATTGGTGCATCGGGACTAAACCAGAAGTAAATCGGGTCCACGCCCCCTCTAAACCCTTCTAAACCAACCCCCCCTAACAATCCCTAAACCTGGACTAGATTGGGGACAATGACCAGACCGAGGCTAAACCATCTAAGATTGTAGCTTGTTTTAACGAACTCTTGCTGTTGCCTATATTTTCAGGGGATCTTTACTACCAGGCCCAGTCACCAGATGAGGGCGCTCTAGTGACAGCAGCCAGAAACTTTGGCTTCGTGTTCCTGTCCCGTACGCCTGAGACCATCACCGTGGTGGAGATGGGACGACACGTCACGTATGAGCTGATCGCTGTTCTGGACTTCAACAACGTCCGCAAGAGGATGTCTGTAATAGGTGGGTAAGATACTCAAAAACACACCTGGAGTTGTATTTAGTTTCACTCACGCTTGTTTGGTGAATCCTGTTTAATGAGTCGTATTCCCCATGTGCCTCAGAAAAACATCCGGTTCCAAATTTCCCAGATTTAAGACATTATAGGTAGAAATCCGAGTTCTCTTGCGCTATTTTTAAGTCACCAGACACGTTCTGAGCGTTTCCGCCGTCAAATAGCGTTCATTGCATCTGCATGTTTGTATTAGCGTGTTGGGGCAAGCTAGCTTTTATTAGGTTCCCAGTGGTAATTCGCTCCGCTGCCAGCAGACGGAGTGCCAACACAAATCCTGACAAGGGACAAACTCACAGATATAAAGTAGAAACATTGTTTAAAGTTGTAAAACAAAAGTACTCGTGAGCATATTTAAAGGTCAATAACAATACAAATAATGCATAACATGTGTCTTTTCAAGTCCTTTTTACAATGTTCTCTCCATTTTTATGGTCTGCTTTTAGTGCGCAGTCCTGAAGGCAAGACCACTCTCTATTGCAAAGGAGCTGACACTATCATCTACGAAAGACTGCACCCGTCTTGTCAAAAACTGATGGAAGTGACAACGCAGCACTTGAACGTGAGGAAACAGCAGAACTTCATACGATCATCTGTGACATGTTCCGTTTTTCCAAGCCGTCTTTCTGTCCCGCGTGCAGGAGTATGCAGGAGACGGGCTGCGGACGCTGATCCTGGCCTACAAGGATTTGGACGAAAACTACATGGAGGACTGGAAACGCCGACACCATGACGTCAGTATCGCTATGGAGGGACGAGAGGAAGGGCTGGACCAACTTTATGAAGAGATCGAGAAAGACCTCATGGTGAGTACAATGCAACATTAAATCATTCAAACATTTTAGTTCTTTTTGAAGGTGTGGCAGAGGGAATTATTTAGCTCTGATTTTCTTAAACCCGGACATAAAGTCTGCCTTAACATTGTATTTAATTTAATTTTTTATTTTTTATTTTTTGCATGCTTAAGTGCAATTATGGGTGCTTCCCCAGATCACAAATGGTTAACTCAAATGGATTTAAAAAAAAGTTAATGGTCAATTTATTTATTTATAAAACATGTAAACAAATCATTTCAGTTTGCAAAGCTACCTTTTTGGTTTCTAACTTTTTAAACCATTTTCCAATTTCCAATTTCATATTTATAGCTTTTTATAGTCTTTAACAATGTTTTACTTGTTGTTGTGGCCAATAACCAGAAAACTTCAAACTTAAACTTCATTGCCCTTCTATTTCCATTAGAAATAGAAAAAAGATGTAGAAATATTGATAGATTGGGAAACTTAACCGATAACGTTATATACAAACATCCCTTGTATCACCAACACCAATGTGAGCACAATATTATGCCCATCCCTATTTTCCATTTCTTTGATTTATTTATTTATTAGGACAAAGTACAGTTACGTTACGCATAAAAGCACAGTCTAGTAGTAGTTTAACTCTACTAAATTTCAGTCTGTAGTCCTCAGGGGGAGGTGTCACCCTGCAGATCAGATAATACATTCTTTACAATTAACTCATATAATATAAAACTCGTCTGGCTGAAGAATGGGTCAAATGGAGAGGACACATTCAGAGACATTAAGGTTTACCAATCTCCTTTGTAGTTATTAGGAGCTTCAGCAGTGGAGGACAAACTTCAGGATGGCGTCCCACAGACCATCGAGCAGCTGGCGAAGGCCGACATAAAGATCTGGGTGCTGACTGGCGATAAGCAGGGTGAGGTTTCAACACAGTGTTTTAGACCTTCTCTTAGGTCTTCTCCCAGTCCGGTTTAATCCCGGTTTGGACCTAGTTTAGTTATGTCTTAACTTTAGTTATGTTCACACTTCTGATTTTGTCCTGGTTTAGTCTTTGTCCTGGTTTATAATAGCAGAGGAGGAAGGAGTAAAAGTACAGTTACATGCCTAAATGTTTACTCAATTACAAGTACTGCTGCCAGATTTGTATGAGTAAAAGTAAAAAAGTACACATGAAAAATAATGCCAAAAGTACTAATGACTTTTAATGCACTTCCAGCAACATTTTAGATCACTTTTTTAATGTAAAACTTGCTCAATCATCGTGTAAAACTTAATTAAGTCAGTTTAAACCATAATCCGAGTATTCTCTGTGCTCTGGCCAGTCAGAGCAGGTGATGAAAGAGACACCGGTGAAACAACCATGAATTAGGACAATTGACAACTTACAATCACATGCTAGAACTCAGTTACAAGTTGAAGTGAAAATCTACCGTGAAAAAAGTACAATTACCCCAAAAATCTTGTAATTAATTCCTTTCCGCCCCTGGTTAAAAGTGAGGTCAAAATTGCTAGTTCGAAAGCCAGACAAGACAAAGCCCAAATAATAGGCATATTATGAATGTAAATGGTGGTCAGTGTGATTGAGAAAATTGCTGATATTTCAATTGAGTGTTACTTTCTAGATTCTACACTCATATCAGTGTAGAAATGTAACTAAACTTCATCGAAATGATTTGAAATTACAGAGACGGCAGAGAACATTGGCTACTCCTGCAACATGCTGAGGGAGGAGATGAAGGATATCTTTATTGTGGCAGCTAATACCCCGGAGGGAGTACGGCAAGAGCTGGAGTGAGTTTCCCCGCAGCTCTTAATCCCCTCTTGTCCAAAACTTAACCGAAGCTGTTTGTGTTCAGAAACGCGAGGAGGAAAATGTGCCCCCGTGCTCCCGACGTGCCCGTGGTGAACACTTCTCGCGCCGGACTCTTCTGGCTCCAGACCAAGCACAGCGTCCCGGATGAGCAAGTGGACGGACAGTACGGCCTCATCATCAATGGTCACAGTTTGGTACGATTTTTAGATACACTTTCTAATCAAATTGAACACTAGTTTACAGTAAATCGTTACTGCTAGAAGTAAATTGTACAACAGATTCATTTTTGTTGTACGTCATGACATTAACCATTGATCACCAGAGAATGCTACTTTAAAAGCCACTTATCATTATGTTAAATCGGCTTATATGCGCTTTTGACCGTGTTATAATGGAGTTCCCTCGTCATAAACGTACTCAGAATTCTGTGTTGATTGATTCATTAATGTTTAAGTTACCATTTTAATAATAAACAGCCATAACAATAGAGCATGCGGTGAATTGCTACGGTGAAATGCCAGTTCTGCATTTCACAAGTCAACGGACCCGTTTTGATTATTCGGTCGATTTAAATCTTTTTCGCCCTTTACAATGGACAAAATGTAAAATAATCATCTATGTGCGAAAATCATAAAATGTGTTCTTTCATGTGAACTTGAAATATGTACTTCTGCTGGAATCAGATACAAATCATTTTAATTAATAGGGCAATTATGCGGTCAATTACGGCCCGATCACTTGTTTGTTTACTGCATCTACACATCATTTAAGACAGGGGTGTCAAACTCATTTTGTGTTTTTACCTGTGGCTCATGATCTGTCCAGGTTTTGCACTGGTTTGGATGTTTTCCTCACAGAGTTGTCAGCAAAGAAGTTTGTTTTCTTGTTGTTAGCTTCACATTAGCGCCGCTTTTAGACAGCTCTAACGTCCACAAAACCGCCTCTTTTCTTTATTCCTCGTGTTTCCCACGATCTGCCCTGGGGCAGAGCGCCACGTGTGAAGCGGCGCTACAGGTCATCGCTGCCGGTGTGTTCGATTTTAAACCTGCTGCGATGAGTGTCGCTGGTCGCTGTCGTTTGGCGCCTCCCGTGTATAGAGCCCAACAGCCCTCGCACACAGAGCAGCACGGGGAGGGGCCGCGCCTGCAAAGGATGTGGGAATGTATCTAGCGATAAAAATGCGATATATCTATTGGAAATGAATAATTATAAACTAGAAATGTTCGGCGGGCCAGATGAAAACGTCTGGCGGGCCACATCTGGCCCGCGGGCCATGTGTTTGACACATGTGATTTAAGAAGTCAGTTTGATATTGTACCCAACTTGAGCCCAGTTATTCCTAATTCTGTGTGGTATGAAGGTTCCCAAAATTCAAATGAACTTTGACGCCTAAAACAACACCTAAATAGTTATTACATTCATAATAGCGCTTCTTACACTCACCACAGACAAACATCGTCTTTGTTCACGTGTTCAGATGCCTGTTACCCGTGTGCAAGCAACGAGAGCGAGACGTTAAGCGCGTTCGATCACGACTTCTGGTGCTAAATTGTAACTCGTATTTTGCATGCGCTCGTGCCCCAGGCCTTCGCTCTGGAGAAGGACCTTCGTCTGGAGCTGCTGCGGACGGCCTGCATGTGCCAGACTGTGATCTGCTGCAGGGTCACGCCTCTGCAGAAGGCTCAGGTGGTCCAGCTGGTCAAGAAGTACAAGCAAGCGGTGACTCTGGCTATTGGAGACGGCGCCAACGACGTGAGCATGATCAAAGGTACGGCGCGTGCGTGGCATTGCGACGAGGAGGCGGAAGATGGACGTGACGGAGGCAAAAAAATGTGTTTGAATTAACTACACCTATAACGGACGACGAATAGTGTTTAGGCATTCATAAAACACTTTTATCTGTGAACTGACAAACTGTATCGTTCATCACAGAAAGCCATTCTCAATCCACAATTATGAGCATTTACACTTTGTTTTACTAAGATGAGAATAAGATAGTACCTCCCCATGAGAAATGAAACAATCATCACAAAAATGCACTTTATCTGTACACTGGTGTTGTCAGTTCTTTATTGATTGGGCCATTATAAGACTATTATGCAAAATGTGTGAATTACTAAAGAGTTTGCACATTTTTGGACGGTAGTTGTTTGATCAATAATTCTAAATACTTTTTTTGCAGCGAAATAACCCTTTAATATACTATATCCAAGAAGAATCACACTAGACGCAGCATACTTACTTAAAGAGAGGTAAAAGTGACTCTCTTACACCTGGGACAGAGCCGCACGAAGGGACCCCTCGAGTCTTTAGATTTAGTGTGTAAATAACCCAGCTTTTTCCCAAAATATCACTTCAAACACTTTTGGTTGGAAGCAAAACCTATCTATTCACAGCAAAAGTATGTGATTTCAACTGTGGTGCGAAGTCACGAAAGGAAAAGTACAGGAGTAAAGTAAAATGTCTGGGTTTCTCCGTTATACTCCAATAAAATTCTGGCTAAATGCTTTGAGTTCAAGAAAAAAATATCTAAAATTCACTTTTAAAATGTAGGAATTGATTCAAATTTACTTTTTTTTTTTGTTTGAACACAATTCAAAAGCTGTGTGAAATATTTTGACTCTTAAAGTACATTTTTAAACAGTAGATTTGTATGTGCTATTTACACTTTTACTTACCTTTTTGCTCCTGTATTTGTACTTTTGCTCAAGTATGAAAATGGAGTACTTCTTCCGCCCTGGGCTTCAGCCGGCGTGTTTTGTGTGTCCTCAGCGGCTCATATCGGCGTGGGCATCAGCGGGCAGGAGGGCATGCAGGCGGTGCTGTCCAGCGACTTCTCCTTCGCCCAGTTCCGTTACCTGCAGCGCCTCCTGCTGGTGCACGGCCGCTGGTCTTATCTGCGCATGTGCAAGTTTTTACAATATTTCTTCTACAAGAACTTCACCTTCACCTTTGTGCATTTCTGGTACGCGTTCTTCTGTGGCTTCTCTGCACAGGTGAGACGCAACAAAAGTCTTTCAATTTCAACAAATGTGTTTTATTTTAAAGAAATATTGAGTTTTTGGCTCGGTTGGTTGCTTAAAGAATACACATAAAGAGTGATTTGAACATGTTACGGCACAAAATGTGACTACACAGCTCTCTTATCCAGTCTGTCGTAAAACAGGATTGTGGATGAGTTTGTAGTAAATTAAATTAATCAAACTCTGCTTTACGCATTGGCCCAAAACAATCAGAAAAGTTTATCAGCCATGTCCTTGAAAAATACCCATATCGGTCCATCTTTAGTGACGACTAATCACGCACAAAGAACATAATTTAGAGCTGTTTTGACACTACGGAATATGAGAATATAGACATTTGAATAAGTGTGTTTGTCTTTGTTTTTCATTCCAGACAGTGTATGACGAGTGGTTCATCACTTGTTACAACTTGGTGTACACAGCCCTCCCCGTCCTCGGCTTGAGCCTTTTTGACCAAGTACGTATAATGCAAAACAAAACAAAAAACAACTTTCAAAGAACTGCCAGTGACCAGGAACGGCAAATCTTCTGCGAGACACAACGGGGAACTTGAATAATAGACTTTGAGAGCTCTGTTGGAGGAATCTGGTTGGGTTTATTTCAAAGGGAGAACAATAAACCAATTCCTTTTGGAGTGAATGAACGTACAATTGACTAGAAACACTATCAGGGTGTCGCGATGGAGGAAAAAGTGTCTGATAAAATGATGTCTCTTATAGATTTTTAGTGCAGCTGCTGTATATAAAGCTATACATCGAAAACAGCTCAACGCACAAATACTTACAATGAGTGGATTTATATTGTATATGATATCTTAAAGACAGAGAGAATCATCATTTTTTAATCTTCTTACTTATTATGTAATTGTCTCTTTACTTTACCAATTGAAATATGAAAACTATAGAAAAAACCAATCCTATCACATCATTCGTTGTTTCCTTGTGATGAAGGATGTGAACGACCGCTGGAGTTTCCAGTACCCTCAGCTCTACGTACCAGGACAGCTGAACCACTACTTCAGTAAAAAGATCTTCGTGCGCTGCATGATGCACAGTTGCTACAGCTCGCTCATCCTCTTCTTCGTTCCCTGGGCCACGATGGTGGACACGGTTCGGGACGACGGCAAAGACATCGCAGACTATCAGTCCTTTGCTCTTTTGGCTCAGACCTGTCTTATGATGGTGGTCAATTTCCAGGTGCCAGAAGTTTTAAATCAAATACCAAGCTTACATTCACGCCCATTTGTCTAATTTTGGATTGCATTTGTTTTGACAGCTTTGTCTGGATAATCACTACTGGACGGCGGTGAACCAGTTTTTTGTTTGGGGGAGTCTGGCGGCCTACTTTGCCATTACTTTTACCATGTACAGCAACGGGATGTTCCTCATCTTCACCTCTGCGTTCCCTTTTATAGGTAAGTCGGCCTGAAGCTTTATGAGGGCTTTTACAACGTCAGAACTTCAGAAAGTCAAAAACAGCATGCAGACCCATGTGTTGCATCAGTAATTATACTTTGTGTGGATCTAAATATAACGTGACTGCTCATAACTCTGGGTAAATGGGTTTCAGGTGAGTGTTCAATCATATAGTGTAAAAAAACCAACACTTTTGGATTAGAACAGCTTTATGTCTGCTCTGCATTTATTGGAGAAAGAAAAATCACACAACATTCAACACAAAAGCTGCATTATCCTTATTTTTTCTTACTACTTTCTTACTTTTATTTCAGGCACAGCAAGAAACTCCCTGAACCAGCCGAACGTGTGGCTGACCGTCCTGCTGACCACTCTGCTGTGCATCCTGCCTGTGGTGGCCATACGCTTCCTTTTACTGCAGCTTCGGCCAACTATCAATGATAAAGTGAGAGAATACAAGTTACTTTAACCTGTTTTCATACACTTGTAGCCTAGCCTGACAAGCGTATCCCTCATACTTTCTGTTTGAATGCAGAAAATGTATGAACTGTAATAATTGTGACAGACTGAAAGCTGATACCAGGGACAGTCTTGATCCCTTGATCCCTAAAAATACAGTACAGAAACCAAAAATAGTTGTATTTGTATAATGAATTTATGTTGTTGTTTTTTTGGCTTAGGCTAAAGCAATTGCACCAACAAGATCTCTTGGTAATGTTGTTCCCTCGTCAAAAACACATCTGCTGTTGTGTTTAACTTCATTCACGCTTGTTTGAATGAATCCTGTTTAGTCCTCTCCCCTCTGAGCCGCAGACAACACATTTTCATCATCATAGGTAGTGATCCAGAGATCTTCTGTGCCGTTTTTATGTTCATAAATCATCGTCAGACTCATTCTGAGCATTTCTGTCATCAAATCGTGCTCATTACAACTGCGTGCGTACATTAACATGTCGAGCAGGCTAGCTTTTGTTTATTTCCACATGGTAATTCCCTCTGCTGCCAGTCTACCACGGTGCCTGATGAGGGAACCCCTGACTGATAAAAAGTAGATCCATTATTTTAGGTTCTAAAACATGAGATGCCAAAGTAAATGTACTCAAGAGCATGTTTAAAGGACAATAACTATACAAAAAATAATGCGTAAGATGTTTCTTTTAACACTCGCAGTAAATATAAATATCCAAAGTAAAGCAGTATAAATTCCGTGTTTCTTGGTCACACAGGTGAGGTATAAGGTGAGAAAAGAAGTTCTCCCTGCCCCTGCCCCTCGCCGCCCGCCTCCTCGACGAATCAGCACGCGCCGTTCGGGATACGCCTTCTCTCACAGCCAGGGCTACGGCGACCTGGTCACCTCCAAATGGGTGCTCCTCAAGCGAAAGAGCAGACCGGCACTTTTCACCAAAACCACGGACTCCCCTCTGGCCCAGAACCAGCCGCAGCTCTACCGCACCATCGCCGAGGAGACCGAGGAGGCGCAGCGTGTCTAGGAAGGACTTCGAACACATTCAAGTGCACTTATGAGAGGAACACACGGTAAACGTCTCCTTTTACGGTAACCATAAGTGAGATTTTAACTCCAAACTGCATTGTAGACATTAAAGTGCCTCTGACAGGTCAGACAACTCATTGAAATAAAATGCAGTTAAATATATTTTGAATTAAGCTAAAAATCATGAAAATGTTATCAGAGAATGGCACATTTTTTAAGTTTATAATTTCACTTCCTTATTGTAATTGATGACATCACACTAGGAACTTACCCTGCAAACACTGGGCAAAAACCCATCTAATGTCATGAGTTTTTTTATATGGCAAGTAAAAATTAGAGCAACTTTATTTTGTTCAATTATTGTTTAGAGAGTCAAAAAGTTGTAAATTCTGCATTAACTTTGACTGTAAGTTTTGACTGCATAAACTTTCACTTCCTGTCATTTCCTACTGAATTTTCAACGTTTTCTCCACAAATACCTGCTCTTATAAATACACCAAATAATGTCAAAAATCGTAAAAACCTGTCTCATTACCTGGGCATTTTGTACGACATCAGATTGTAGTTGTTTAATACACACAAAGTATAGACCCTTAAAAATTTAAATGTCATCAGAAAGTTGAAGTTGAAGTAAATCATATCATATTTTCAATGATTAAGTGACTTCAGATCAGAGAAATTATAAAGGTTTTAAGTTTTAAATTTAGAAGTGTCAGTGTAGAAATGTCAGTTAGTTTGCTTTTTTATTTTAAAAATGTAACACTAATTCAAATATCTTGCCTCCAAATTTGATCTGCGCTTCACAAAAAGTATTATTTGTGGTAAAGTATGTAATATATCTGTAGAAGTATTTACAACAAGTATTTGTCCAGTACTGTCTCGAAAATGCTAAATGTCTATAATATCAAATAAACAAACAAACACAATTATTTCAGTTTCTCCATTGAAATCACATGATGTTCCACTTCACTTTTGCCTCCAGTGGTATTTATGTTTTTGTTTAAAGTCTGTTAAAGGGTCTATAGAACCATCATACATTTTGGAGATGTCAGTTTTATGTATTTTAATATTGCCGTTTTGTGTTTACATAAGTAAATAAATAAATATTGATCATTTGTTTTCTGCGCCGCCAGAGGGCAGTGTTGTATTTTGTCAGCGCCAGTAGATAAATAAACACTTTTGTACAGAATATCTTGTTAACACTTATTGATAATGGCAATACTCAAGTGTTTCATGTTTTGTTTTATAATTTTATGTAATCTTATTGATTCATACACAAATTAAAAAAGGTGAAACCCATTAAAATATTAAAACATGTCAAATAAAATTCAAAAAAGACTATTGAAAAGACTTACAGAATGTCCTAATAGACCAAAATATCTATGTTTCTAAATAATTGACATAAAGCCTTCTTTTGGGGCCTGAGCCGAGCGCCTCGTGGTGTGTTTTAATTATGGATGACGAGTTCCTGTGCACACACTGTTCTTCCTCACGCTTCTTCACCATCTTTCATCAAACAACACTTGCATGTTGCAACACGGAGGTGGAAGGGAATTCGTTACACTTTTGAAATAGCATTTGTTGTAGAACCAGTGGTACGTGACAGTTTACACGTACATCTGACTTTGCAGTGGAAATACAAAAGAGCTTAAATATTCTGTGCTTCATAAAAAAAAGGACAAACTGTTGAGATTAGATTCAACTTTATTGTCATTAGGTACAAGCAATGCACAAACTGCCATCACCAGAAGTGCAATGAATAAGCACTCCACACTTGTATTATAAACAATACAAAAGGATTTTGTCAATACTGTACTGTGACTACTACAGTCCTTTTAGTATGAGTAAGGCCCCGTCAAAACTCACTTGTCAGAGATGACTTAGGCCACATGTCTGAGTAGATCCTGTAAAGGTTTGTAAATATATACATTTAAGTCAGTACAATTCCGATTATAAGTGAAGATATAGTGAAATATAATGCGATTTCACTGGAGAAATTGAGATTAACCACAGAATATGAAAAATACAAGCGGTTTTGGCAAATGACAAACACTCAGAGCCTGGTTTTAAGACTTAAGATGCAAAAGTTTATGTTAATTTTGTATACGTTTATTTAAAGGGAGATAATTACTTACAAGATCTTGATTTTTACTTTTCGCTGGACAAATACACTTCTGCTGACCCACAATACTTTTTCATTTTCTCTACAATAGTTGGTTCCCAAAGTGAGGTCGGGGGCCTCAGAGGCACATAAGTATAAAAGATAATTGAGTACATTATATATGTACTGCTTGTACTTCTCTAAAACTGCGTCAAGCATAAGCCGACAGCCATTGTTATTTTGCATTGTTCATTTGCAAATCTGAAAGGGAAAACATGACATATTCTGTTCAACTGAGGACAAATCAGTGGGCTTTTCCGTTTGACCAGGGAGCCACGGCGACGCAGAGTTTGAGAATGGATGACCTGCTATAAATATATGATTTTCTTTTCAACATATTTCACATAACGTATCTACATTACTTAATTTTGCTCAAAGTTCAAAGTCCTCTGCGTTTTGATCTGATGTTCATTAAACGTGTAAAATGTTTTAAACTCTTTGTTTTGCGTCCATTTCAGAGAACATGGAACGTCCCGATGAGCATTGTACAGGGTCTGGGTCAGGGACTGAGAGCGGCAAACGCACTGGATTCGTTTGAAGACTAGAGAATGACTTTTAAGATAAATCCTCTGTAGTGTCCTTAAAGTTCCACGCCCAGCCTTCCCAACCTCACCTGCCAACCTCGTCCGTCAGCGTGTTTGTCATGGGTTCCACTGAAGGTCACCCATGATCCCGCAGAACTGTGAGGCGCGACCTTTGGCGGGACGTAAAAATAGTTCCTCCGTGACCAGTGCAAAGTTATTCAAGACACCCACACCTATGTCCAACAACGAGCAGATTCAAATGTGAACATTTAAACTAGTTTGCACTGCAGTTTTCCACAATTTTGCGCTGTTTCGTTTTGTATTTGTCTTTTTCCAGAATAAAATCAATGCCACGTGTTGTAGACAAGGACCAAATAACAGAAACATCTCCATGATTTTTTTTTCATTTCATTTCCAACAATTTATCATATTTTTTGAATAATAAATAAGTCATGAAATGTAATTATAATAATGCATGACACGTAGCCACACCCAGATTGTGCAGTGTCATCTTCTTAGGGTAAAGTTCAAGTGACATAGCATTGGCTCGGACTGGTCAGTGTCTGTAAAAGGAGACGGAGGAGCGAAGAGGAGAAGAATTTCACACATGACAGTCCAGAATGTAGGCGACTGAAGGCTGCTGGGAGTAGAACAGGAGCGCTCTGTTTAGTCTGAACTGATCAACTCTAACGATTGATAACGTGCCCACAGATAAAGCCTTGGCATGAGCTGAAACGGCAGATTTTAAAATGCTAGATGATGGTGATGATCTTTATGAAACAAGAAATACAACAAACGGGACAGCAAAAACGAAATGTGTCGTTTTGTCGTTATGGTCACTAAATATGTCAATTTTCTTTCTTTCTTTCTTTTTTTTTCAATATAAAGACATTTTACGCAAAAATATTTGACATTTAAATAAAACTAAGGCACTCAAACTCCAAAATTATAGTCCCAACGGATCCAAAGTCGGTAAAATATGTCCAGTTTATAGTTGAGTAGTCCAAATGCACTCTTCTCCATTGTCCGTATGTCAGTCACAACGTCAGTCCGGCCTTTTGTAACAGCCTTCTTATTTGCAACACAAATATGTAAAGTATTCATCTCCAGTCTTTCATCTGGTGTGTTCTTTTCAGCAGTTTTAATGTCTCATATTGCAGTGGTGAAATCGTAATACTTAATCTAGGGGGTTCACGCTCCCGTCCGGAGAGTGCTGCTGCTCTTGTTATGACTGACCTTCAGACGCATCTCACGACCCTGACCTTGCAGACGTGGATGCTCCTGGATGAACCCTCCCTGTACCAGATGAACCACCCTCACTCCAGCTCGTCTGTTTCTGGGAGTGAGATCTCTCCGTCATTGTGGTTCACCTCGAGGTTTCTAGGACAGGGTTATGCTCTGGAACCGTTATCCATCAGTTATCCATTTCAAATCCTGTGGAAGTTGTCAATCTGCTAATTACGGTTGTTCTTTGACTTTCTGTTTGTCTGTGCGCTACAAAATATAAATGGACTTGAGTTGGTTGGTACTATTATAGCTTCCCATACTTTTACTACACTACTACTCTACATACTATATACCACAACCATCTTCTTTGCTGCCACTTTATTTACTGCTATCAATACCTTAACCGTATATCAGTAAATCAGTTTCTCTGTCTATTTTTATTCTTGTGCGTTACTTTATTTTATCCATGCCTGTATTATAGTTTATATTTTACTATTAATATTCATTGTGTTTGGACTGTGTAACAGTATAGATTATAGATTTTTGGCCAAAGGTTTGAAAACGTCAAGAGCTGATAACGGTGACACTGCTGAGACTCAGAAAAGTCTGTCATAGCAAAATATAAAGCTTATGAACCTTTTAAAAAAATAAAAAATAAATCACTGATGGCCCTTGCCACCTTGAGTGATACCAATATGTCCAATTTTGTTCACTTACAAAATGAAAATAAACATTTCTTTTCTGATTCTGATTACTCTTGGGCCTCTACTACTACCACAGCAACGCCACAATACATATTTATTTTACTTATTACTCTATTGCTACATATATTACCTCCACGACTCTTCACGTTTTCATGCCAGAGCAACTTTTTACAACTTCTGTATTAGAGCACATGGTAAAAGTGTTAGTCGTTACTTTTAGCTGGATGTATCCTGCAAACTATGGACATGCACGTTTTTACATCAATGAAATTCAGGGGCGCCTGCGTTAAGCTGTGTTGGTGTGTCACTGAACTGTGTGTCACAGAGACGGGCCGAGCAGTACAAAGAGCGAAAGTGTCGTCAGCTGATCCCGAGTCTAAATAAAGGATTTACATTTAACCTTCAAACGCCAGCCGCCCCTTTAGCAACGTTAATGAAAGGGAGACTGAAAACACGACCTGCGCGTCACATTAACAGCAGTAAAGTAGCCTTCACTTTTACTCAAGTAAGAGTAATGTTGCTTCAAAATAATATTACTCGAGTAAAAGTGCGTATGTAGTAGTCCAAGAAATGTATCAAGAGTAAGAAAGTATTTAAGCAAATTATTGAAGTTAGAGTAATTGGAAGAGTGACGAGACGTAACATCTGAATTTGAAGATGATTGAATTGGAAGGACAAAACCTTAAATAATACACAATATCTGTTTTCAAAGGACAAATCATAAAAATTAGAAAAAGCAAATCATATCTGTAATAGTTTTGCACAAAACATACATTTATCTAAAATGATCAACATAAAGCTTTTGTCATAGACAAACCTTTTACTCAAGTAGGTGTACTGTTACTTCAAACAAGCAGTAAAAGCATGCAGTTCAAAAACTACACCAACAAGTACACTTTCTGTAAAAAGTGACACAAGTAACTTAAACTTAAATATTGCATTTAAATGAGTAAATGTGCAATCCCCCTCTGGTTTACAGATTGACCGTTTCTAATGTTATCTTGTTATATTTGGCTCTTTCCTCACAACAAACAGGTCCAAGGCCCTTGAACTTGGATTTGGAAACCGGAGATAACCTAAAATTACCCATGAGTCCTATTGACCCCAAAGAAGTGGGTCAGTTAAACTATTCTTTTGACTGTGAATGTTTGAAATATGGGAGGCACAGCTGGGTTACTGCAAAGTAAGAAGCCTTCAAAACGTGGAATCACGTTTCTCGGACTGAGCACGCAAGGGATACTCGCTAACAGGAACAACCAGAGCCTGCAGTCTAGATGCTGAACCAGAACTATTTACCTATTACTACAGAACATTTTATCAAATAGAATGGAAAGTAGTTGTACCTGTATCTTTAAATTTAGATGGAGACTGAACCTGGCTAGTCACTTAAGTACAATAAATACACAAGACTAATGCGAATTTATTCTGGAATATGATTAAAGTATCTCAATATGTTTACATAGAGCAGTGGCTCCCCAAGTAGAGGTCGGGACCCCCCGGAGGATCGCGAATCAAGATTTAATGTTTTCATTTTGACTGTATTAAAGCTATTTTTAATTGAAAACATGTTTTATTGAAAAACGGTTTACAACTTGAAATGATTACAGGAATAAGTGCCTATGACCCTGGGTACAGTGCAGCATTTGGACAGAAGAAATACGACGTAAACAGCAGTAGAGGTTATTGTTATGGGCAAAGCAAAAATAAATAAAATGCTACTTTAAATCATTGCAAAATGTGTAAATGGGCTCTGACTTTTGTTCCATTAAGAAACGCTGTCTTCCACAGAGATATTTGACCTCAGAGGACCTTCGTGCAGCAGTGCAGATAAATCAGGTCGACATGCCTCCATTATTATTGCATCAAGTGCATTTAAAAACTGCACTTAATAACTTTTCTGGTGGAGGGTTTGCCACCTGTTCGTCACTTACTTTGCATGGGATGTTCCACAGTAGGGCATTAAAGTCTTGTCTAAATGGCCCTAATATTGTATTTCTATTAATTTGTAGATGGCTTTAAATTGTTATTAACCGTGTTATATTTGACCAATTTCACAATGAATGTTTTTATTATTCTGTATGTCTGTTGCGACATATACACCTTGCCCAGGGACGACAGTCGAAAATTAGGACCTTCCTTTTGCAGTGCAGTTCAATCAAGTCGACATGCCTCGATCATCAGTCCATTGGCACTTGGACTGATTTTAACGTCATTTTACGTCATTGGACTGATTTTAACGTCAAACGCGACTAAAGACATTACTTTGAACTGACAAGGGGCTCTTTCTCTGGCCACGGCTGAGGCCCCTATTGCACATGAGACGTCCTGACACACATGGCATGAGCACGTGCCGCTCTATCCTCCCTCTCACCCTGCATAGCCCGTCCTGCTGCCAGCTGGACACAAAACAAGGACACGAGGCTCTTTGAATAAACACGGACTCGATGCTCCTGCAACATTTTCAATTTTGTGTTTGGGGTAAATTATTCGGAGATGTCTAAACATGCCAACCCACATTGCATTACTTATGCAGTTAGATGTGCCAAGAGTGTTACATCATACTTTTAGACCGCTTTGTACAGACTAGGCTTGTCCCTTGCAGATCAGGCACAACCACAACAAAATACTAATCTTGAAAAACAGGTTTATTTAGTTAATCTCACATTCATAGCATTCAAAATTAGTAATACAATTTGCATAATCCAGATATAACTTCACATATTAACAAAAATAAGACATTCAGTACGATGTGCACAAGGATGTTAAAAATACGACCGGCAAAAAAGGTATATAGTACTCTGTATATTTCACATTTTGTATTATCGTAGTGGAAGGCACAACTATAGTTAACACAACATGGGGATAGTTCTCATGCACAATGCCATGAGATCAAAGCAGCGAACAGCATCACAGTTGAGTGGTAAACAAACACACAATTACCTGATGAATTACTTGGGTCATAAAAAGTATTTGGACGGTTATTGCTGGGTTTATTGCTGTATCAAAAGTGAACTATGTGCATTATCACACTGATATAATGTCGGGTTGAGTATCAAGCAGCATAAGTAGAACATTGCATTCAGTTTGCATAATTATACCGTGTATATATACATATAACAAACCTTGGTGGCAGTCTTTCTCTGCTGTACAATGATTTCACGTTCAAAAGTCATCTTTAAAAAAATCGATTTAACTACATTCTGTCCACATTTCATTCACTAATTAATATGTATACTGTATATGACATGTTACAGTTGTGCAAAATGACAGCTTTCTGTTAGCCATACAATACTCAATGTTATTTCAAATTTAAAACCATGCAAGACAAAGAAGGCTGGCACAAAAAGTGAAGGTGGTGTGTGTGTACCGCTCTGCTCAAAATGTACAAGTCTGCAATTAAAGAGAGAGAGAAAAGAATTATGATGTATACAGAGAAAAGGTACGTTTTACACATTAACAGGCCACAACTAAGCAGACACAGCAATAGTTTCTGAGAAAGGGGATCAATAAGAAATGCATTTAAAAATTGCACTATGTAACTTTTCTGGTGGTGGGTTCACAACATGCTCGTCTCTTGTTATGCTGGGGATGTTGCACAGTATGGCATTAAAGTCTAAATAACACTAATATTGTATTTCTCTATATATGTGGATGGCTATTATTCAACTTTTACTTACTAATTTTACAATTCATGTTTTTATTATTCCGTTTTCTGTATGTCTGCTGCCGACATACCTACATCTTGCCCAGGGACGACTGTCGTTTCTAAAATAAAGAAATAAAATAATCTGTCTCCATAGAGACAATCAGCAGATAGTGACGAGCTTGGCTACCATTTGCATTTATAATCCTTCATATCATTGACCAAAGCCATCACAAATGTCATGTTTTGTTGATATTCTGCTACTCATTAACCATAGTTGATATATTTACCATCTCAAACAACTGGCCATATTGTTATCATTCAGCCGCAATATCACTGCATTTACGGTAATTCTTTATACATGTATACACAAGTTTGCTTTAGTCATTACTCACTTGTTGTCCTACAGGAAGCCCCACCACTTGTGCACCAGCAGGTCATCTCCGAACCCTGTGTACAGCAGTCGATTTCCGCACTCCTCCCAGCGGCATACCTCTCCTTTATCCAACACCACAAACTTCCACTCCACATGGCTCTCGGCAGGTAGTCCAACCACACAGCTCCAGTATCCATCCTTGGTTTTCTCCAACGGCACAACGCTTCTCCAGGCCCCTAGTTCCTGCTGGTCCCCGGTCACCGCCACCGTCTGGTAGGGCGACAGTGGAAGGTAGTGCACGCGGAAGGTTACGTTGACGTTCTGGGGCATCGGTTGGACGGCCAAGACCTTCTTGGCGCTTTCCGTGCCGTCTTCGGTACATAATGTCAGAGGTTGTGGTTTGTTTTCAACCAAATCTACTCCCTGCTGGCCAGAAGCTGCATCTCTAGAGTTAGTCGGATTCATCCATGGAAGCACTTGATAGCTACCATCAATAATCCATTCGTTATGATCCATAGTAGCTTCCATAATGCTAATGTCCGTCTTTTCCGAGTCAGCTTTCTCTCCTTCCTCCTTGTTTGAGACACATGCTTGTTCCTTCTTCTCGTCAACTTTTTTGACCTCTTCTTTTACCATGTCATCCGTACAAATATTATGCACAACTTCCATCATGGTCTCTTCCAGTGCTTTCTGGTAAACTTCTTCAATCTCGCTCCCGAACAAATCCTCATTGTTTGCCAACGACTCATCACTTATATCTTCTTCAGGTGCCGACAGCTGGACAGGACATGACGCTAAAGGTCCCACAACCATGGAAACCACGTCTTTGTTGTCAACACCATTACTTGTAAAAATACTATGCGAGACCTTCTCTTCAGCATGGAACACTTCGCAAGATGTGTTTTGTGATGACAGCATGGGCTCAAAATCCACCGGCAAATCACCTACAACAATTAGACCAATTTCTTCGCCAGCTACTTCCATTTCGGGACTAACTGTCATGCTGCATATCCCACTTTCCAAACTAGGAGATGAAACTCTATTATCTTTCAGCTTGATTTGCTCCATTGACTTCATGTCTGCAGCAGTGTCTTGACAGAAATCTAGGCCAGCACCACTTGTCAAATCAGAGTTCTTGCAAGTTTCTTGAGTGGTCGCTTCGTCGATTGGTGTTTTGGCTGCAAGTGTTTCACAGCTAGCCACTATGTCAATGCTAAATTCTTCATTAGTAGGAGTTTCTTTGTTCCCCAAGTAATCTTGAAATGTAGAATTTCCTGAAGATTTTAGTTCTAAATGAGAAGTTTGGTCATCACCGTCCTCACTATCAGATATTTCAACAGCTGAAACACTAGCCTCCATAGTTCTGCATACTATAACTACTTTGCGATCAACCTTTTCAGTCGAAATGGATTTATCATTGTTAGCATCTAAAGACATACCTGGTTCTTCTGTTTGTACGTCATTTGATGTTGCTGTATTTTCTAAGATTTCCGTTTCGATGACTGGTTGAATCTCTTCCGCCTGATCTTTTTCCTTTGCGAGCAATAAACATTGTCCAACCTCACTCTCAGTCTTGGATCGTTCATCGTAACTGCCTTCAAGCATTTCTGGAGCCTTCTGCTGACTTTTTTCTATTGATGTTTCCAAGTTTTCAACAGTTTCCATTTTGGTCCCTGACAAAATCTCACCGTCAACTTTTTCAAGATTGAGCACTTCTAGACAAGAAACAGTATTTGATTTTACAGCATGTATCAGAGTTTCCCTGTTGGAACAAACTGTGTCTGGGACTGGTTGCACAACCATTTGTTCTAAAGATCCATTCTTGTCCATGTGCAAAGACTTCATTTCTATGTCAGCTGGTTGGATCAAATTTGTATCTCCCAGAGGTAATGAAACTTCATTTCCTGCAATTTTAGGAGTTTCCTGGTCTACTTTTTCTTCTTTACTTTGGTTAACCTCTTGGGTATGGGGCACGGTCTTGACCATTGGCATATTGTTACAATCAATATTTATTTGTGAAGGAGCAACACTAATTACGTCTTTTTGTCTGTCACTCTTGACTTCTTTAAGATTGCTCAACTCCAAGCTACACACCGTGTTGACAACTTCTTCTGTTATTTGAGCAGCGATATTGGAACAAAAAACAACTTCTTTACTCTCTTCTTGTCTGAAAACTTTGTCCGTATCTTTCGCTATTGCATTATCAATACCAACATCGTCCTGCTGGACTAGAGAAGATTGTTCCAATGCCTTTTCTTCCAATCGCACGGACTTTGGTTCTAGGGAAGTTTGCCTGAATTCCTTATAGGCGTCGGCCACTATTTGCTCCACAAGGCATTCAACCTTATCGTTTATTGTTGTGATTGATGTTTCGGTTGTATCGGTACTAGCACGTTTGGCAGCCTGCTTACTTTCATTGTCCAATTCAGTATCCAAATTATGAGTCATCCCAGGCTTTTCCTGATTATTGGACGGCGCTGTTGTGTCTGTTATGCTTACGATTTCTGCTTCGATATCAGAAGGGAGACCAAACTGACTGGTTTCTTCATGCAATGCCTCTGAAAACTGATTTGGAGAAGGTGGGGGGTGTGCTAAACCTTCTACCAGCTTGGAATCAATACTTGAACTTTGAACCTCTATGCAATCAACCACATTTGAATCAGTTACCATGCAGATAGGTGAAGTTTGTTCTTCAGTCCTGTCCTTTTGGTCATTAAGCTCGTTTATGTAAGCTTGATTTCCTTCCAGAACTTGGGATGCAATTTCTTGACTTTGCTGACCTTGCAAAGATGTATTTTCAGGCAATATCGCTTGATGGTCTACACTTTCATCTTCTGCCACGTTGACATCAAGAATATGTGGAATGGCATCAGCTATTGATATATTGATGCCTTCACCAGAATCAATAGACTCTTTCATGTTGTTTACTATTTTGGTGTTTGTTTGGCTAGTACTTAAATCCTTATCAGATTGGACTTCAGCTTTGTAATGGGATTGCTCTTTAGGGCAACGTCCACTCTGATCAATCTGTTTGTCACTTTGTTCACTATCTACTAAAGACAAATCTGTGTTATCTGAAGGTTTGAAATCATCTTTAGTCTCCTCCAGTTTAGATTCAGGTTCAGTTTCACTCTTTTGGCTAGCAACAAGCAAATATTCCTCCTTTACCTCAACAGATGGTGTTGCAGAAATGGTTTTGTCCGCTTGTTTCTCATTATTTAGACAACTGGATTTGTTTTCCAAGTTTTGCTCATTTGTAATGTTTTCCTGGTCATCTTTATCTTCCTTGTGAGGAGCTGAGGAGATGTTTTCCTTTACCAAAACAGGGGCAGTGCCATCCTCAAGCTCAATTTCCAGATGATTTGAGTTGGGCTCCCTTGTGTTTTCTTTCTGGTCATCAACACTCAAGTCGGGGGTTGGGCAGGAGCATGACTGGCTGTTAAAAGAGAACTGAACAGTCTCCTCTTGTCTGAATTCTCCTTCTGACACATCCTCGTTAGTTGTGGTGAGGCCTTCACTGGAGTCTGCTTCAGGCATCTAAAAACAAAAAGAGCAAATTTTTCATTTAAAATGGACAATATATTGTGTGCATCTTAATGTTATTGAAGTAGAGTTGCTTTTTTCCTTCATAGTTTTGAAAAGTTATCTGAAGACCGTTGACCCACAGGTCATATGTCCGTAAAAGACATCCCTGTGACCCAATGTTGTGTGTCATATGTAACTTTTAACTTAAAAGGCCTTTTAAGTTTATTTGTAGAGCACAATTCGTACACAAGGCAATTCAAAGTGCTTCACACAACAGGAAAAAAAATCATTAGAATCACAAACACATGACAGAAATCAAAAAATCTTGATTTAAAAGTGCCATTTTCAGGCTATCCGTCAAATAGTTCAAGACATAAAAGAGAAGAGTGCAAAGAAAAGCATTTCAGTCATATGCACAGCCAAACACAAAGTTTTTAGCTTAGATTTGAACATTGCCAGAGTAGCGGCCTGTCTCACATCCTCAGGACTGTTCTAGATTTTAGCTGCATGAAACTGAAAGCAGATTCTCCATGTTTAGTCCTGACTCTGGGCACCAGCAAGAGGCCGGTCCCTGAGGTCCTCAGAGTCCGAGATGGTTCATATGGCACTAACATGTCCGAGATGTACTTTGGTGCTAGGCCATGGAGAGACTTGTATACAAGCAGAGCTGCTTTGAAGTCTATTCTCTGAGCCACAGGGAGCCAGTGCAGAGACCTGAGCACAGGACTAATGTGATCGTACTTCCTGGTTCTAGTCAGGACCCGAGCAGCGGCGTTCTGGATGTTCTGCAGCTGTTTTACAGCTCGTTTGGAGAGGCCAGTGAGCAGGCCGTTACAGTAGTCTAATCTACTGGAGACAAACGCATGGATAAGTCTCTCCAGGTCTGGTTTAGACACTATACTTTTGATTTTGGCAATGTTTTTTAGATGGTAAAAAGCTGCTGATGTGATTGATCTGACGTGGCTGTTAAAATTCAAATCTGAGTCCATTATTACCCCCAGATTTCTAACTTGATTTGTAGGTTTTAGAGCGAGACTCTGGAGGTGACTGTTAACACTTTCTCTTTGTTTCTGTGGGCCAAAGACGATGATTTCAGTCTTGTCTGAGTTCAGCTGGAGAAAGTTGTTTTGCATCCACACACTGATCTGTTGGATGCAGTGACAGAGTGAATCCACTGGTCCATATTCACCTGCCGTCAGTGAAACATAGATTTGAGTGTCGTCTGCATAATTGTGATAGGACACATTCTTGCTGCGTATCAACTGACCTAACGGCAGCATGTAGAGGTTGAACAGAAGGGGTCCCAGGACTGACCCTTGGGGCACCCCACAGGTCAGGGGCATCTGGTCTGAGACACAGTTACAATTCAACAAAGTACTTCCTGTCTTCCAGATAGGACTTTAACCAGTTTAGCGCAGTGCCAGTGATGCCCACCCAGTCCTCTAGTCTCTGTAAGAGGGTCCCATGATCGACAGTGTCAAAAGCAGCACTCAGATCTAACAGAATTAAGACTGAGGCTTTGCCCGCGTCAGTGTTTAGGTGGATGTCATTTGTCACCTTGACAAGAGCAGTCTCAGTGCTGTGATGAGGTCTAAAACCTGACTGGAAAACATCAAATGAGTTGCTATTAAGAGGAAATCAGTGAGCTGTTGTAAACAACCTTTTCAAGAACTTTGCCCCAAAATGGAAGATTAGAGATGGGCCGGTAAATGGCATCAAGACTGCTCTTCTTTAGGAGAGGCTTTATGACCGCAGTTTTCAAAGACATTGGGAATGTTCCAGATTGAAGCGACATGCTAACTATTTGAGTGAGTGGTGATAACAAACTGTTCAGCACAGACTTTAGAAATCTGGTGGGAAACACATCGAGGCAGCATGTAGATGAACTCAGGCTGGTGATGATCTCCTGGACAGTTTTGTCAGTTAGTTACAGGTGCAAAGTGAGTCAGCTCTAAGTGTGTAGGTGGTTTGAGGGTTGTTTTTTGGATTGTAGAATTTATAGCATTTTTAATGCCTTGAACTTTGTCATAAAAGAATAATGCAAACTCATTACACTTGGATGTGGAAATTAGTTCTAACGGCAGTTGAGCTGGAGCGTTTGTTAATCTGTTTTTATTGTGCTACTGCTGCTCAACCTTGAATTTCCTTTGGGATCGATACATTTACTGTATCTAATCTAAGGATTTGAACAGTGTTGGCAAAAGCCCAGGAAGTATATTTCAAGCAACAAAACATTGAAAAATAAAAATCACAAGGTTGGATTGATTATTCTTTTGTTGCCATCGCTGTAGTCGACTAAAGACATTCTTGGTTGACTGACATGCTCTGCCCCTTCATTCGACTAAAGAGGACAGTAAAACTGAAACTGGCAAATGCTCTTAAAATGTTCCAGTATCCCTTTGATCTGACCATGTATCTGAACCCAAACTGCACTCACAAAACCACACCTGTAACAGTTCTGTATGTACAGAAACATACTAGGGAACAGTTTTTTTTTAATGTAAAAAGGGCGATTTAACTCATGATTCACTATCAAATCTTGATCTTGCTCACTTCATATCTGTAGTAAAACTGTACTAAAGGAAATCAGCCCTAAAAAAACCTCAACATATAACATACACCATTGCCATCAATCCAAACGTAAAAGGTAGATTTTAGGCCGACATTTTAGTTTGCACATTTTCAACTTTCAACATGCTCGTTTGTTTTCTTTTCAGTGCTTACCTTCTCCTCTTCCTCCTTTATCAGCTCTGGTTCCTTCGCCCCATGGACCTCCTGTGCCACATCCTCCACTGACTTAAGCGTGTTGCCTTTCTCCAAGTTCTGCACAGGCTCTTCTGCATAACTTTGCGTTCGGTGAGAATTCCACTCCCAGAAAAATGCATGTTGTGCTTTGTCAATCGCCGCGTCTCTGTCGGGTACTTTGTGTTTGTACGACTTTCGCTCTGAGGAAGGTCGTCGCTGTCTGACTTGTCCATGTGACCGGTAAGTTTGCTCCTTGACGTCATCCTGGGAGCTCTCGTCACTGGCGTCTGAAAAACGGAAAAAGAAATGGCGATAAATGTAGGTTTTCGACAACGATTTGCATATACAAATTAATTGCACAGTTTTTGAAAGGAGGTAGTATGGAATTTTGTGGACATGGACTCAAATAACTTTAGCTCACCTTTAAATATTTGGCAAGTGTGCGTGCAGAACAAGCAAGTGACTGAAATTCTATTTAGCTTATCTTATTTTATTTTCTTATTGCAGCAGTATAAAATGTAAAAATAAAAATATATACTGTTCATAACTTAAAAAAAGGTGTTCAATGCAATTTTCTTTTACTTGTCTCCATGAAGATGTTTTTGTGCTTTGCCTAGAATGTTCCCGACATTATGGCATCAAAAGTATCAATTTTTGTCGAGACAAGCAGGTGGCGCTACCAGGCCAAGTTACAGGTCAGATCTGTGGAGAGGCGAGTCCGCTCACAGTAAGAATGCATGCTTTTCCAAGGTATTTTTGAGCACTAAAAACTCTTGTACTGTAACTGAAGATATGCAAGGTAGAAGTTTAGGGTTATAAAGTGGAACACTCCACACAAAGCATTAACATATCCATGTTACCACCAGAAACATTTCATTGTGCACCATTAAATATTAAAACTATGGATACATTAAAAAAAAAAGTAAAAAAATAAAAATACAAAAATCACACCCAAACCAAACGCAAGAGATTAATTTAGGACTTTTGGAACGATCTTAACAACACACTTTAAAAAGGCAAAAGTAAACATCGGGTCCTTGTCAATTATGTCAGCTTGTTTGTGTTGTGGAGAGGAAACGGGAATACCTTGAAATTTCAAACTTTGACCTACTTCTGCATTGCCTCAGTGCAATGTTGTTTTTCGTACAATGGAAGGTCTCTATAACAACAGGGTGCAATTTGATGTCTATGTAGGTTCAGCAGCTTTAGCAATTTGCATGCCAACCTCAGCGTTCAGTGCAAGGGAAAGACTGCCTTGTACTAGTACTGGACACTTGCATCCTTTCTTTTCAATGCAAGTCAACTCCAACCTCGTTCCAACCATCTTATCGTCCAGGGTTGCAACTGAATAGTGTCCCATTAGCTTCTTAACACACTCACAGCATTAGCTGTAGAGCAAAAGTTAGGTATTGTTTGTATGTTTTTTTTATCTTGATGTTCACAAAATGGAACTTGGAGCTTGCCATTGTGCCCCCTTTTCATGTGATTGATAAATGAAAACATATTAGGCATGGTAGGGACACCGTTTTTGAAATAGAGACATTCCACTGTCATCCAGAAGTCATTTTTAATTAGCGATGGAAAATGAAACTTGAAACTTATTCTACCATGGAACACTCCCGGACGAATGACACCGCTCCCCGTTTATTAGGCCGTGAAGCCAGTGAAAAAGACACATTTCTCACATACTAACAATAATCACTGCAGCCTTGGCGGCATCTGACATAGCAATGGCAGCCTAATTTATGCAACGCTTCTTGTCAACATGATATATTCCAACTGGAAATGTTTTTATGTTGTGTATATCGATACCTAGCAACATTTTGTGGGTTCAGCTTCATCCCTATCTGTTTACAGGACAGGTTGGCTTTCAAACTTAACAGCGTTGACTGTAAGCCTTTAGTGTAAGAGGGTGAAATGAGTCTTGTGTTATTTTTATCTCAAAGAGCAGCAGTAACACCAGAACTGGCAGGCTGCTGAAAATAGCATTTACTATACAACTAAATAATTTTAACTCACTAAGAAATTACACATAGAATATCAATTTAGCGGTTCTGAACAGACATTTATGTTTCTATCCAAAATTATGATTTTTAATGTTTATTCCTGAGTTTGCAATAGCAGTGGCTTGTATCATGTTAAATAATAAAATGACGAGAAATATTTACAGTATTCTGTTTAGCATGTAAACATCACCATGTTTACCATTCATGTTGGACAAGGGAAAAGGTGGGAGGATGGGCCTTAAGGATAAACGTTCCTGATTCTTAAATTAGAGGCAACCGTGTCAATTTCTCCCATTTTATTTATTTATTTTTCATTTTGTTTTGATCCGTTTCCACGAAGAGATATAGTAGGCCTTATTTTGGTTTGGAATCCAGATGTATTTTTACCCCCCAGCTTCACGTTATCGCACACTACAGCCCTTGTAAATAATTGAATTTAGTAATTGATCAGAACTCGCCTTGCAGGCCCTTGCAGCAGATAAACAAAAGCCTCATCACCATTTTCTTTACCTGTTGACCCGCTCCGTGCTGCTCTCCCCGGGTCTTCTTCCTCCTCCTCCTCCGGGCCGAGCGCTGCGTCGCTGTGCCCCGCGTCGCTATCACGACGCTCGGCTGCTCTCTTCCTCCTCCTCCGCTTCTCTTTCACGTTTTTGATGAATACGAAACCCGCCGCGAAACACCCGATCACGGCCAGCGCCAGAAGCACAGCGGGTCCGTGGCGCGCAATCATGCAAAACAACGACGCCAGGTCAATGCGTCTCTCCATCGCTACGGTCTTTTTCAGCGGCATGTCGCCTCCAGTGAAGCCGCGGGGATGTGCGTGGACGCCTGGGCAGGAGCGGGAGCAGGGGCTGGGGTGGGTGGTGTGGTGGTGCCGCGTCTCCGAGCTCCCACGCGGACGGACTGATGAGCTTTGTGGAGAGCACTGACCTCTTGTTGCTGCGCAGAGCCGCTGCCGCTGCTGCAAACTGGCGCAGGTGCGTGTCGCTGATTGGCGCAAAGAGAATCACGGGGACAGTGTGCTCGTTCAATTAACAAATAAACACATTGTGCAGATGGTCTGAACCTAAAGCGGTTTACGTTTAAACAGACTTTGGCCGATATAGTTTCTTGTGGTTAAAGGTCTGTGGTGCTTTGAGTGACAGGTGTTGGCTCACAGAGGACCATTAACATGATGTTGATTCAACTGGTCTGAGTGAAAAGGCCTATTTTGGTTGAGGTTATTTAGAAGCTTCTCAATTCAATGCGGAATTGTATAAATGGATACAATCAAAGACCTGAGCCTATTTAAAATTAATTTACCAAGCAATAGAAAACACAACGCTAACCTTGAAGCCAAAAATAACCGAAACACAAACAGACAAACAAACAGCATTTAAATTGGATGAATAGAAAGGAAAAAAACATGTATCCTTCTTGATGGTAGACTTGCATATCCACAAACCTGACTCGTACTTGGCCTGGAGGATCCTCCTCCTAATTGTTTCCATGGCCATCATAGAATGGCATAGAACTTATATCACAATAGAGAATGGTTTCAACTCTCTGTTTCATGGAATAATGCAGATCAACTTACACTTCCAGAAGGGTTATTATAAAAGTTACAAAATTCTAGCCTAAATAATTACTTTCATGCAGGCCTAAGTTGTAGAAGATCACATCTAATTGTCTTGGAAACAACACATATCATTATGAATACTTTCCATAAAAGAAGTTTTATTTCAAACATATATATTATAGACATAAATACATACAATTATGAGTAGCTTTAACATGTTGAGGAACATAAACACACTATAAACTGCACTGTACAAAAAATGCCTCCAGACATTACATTCCATGTCAAACTCCAGTCCACGTCTCCTCAGGCTGTGTCTTCTGCTCTGCTGCTGTCCAGTGTCTCATGTCCCTCTGTGTCTGTCCTGAGCCTGTCCGCCTGCAGTCTCCTGATGGGCAGCTCTCTCTGTCCCTCAGTGTCAGGTGTGTTGGAGGTCTCCTGGATGTAGAGCGTTCCCTCTGGAGACATGTAGCAGTGCAGCTCCTCAGGGTTTAGTCCTTCAAGCAAAGACAGCTCCCGGGTCCACTCCTGTAGTGTGTGAGAGCAGTGTCCATTCTCCTGCTGCTGCTTCTTCTCTTTCCTGCCCTGGACTCTAGCCTCAGGACAAAGGGCTGTGCCTCTGTGTGCTGATGGGACAGGGCTTGAAGGACACATGTGTCCTCTTGGAGTCTGTCCTCCATCAGCTGCAGACTGTGCTACAGCTCCTGGAGCAGATGGTTTCTTTGGTGGAACAGGGATCTCACCAAGCCACAGACTGTCCTGTGTCCTGGGACAGGTTCAAGGCAGAGCGGGGTCCATAGGAGCACAGCATCTTCAGTGTGAGTTTAGAGCTCAGTGATATATCTGTTCTCTCAGTCCTCTGTGGTTTAGAATGACTGCAGTGGGACAGCAGCAGCTTTATTGCTCCTACCTCTGCACCTCAGGACGTCTGGAGAATTCAGGAAGTTTCCTGTACTTACCACACGTATCCACTAAAGGGAGCTGTTTCTTTACGAAAACTAGATTTCACTGGACTATTTTACTTAGAAGCATTGGCACAAAGAAACATTTGTTTATCAAATATTTTGTGCTATCAAATCTCTATAATGTAAACAGTCACTATTGTATTATCATATTGAGGAATATGGACACAAGTTACTTTTGTTTGTTTATTTGGCAGAACAGAAACATGTGTACATTTGATATCAAAATATGTATTTCATAAAGACTGAAATATAGAGTCTGCAAATTGCAAAGGAGAATAAACTAAATAATACAACGTTGTCCAGATAGTTTTACATTGCTCCTCTGAAGGAAATGCAATCAATAACAGCTGCTATGTATAAATTATAATGTAAAATAACCACAACATTTGAAAAGTCAGTGGATGAATATTGTGGTTTACACTGAACAAAATATAACATTTTGATTTACGTATGTTAAAATAAAAATAAAAATAAAAATAAAAATAACATAATTTATATTTTAGTTCAATAAAAAGCCATAATAATGCAGTGGATTCATATAGCGCCTTCCACGACACCTGAAGACACATTTTTCGTTTCTCGTCTGGTGGTGCTACTTCTGAAGCCACAGCTGTCCTGGGGTAGAATGACAGAATTGAGGCTGCCAATCTGCACCGTCGGCTGCTCCAACCACCACCAACCACACACCACATGTATATGAATCAATGTGGATGAAGGGCCATTCCTAAGGACACAACAATAGTATGCAATAAAGCCACTCAAGCCACACCAAAAATATAATTGTTTTGTTGAGTTTTTGTTAAGGCACAAACAAAGTAAACAAAAGAAGAAAAATGCAAATAATAATAATTCCCCACAGTACAAGATTCACTTCTTCATTATTAGCTGGACATGATCATTACAGGCAAAATGGAGGCAAATCAGTTTAGTCTGAACTTGCTGAGGTAGAACCACATTGTCCACTCCTGCCCTTGTGTACAACCACCAGACACATTTGTCAGCTTTCATTTACACTTTCAGACCCCGTGTCTGCCCCTCATTCAAATGAATGTGGCTTCTTCAGCTTCAACCCATTTGCCTCACAAATCACCCAAAGCATCGCATGCGCAGATTCCGTAGATGGTTCCACAAAGCTACCATTTCTCTTGGGTTCCTTCGATGCACCAGCAAAACTGACTTGTACGCACACGGATTGCCTCGTTGTATTAAGGGCAAATCGAAAGTCAAGAACCCTGGATGGTGACTCGGAGCTACTCCAAGTTTACGCAAGCACATGCCCAGGTATACGTCATCTATGGGGAAGAGGGACACTTGTTCAGAAACCTTTTTTAATCGTAAAGCCAATGACCCCGAGTAGACCACCCCGCCTCCACCTGCATAAGCTGGGTACGCCCCTTGGTAGAAACTTTCAGGTATAAAGTACTTAGTAGATGGGTCTCGATGTGGTGAGGCATAGTTTATGACTTCTCCCATGAACAAATCCATGCCCTTGTCCGTTTCATTAGTGAAGACCTGCCATAAGCTGTGCTCCTCCCACTGTTTGTTCAGGTAATCCACAAGAGCGTCCGTGCGTACAAACACATCGTCATCACCTTTGAACACAAAAATGGCTTTCGGGCAGTACTGTTCAAACCAACGCCAGAACAGCACGTCCTTTAGCGTGAGGTTGAAGAACGTATCCTTGAAATCCCATAGTAGGATGTCTCCGTACTTCCTGCTTTCATTTTCTAGGAGAACGTGTAGATTTGCGTTTGGTTTGGATTCTTGCTTTCCGAGTAAGAAAACCGTCCGGACCAGTCCCCCTCTGACGTTGTATTCGCCGCTGACATGACCACTGCGTCCCCACGTCTCGCGAATGGCTTTCCTGTTTTCAAAGTTGCCCAGTTGTGATTTGACAGCCATAAGAAGCAAAGGCGAATCTAGAGTTTCATTGCTATAACATAAGCCTGGTTGATTGATAATATATGGATACTCTCTGCAATGCATAGAAGAGACAAAAGCTCTCATCTGGTCAGACATGCTCTTGATTTCATTTGCCTTGGCGTCCAACCCTGTTTCGGATGAACAATCGGACATGCATCCAGCGAACAAAGGTTGCTTTGTCTTGGATTGTGGAGCCATCCCGCTAGCGTTGCCTCTTAATATCGGATTGTAAAGACGATCGCAGCCGTGTTGTAAGCGGTTCCACAAGGCTGTATCGATCAAGCGCAGGTTCCAGAAAGGGTTGAGGGGGTGAGGGGGCATCTTTGCAGTATTATCGGTGCTGCCCGGTGCTATGAAGTGCACAGGGATTTTGGGAGGTGCGTAAGATATGGTGACAAAGATGGTGACCAGGATGTAAACAAGAAGGTGGCCGGTCATCATGAAAGGGAGCAGGCACATGCAGAGGAGCCGGCCATTGCATTTGCAGAATTTGCCCATTTTCTCTGTGGAGGATAAGAAAGATGGAGGATAAGGGGACATATTATGCAAAATCAATGTAAATGAGAGTTTAACCTTGTTTCCGCATCATTAGTGTACTCAGACTTGTATTTTGATAGATTCATTGAGTCACACTATACCACATCCTTGTTCTTAGTCCTTTTCAAAAATAAAAAACATGTAAATGTCAATATGCGCCTTGTTGAATAGGCGGGGTTTCTCAGTTCTACAGATTTGAAAACTAAGTTAATGAACTTGTTCAGCCATTTTAGACCAATATTTCCATTTACAGTGAAGAAAATGTAAAATGATGATCTACTTATGTTCTAGTTTAACTAAGTAATTGAGCAAAAGCACATTCTGCTTTCTTTAATGTAAAGACAAGACAATTTCAAATATTTTAAATTTCAACACAGGCAGGATGTAAAAGTTTGATTGGCAATTACACTTATACCAAATCCAGGACCAAAACTAGACTAAACCAAGACTAAACTTGGAGGCAACCCCGCTCACAGCAGAAAAGCTATAATATCTATGGAAATAAAAATAGCTCTAATGAACAAAAAAAAAAAACATCTTACATTAAAAAAAATTTAACTAGGTCTTAACCAAAACTAAACCAGGTCTAAACGTACTAAGACTAAAACAGGACTCGACAGCTTCTAACGTTTAGACATATTATGCAAAATCAACTTGTATGATACAACTTTGAATCATACAAGTTCATCATACAACTTTGAATACTTAGCAAAGTAAGTATTCAAAGTTGATTCAAAGTTGTACATATATACAATACATAGCAAACAGTGTTTGCTAAGTATTCAAAGTTGTATTTGGATTAATTCATGCATGTTTGAGTTGAGCATGTGTACTTCTGTATTGACCGTAAATTACATAGTGCACCTTTAATGTCAAACCCTGAAAAAAAAGCCAAAGCAGTAGCCTAAAAGGGTTTTTGACAGTAAAAAACTAGATTAAAGATTAAAACAAGCCAAAACCATGACTACACCATGTCTTGACCAAAACTAAATCTGGAATAAACGTAGTCTAAGTCTAAAGATTAGTCCCTTTGCCTTGTACCAGGACCAAATCAGGACCAGACCAAAATTAAACAAGGCCTAACCCAGAACACCCCTAAAACTGGCCAGAATCTAAATGAATGCTGATTAAACAGATAGAATTGAAACTGTAAATGAGGGTGCCGCCAAAAAAGTCCACCACATCATGAGAACCACTAGGAGAAATTATAGACTAGCATTACGACAAAGCACAGTCAACCCTAGGGAGGATTTGTCTCCTTGGTGATAGTCCACAGGGGCTTATTATCTCCTCTTGTGTCCACACCACAGCCCTCAGCAAATAAACCCCCCAAAGATACAGTGGCACACATTTATGAAACCTATTCTATCATTTGAATGAAGGTATATGATTGTTAGTTTTAACTTACCAGAGAATTAGCCCTATATTGACACCCTTCTTTGTTCATTGCATGTCCACAACTGTCATTAACTTAGTATAGGCTGCTAAAATAATCTTACAGACTTTAATAATGGCTTAAAGGATAACACAAGTTTTTGACACAAATGACATATTATTGCGCAGAATGTAAACAGGACTATTATTATTTAACCCTACATTCTATATCAGACATTTTAGATGTATAGATTGATATATTCATATATGCATAAATAGATGGATACTTAAATTAATATGAAATTATAATTACTATTTTACTTCTTCCAATTTCTCTGGTATTTACTCAGTTTGAATCCTACCTTACATCTTTATAAAAATCATATTGTCAAAATAATATCTGTACTTACAAACAATGACTGCGATCCAAGGAGAAAAGCGTGACACCAGTTCTCAGGTGCGTTGCAGTTTTAAAACTCGACTCTGTGGCATAATTTGTGTTCCTTTTCTGCGGTACATCCTTAACTCTGCTGCGCGTCCATGTCGAGGCTGCTGCTCACTACTGGCAACAGATCCCAGGTGAGGCACGCAGTTTGCACAGCATCCACCTCTCTGCGTCCATAGCGTATTTATGATCTCCATGATGCAAATGCCAATGAGATGTTGGAGCTCAGTGTGGCATTGACTGCGTGTAGAAAGATAGGGAAAAGTTCTTATTTGCATTGTGCAATTGTGCTGCACTGACCACTGCATTTGCATTGACTGTGTCCAGACAAACCTGATGATAGACTGTTCCATTGTTTCCCAACCAGGAGGACACTGACCCCCAGGGGCATGTGAGGGCGCACCAGGGGGAACTTGAAATGAAAACATAAGGTGACGTTGAAAAATATATGGATAAACATGCTTTTTGTAGGAAGTGTTACATCCTCAATGATGTTTTGGAAGATTTTGTACATCAACATAGAGAAAAATAATATATATATAATTAGTAATATAGCCAACTAGCCTACAGAAACGAGAAAAAAAAAAGGAATCGGCTGGTTAGCGGGACTGGAAATACTGGTTGACTCAAGCACTCAATTTGGACAACAAAGTAAACCGTATTTTACCTTAAAGGACCTATTCGCCTAGTTTACATACAATACTTAACACAAATATTTTAAGAGGTTATAAGCTTTACTAGCCTTCCCCCCCTTTCCAAGCAATGTTTATTGTTGTATTATTGGACCCTATTATAAGCCCATACCTAATCGAGCCTATTTTCATTTAGGGCACATTATGCTGCTGCTGTATGTGGGCTCATGCCTGGCTCCACTACAACATTTAGCCCAAATAAACCATGCCATTCCTAAATTGAGAGTCTTTTAAAAATGATAGGCATCTTCTGCACTGGACTGAACAGTTGGAAGTATTTGTATATTGTCCTTTGTGAGATTGTTATGTAATTTGAAGAGGACAATCAAGGTACCAGCTCCGCACATCGGCGACATACCTTCGTGCACCGCGCAACAATAGATGACGGACACTTGATTCGACCAATAGCATGAGGACTTGGCAACAGGTTACCCAGCGGGCCCAGCCGCGCAGCCAATGGGAGCGTGCGGGGGCGGGGCCTAAGCGCCTGGTTTATGTTTTGAGTGAAGCCATGATACATGTTTGGTTGAGCATTGAATGAGGGGCCATCATCCCGGCGGCTCTGTGGAGGAATATACCCTGAAAAGTCTCTTTAAACGCCTTTATCATGAGTCCCGTGGCCTTTCTGAGGGGCACACGAGCGACACTTTGCGTCTGTGGACCGTCTCTGCGGGTAAGCGTCCTGTTTTATCCAGCGCATGACCTGCTTTTTGCGCGACAAAACATGCAGCCGACCTGTTTATTTGTCTGTGACACAAAGTAGCAGGCTGGCTTTGCTCGCTAGCGGATTTTTTTCGTGCTCGTTTCTGATGCGAGGGGAGGAAGGTTTGGGGAATCGGTCGTTTGGAGACAAAAGAGCCCAGGATTTGTGCAGCCGAGAGCGCAGTCCACGCACTGTTACAGCTGAATACAAGCCCTTTGTGGTTAGTTCGAGCCCGGTGCAGTTACATCTATTGTTTGGAGGGATGTTGGTCCAAAGCGCTGCTGCTGCTGCTGCTGTAGCCTTTAGCCCTTTCATAGCGCGTGTGAATGTTAGCGATGTGTGCAGCCAGAGCAAACCCAAACATGCAGGTTCTCACACAAAAAGCACTCACTGCAGACTAAACAAATGTGTTAGATTTGCTCACAAGGCCCTGAAAGTCCCAGTCAGCATTAAAAACCAGTTCACACATGCAGTGGAGCCTTATCAGCACGTTTTGTGTCTGCTTTTCCTTTCTTCTTCTTCTGCTGCTGCTACTTCTTCTTCTTCTTCTTCCACATCCACAAGATCTTATTATTCTTCCAACTTTCACAATTGCAGCCTTTGTTTATTAATGTGATGGGATCAACCACAGCTATGGTCTTTATGGTTTTGTTAATGCTTCTTTAGGGCTGTCACAATAACAAATGTGATATTGTGCTAGGAAATGTCAAAATAAATGATAATAACGAAACTACTTCATGCCCAAAAATCAAAGATGTGAACCATATTCCAAAGAAGCCATATCATAAAAATCACAAGCTGAAATAAACAGAGCAGAATGAAACGCTTAAGTAGTTGGTTTAAAGTATAATTTATGAGTTGTATATGTTAATTATTTAGCCTTCTACAGCTGAAATGTTAATATATCATCAGAAACTAACACAGTTTCCCGTTTGCGCAAAGAAAAGATGAAGACGACCAGTTTAAATCGATTAAGGGCTGGGTAGTATTGGCAAAAAATAATATCACATAATTTTTGATGTATTATCTTGGTAACGATATTCAGAGACTATTTTGACAAAGCATCAGGAACGTTCTGAAATGCACTTTAAATGTCGCGGTCGTGGTTCAAGTGTTGCACAAACCCGGCTGGACTGTAAAAGTAACCACAAAAGTGTAAAAAATATCACTTTAAAGCTTTGTGTAGTAATTATCATGGCTATTGTTGTGTCGAAGGAATGGGCTCAAAATCCATTACAAATGTCCACATTTTCAACAGAATTCTAGTACTTTGTTTATATTTCCATGCGGTCTTGTAATTGTTCTGATAAAGCTCCAGCTCATTATGAAACACTCCAAGACGTGTAATATTTGTAGATTTAATTATTTTCCCTGCCATCAATTCTTGTTCAAATGAGTATTTTGTTTAGGTTCACTGTTTTTAATTGCAAGGAATTATTGAAAAGAATGTCAAGTTATTTAGTAATCGAATGATCATTTTGTGGACAATGCGCAGTTCTGAAAACGTGCCATGAGCTGAGAGAATGGGTTTTATTTATGGATCATACAAAGCAAGAATCACATGGAAATTACACTCAAACATGTGAAGTTAAGAGTTTTTGATGGAATTTTTTTTTTTTTATTTTTTTTTTTTTCTGTAATTATTATTATCAGGATGTCCTAAACCCTTTTTAAATATCTGTCAAATTTGGTCCAAAATCTCTCATTCCCCGGTGTTTTGCCATACAAACAACTAAGACAAAAGAATCACCACTAGATTAATCGTCATTTGCAGCCCTAATGTAATTTCAACATTATAGTTTTTTTTTTAACCTTTTTTTCTTTATTAGTATCTGATTTTCAGGCCTGTACTTATTTCGAGTCTACTCCTACAGAGCCTTTTAATTAAATCCAAGAAGGTCTTTAGTTCAGCTTTTGTAGTCGGTTACACCACAACGCAGCCAAAATTAAATGTAAAGTTAATTATTTTAGTCATGCTTTGGTCTTTTTTTTTTTGTGCTCTTGCACCTTTAAGTAAGCGGTAAGCAGTCCAAGGGTTAAGCCGGGCAACTGAATTCTTGGAAAAAGCTTGGACTTCCAGAGTGTCCTTCCCTTCAGATAAAGAAGGTATCAGTGTTTTTAAGACTCATCGATCACCGGGGCCACAGCACTTTACCTCCCCACAGATATCCTCCTGGAGCGCGGCCTAATGTTGTTATTTAATTTTCATGTTTGTGGATAACTTCCTGTGTTTGCACTCGCTCCGGAGTCTCTCAGACAGAAACATCGATCTCAAAAAGAAGTTTAAACGAGCGGTGTTAACATCGACGCGCGCGCGGAGGGTTTACTCAGTCGCAGCAGTTGTTGAGCGCGTTGCCAAATCTGCTTAATTGGAAGTCGCGCTTTGTCAGGCTTATTCAGGCTTATTCAGTATCATTTGCATGTTTTAGTATGAATACAAAGGGTTGCCAACTATATTGTAAATTGTTCTTCATCTGTATCACTTTAATTCACCTCCGCCATATTTTTCAGAAACCATAAAATTGGTGTTTAACGTAATTGTTTTAATGACTGAACTAGTGTTGTCAGATATGATGCAAATTCCACTTTCGATGCTTTTTAAGTTCATATTGGCGGTGTAGGTCCTTGGCCGTTTAGTGGATTAATCAGTGGTGTTTTAAGTCGGACGACATTTGTATTGGTCGACTAATCCATTTTATTTAGCAAAAAGTAGAAGCCGTGGAGTGAGTTGGCTGAAGATTCTGGAGAGATCCAGGAGTTTGATCTGTCGTTTTACATAGGAATTTAGTTTCTTTAGTACGTTTCCGTATAAATCGTTGTATTTTGAGTGCAGTTCGGCACCATTCGATACATAGATGCTTAATACCGGTAGTTTTGAGAGTTCTTGCCAGACCCCCTTTTTTAGTCAACAAATCGATGCACAGAGCATTTCATTAGTCGACAGAGAATATATTTTGTAGCTCAAACTATTCAGGAAAGGTACAATTTTATCATAGTCATTGGTTTAAAAGTATTAGACTTTTTTAACGGGAAAAGGGCCTCAAAAAAGACTTCAAATCTGGGAAGTCTTATTTAAAAAAGAAAAAAAAAAAGGCTTTCCCCAGTATCAGTACTTGCTCAAGTTGGTGTCTAGTTTCAACACTAATTTTAGGCTCCAGAAAGCTGGTCATAGCCTAAGGTCTGCTGCCAGAATCTGTTGATGCTTCCTCAGACGTGCTTTGGAACGGGTTTAGAGTCCTAAACTTGTGTTCTTTCGACACTGTAGACCAGACGCTTTTGAAAACTGCTGAAAATCTTCCTTTTTGAGCAAACGTTCCCTCCCCCAAAGGCTCAGGGCCACTGCGACTAAATGTGTTATTCTATTCATGTAAACTTTGCTGTTTTTTTAATATGTATTTGCCTCTGTGAAGCACATTGTTACATACGTCTATACAAACTTTACTTACTTACTCATTTTAATATCTGGACCTTGGCTTAGACAACCAGCGACAGGGCAAATTATTGACTTTCACAGTCTAATTTAATAATACACGATTTAGATGATATTTCTCTATGCTTTGTGTCCGTCTTATTGCCAAATCTAATCAAATGTCCATGTTTTGCTACTTGTACTTCAGTCCTCTTTTCATTTTCTTTTATCTCTTTTGTGTAGGTTTGATTGAACCAGCTCCCAGTTGCGTTCCACTTGAGACAGCCGAGGACAAATGCCTTAAGTTTCAGAGCTTGCGCGCCATAGACACTGTGTATTAGCTCACAGACGCCAACACTTTCCTATCCACGACCTGTACAACACTTCCAAAGGTCTCGCGCATCACGTGACACGCCACCATGTCTTCCATCCTGCCCTTCACGCCGCCGGTGGTGAAGCGCCTCCTCGGGTGGAAGAAGAGCCCGAGCGGGACGGGCGGCGCCGGGAGCGGGGGCATCGGCGGCGTGGGGGAGCAGAACGGCGGCGGGCAGGAGGAGAAGTGGTGCGAGAAGGCCGTCAAGAGCCTGGTGAAGAAGCTGAAGAAGACCGGGCAGCTGGACGAACTGGAGAAGGCCATCAGCACGCAGAACAGCAACACCAAATGCGTGACCATTCCCAGGTGAGTTCGCCGAGCGCGCGCAGTCGGAGCGGTTTGTTCTGGTTCGGTTTACGTGCGGCGGCAAAAAAAAACAACACGTTTTTGATAATGGATGTGGCCTTTTCCCCTGCATTTGTTGAAAAGCAAAACAAACAAACAACACAACAAGGAATATTGTTAAAAGGAAAAGACAATGATCCTTTGCTAAAAAACATAAGAAACTTCATAGACCATGAGCCATTGCTACATTTCAGTGCAGACAACATGATGAAATGACTTTTATGCACTTTTATCAATTCTTTGGACTATGACGTCAATGATTTGCTCAAACGCAAGGAATTCTTAAAGGAAAAAGTAGCATTTCTACAATATCGCAATAAATATCGTGCCGTGAAATGAATATTGTGATAATATCGTATAGCTACAGCCCTAGTTTGGAGATGTCTATTTGAATAGCCAAAATAGAATTCCAGGAATATTAAAAGTGACTTCTGTGGTTTCAATTAGGGCTGAAACAATTGAATAGATTAATCGCAACTAATGGATTATTCAGTTTATTGTCAACTAGACTCGGACAGAGAAGGAATTACTTCAAAAAGACATAGGAAACATGAACAATGAGTTTTTATGATTTAAAAAAAATAAATAATAATAATCGATTTTGTCTGTAAAACTATGTATGTCACTGTAGCTTCATCTGGGTGAAATTGGGTAAAAACAACAAATCAGTTCAAAAGAAAAGTCGTTAAATGTATCAATCAGTAAAATAATCCTTAGTTGCAATTGGATTTTTAAATCTGAATGTTTTACCAGTGACTAAAGAGTACCTGTTATTAATGAAAGGGATATTTTGCCTCATTGTTCTGATTGTAGAGGCTGGGCGATGTGACAAAAAAGTTAATAATCTTAAATCTCTCGTAAATCGATCATGATTTTTGATGATCTTTATCCATTTTTATTAAGCAAAAACGAAATGCAATCAGGATTAATTTCCTGAACATTAACAATACAAACCTTTTAGTCAGGCCAGAAAGTCATTTGGAGGACCAAAGTTTGAATTCAGCGCCAGCTCACATGTTTTTACTGACTGAAGATTGCACACAAACCTCTCGATTTTAAAAAAGACACAATCTGATCATCTCTGTTTTTTAAAAGTGAATTGATGAATCCGATCAATTTGAAAAAGAAGAGTATAGACTTGTTTTGTGTTGAAAATGGAACGCCGGAAATGTTGTGACACCTCCTTGATCATAAAGATTCACAATATATTTATTTAGCAAGATTGAGGTGCACCTTTTTGCCACGATCAAAAATAAATACATCAGTTTTAGTCCAAGCAAAGTCAGAACTAAACTTTTTACAATACAGAAGATCTTGGCAGAACATGGAGAAAAGTGAAATCAGGGCGATTTTGCATTGGGAGGTTTGCAAAAAGCATTTATTGTGTAATGTTGGAGTGACTTCCACATTTGGTCATGGTTTGAGGGTTGTTGGGCAGAACAGAAACCGCAGTAGAGGAAGCAGATGTTCATTTACTATAATAAAGGATATTAAACAACCCTTTTTTCTACTGTTTGCACAGCCCATCAATGACGTTATAAGATTAGCAAACATTTCAGTGTACGTGTTTGAATTTCGTCGAGATAAAATGGTAAGTTTGTGGTTCATTCATAACCTTCAGCCAGATTATATAACACAATCCTGACAAAATGACAAGAAAGCCTTCTCTTTGCGCCTCTCTTAGCTTAAACGGGTATGGTTCCGTTTGAATACTTCCGCTTAAGGGTTTCTGCCGTCCCTGTGTCCTTCGAGTGTAGATTTCTCCCGCTCTGGATTATTGGACGCGGCGAAACCTTACCGTGACCGAACCGAAAGAGGACTCGGGACAAGCGCGCGATTGCCGTCAATCAGTCAATCAAAGCGAGTTCACTCTCCGGAGGATCGTGTTAGATTTCACTGTTGGTTATCAAAAGGCCGGTGCACGATTCTTTTTCCATCTTTCATCAAGATTTATGGGCGCCAGTGCTACATTTATCGACGGACACTACATGGCAAGGCAAGTTTATTTGTACACGAGGCAATTCAAAGTGTTTCACATGACAGGAAAAAAATGCATTAAAATCAAGACGCGAGCGTTTTAAATTGTACACGGTTCACGCGGACATTCAATCAAACGCCCAAATTGGTAAATGAAAATATGGAAATATGCCCTCTGGTCCGGAGGCTGAGCTCTTCTTCTTTGACTGAGCGTTCGTGTTGGATTGATCAGACGCAGTGAGAGGAGGGCTCACTCCGCAACCAAGACTCAACAATATCGCACGCGTTTTATTTAAATCGCAGCCCGTTTTTGGTCGTGCAACGATTCTAAGTTTAATCGTTGTCCCCGTTTCACTCTGAGACCTACGACCCGCGTTTGTGAGCCACCACGACTGAAGATCTTCCCCGCGATCCTAAATCTTTCATTGCAGTGGGAACACGGTTTTAGAGGTCCAACGGTCGTCTTCTATTCTTATCTCCTATTTATTTATTTTACTGAAACTGCATATTAGGGATTCATAATATACAACTTTTGAGTTTATTCAACTGCCAATACAAGGCCTCAAATTAGTAATTTCCTTTTACTTGATGCTGAACATGTCACGTAAAACTATAGATATGGAATTATTGTCTCATTGCAATAACTGATATTGCAAGAAAATACAATTCAAGAAAATAGACAGAAATCGTAAAACAAATGGATCTTATTCAGGCTTTTCATTCTCTCTTAAAGTTGTGACATTTTTGTTTCGACTTATTGTACGGGATCAAAATGTAATTGTGTAATATCGTTTTCGCTATACTATACATGGTTTTCTATTGCAAAAACCTTATTTAACAAATTGCATCACAAACGCTGAAGCAACAGGCTTTCCTCTGTGGAAATGCAAGCTTATTCAAACACGCTTTCAAGGGAATTCGGCTTGAGTTTAGCCATTAACTACGATTACTGTATGTCTTTTATTGTCCACGCCCCACTGAAGGGACAAAACATGCAGTCCAGCTGAAATGAACTCTCTCCCTCAATGATAAATTAACATTTTAGATTAGATTGTTAACTTCACTGTCATTTTAAAAGTTTTTTTTTTTTTTACAATAAATACACCGGCTAACGTAGCTAATGTTCTTCTAATGTTCGCTTTAAAAGCATTTGTATTTGACGGTTATGCAAATGACCAACAGCAATAAAAGTGTTTGGTAGTGCTGCAAACTGAATCGCAATCCAGTCAAAATCCCAATTTGAACGGTCACCATGCAAATTCAAACAACTGCAATAGTGTCAGTAAATCTGAAATGTTCTTGTAATAGTTCCGAGTCCATAAATCCGTCTCACATGTTAATGTCCCTGGATGTGTTTTAAAATGTGAACTTTGAACACAGACTTACTCTTAGAACACAGAAAAATCCCATTTAAGATACTTTTCTTACTGTTTAGCAGTCACATTAAGAGGTATATAGCACAATAGTAGTAGGACATGGCCTGGTAATACTTGAACGTTTCTTGTAGCCGTCATTCCACACTTCTTTAACATTCCTGGCTACTTCAGAAGACAAAAGTAAGCCTGATAATTCTTGTCTGGAGATAAACTGCGTGGGCCTTTTTGGGAAGAGGTTGTCCATGTCCAAGGACCTGAGCGAGTCTGTATCTATTGACAGCGGCACACACATCAAGCCTGGGAAACTGGCGGAAAGTACAGTGACCTCAAACGGGATAAGACACGTTCGTTTTTTGTTTGTTTTTTCAGTTGTGTGCTGCTACTACTGTAATCTGTTCCAATATTGTTTTGGAAATAAAAGAGGAAAGATTATTGTGCAGACTAAAGATGCTGATAAGGCATGTCGGTGTGGTTTTGAGTCAGTGGTGTGGAAGTGGTTCAACCCCGTCGACCCTTAACCAACTTACGGCAGTCATTGTAAAACATACGCAATATATGGTAGAAGTATTGTTACGTTATCAGGAGGCTGACGCAACGATCAGTGTTGGACTGTCAACAGCTTTTTGAGAATAAAGGTCTGTGCGATAATCCCGCATTCGTCCAGGAGTGTTCCATCGTAGAAAAGGATTTGAGTGTAATCATCTTTCATCCAAAAGTCATTCTCAATCTGTGGGCCTGGTCTGAGAACTGAGAGGGCATTTGAATCCTTTCCTTTTAGACTTGTGGATCAATAAACTTTGTCTAAGTCTAAGGGAAATTACTTTTTATGAACCAGATCAAAACATTTTATTAAAGCAGTAAAAATGGCAAGGTGTTTCAAATATACCAAAGCTATACACAATAGAGATTTCTTTTCATTATTAATAATACAATTATTATTATTATGAATAATAATTTAAATGAGCTTTTTATAAAACAAGAGATGATTATATAACTCTATTATAAAAGAATAAAAGTCCTAAAACATCCAAACAACGTCATGGCATTTGTCGGTCAGTATTTTGTCCCGGTGTCTTGTAAATATATGTCCATTTTCAAATAAAACAAAATTACGGACGTAAACAAACTAGAAAACAAAATACAATAGTGTCTATGGCTGAACAATGAATAGAGAGATGGAGAGAGCGAGATTCAGTCGTTATCGTCAATGATATGGTTGTTGTGTGAATCGAGGGGTCCAAAGACAATTCTGTCAGTAAAAACATGTGGCAGAACAGTCCATAGAATCTATCTATTGTTTTCATTTTAGGAGATTTATGTCCCAGGTACAAGGTCTTAAATGAAGTGGGATGTTGCATTTTTAGTTATTTTCAAAAGCATCCAAACTTGGCAAACAAACATGGAGATTTTTTTGTTTTGTTTTGACAAAGAAGGTACAGTTCAATTGTAGTAATTGAAAATGGCTTCTTGTTCTCATATCGCTGTTTTGATTTTGAATAGCGGTCCTCTTTCAGAGGCCCTTGTGACCTTTTTGAGAAGCAGAGGAAGGCATCAGCTGTATCTCGAGATTGTATTCGCAGCGGCCGGTAGTAGTGGTCCTTCTCTCTGAGTGCGGAGGCGATAAGTGTTCAGATAAAAGGCACAAATGCACCTTTTACCCAGGAAGGACCCAAAACACGCACTCATTGTGTTGTCATCATGTCAATACATTTGTGTTTTTGATTTCTTCTCATACTATTTACATGCATATTCAATTTAACGTGTGTTTTTTCGTTTTTTCTTTCCCATCAACAACTGCAGTGAAAACGTTATGACGGTTCATAGATTATTGAATGTGTTGGTGTAAAGACAATGCAAGAGTACTGTAAAATACTGTATTTAAACGTTCAGATAAATCGTTTTTAGAGGGAATTTAAAATGTACCAGACTGTATAGTTTTACCAAAGACTCATTCATCAAGTGTGTGTGTATACAATTAAGCCATAATCGACTAAAGACATTCTTAAGTGGAAGTGAGTGCTTCAAAAGGGCTTCAAAAGGGCTTCAAAATGTTAATTAAAAATGCAGTAAACTGGTGCTCTTCAAGGATGAGGCCGATGACTAGTGAGAAACTGAGAATAACTGATGTGGTCTAAGTTCTGTAGTTTAGAAAAACATTAAAACCCGCACAGAGCAAGTCTTCAGTCGACCACGAATTTACAGTCCATCGATTTTTGTCGACTAAAAGGGAATGTGCAATTGGCAAATACTCAATCTTTTATAATTTGACCCAAAGTGCGCTGCCAAGACAAGAAAAGTAGGGCTGCTCGATTATGCCAAATATTATAATCGCAATCATTTGGGGCATAAATGAAATAACCATTATTTCAAACGGTTAAAACGGTTAAAATGGACCTGCAGAGAAAATATTGACCAAACTATTGTATTAGTACTGTTTTGTGACACACTTTTCTTTAAAAGGCCTTTTGAAAAATGACTTAAATCCAGCTTTTGAGTGTCAGAACGAGCGCACATACCATGGAACAGAAGTTAATTGTTTTTGTTTTGTAATTGACTGAGTATTTATTGAAATTAGACCAAATATCCTCTCTTCTGAAGTCCCTAGACATTCTCAATAACATAAATGGTCGACTAAAACACGACTAAACGACGAAAAGCCTTCAGCCCTTTTAAACAGTGACACTAACATCAGATATATCAGAACAAAGAGTTTAAACACCATCTTGTCAGTGTAATTCTGCTGCTGGAAAAAGTCTGGTTTAATCTTTTGCATTGTCTCATTCTTCATGTACGTTCTGTGTTTGTTAGTTCTCTCATGACCACCCCCCCCACCCCCTTCTTAGATGAAAGTGAGCAGCGTCTCCTTTCATTTGAATAAGATTATTTATTTGACTACTGACTCATACCATGTTTGCCATCTGTTTGCTTTTATTTTTGATCCTTTTGCACTGTATGTGTGTGTTGTTCTTGTGTGTCTGTCCTCCATAGCAATTGCTCAGATCTTTGGGGTCTAGGCTCAGGCCACACGATAGAGCAGTGGGAGTCTTCAGGCATGTACGGATACCAAGACCACGGCAGGTGAATGCATCCTCACAAGCTCCCTCATTTAACCCCCTCTCTGACCCTGTCTATTCATGTATCTCGAGTTTATTTAAATTACTAATCCGTGTGAATAGAAGAGACCTCCTTTGCTCTATTGTTTCTTATCCCGACTAACTTCACCACATAAAATGCACTGAAAGTAGGCCTAAGTGACAGGCTCGCAAAACATCCAATCCAGCTTCAGTTGTGTAGCACATTTTAGAAACGAGATGCACATATAAAACAAACATTTAGCTCAACATTTAGAGTAAAAGTTTATTTGTTCTATGGTCCACCTCATCAGTACCAAAGCTGTTTTCGTCATGACCAAAATCTAAGCGCTTTGCCTAGACTGTTCATTTGGTTTGAAAGAAAAACCATATTTTAGAAACTACCAGTCTTGTTAGAGGGGCACTATGTCAATTTTCCAGTGTTTGTCTCCATAGCGATTTTATTGCTTTGCCAGGCATGTTTCACAGTATGGGAGTAAAGTTGTTTATCTTGCATTTATTCAACTTCAGCCCTTTTTCTTTGGTATAAAAATACCTCGAAAAACATGCATTCTTACTGTGAGCGGGCTTGCCTCTCCACTGATCTGACCTGTTACTTGGCCTGGTGACATTTAATACCATACTGTGGAACATTCCAGGCAAAACTATTACATTTCTGCCAGCAAAGTTGCGTAGCGCGCCGTTAGGCTTTGTTAATGAATAATTAAATGTAGAAAAAGTGAAGATTATTATTTGTTTGCTATGTTATATTCACCAAATCAGTTTCCGCCGTGATCAAAAACCTTTTAAAACTTTCTGAATCAACAAGCCCTTAACTTTCCGACCTGAAACTGGGGAATGTCACAATATCAAATTGTGTTCAGTTCTGATTATTTTGAAGGAAAGAAACCTCACGATTTTAAGGATTGTTCATGATTGTTTGCGCCACAACCAAACATCGGTGAAATCCTTAATTTCCTCTCATTTCTATTGTCCTTTTAATATATCACTATTCATTTGTAGTATATTTCCAGCTTTAGGAAAATGACACTTTCTGAATGATAAATGAAAGTTAATTTGACAAACGGTCAGATCATCACTTTTTTGAGTTTACCTCTTTGACTTTGCTTCTAAAGTGGCAACGTTTATAACATTGCTTTTTAGTTCTTACAATTTTATATTGTGTCTTGAATAACCACGACTATCGATTTTAACCGAATAATCCCCATGTGAAACCCGCCTCTCACTCGCGACCCTTTCCCCGGCAGGTCTCTGGACGGCCGCCTCCAGGTGTCGCACCGTAAAGGCCTGCCCCACGTCATCTACTGCCGCCTGTGGAGATGGCCCGACCTGCACAGCCACCACGAGCTGCGGGCCATCGACGCCTGCCAGTACGCCTTCAACCTGAAGAAGGACGAAGTGTGCGTCAACCCCTACCATTACCAGAGAGTGGAGACGCCTGGTAATTATCCTCCAGACGTGTGCTCTATAAAACACCGCCGGCTTAGTCCCTCAAGGTGTCCCCTGTGAAGGCCGTAGTCATTGACCCTGGGGACATTGACTTTGTTCTTGCTCTGTTCTTTATTCTTTTTTAATCTAGCTGCGTTCATGTAAAAGTGTGTCTTCAGATATGGAACAAACTCTTTCACTTGGATACCGTGCTATTATTACCATGTTATGGCATTGTTCAAAAACCTGGAGTTGTATTTGCCTCCAGTCATGCTTGTGTCATTAACCCTGTTTGCGAGGTTGTCTTCTCTGACCCTCACTAAAATAGTTTAATTTTCTTAGATCCACCAAATTGTTTTTAATATTTTTTTTTTAATGGCAATGAAATTTGTTAAAGTGGGGCATATAATGCTTTATTTCTCTTGTTATTGGCCTTTAAACATGTTCTTGGAGTTTGGAATCTCATGTGTTAGAACTAAAAAAGAAACTTATTTAGAACAAAATCAAAGTTGGATCAAACAAAATTACCCTGAGATCTTTGGCCGTTTCCAACACTCCGATTGGTGTGGTTTCCCCTTGTATAGCCACTAGCTGGCACCACCACTCAACAGTGTATGATCCAGATTCATAGAAAGTGCTTTCGCGTTCCTTCCTGGTCTCGGCACGCAGTTGTAGTGAACATAAGACGACGACAGAAAAGCACGGCGCAAGTCTGGCGATGATTTATGGATTTAAACACAGCAGAGAGAAGATTCTCAGAGCCGCGTCAGTTGTCAAAGAAACGTCACTAATCGCCCTGAGATTTAAACCTGACTAATTTGATCCAACCGGGAATGTACTTTAACACGGTAGCTCAAAGTCTAAAAACAATCTTGATAACATGGGGAAAAAAATAGAAGAGTAACAAACAAAATATAAATTATAATAAGTCTTCAACTAGGAATATTTCTAGGTAAAATTAAATACTGCAAAGTCTGTAAATCTGTTGACCATTTTTTGTTGTTGTTGTGTGTTTCAGTGCTGCCACCAGTGTTGGTGCCACGCCACACAGAGATTCTGACCGAGCTTCCTCCTCTAGATGATTTTGCAAATTCCATCCCTGAAAACACTAACTTCCCTGCTGGAATTGACCCTCCCAACAATTATATACCAGGTGAGACATTCCCTTTGGGTTTTGACAAGTTTGTGTTTATTAATAGTAATTTGTCTTATTTACTTCGTTATGGCAGGATGTTAAAAGTGTAACTCAAGCTATGACTAGAGTCCTGCCTTGTAAAAAATGTAAACTGACAAAATGCAAATGAGATGTTTTTGTTTTCTTTGTTCAAGGGTGGTGGGTCTGAAAAAGTTTTAGAAGCAGACAACTAGCCAGACATGCTAATGGCTCAATTAGCATTCTAAGCTTTTGTATAGACAGAGCAGCTTTTAGGTAAATTATGGCAAGGTTGGCTTATTGCTGGGAACATTCGGCAATGGTTTTGGATAAGTGATAAGTAGACCCTTTTTCATAGAGCTTTTAACCAGTGTAAATTTGTTTTGCCTTCTCGAAGTTGTATGGGAGTGATTCACGTTTGAGTAATCGTTCTTCTTCTGCATTCAAGACCTTTACCCCGTACACACGCCCACCACTCTTTACTTTGTTTTATGTATTTTTTTTATTTTCTTAAACGGCGATACATGTAGGCTTCAGCCGCATTGTGTAGCTGCCGTTTTCAACCCGCAATTCAGCAGACTTGATTCTTTTATGAATTCGCTTTAGATCGATATTGTGAAAGTAAAAAAAAAAAAATACAAAAAAAGAAGACAATCCACGGGGACCTTTTTTATAACTGCAGTATTTATAGAAGACAGAAGTGAAGTCTTCTTTTATCTGCAACTGAGAAGACACATTTTTGGAATAAAATCTACTGTAATCTCATCGTTCTGTAATGTTTTGTCTTGATTTGTGTTCAGAGACTCCGCCGCCTGGATACATAAGCGAGGATGGAGAGACTAGTGACCAGCAGATGAATCAAAGTATGGAATCAGGTAGGCGCGCAGTGTAGTACGACCAGGTAAACTGCGACCATACAAAATACAATGTACGGCCGATGATGAATCTTTAAATTATTTAAAAGCCCATTAAACAAACTGGTTAATAATGTCATGTTTTCTTACTTGCAGGTTCTCCATCAGAACTGTCTCCAAGTACTTTATCTCCAGTCAGTCATGCTCTAGGTACGGAAAGACTGCATTTAGATCAAGCATGCTTTTAATTAATCTGTGGTGTTCCTGATTTGTACTGCCTTTTTAAAGTTCATTTTTAATGGTGTGCAGTGGTTCAAACGTATTCCTCGCTTTCCTCCTAATGATTCACTGCAATGATGTTAACAGCGCACTAGCCTTACTTCCTGATTTGAGGAGGATAAACTCGCGGGTCATAATTTGATGCAGATGGTACACCAGTAGTCTTATTTTGACCCTAAGAGCTGCTTTTGACAGTATGCTGGGGCGAGAGTCTCTAATAGTTGCTTTGTCCTTGTCCTCATTCGCAGACCTTCAGCCAGTCACCTACAGCGAGCCGGCTTTCTGGTGCTCTATAGCGTACTACGAGCTCAACCAGCGAGTGGGAGAGACATTTCACGCCTCGCAGCCGTCACTGACCGTGGACGGCTTCACCGACCCCTCGAACTCTGAACGCTTCTGTTTAGGACTCCTCAGCAACGTCAACAGGAATGCAACCGTGGAAATGACGAGGCGACATATAGGTACGCGCACAAACAACTTGTGTATTTATAAAGGGATTTCATGTTCAGGCTGCGTTATTTAGGAAAGTTAATCTGATTGTGACTCCATTCCGAGATCCAGTTCAAAATTTAAACACTTCCACTAGGACTGCAACAATTAAATCTACTAATTGTGATTAGTCCACTATAAAAATATTAACATATGAATGTTTGGTTCTTCTGTTAATTGTTCTAAAATAACAAGCATATTAAAGAAAATGTCGAAGTCAGTCAAATTTGTCCAATTTCAAATTAAGTCCAAATTGAATCCTCTCCATTTTCCGTATATTAGTTATAATGTCGGTCCAGTCCCTAATTTTGTAATGGCCTGTCCTGCAGACAGGAGTATGCTCCAAAGATACCCATCGATCGTGTCCATGGCAGGTGTGTTAAGGCCCAGATGCATAGTTCTGAAATCAAATGGAACGGCAATGTCAAAGATAGTTTTGTAGCTCTTGCTTGGAGATATTGAAATGAAATCAACCAACAGGACATTGCAAAAATACATGGACATGGTTTTCCTTCAATCAGAGGGCTACGGTGGGCATTGGTTGGTTTAATATCTTTGACGTGGAGAAACAGGACTTTTGTACTAATTTACAAATAAGGAGTTATTATAACAAAGTATTCTTTCAACATACAGCAGCTTTTCTTTGAAATTATTGTCATATTTTGATCATTGTAATCATTACCTGGACTATACAGACTCTAAGATGGTGACATTATTAAATGTAAATGTCAAAAAAAGAATAAACTATTTCAGATTTTCATCAATAATGCACTTTGAAGGCTTCTAGGTCCAGATTTACAAACTTTCCCCACATTTAATACGTTATTTAGTTGTTTTTTAGAAAGAAATGATTTTGACCTGTCAACTAATCGAAAAAATTATCATTGACTAGTCTACTACTAAAATAATAGTTTGTTGCAGCCCCAACGTCCTCAAGCGTTAACATTTGTGAACAAGACAAAACATGTTGCTAAGCTAATGCAGGAATTCTATGCATTTCAGAACACCATTGTCACGCTCTTAATTACAGGGTTTGCCGACGAGATTACCACTGAGACGCGTGTACATTTTGTCCCTCTAAATTGCAGCCTCCGTGATTTACAAATTCCACCCATTCAAATACCGACGTGAATGCAAATAATTTTACAAGTCTTAAATTGCCTGTGTCCTTGTATTCTGACCCTCTCACTGTGACAGGCCCGCTGTGTTTGATCCCTGCGCGTCTCTGCTTGCAGGTCGCGGCGTGCGGTTGTATTACATCGGAGGAGAGGTCTTTGCCGAGTGCCTCAGTGACAGTGCCATTTTTGTTCAGAGCCCCAACTGCAACCAACGATACGGCTGGCACCCGGCCACAGTCTGCAAGATACCATCAGGTTTTTAAACCCGCCTCGCCTACTTGCATTTACCCCCGATGTTTACCATGTGTGTATATGATTATATTATATAAACGAGAGGCTTTTGTTTGGGAGTTTCAATTAATTGGTGCTTCGCGCAGAGTATAAATTGAGGTTTTTTTTGTATATGGTGATGACGGAGAAGGGGCAAAGGAGGAACGCTGATGTCATCCACAATGTTCTTGTGTTTCTCCACTCCCACACACCAGTGACTCATCTGTGCCCGTCTTAACTTTCAACATTTCAGTCACGGCCAAACAAACAGTGCGATATGTGGCATTAGAGTGGCATTACGTACACTGAGTCGCTCGGTTGTAAAGGAGACAATTACTGGCTGTTTACAATAATCAATCAGTTACCAGTGGTGGGGAAGTAACAAAGTACAGAAGTAAAAATATTAAATAATCTTTAGCTATCTGTACTTTGAGTCATTTTAACAGTGTACGCTTGTTACTTTTACTTCACTACACTTGAGAGCAGGTTTCCATGCTTTCTTCTCCACTACATTTTTTTAACTTGACCGAAAAGCAGAAAGTTCTTTTCAAATGGTTCGAGGGGTTATTTTTAGCACATTCATGGTGACATCCTGCCTTTGAGTTCATGTTCTGCTTTGAGCAAACAAAAATATACATGGTAAAATTCCCTCAAAATTGGGAAAGTGACTCAAATGGCGTCTGTTGACAAGTAATCCGCACGATTGTTATGTAAAAGTCATTCTATGTGGTGGTTTTAATAAAAAGTAAACGTTTTTAAGGATTTTTAAAAAGTTTTGGTAGTTCCCGTTTCAAAATGCAAGTAGATTTTCTTTTCTGTGCCATTTTTGCATTAATTGAGTTACTGCATTTGTGATAATATTTGGAATGTGACTTTTTGTTCTTTAAAAAATATATATAATAGTGATAAAAACAAATGGAACAAGACGGTAAAAGGACAAAAACAAGTCACTAATACTATTGTCCTGATAAATTGGTCCAGTCTCAAAGCAAGTTTTTGCCATGTTATTTCTGTCCAGTCCTTGTCATCCACGTCCTTGTTTGCTGCCTCCAAAAGCACATTGCACAGGTGTCCATCAATCGTTTCCATTGTTGGAGCTATGCGTCTCAGATACATCATTTTAAAGTCAAATGGATTGTCGATGTTGAAGACCGTTTGCAATGTCTCATTAATCTCTGAATGTGACTTTTAATGATGTTTTTTTTATTTCATTTTTTGTTATAGGCTGCAATTTGAAGATTTTCAATAACCAGGAATTTGCAGCACTCCTGGCCCAGTCTGTTAATCAGGGCTTTGAGGCCGTGTACCAGCTGACCAGGATGTGCACCATCAGAATGAGCTTCGTCAAGGGCTGGGGCGCAGAATACAGGTGCCACTCTACCACAATACACACTTTACATTACTCTTATGTCTCCTTTCACAATGGGAAAAGAAATGGGTATTTTTATGCTAAGGATTTCTTATTTCAGCTTGTCTCCATGGAGATACTTTGCCTTGAATGTTCCACAGTATGGCATGAAACTTATTTTTTTTCCCCCCCATGGAGTCGAGCCGTAGTGCAACCAGTCAGTGTGGCAGGTGAGATCTGTGGAGAGGCGGTTCACACTAGAATTAATAAAGCAATAAAAACGCCAAACTGTGGAGCATGTGCGTCATCCAGGTAGGTTCCATACAGACAAGCAGGTGGCGGACCCTCTACTAAAAAACGTACATAGTGTACCTTTTTTAAATGCTAAAAAGTAATATCATTGAGGTTTTCACACTGTAAGAAACTTTTTTTTTTTCCTTTTTTGTTCGTTCGTTCCAGTCTCCATTTGAAAGCGTATTCACACAGAGTAGGAACTGTGCACTGGGGCCACACTTTGGGAAATATGTTCAGACTTAACATTTCTGATCCACAAGAGAAATTACTGTCTGAAAAATGCAATTCTCCATTAGTTAGAAGTAACATAACATTCTGAATAGAAAAGTGTGTTTTATTGTTAATTTAATTTTGTGTTCCAGCTTTTTATGCTTCAGTTTTATGTCCATGATTTACAGGGCTGAAAAAGAGTAGGATGAAGGGAAAAATGCGTTTGTTTTCCAAACCCAATTTAATGAAATTAAATGTTCCACATTAGTTGGTTAGACCCACTTTCAGTCAATGTTGCCTGTGAACAAGAGCAGGGAAGAACTAAACGGGGACTGGAGGATTAGTATTGTGTACCATCTCCGGGACAGTACATGGAGTGGTTTGCATTATTTACTAGCATTCATGCCGTGTTTTGTATTTCATTCCTACAGAAGACAAACTGTCACCAGCACGCCCTGTTGGATCGAGCTCCATCTCAACGGCCCCCTCCAGTGGTTGGACAAGGTGTTGACTCAAATGGGTTCCCCTTCAGTCCGCTGCTCCAGTATGTCTTAAACTGAATCATCCAATGCTGACGCGTGTAAACAGGAAGTCAAAAAAAAGAGACACAATTCTGTCAAGTCCATCCACTTCAAAATGTGGGCGGGGCAAAGACAATGTATCTTTGGATGGATGGACGGGACAAACACGGATGTCAATGTGGGCCAAACGTCAGCGTGACATTCCAGTCATCTAGGACATATTCAACCTTTACAATTTCCAAACTAATTGATGTCATAATGGACCAAACTTTTTACTGGATGCTCCAAAAACACTACACAAAAAGGGGTGTGAACGGAACCATTTTGGCAGTAATTTATGCATGTAACACTCAACATACTTCGTAGGCTCATGTCACCTTGTTGTTATTCCATGCGGTGTGTGTCGAGACAATTTTCTTTTGCAGAAAAGTTCAAGGCATTTTTTTTGTTTCGTTTTCCTCTAGTGTTCTTAAAACCAAAGCCGACGAATATCAACCTATCAATGATTTTAAATTGTTTTTATTATATTTCTCTATGACTTTACCAGCCCAATCTCAATGTTATCGTTTTTTTTCTGAGTGACTGATGTTGACAGGAGTGTTGATGGAGAGTTAAATAGTGTAAACGCCTGCTTGAGTGGCTGACCAGCAAACATAACTGGAATGTATAAGCTACGAGCTATCGAAAACCAGAGTGTGTTGATTGACTTGCGCTTTTTAGACACAAACTTTAAAAAAAAAAAAGAAAAATAATAATAATAATAAGGCCCCGTTTCTCTAGTTTTTTTGAAACCCAACAAATTGCACTATACTTTCTTTTGCACATCCTTTTCTGATGATTAAGGAACGTGCGGTGTGGACCATCAAAAAATTTCCGATTGGCACAAAATGTTTTAGAAGTCCTGAACTAACACGTGCAGTAATCGTCCGTTTGAACATCTGCTCTTTCGCTGAAAAACGAGGCTTTCTTCTCGACGCCGTCTAGTTTTACTGCTGCGTCGGATGTTCTTAACGGCTTCGATACTGTAATTGCACTGCCCCCCCCTTCCAAAATATGCACCCGTACTAATGTTACAAGAACGTTGCCTTGATGAGAAATACAGTGTTGAGAAATATGAAATGGGAGGAATGTTTATGAAGCCCAATAAAAGGATTAATGGCAGATATTTTTATACATAATTTCTGAAAGAATTCTATGCTTTTTTTTTTTTTTTTTTTTTTTTCTTGCCCTTTTATCGTTTTTGACGTACGTGCCCTCGTTGAATTGGCTTTTATGCTGTTTTTTCAAATGTTTTTAAATTGGATTTTCTTCTCGGATCTATAACCAGCTTGTTGAGTAATGTTCAGAATTCTGTACCCAAATCTTTTAAGTATTTAAGCTTTAAACGACAAGCTAGGTAAACCACAAAAGTATATTACTTTACACATTCTTTGTATTTTCTTATATTTTCTACATATATAGATATATTTAACATTTCCCTGCTTTTCTGTAGAAATCAGTATTTTAGAATATGCCCGTTATTGCCTGTTATTTTACAATGTCACAGCATGATGAAGTAGTAATAAGCATCATTATACTGTTCTGCGTTTCCACTGAAAAAGGAAGTGTGTGTGTGTGTGTGTGTGTGTGCGTGCGTGCTTTGATTAGCAATTGGCCTTAAGATGTCCCAGTTATGCAATTTTTAGATTTGGCTGCTGGAAAGCGGCTGCTTTGATTTGAATCAGCTCTTTTATTAGTGTATATAACGTATTCCTTTTGCTGGCAAGATGGATAAAAAATGGTTTTGTATGGCAAAGTCATAAACATTTCAACAGCTCTGGCATTGAAACGACAGTGGGAGTGTGTTTACATGCGCACGGGACTGTGTCATTGTTGCATCGTCATAAATATAGCATTTTTCGGGCAATCCCAGCAGTGGTGGATGCTGCTGAAATGTAATCTGACATGTAAATAAGCCTATATTGTATGTAAATGCCACTACAAACAGGCTACACCCTATTTGGACAGATATCGTCACGTTCCCGGGTCATGCATTAAGTTGGCTCGCATGTAACGCATTCTCCTCTTTTTTTAATTTTTTTTGCCCATTTCAAATTATTTACAGGATCTGTTTTTAAAATGTACTTTAGTCCGTACAATTCTCCTAACTACAGATTTGTAAGTGAATGGGTTATATTTATGAGTTCTGCGATCATATTTGTAGTTTCTGGACAGGAAAAGTAAACGCCAGCATTTCAAGATACGCCTCATTTTATTGATTTATCTAAAACTCTGTGGATACTGGCCTAGATTTTGAACTGGAGGTTTTTGTCACAATATTTAGGCGACTGAAATGCATTATTGGGTATTGTATGTATTCACTCTCTGTAACTCCAGTTATTGAATAATTGTTGCCCACCTCCCAAGTAGCCTAGGTTTTTCAACAAGACCAACCAATTCATCTTTTTTCTTTCAGTTTTGTTTTAATTTTGTCTTTCTATTGCCCAATCTGTACCATTGTCTCAAAGTGGCCCAAATCCGCTCAGGATTCTGCTGTTCTGAAAAGGGTGCCTTTGGGGGAAAGAAATTCTTGTCATGTCTTTAGTGATGTTGATGTAGGCAAAATCATTTCATGCATTCATTTTCTCTTTTACTGTCGACTTTGTATATTGCATTATTAGACAATCTTAGGTTTTCTGTCTTCATCCTGTCAAACTTCACTTTCACCACTCTTCTTCTGACATCTTACAGTGTAACTAATAAAGCCGTTTTAAATCAAACCTGTCGTAGTAAATGACTGCTTTTAATGGTGCACTGTGTAACCTGTAATTTAAGTATTTTCACTGTAATGTGTTACTAAGTTACTTCAAAAAGTTATTTAATTACTCTATGTACTGGTAACTTAGTTACACCAACCCAGATCAGTCGTGCAAACATTTTCTGAGCACTCGAGCCTTGAATGGATGACACAAACATGTATGAATCAAATACAACTTTGATTAAATTAACGATGAGGTATTAACATCAAGTAGTTGAAAGTTTATAAGAGTAAATTTTGTAAAATGTGTCTCCTTTTTAAATCCAAATATCTCCGTAGGTTTATGCATGTCAGACCAGATTACAGGTCAGATCTGTGGAGAGGAATAATGCATGTTCTTCTCCAGGTACGTTTTTTAGATGTAATGCATTATAATGGTTTAATTCCATAATTACTCTGTGGAACATTCCAAGCAAAGCTATAACATCTCTATGGAGACTAGCAGATAGCGGACCCTCCATCAAAAAAGTTATAGTGCCCCTTTTAATCAGAGCCTGGCGCCACACTGGGGATTCTTGACATGCGCGAGTAAGTTGTCTTCTTTAACTTACAAATGGAGCAAAGTTATGTGTATTTGTAGACGTTTTACACACGGTTAGGTCATTTATAAAGACTTTGTCTACAATATATTTTTGATTTAAAGTCTCTGCTTTTGTACGTGCTTTAGGCATTACAAAATGACACCCACAGACTGGTCCAAATGTTCTAGTTTTTGCTAAAATACCTTTTAGTATTGGTTGCATTTTCAGCTAGTTACTTCATCTTCGTACTGTGTTCAAAATAATAAGCACAGTTCATATTTTCCAGCAGGCCCACAGCAACATTGCTAACATTTAATGCTAACTATACTATTAACTATAGCCTATTATTCTGAAAATTTTGACAACGAAAAACAATTGCAATGGAAAACAAAGTCTTTAACCTTTTTCATTTCAAAAGCAATATTGCAATTCATAATCACTAGAAACGTGAAAATAAAGCTAGTTTAGTTTCTCATTGAACCGCCTTGTAATGACAATGTATATGCAGCAGGGGGAGCCACAAGCCCACAAAATAACTTCTTATCGAGACCTATTAAAAAATAGAAGCTATTTTTATTGTCTCGTCTTAAATAGTACGGCCTTGCATTTCATTTTTAGGACTAAGTGATAAATAATACTGTCTTGCCTACTTTTCCTTTTTTTTTTTTCCCTTTTTTTTTTTTTTTTTTACCTTTTTTTTTTTTTTTTTTTTACAGATTTCCTCAGAATTAAAATGTATTTATTTCACTATACATTTACAGTATTCTAAGTTCTAAATCCACCTTCATGAAATAATTTAACACTGAGCTGCTATTATATATGCGTATTCATTTAACCTTTTTTTTTAATTGTTGCTGTTAATCCGGATTATTTTTTCATTAAAGGAATGAAAGAGAAATGCAGGAGGAAAAACAATACATGTGAATATAATGTTGCATTATGTAACTACAAGTATATAAAATGCACAATTTAGAAATACTTTTTAACATCAAGAACAACAAAAATAATATATATTTTTTTTCCTTTTTTTCATTAAAAAACAAACAAGACCGGACCAAAATGAAAACAAATTGGGTAAAATTAAAGATGAGAATTTAGGAAAGTAAGGCATCCAAAGAAAAAGAATATAGAGACATTTCATAAAGTGCACATACATTTACGCATTAAGGTGCATTTATAGTGCTCAAAGTGAGAAATTGTACAATTTATGCAGCCGTGTCATCAACAAAATTGTCAATACTTTAAACTTTTATATACATTCATCTAGTTAATTGTATATGTATACATTTTTCACAATTTTATGATATGAATATTTTGTAACGTTTCATCCAAGTCTGCTCTAAACTCTCTTTTCCAGACTTCACTTTGCTGAAGTGCACGAGCGACTGAACGCTGCACAGAACGGTGAGCCTGTCCCCCCCGAACAAACGCAGCTTTGCAACTTTCTGGAAGTATAATAAAGACTTAACAAGTGTGTCAGCCATTTGCATCGGTTGTGGTTGAAGTGCAGAGGTTTAGTTTATGCTCCTGAATCGCTTAGACGAGTGTGGCGTCTCCTTTATGGGTAAAATATTGATCGGGCGTGCTGTAACCATGCAGTCTCGTGCAGCGGCCGCAAATGTAAAATGCTTTCCAATAAGTATGGGAGTAATTCACGTTGGTAAATTACAGTCAGTGCGTTATTATGGACTGCTGCTGCAAGAAGCTATTCCTGCCTGTTTATCTACTCACTCCATCGCCAGTTATAGATTTCAGATTACTGCTGCAGATTTATGCCATTTTACACCAATTATTTCTGTGTAAATACTGGGGCTGCACAACTTATTGCATTTGAACACCGTGTCAATAGCGAGTGTGTGCCGGAGACCGCTTTAAATACGTTTAATAGAGCTGCAACGAGGGCTGTACACAAAATATTAAGACGGCAATGTATGTTTACGTGATTGTGTGTCTTTTAATCAACTTAAATTTGGTATAAATTGCAGAGTTGTGCACTTATCAGCCCGGTTACATCTGAATCTGCCGGGCTGAAAAGTTGATAATTCTGATATTTATTTCTTTATCGATCTTTATTTAACCAGGATAGTTCCACTGAGATCTGGAATATATTTTTCAGGGTAGTGCTTTTGTGCAAGCGGCAGAGGAACGTGCGAAAGTCATCCAGGTAGAGTAGGTTCCATACATCCATTTACTCTGTCCAGATCTAAAACAAAAAACAAACTAACAATAGGCTAAATGTATCCACAATTTTCTTTAGCGACAGATTGATCAATGTTAATGTCATTTTATTTTGCCTTAGAAGCAAATAATATACCTTTTCAATATACACTTCCTGAGTGTAAAAAATATACACATTGAAAACAGTTACATGTATTCCTCCAAAGTCTGAACTCCGCTCCAAATCGCAGAGGTTTGACAGTTGACCTCTCGATTTAAAAAGCCTTAAACCGATTTGAATCACAATCTCGGTTAAAATTCGATTCAACTTCGCGGCCTTTCGCAAGCGCTCATTTTTCCGCGGCCCCGCGCCGATCCTGACATTCGACCTGGCGCCCGGCCCCAGACTGTCATCCATCATTCATACGACTTTTGTTGTGACGTCGCGCTTGTTCAGTCCGACGTAGCGGGCTAAAGTTCCGCGCGAGAAGTCCTTACATTTCACCTGCCCGACCCCTGTGCACTAAACCTTTGCTGGACTTTGTTGCATGTCTGGCCCGTGTCCCTCCTTGTTTTAAGTGGGCTGGGCCTGAGGAGCAGCTGATGTGTCTGCGGGGGTCCCCCCTTTGTTTATGTCTTATGTTCGTGGCCCATAAGACATGAGAGGAGTAATCATGTATTAGTTATGTCTGCTAATTAAGACTAGCTCTAACCTACGCCTGACCCCGAGCAAACAACAAAAGGAGCTAAAAAGCCTTTGTCGCTGTGTACCTGCGTCCTCTTAGCCACACCGGAGGCTTAGATGTCGTGTGTGTGTGTTGTGTGTTGTGCTGGTCATCGGTGCAGCTCTACCCTGATCTGGTAACTGGAGCACAAGGAGAGAAGAAACGAGAGAGCAAAGAGAAAAGGGCGGCGGCAGTGTGAAGGAAAAGTTCTTCTTCGGTGAAAGAAAGTGAGAGACTGGTCCATGTAATTAGGCCTAAATGAGTTTTCCACTGAGCCAAAGCGGCGCCGGGACAAAGCCAGAGGTGAGGTCAAGGAGTCGGGCCGAGAAGGGGCAGCGGTGGTCAGATGAGGAGAGCGAGCCTGGCATCAGGGGCGACGTATCGGTTATTGTATCGGCTGATTTTTACCGATAACTAGTTTTTCGCCGGTGGCCCAGTCTGTGCTTGTCATTCTCAGTTTGTCCTCAGTGCAATGAGTAAAAATTAAAACAAAAGGGCAATTAGGCTTAAAATATGTCCGCTTATTTACATAATTGTGCAACAAATTCTGAACAAAAGTGAAAAGTTAACTTTAGAAATTTGTGAGCCTTTCTATACATTTTTAAAGTCAAAATTATTGGCAAATATTGGTTATTGGTCACCGCAGCAAGCCAAATATCGGATATATATATATTAAAACTGTGTACATGGGGTTTTGGGAATAAAAAGTTGAAGATGATGCCGTTGTTGCTTTGAAAGTAATATCAGACACTGCCCATGTCCCAATTAAACAAGTATAAAGTACTGATCAGACGTGGATGATGTCACACTGTTTTCCGCCACAGGTCCCACTGTTTGTCATGGCAAACTGCAGAATCTAATGCAAGTGGACATTTTATCACCTGGGTAAGTGTTGAGTTACATGTGCATTATGTGTATTTTCTGTCTTTACACTCATTTCATATTTAAGGCAGTGACTTACTCAAAGAACGGAAGAAACTATTTGGATGTGGCAAAACATAGTCGCTCTTAAAACTTTAGGTTTTAAGAGTCAATCGCTAAATTGTCTCCTTGGAGCTATAGATAATTAGGGCTGCAACAAATAATTGACTCAATTTGACCAGTCGACGATAAAAAATTATTGTTTTCTGTACTCTTAAAACATACACAAAAAATATGTTGGCAAAATGACATTGGCAATATTAAATCCAAAATATCAAAAAAAGAATACTAAATTTTCTGATTTTAAAGTGACTATGCCAGGTTTTTATGATTTTCAAATTTTGACTTTATTTGGTGTATTTATATCTGTTGTAAATATAAATTCTAGTTTTACACCAATCGAGCAGGTATTTGTGGAGAAAACGTTGAAAAAGCTGTAGAAAATGACAGGAAGTGACATCGCAATCCAGTCAAAGTTTATGCATAATTTACACAAAGAAACTACTTTTTTTTGACATTCTACACATTAATTCAACAAAAGAATGTATTTTTTTTTTTGGTCACATAAAACAAATTGTGACAGTAGATGAGTTTTTGCCCGGTGGTTGCTGGGTAATTTCCTAGTCTGATGTCATCATTTACAAACAGGAAGTGAAAGGATAAACCTTAAAAATGTGCTATTCTGTGATAACATTTGTATAATTTTTTGCAAAATTCAAAATATATTTATCTTAACTGCATTTTAGTTCAATGAGTCATCCGAAGTGTCGGAGCACTTTAAACATTCTCTTTCTGGAAGCTTTCAGTCACTATATTTCAACCTGTATTTAGTTTAAAATGGACACACTAAAGGCAAGACTGAAATAAATGATGGCCCGATACTTTTATTCATACCACAAATGTTTTAATTTAGGACAAAATACCTGTGTTTTTATCTTTTTCTGGATTCTGTAGGGCAAATGTCTCTGGACTTCCGGGGGTCACACTTGGGGCAAACTAAATAATACATACGCGACATACTGGCGACCTGCGTTCTCCTCTTCTCAAACATGCTAACAAAAAGGCTGTAAAATACCAAAGGGCTGTTGTGTGCACGACACTTGGCCTGAAGGTGTCATTTAGCAAAAACCACAAGTCGTCCCGGGAACCGTCGAGCGGCAGGTGCGGCGTCCCACGTGACTCCAGAACCAAAAGCCAGATTCGTCCCCCTTTTCTTAAAGCAGCTCCCGTTTGAAATGCAGCCACAGACCACTTATCGAGTTCTACCTCAGTGCCTCATAAAGATTTCAGCAAAACCGCAACCGCCGACGAGTTGTGTTTTTTGTGGTTTGCAGTGACGTCACCTCGACCTGCGCAAAGCCTGGGTTCAAGAGGTCAGCGAGAGAGTGGTCGTTAAGACGGTAAGGACTCACTTATGGAGGGATAGCCAGGAATATGAATGTTGTAATGAATGTGTTAAACCTATCAAGTATGAATCAAAATAGAGCTGGAACAAGTCAATCGATTAATGGCAACCAAGCGATTATCGAAATAAATGCCGACTAATGTAGTATATGGTATAAATGTACACAAAACATGCCGTCAGCTGCGAGAAGAGGTTTTATAACACATTTACATCAGTTTTTGATGTCCTCAAGCGGCCTCACTTCAGCCTCATCTCTGTCAAATGTGGTACAAATCTCATATTCTCGGGGCCATTTTCAACGAACCGATTAATCGCAGCCATAAAGCAAATGCGTAATCTTATTATTTTTTTCTTTAATTGATACAGAGCCTCGGTTCTCACACTTAGTCACATTAAATACCACCTGAAAATTGTTTTTATAATAATAATAATAATAATAATAATAATAATAATAATAATAATAATAATAATGATAATAATTTGGCCCCCCACATCTAGCACCAGACCTAGTACGGGACCATTCCAAGTTTAATCGAGGACTAAATTATTGTCTTAAACAGGATTTTAACTTCTCAGGCTTGGTTGTATCCCCGAAATAAGCATGCAACAGACTTGGAACCCCTGGTAATAATTTTAAGAGGCCAAATGTGTTAAATTTGGTTTAATACTCTTTATTTGGATCTGAATTCACTATAAATATAATGTTTTCAATTGTAAAAAATAGAATAAATAGTACATAGATATACATTTTTTGGAACACATGGTCTAAAATTCTTACTGTATTTGGCATTAGGTGGGAGATACTTTGACAAATTGATAATATTGCAGTAAATTAGTATATCAAGCGTAGTGTCTTTGATTAACACTATTAAAAGTGACCTCAAAAAGAGACAGAAAGAAAAAAAGTCGAGCGTGATCTCCCAAACAAGTGCACAAAAGTCCTTATGTCGGTCTGTTTGTTCTTGTTGTGTTCGTTTTCTTCATGTTTTGTGCGATACTTGAACCCTCCACCAGGACATTTGCGCACACATTCTAGCACATTCCTTGTTAAAACGTTGTTAAAACACCATTGCAACAACAACAACAAAAATCAAAAATCGCAATATTCCTTTTTCTTATCGACCCACCACCAGGTTTTTTGAACAATTCTCAAATGTAAATGACACACGCTTGAAACTTCCACGTATACAAATGTAAACCCATCGAGCAACATGAAACGTCCTTGAGTGAGAATCATTTTAAAAAGTCGAATCCAAGCGCTCGTTTCTGGACTTGCATGCACACGTCCCTCGTCGATGTCACTGCATTATCTCGTATATTTATGAGCGCATTATCACTCCCGCGCTACTGTATGTTGTCCCACCTCTCCCCGCTCTTATCGCGCCTCCCTCCTTCCTCCCGTTACACGCGCGTCACGGCGGGGTGTGCGCCGAGGTTATGAAAACAGTTAGGCTTAATAATTGATGTTCTGCATTTCAATCAATTTCACCACAGTGTTAGGCTAATTAAGGTTAGCTTCCATCCTCCGCGGGCTCGACTGCCAGAGCCCGAGCGCGCGTGTGTGTGTGTGTGTGCGTGTCTGTGTGGTGTGTGTGTGTGTTTTCCTGCTCCTGAGGGCTCCACGCTTCACTTTAGATCAGAATACATGGGAATTCTCTATTTTAAGAACAAGAGAATGGAAGATAGTCTCTCTGTCTTCCATTCTCTCCCTCTCTTTTGTCTTCCTTTTGCGCTTTTCATCCCCTTTTTTCTCTCTCTCTTTTTATCCCTCTTTCTCCCCAGGCAGGATCCTAAATGCAATTAACACAGCTGCTTTACTGCCTGCTAATTATTAACACACACACGCGCACACTCTCAATACACACACACACACACACACACACACATACATACACAAACACACGCACGCGCAGAAGGCAGAAATGATTATTTTATGCTGGACTAATTTAAAGTTCATTGACGATTGTTTTTAATTAATTAAATAAGAAAAGTACACACTTAAAAAAAACAAAAAAAAACGCCAGGCTGCCAAGCTGCGGGCATTTGCATATGAAGGTAATAATTATCCAGGGCGTGTGCGGCGTTAGCTAAAGCAACGGCTGTTTTGTGTGGATTGTTCATTCAGAAACACAACCTTAAGGTGTGCGTCTCGGTGCTAATGAGACTTTAAAGACTTTGTGCCAGTATTTAACATGAACAGGAATAACTAAAGAGGCCAATTAAAACGCAGCGGCCCCGTTTATGCTCCAACCGTGTAGTCATCTTAACAAACAAGGGCCAGCTTAATTATATATACTTTGTTTCGTTTCGATTTTGGTCCTTACATATTTAAAAGTATGAAGGTAATCAGAGTATTTGTCTTTTAAAACAAGGCAATATCATGTCAAAGCTACACACAAGACCACAGACACTGCACACAAACAGCCATCTTGTAGAGTAAAGCAGCATTAATGGAGACTATTGTAGACCCCCATAGCCGAAAACAAGCCGAGCAATAAATTGGTATTCAAAAATTATACTTCTGCTTGTTGCGCTACCATAAATATTTAAAACATAAACACGGCTGCAAACAAACTGTGCTTCAATTAGTCAACTAAACAATTCATTTGGTGACGGTTCATTGTGTATTACATTTTAAAACTTCTTTCAGTCAGACAAGTAAACTCCTGTCTGACTAAAAGAATTGTTACAACAACTATTTCTTCTGTACGTTGAGATTTTTTAATTACATTTTGAAACGTGGTTGGATCTTAAAGCTTCTAGACGGAGAATATTTATGAAGAAAGTGTGTTATCGTCGAACTTGCACCGCATCACGACCGTCAAGTCCTGTCTTTATTCACAAAAAGGAGCACAAAACCTCTGAAAAGCAAAACCATCTGCATTGACAAGCTGCACAAAGGGCCTTTTATTGTGAAAAGGTTTTAAATTGACAATGCCCTAACTGTCAAAAGGCGACACAGGTGAAACACTTTATTCAGAGTAGCCTTTTGCCTGGACTTTTTGCTGACTCAATTGTGACGTGAACTTGGACCACTTTCAGCCCCGTGTATCGGGGGCTGTTGGAGCTGCGGTGCCGTGCGCTCTCTTATGATCGTTGCCTTCTCCGTGGTGACGTTACAGCCGTCTCGTGAGTGAAAGTTTGCTGTTTTGGCCGGTTGTGAATGGTGAACCGAGTTAGTAGGGAGATGCTCGCAAGTGCGTGAATATTGCGTGTATATAGCCTATGGATTCATCTATTCATCATACTTCAGCCCAACCAAAATGTGTCTGGCGCAGTGGGAGAGTTTGGACTTGTGCACAAGGCTGGTGTTCTCCATTAAACATGAAATAAAAACATTACACAATTAACGCCCCTTTTAAAAAAATATCCAAGCTGCCACGCCTTTACGCTATGGTTGGATGGTTTTGAGCATAGGCCAATCAGGGTATGACACATGAGGTTCCACCAACTTATAGGCCCATTATTATTGGCAAAAACAAGAACTAAGATGCACCAGAACACAGGAATTTAAGCAGTTAAAAATGTCCTTGAAGGGAACTCCGCCCAGACCACCCTACTCCTTTGGGCAATATTTTATAGACCCATGTCAATTGTAAAAAAAAATAAAAAAAAAACACTCAAAAAAGGTACTGGCCGACTGGTGATGGGCGGTTACGTTGCAAATAATAATAATATATAATATATGTTTTTTAATAATGGGTGAAAACAACAAACTACTAAATGCTCCTAGTAGATTTCAGAGCCGCACACCGCCCCTGGGTTTTGTCATAAAAAGGTCTTTTTGTATGTGCTTTAGAGTCTGTATTGTCCAGTTGTTTTTTCTTAAATCGACTAGTCATGATTATTCGATTAATCGCCGCAGGCCTAGAAGTAACTATTTGATTTTCAATCTGTCCTTTTTTGATTAATAGAGGCAGTTGGTGACATATTCACTCAAAATGTTTCAAATAAGGACTGCATTTGCCACCGAGTCTGAGTATAAACCTGTGAGAAGATTCTCTTAATCTTCAAACTTTAGAAAATTAAGATATGTTAGTTTTTTGTAAAAGATGAAAGTTGATGCTGATGTTGGACAGACATGATCAGGACAAAAAAAGAGGGCTTTTGATAAAACACTGTTATTTGAGCAACTTGTAAAATATACGAATTTATTCTTCGGATCTCTACTGGTTGAATTCAATTTCATTTGTCTCTTTTATCCACCCTTCTCTAGACCTCTCCTTTCATGGCATTATGTTGTGCAATCTCACTGCTGTGGACACGACGGAGAACTCCAAACAAAGCGGAAGACGTGCGATCCTCGTCGACATGAAACGGTAAGAAGATGGAGATGTGGAGAAAAGGAGGGCAGGGGCCTTATGCTGCATGTAACTAGACACCAGGTGTATTTGTTTATAACGTCAAAGGAAGAAGGGAGGCAAACACAGGAGATTGTAATATAACTAAAAGATGAAAGAGCTTCTGTGGCTGTGCTGCGCGCTGCCTGTGCTGGACTCAGGTGTTAAAGTACACTCCCATTACACTCCCAACTTGTCTGGAGACACAAAGCCACCTTCTCCCACCTCCCAGAATCCTCTCTGCCGCACATCACAAGCTCTTCATTAATTCAGCCGCCCTTCCTTTTCTTTATCCTTTTTTTTTTATCTATTGTCCTTGTAGTTCCTTGAGCATTTTATTTATTTATTTATTATTTAGGACAAAGAGCAACATTTGTTCAGGATTTGAGAGTGATTTCACATCTCAAAAATGATAAAATTATTAATATTGATTAAAAAAAAACTGAAATATGAATGAATTGCTGTTGTTTTGCTTTTTGTTCTATGTAAAAGGAAAAAGTAAGAAGTAAGTACAGGGACATTATTACGACATGATAAGAGAACCTTTATTCGTCCCACAATGGGGAAAGCGTTGCCATGCACAGTTCGAGATAACTATTAAAATACTTAAATCTAACACAGCACTGTACACGTAGAGAAAAACTCTGCTTTACGCTATTTTCAAACAAAAAGTGGCTATGATGTCTATGGTTATGTGTTAGCTACTTTCTTTGTCAACCTTCAGCAGGATGTTGTTCTTTTGTGTAGGGTTTAATATATTTTCAATTGTTAATACTTTACAGCAATTGTTCACTCAGATCAGTGGACCGGACTCACACTTCTTTGTGACATTTACCAGCGTTATGATTATTGTTGGGCTTGATTGTGATTGTAAGTTGTAAATGACAATAGTTTCTCAGGTCTCTTTTGTGTTTTGCTGCTGCTGAACACAAAGGCTATGTTTCGACAGAGTCTGGGTGCGTGGCCTGGTGTCGAGGCCAGAGGGCACACACTGTGAAGGAACAGTTGTGTGTTCTTCAAATGAATGCATGAATATGTGTGTCATGCCGGCGTATTTGTGGCTCGTGTGAATGAATGAATGTGTGTGGCTGGGTGTGAATGGCGGCCCCTGGCCAGGCCACGTGTTATTGATGCTCCCGCCTCAGGGTACGTCGGGGAAATGGATGTGTACGCGGGGTCATGTTGTGTCGTCAAACGGCGCCTGGTGAAAGATGGCCAGCACCGATATGATCAGTCATCTGTTGATCAAGATGTACTGCCACCGCCTCGCCGCACTTTCTCTTTGAATTTCACTGTTAACTCACAACATAACCTGCTTTTACTCTGTGTCTGTCTGTCTTTGTTTGCATTCGGATCCTAACGGCACTTACATTTTCCTAAATACTTCTAGGGCAGAAGGAATTGTGCTTTGTGTTGTCAAATCAAGATTTAGTACACAGACTGAAATATGAACTACTAGTCTACGAGTTAAACGTCTATGAACTAATGTTTATAGATGTTTAACTACTGAAGATTCTGTACATAATGAGATCCAAGAGGCGAGATATGTTCTTGATTGCGATTGCATTTTATTTCTTATTTATTTTTGATTTTACTTTTCACTCACTGGTCTAGTTCTGTTTGTTCATGTTCTGTTTGTTTCTTCTGTTTTGTTTATTTTAAAACATTAAAAAAAAGACATAAAAAAAAAGAAAAAAGAATAGATGTTATTTTGCAATGATACAAATTTCTACCGCATTCTGAAAACAAAACTATGTTAAATATTGGATCCATCTATAATACAGTATTTTGTCTGTTTAGCCTGTAGACGCTCTTGCCTCCTCTCATGACTCCTTTACCCTTGTCTTTCAATCTGTTCCTTTCATTAAAGTGTCATATTACATATACACACACCCAGGAAACCAAAGCACACACACACACACACACACACACACACACACACACAGTGAACACGTGTGTACAGTGTGGCCACACTCTGTGGTGAGGAGGTAATGTGTAGCTGAAACAGTGGTTAACTGAAAAGCAGCAGTCTAAAGTGCTGTGCTCTGTGGTGAATGGCTAATGCGCTTCTGAGAGTTTGGTTTTTTAACCTTAAGGTGCTTTTATTGTCTGTGGTTGGAACATAATGGGATCTCATTGTGTGGTTAAGGGCTGTGTGATAGTGTCATATGTGTAAGCCTTGGTACATTGTTTGTTTATTAATGGTTTCTGACAACATGGATTTTTTAAAATGGCTTTTTGGAAAGAGAGAATATTGCACATGGGGGATTTGTTTACCCCAGCATTCCCTGGCCCATAAAGATGAAATATAATATTTGATGATTCAGTAAGTGAATTTGTTAAATTATTTGTTTGTGTGCACAGTGATAATAATGCACAATGATAATACTGCATAGAGGAGTAAAATAGACAGTGTAGTTCCTATATTATTGGGGATATGTAGAATACTTTAATGTCTTCATATGGTATGTTTGAATATAAGTGGATCTAGTGGAACTATCATCATTTGGAGATTGAATACAGGTAGTGTTCTGTGGCCATAGTTATGTAAAATATAGACATAGTTATGCAGTATGTAGTTTGCCCATTGACGCTGTAGTGATGACTCTGGACGAGTCTGAAGTGCTTCATCAATCCAATGAATGGCTCTGGAACAAAGTTTGGAGTGACTGAACTGCACAAGCAAAAGCCTCCACCAGTTAGATTTCATGTTTTTAGATTTTATGCAGAATGACCCGTTTTGAATCACTTTTCCAGGAGTTGTTTGTCAGTGAGAAACAGATCATATCTTTACAATGTGTGGTTAAAGTCGAGACCAGCACAGTTCAGTGTGCTCTGACCCTGGTCTTTGCATAATGTATCACAGCTGACCGCACTGATGTATTAGTGGACTAAATGACTGGATTAATGGTGCACATTAAGGTAGAAGTGGAAGCACTAAGAGGCCTGACCAGTACTTCAAGTCTTGGTGTGGAATTGCCTATTTAAGCGAAGTCTTCTTCAGTGTCTTTTTGTCAAGCACTCCAACCGTAAAGGCGCCATACAGTACATATCATCTTCTGATAACTTTTGACATAATTCAGTCAGCGTCATCCTCCACATCCTTCATCTCTCCCTTAGTTCCTCTGTGTCTAGTCCCAAGTTGTAAACAACTGTCATACTTAGCCCTCTTAAATAGCCTTCACAGTTGCATATCTCATCAATGTTTCAGAGGGAGTGCTGAATATCATCTGTCCATTGCCCATACTTCGCCCTCACTTATTTACATCCGGCTGCCCCTGCGCCACTGAAACCTCAACAGTAACATCAATGATTCATCAGCCAATGTTTTAGCAAAATGCATGAGTCTTCTGTCGATACCAGAGGAGGAACGGAAAAGCGAAAGAGAAGGAGCGGCTGGAAAAAAGCTAAGGACTGCACGTAAGAAGATCTGATTAAGGCAGTGCCAAGGAAAAAGAGACGGGAAAAGAAGAAAATAACCTGGATTTGATCAGGTACTGAATGTAAAAGGTTAAAAAGACCAAAAGCAAGACATAAGATAATGTTTTGTGCAAAACTTATCAACTATCTCACAATTCACAGAAAACCAAAACATATTTACGTCATATTTACTTCGTAGCGTTTTGTGGTTGGACTGGGTTGCCAAGTCATCAGTCTAAGTAAATACTAAAAATTTATTTGAAAAGTTGAAGTCAGAGAAAGAGAGAATAAATATGCTGATAAGCAGAAATCCAAAGGAGAAGAGGAAAAGAACAGACATGCTACAATGAGAAGAAAAAACTAACATCCTTTCCACGTTGCCACACTCGATCTCTCTTTTATGGATGAAACATGGCCTTTTATCTTATTTTAGTCAGAAATCAATGACATTCTGCCGACACACAGACACAGGAGTCTGATATATCTTTTACTCTTTAGATTTCACTAGAACATGACCCTCTCATCTCTCTGGAGGCTTAATATGAGTTCATGGACACTAACACATTGATTTGAAAAGTGTACCTGTGCTTTGTGATTAGGCTGGACCGTGCGTGGTTCTGTGATATGCAATTACAAAAGATATCAAAGAACAGAAAAAGCAACATGCATAGCTTACTCTAATGGTTTTATAAGCAGATTTGGCTCAACCGTTCTAAATTGTGTGCACTTTTTGTCCTAATAGCATTTTGTAGAGCAGAGGAGTAGTTTGACCTAAAATATGTTCCCGTCTAAGTTGGTTCGGACACCAAAAACAGCAGTAGCAGTTTAGCCGTGATCATCTTGGTGCAGTTGAAGCAATAGTTTACATTTCTAAGCATCTGAACTTCTGAGCTACAGTACCTACACATACTTTTATTACACTACTGTGCTCTAACTCTGTAAAAACGCAATTCTAATGAAAAAGCAGGCCCACAAAGACACAGGGGCAGTTGCCCGTGACTTTGACGAAGACTTGTAGACAGGAACAAGGACGAGACACCGCTGCTGTGTTCCTCTGTCTTCCCGTCTCTTATTCCTGTCGTTTGGCGCCCTGGGTGAAATTATGATAATAAGAGAAAGAAAAAGCTATTACTGCGGCTGCTCTCTCATTATGTAAATGATATTAAACAGGCCCTCTGTGTGCCGTGTCGGAGCGGCCAGGTGCACGTGTGTTCATGTTTGTGTTCATCGCGGCCGGCCTTTTATCGTGATGGTAAAATGCGTGCGAGGATGTTAAACGCAGTGTTTCAGCCTTGTGTGCTCGCATGTCCCGAGGCGATGATGCTAATCTCCACACAGTGATTACAAGGTGTCAAACTCCCCCACATTGATTATGACATGTTAATTACTCGCCTTGTTTCCACCTGCTTCGCACTGTTACACACGACATACAAACATTATTGTAGTGTATTAATTGTCTTCCCGTGGGTGAAACCTTTTCCCACATCTATGACACTAATGTGGGCTGGATTATATTTCAGGACTCAACAACTCAGTCTTATATTGGCAAAGATTTACAAACAAAACTGATTGCTACATCAAATTATTTTCCATGTTCAATAGTCAATATAGTCAATATGTTTTCACCTGTGGTCAGAAAAGATGAAGCTGCCTTAAAGCAGCTCCCACTCTGAGTGATTCAGAGAAACTAATTACAATATGCTTTATGTGATGATCAAACTTAGTGAAATATTGTCAGTCTTGAAGGTCTGGTCTCTCCCAGGCTGGACCTCTCACAGTGAAAGCTGTTTAAAAGTGTGTGTTTGAGGCTCGTCCTGCTCCACTCTATTGCTTGTTTATATGCTTCATACCACAGATCCTCGGGGCTTTATAAATATTGATCGTTACGAAGAATGGATGGATGCTTGATAGCTTGTCCAGGCTATGGGAATACACTCACACTGCACTAAATCCCTATTACAGGTACTGCGGCTCATACATGCTTTAATGTTACCTCAGCTTAAAAGGCCGCTATTTTTTTCAGATAAATGTACACATGCATGCATTAAATTATACCCTCTAAAATAGACTTATTTATGTCTGACCCATGGATGATCCACAGAGAGTTATGCAGAGAATGCCATGTATAAAGCAGAATCTGAAGAAGTTCTCAAGATGAAGCGAGCAGTTGCTTTATATATCCCTACCTGTATTCGAGCACTCACACAAATTGAATTCTAGCAATATAAAGAAACTTCAAAAATCAAAGAACAGAAAACAATGGCGTGAGTGCAATATTTCATCACAGACAATACCAATGAATGGTCTAGTTAAATGTCTGGCCTGGAAATATATATATTTTACATGTATTTAATCTTTATTAAACGTCAGAGGATTCAGAAGAGCTTTTAAGAATGATCTTGGATTGCTCTGTTTTAGTGTTTGAAACTAGACGACCCAGATGAAACAAGACCACTGCTGCTGACCACTGTAACCATTGTGTTCATGTCTGTCTTGTGGGACGGCAAAGAGACTATGGCAATACGCGGCTTAGTTTGACTCTAAAGCTTTTGACTGTTTTACTTTTGCTAAGTTGTAACAATTGATGAGCTAAACCACATAGTCAGACATAAATTAAAGTTGGTCAGAGACAACAAAGATGGCGACAAATCCCTGTGGCCCCTCCAAAGTAATATACTGCCCCTTCCTGATGCTTAAAGCCTTTAACAGCAGAGTGTGCTTATACTGTACATCCTATACAGCAGATACTTTGACAGAACTGTACTTTTACCGCCATACAAATACCTATTGCAAGTGCATTTAAATTCACATCCAATTCTGTAGTGCTGCTGATGTAATTTGATTTTTGTGAAAGATTCAGAAAATGTTCAAAGGTTTAGAGAAGAGTGGGCCTCTCGGCATGTACAATAGATGACAATGATTGGATTGAGGCTTGGCTAAAAGTGCAGCAAGACCACTCAAAGAGGTTGAGTGTTTGAACCGGAATAATGAGACTTGAGATCTAAAGATGTATTACCATGAGCCCATCTGCAGCCTGAGATACAGCTCACTTCATAAACCACCTTTCTTGCACACTTTTAGCATGTCAGAAAAATAATACAAGTATGGGTTCATGGGGTTGGATTTTTCAGTCTCTAAATCTTTAAATAGCACTTCATTGGCTGGCAATACCAATCGACAGCAGTAAACCTTTTACTGATTCCATTAAAATGATGGCATTTTGTCACTTTCACAATTGTGTACTTTCAACTGTTTTATTAGACCTACTCCAATTAGATTTGTTGGCATGACTGGATCTGCGCTTTATCTCCTTTCAATAATAATGTCCCAGCTATCAATAGGGATGTTACGGTATGCAAATCCCTCAGTACTTGCGATATTGTGGAGATGCTAACTGGATTGTAGATATTATACTTGGTCCGTTCCTTCTTTCCTTCCTCTTTCCAAATGCCTGGCCAAGGCTTGGTGGAAATCATTACTGTCATATTCCAAAGACTTAAGGTAGAAAAGTGCTATATATAACAGTTATTTCTTCATGTAATCTGCACTAAAATGGAGCAAGAACTAGAGAGAGAGCTATGTAGTTCCTTCCCTCTTTTTTATATATAAGAAGCTTATAAGAAGCTTATAGTTTGATATATTTTGACAGCCCACAATATTATTTAGACATGTTTTTATTGTTAATATTCAGAATCGGTATGTGTGAAAGCAACTGCCTCCTCACTTTAAATGTTGCGATAGTTTCCTCCCTGAAATGCTGAATTTGGTAAATACGTTGTTCCCAGTGATGACAAATTCATGTTGAATCCATGTTTTTAAATGTTCTTTATGAGTCCAACATGAACTGTGTGTGGATTCGTGGTCTAATTCCCAGTGACAGATTCCTCCTGGTTGGAGAAAAGCTGTGTCAGCTCTGTTTAGCAAAGACAGGCCTTGTGGAAATTAGCTTCAACTCATAACCACAGCCACCACTTGTCTTTTAAACATTAGAATCTTAATTTCGTCATGTCCTGCCACAGTGGCCAGTGGCATTCAGACTTTCATAAATATTCACATAGCTCGGCATTCCAGTGATTTGCCACACGTGCTGGAAAACAACTTATTCAGTAGCTGCCACCATCGCTTAGTAAATAAGACCGTGGTGGTTTGTCTATGCGATAGTGAACATTCGCCGTGCATGTGTAGCTGTGCGCCGATGCATTTTTCATGTGTGTATTCGAGAGATCCGCGGGAGCAGAGGAGCGACGCTGTCTAGATTAACCATGTAGTTGGCTGGCCGCACTCTTAATGAAAACCAATAGAGATTCACTCCAGTTTAATGAACACCAGGCAGACCACAGCATCTCAATTTACCCCCGCAATGAGTCGCTGTCACTGGCCGCCGTGTGTTTGTATCAGACGGGAACAGAGTGGACACATTGCCGACTTCCACTCCTGCTTTTTCCCCCTTTCATCTTTTCTTCATTGCACCGCTGTGCGGCTTCAAGGTTTAAATGAGACTTTACTTTTGGTTTTGTCTCATTAAGTATCTCAATCAAATGACAAGTCTGATCACTCTTCTTCAACCAGTAAGCAAACATGGCAATGAGAGGCTTGCAAATTAATTGTCGTCGCACAGTTTAACTGTACAACATCAGATTAGACTGCGGGCGTTCCATTTTCCATTCTTTACAGTAGTCTGAAAAGTTTAATTATCAACTATCAAATGTCCAAAGATATCACATCTTATTTAAACAAGTTATTGTAGATGTAAGAGGTCTGTCCTGGTCCCCGATGCAGAAATGAGAAGATATTTGGAGGCGTTTGCTTGTAAAAGACGTTTCGACTTTTTGGATTGTAATGTCCAGACGACTTGTCCAGAAACCTTTTCTACTATGGACCACTCCCGGACGAATGAGGGATTACATCGGTTTTACAATCCAAATAAGAAATGTCCTTACCACACATATTTTGTTCAATCTTGTTTGCAAAATCACAAATTTGCTCTGTTTCTTAAGATATTATACGTGCACCACTGGTCCTCTACAGTTTTAATGTTTGCTTAATTTAGAGTCCCTTTTGTTCACTTTTTTCATCCTTCTTTGGGTAATTTTGTAGTTAAACCTAATGTGGCAGTGGTGTAGTCCTATTTAAGAACCTGGTTTAGACCTAATTTATACACAGAATAGTCCTTTTTATAGTCCCGGTTTAGATCTGGACTCTCAGACAGCACAATCTTTTCTTAGGTTGCCACCTTGCCTTGGTTTGATGAATTTGAGAACCACGGCTCCGTGGCATAATTTCTACCTGGATTTTATCATTATATAGTAGAATTTCAATTCATCTTCAGGTTTCTTTTTTTATACTTTTATTTACAAATACAAAACTGTAACGATAGTGAGGACAACAAGAACAACAACAGCAAAAGCCAGACAACAATACAGACATTAGGCAAATAGAGGGGCAACAGTCTAGAAATTTCAGAACGGGGTGAGTGTGTGTGTGTGTGTGTGTGTGTCGGTGCGTGTCGGTGCGTGTCTGCGCGTGTGTGTGTACGTGTGTGAATTAATCTTCCAACTTGATGTGATGAAAGAAAGAGTCTAAAATCGTGAGCGTTTACTGTGCATTTGAAATGAAGCATGCTGGCTTTGTAGAGCTTGGATAAAATAAGTCAACAGGTCAGTTAGTGTTATCTCAACAGGTATTTGACCTGTCTGACCCGACTGCGTTACGACCAGACGGGCATCACGATCCTCACCTGAGCGGCCTGAACACTCGGACTGACTAATTCAACAGACAGAGCCACTGGGCCAGACAGGCTGCTTCCTCTATCTGCCACTTAAACTTAGATGGGCACATGACACTTAACCTGCTCGTGTTTCAGTATGTCCTTCCAATTAGCTCTGAGAGGAGATGGTGGACATCATCTGAAGAGAGAGTGGCAGTAAACACAGATACAGGAGACTTCGAGTTCCACTAATGAGTTTGAAATGTGAGCACAGCACCCTCTATTCCACGGTATCGCCTCCGTCCAATCAAAACAAATCCACTCGGGGACTTTCTTTTTCGCTCTAAGTGTCCCACTATCACTGCTTAGCGATACAAGGATAGTGTTCCCCATCCATCTAGGCAATTAAACGCTTTTACTATTAATGTTAAGCAACTTCTTCAATTACTGTGTCCATCCAGTGTTACAAAAAAACGCAAATACTGAGCAGAACATCACACTACAAAAATGATTCTTAAACCATTTATTACTATAATTGTTTTAATAATTTTAATAATTCCTAATAATTTAGATAAGATTTTTCTTTATGTGTGTTAATTAATTAGAAAATTAAAATTAAAATTAAATTAATTAAAATTAAACAATTAAACGACAACAACAGTAAGGTACATGGCAACATAATTAGCATAAAACACGCCATTTAAACAGTTGCAATCAAGCACACAGAAACTGTCCGACTGGGTATAAGAAAATCTAAAGAAAGTCATTTTAATGTTGTGTTACTGCTGCCAACACAGCCTTCTATCGTGAAAGAAAAGGTATCCAATGGAAAAACAACAACAAAAACTAAAAAAATGAAACAAACAAAAACACAAATGCCAGATGAATATATTGACAGACAAATAGTATATTAATCCTGAGGGTTATTGAAGTAGGCTGTTGCTCACATTGACACACGTCACTTAAAACAGAATTCAGGGTTAAAGGACCTCACATAATGCGCTAAGAAGTTAAAAATATGAAAAACTGCATCAGCTCAGTTTAAACTCTCTGCAGCAGTCCACATGTCCACGTACTTATTTAATGCATTCCACACATCCTAATTATTCACCACAATGAGTTTATATTGCTAACAGCGCACTTCTGTCGCCGCAGAGAATAAAACACTCAAATGGGTCTTTTTTTCACCCATATAGCAACTATTACAATAGATCTGCACTGGGGAAAAAAACATATTACTTTATTATCTGAAAAAAATCAGGTACAGCCCCTTTAAGGCACCAAACGAAACCACCAAATCGCCATGTGACTAATGTGACAAAACAAAAACAACAGAAAGTCGACAAATTAAATTATAACATTATTTAGATTATATTTGTAGTATTTTATTACAGCAGAAAGAATATATTATGGAGCGATACTCTCTGAGATACTTGAACCTTTCTGTGTAAAGTAGCGCACACTTTCACTTGTTTGTAATGTGCAGGTCGAGGCCAGACGGGTGAAATGCACACCAGAAAACACATCACCCGAGCCACCTCTGATACACACTATTACCTTCCACACGGTTACCCTAGCTTCACACAGTGTAACCTCTCTCAATAATTACCTCAGCTTACACAAACACATTGAGAGGTCAGATGACGAGGGCAGTGCGTGGAGAGTGTATAACATGGCAGGTGTCTATTGTCTCCCATATCAGGAGTAAAGCACACTTTCCTATGTCAAAAAACCCCTAAAAACTGAGTCCTGCTCATGTTCTGTCTGACAGAGCATCGGCTCACGCTCAGAGCCGTCACACTGACCGCAATGTTTACTCTATAGAGGAAACAGCAGATACACAGCGCTGTGTGTGTGTGCTTGTGTGTCTCAGCTTGAGAACAGTGCAGGTGAGAGGAGACGCGAGGAGGAGGAGGAGGAGGAGGAGGAGGAGGAGAGTGCTGTGCGTCAGGTGACAACGCTGAGAACCATGAACAGAGCAAATGCTGGTGAATGGGTTGTTGGAATAACTTAATGAATTAATGCGGGGAGAGTGGTGGCGTGACTGCGGCGCGTCCATGTGCGAGCCATTTGGTGATGTATGTTTGTCATTACACCGCTCCGCCCACTTTTGCCTCTTTTTGACACGGATCAGCTCTCCTGTTCTAATCGCACTTCCGGTCCAGTGGGAACTCCGTTGGTTTGAATGTAAAATGAAAAGCCAGTCCTGTGCAGGCCTCTACAAGACACAGGTTTGACCCTTTTATATAGTAAGTGTTTCTTTTGCTGTTTTGCGAAATAAGTACATTTCGGTGCACCCAGAAAACTACCTAGTGCAAGCGCAAAAAACATATCGACAAACAGTTATTTTTTTTCTAAACTGACATATTTCCATTACAGAAATTTGTCGGCGAAAATTAAGTTTGCGCAATTTGATGGTTAATGGAAACGCGACTACAATTCCAGATTTTAGCTGCGTGAAAATGAAACGCTGATTCCCCATGTTTAGTGCTAAACCCGTTGATGTAAAGAATAAATACATGTATGTTATCTGCCTTCACTGGCCGCTTGATTGTAACATATGGGCATGGAAATGCACCTAATATCTATATCAGGGCCTAATTATGAGCAGCTCAAAGCATGTTGAGGGGCGTCATCCATCACGCTCAGCTGATACTGTCCCATAGAAACGCCATAATCACGGCCCGTCGCGGCGCCATTTGTCATCGTCTACGGCTCACTGCCTTTGTACTAATCACTACTTCTCGGGCATCCTCTTTAACGCTTATATGGGAAATAATAAGCTCTCTATTGACTTTCACTTAAATATGATATGCAAATACAGATATACATAGACTGCATTTTTCTGTGGCTCACTATGATTCAGTGATACGCAGTTCTGATTTACATACGATGCGATTCATTTGTTTCTGTATATTTATATTATGCCACAGATCAACAGGCAGTTAGTTCATTACATTGTTAGATTTGTTAGACCATTCTGTCAGGGATGCATATATATATTTATATATAAATATATTTGTGGTCTGTCAAATAGGAGGTCATAATATATAAAAACGTTTTCATTTTTACATTATGATTGATTTATTATAGGACAGAAAAAAACTGGGTACATTTTCTAATCTCCTTTCCTTTTCTGTTAATAAATAGTTAAAAAAAAGAATAAACAAATAAATAATAACGATGGGATTAACACCTTTCAACAAATAGAATAAGAAGTTCTGCACCAGGGTCTAAGTCTATAACTACCAGGTCCAAAGAGTATTATGCAAGACTAAACTGGCTCTAAATGACTTTGGAGCCCTTTGGAAGTCTTGCGATTGCTCTTCCATTCTCTTTGCTTTGACAGTTGTATGAATGCTTTTATTTTTGTCCTGTTCAAACACAAATCTATCAATCCTATTTTTATCTTTGCAATGGTTGCCGTAAGTTCATCGTTATCCATTTTAGCCCTGTTAAGGTGGCTGGTTAAGGTCACTGGCACATATTTGCTGCACTTCTCTGTCAGTCTGCTCCAGGTACAGCTGTTGTACTTAAGTGTGTTACAGACACTGGGTACATGCAGATGCTCAGTACAAATCAGTGAGTTTGCACGCACAAAAGAAATCTGATCATCAAAAACCCCTGGTGACGCATGTGCTGAAGTATGTGATGGAGATGTACGATGTGCATATGAACTTTGCTAGGATTAAAAGAGTTTTGACTTCTTCCTGCTCCCTTTCAAACAAACTGAAATGTAGTAACTGTAGTCCCAAAATATAGTCTTAATTGATTATCAAATCAAACTTTTACTTGTCTGTTTTATTTCAAAGACAAATACAATACATTTTTAAAGGATCTTTCAATCTTGAACATTTTGTCTTGAATTTTTGTCTTCGTTTGCTCTTTTATGCATAATTTTCCTTGTCCGAACATGTAGAGGTGTGTGAACAATCAGAAAGAAACCAGATTACTCACATCAGATGTAACTGTTTATATGATATTTAGATAATCTCCAGAATCAGACATTGTTCAGATTTTTGGTGTGCATGGAAACACCTCGCAGGTAAGACATTGTGCATGGAGAGAGGAGCTTGTTAAACTCAAAATAAATCCCTAAAAGGTAAAACATTATTAGAAAATAAACAGAAACCGGAGTAATAGAGAAATAAAGCTGCTTCTGCTCGACTATGAAATTCTTGGTTGACCAAAGACCTGCTATATGCATGGATTAGTCTCAAACCTGTCAAGCATCTCTATGATTTGCACACGTATCTGACTGTATCCGAAGAGCACTGACCAGACGCAATAACAAATATTTACACAGAAAACCACTGTTAAAAAGCAGATTAAACTCACATTTTACACCCAAATCTGAAGCTAACTCACATCCTGCCTTCACCTGTCTGCTCTGTGAATAAATATAAACCCTTTAAAATACCCCAAATAATTGGTTGACTATTAAAACATTTTTATCTACCGATTATTCGAAGAACTGCTGCCCTATCGTATTGGACACCGTAAAACCTTCATACTTTTAACTGAGCAGATTTATGCCTCTTGGAAACGGTGGCATGCTCCAGGAAACATTAGTCTTCTCACCTTTCTCTCAAATACGTCCCCCTTTTATTCATGTAAGGTCTTATTCTCTTAATCTCCCCTTTTCAGCCTCCCTTATCCTTCCATTGTCCCGTTTCGCCTCGGGCCGGTCACTTGGTCTGATGGGTCCCAGCAGGGGGCCGCGTTCAGAAAGCACGACGAGAATCGCGAGCGCCGAGCACGCATTACAAGGGCTCGTCTGCTGATGTTACTATTTAGCATTTATGGCATGACCGCTCTCGATGCCTTGTGAAGTAATACACTGGCTGGCGCGTGTACTTTTTAGAGAGAGGTAGTAATTATGAGAGCTGTGTGATGAGACGCAGCTCTCTTGATAGACTAGATTGGCCATTTATTAACAGACTGACAAAGCCTCGCACTCGCGCGCGGAACAAGGCGTAGCGAGACAATAGAGGAGGCTGATTCAATCTGGGCTTGTACTTACAGACAACAATGAGATAATCAAGTGGAGCATTACACGGCAGGCCTGGGTGTGTGGAGACCCGCGTGTCTCGTAGCCAAACCACTTTTCTTCAGTCTTATAAAATACTCAATTTTATGTTCATTATAAGAAAATCTACTCTGCGCTGCCCGGTCTAATTTGTGTTTGGAAACCCCCAGCTGTTCAAATCTTGTGTTAAATTCTCACATCTCTTACATATTACATTTGAGTAAGAGAGTGAATTATTAAAGGTAAAGTAAAAATCAAGATTATTCTATTTTTTCATCGCATTGCTTTGGTTTAAACGATTGGTCCTTGTGAATTTAACTTTTGGGACAGATTCATTTCTCAACAAGACCAAAAATGAGAAAAACGTGACTCTTAACAGTTGTAAACACGGACAAAGTCTGTAGTTACTGATATGTGAACGTTTATCTGTTACAGTTTGTGCCTTTTCTTAGACATTTAAAAGCCCAGCATTTGTAATTTCTTAATACAATATGGATATTAATTCTGATAAAGATTAAGACTATAAAACTGGTCCGGAAAGAGCTGTGTGATTATTTATCTGTATCGATAGTTTTCAATCAATGCCCTTTATTTGTAGAGCGCAATTCACACAGAGAGCAATTCAAAGTGCTTTACAGCCATAAACATACATAAAAAATGCATAACATACAATATAAAGCCACGTTAAAGTTCATTTTGTGAAGTCAAATACTGATCGTTTTTGAGTTTAACAATCAATTAGTAACAGTTTTCTTGTATGTGACGTCCCCATTTTCAGTACAGCAGGCGTCAACTTTTTTTAAAAAAAATAAAAAATGCAGTCACGCATGATAGTTTGTAAAGTTGTACCATTAAGTAAAGTAAAACTGAGCACACTTCAGAAATGGTGTGTAATTTATAGTTGCCTGCAGACGAGCAGAATTCACCGCAGACGTTGTCCCTGTCTTGTTCTCCTCTGCCTCTCAGCAGCACTCGCTCTCGATGTCTGTCCCACAATTGATATGTGCTTGATTCCCAGCAGCACCCTCCGGCACCCGCTGGGGAGCCTTTTTAAATTTTACGCTTGGCTATATCTGTTTAACTCGCTGTTTACCCTTCTGACAACAAGGCGCGCACACACACACACACACACCGCCATGTCGAGCGGGGAATACGGGAGGGATGCTGCCTCACTGTCCTCTGGGAATAAGAAATAATACAAAACAATGAAAGACGGGGCAGAGCCGGGGAGACGTTTTTATTGTGGTGTAACACACTCCTCCCCAATATGTGCGTCTTTATAAATCTGGAGCGCAACATGGAGGATGGATTTAGTGCCATTTACTGTATGTGACGCTGAGGAGAAGAATAACACAAATAGAACAGATTTTTAAGATGTTGGGGTCATTTGGTTTGCACAGCCACTCAATATTCCACAATTATTACAATATGAAACAATTACTGAGAACTAAACTATGTATAGAAGGGCAACATGATGAAAGGACGCGTGTTTGTATTAAAGCGGCAATTAAAGATCGTTTTACTCATTGTCTAGTCTAGCAATTATTCTGTAGATTCAGTGATTAGTTGTTTGGATGGCGAAAGTCCAAAGAATATGAGAATTTTCAAGTTTAACCAAGATGAAGCTAAAGTGATGCTGATTGAGGACATACTGATAGTAAATAAAGTGTCATGTAATTCTTGCTTTGTGTGAATCATAAAACCTCTTCTCTCAGCTCATGGCATGTTTTGTAATTGCGAAACGTGTTCAATAATCGATTAGTCGCGATTAACTGATTAACTTGTTTCACGTTGGGCTGGGCCATATTGACAAAAAAATAAATATCTAGAACATTTTTGCAGTATCCTGACAACGATAGTCAGACAATATTATGTCAATACAACAGAAGTGTGTTAAAACATGTCTTAGTTAGTTTTATTGTCAGACAAATGTGAAAAGTCTGTAGGAATAGCACCACATACACTTATTTTAAAGTTTAATATATTTAATCATCTTTTTTTTTTTTACTATAAACGATAACATTTTCTTCAAAACAACAATTACGATATCTAAGTTTCGATATATTTCCCACCTCTAGTTTAGCCCTAATTTGTTTTTCCTGTAGTTGTTTTTTTTTATTGACAAAGCTGGATTTATTACTTCAATGACAGCGTAATAGAAATGTAACTAAAGTGAGCGTTAATTGATCTGTGATGGCTTTTCTTCTGGTGGAGCAGGCGTGACTGATCGAGAGCACATCTTTCACTGGCCGTGTCTGTCCGCTGCCCCTCCCTCGCGTTGAACCCTCGGCCAGAGACGCCAAAGTTCATAGGTCAAGGTTGGGGGTCAGATTGGTGACACCGAAGAGAAGCGCGGCCCGCCCTGTCCTTTTTCCACCCGTTTAAGCGGCTGAAAAGAATGTGATTGTAGCGTTAGATTGATCGTAGTTGAATACCAGTATACGTGCGTTGCCATGGCCATAACAATGCATTTCAATAGGTCTAATGTGAAAGCTGTCAATACTGCTGATTCCACGCCCAGGGCCTCAGAGGTGACGGCCCTTTGGCATCCATTTTTTAGGTACTGTATCCTGGATAAGGCAAGTGTGTGTGTGTTAATTGATAGATGTTGACTCCAAAGCGCAGGCCACATGGCAGAGAGATAACCTTCTATTGATCAGTTTAGACGTGACTGTCATCTGTCTCTCATTGCAATTTTCGTATTTATTTTTGCTTATTAAATTGCCAGGCCTACTTTGATTTATACCTTTAAACGGAGGAGTGTGACCCGAGTCTAGTCGTTTATTTATTGATTGATATTATTAGAAAACGGATGAGTTAATGGTGGTACGGCATTATGTTATGTTTACCTGGTTTACGAACGGAAGTGAAGACATGATAGAGTGGCTTGATCCACCATCTTTGAACTGACACATGCTTGGTTTCTTTGTGATGGTTGTAATACAAATATCTCAACACATGACAAGAAACAACTATGTGTGACTTGCACATTCAAATTAGGACTAAACTAGGACTAAAGCCAGAACTAAGCATGGACAAGACTACATCAGAATTACATTTTGACATACAATGTGAATCTAACAGTTTGTGTAAGATTATGCCACTGTGCAGGCCAACAAAATGTCTTCAGACTGCAATTATAATTAAATAAAATGTTCTGCTGGAAAGGACCTTAACCCAAAGAATTGCATGGGGCCCTTTCAATGAGCTCATACACTTTGTGGCAATGTAATTTATTCAATATGTATGTCATTACTGCAGTTTCCACCTGGATAAATTGTCCTTGTTCACAGATGGAACCCTGTTTATTCACAGTTTGATTTAAAGAATCAGTGCTTGATATTGTGAGCACATTAGGCCCCTCCATTATTACCCGATGACTGGGCCCTGGTGGCGGCGTGCGCTGGCAGCTTTCATACCAGAAAAGTGAGCATTTCCACTGAGCGTAAGTATCAGCGTTGTTAAATGAGGTCTTATTGAGTCCCTCTGGCTGGAGGGTCCCAGCGGTGCCTGTTCTCGGAGCTGGGGATCATTTGTGCACAAACATGTGATCGTGCACGTTCTCAAGGACACACATAAACCCTGTCATTATCAGAAATCCTCAGATCCTCCTGAAGCTTCACACTCAAGTGGAGTTTCTCTGCCTTTTATTTACTGTCTATAAAAGCTCTTTGTTGGCTTTGAGTAGATCTTGTCTGTCAAAATCCTTTCCTTGCATTACTGACATAAAAAAGAAAAAACGAAGAGAAAAAAAAAATAACATTAGCATCCTCTGAATTATGTGTTACTTTATTGTATATGAACACTGAGCGCATCATTTTAATTTACTGTAATTTGTTGTTCAACCAAATTGCTTACTATTACGCCTCTGTTTGGACGGTGTAGAGTGGTACATTTAAAAAAGCTTATATTATTAGATGACACAATCCAAACGGCATCACACCAGACTTATTTTATTTCCAGTTAGATGTTCGATTTCACACTTCAGTGATGTTCTGTATGAATATCACAAATGTGCATGTCGTCTAAGCTCTTAAGCTGTGATATCTCTAAAACAGTGGGGTCTAAATGATATTACCTGTGTCTGCAATTGGAGAATATTTGTGCGACGAGTCACAAGCGCAAACTTGCATGTGTATGAGCGTCTGAATGGTTTTCTAAGTGATCACATTTGTCCTCTGAATGTAAACTAGGCCTGCGTGATTCCCCACAGACAGCCAGCTATGGAGATATTACAGGATTTGTTCAGGTATCCTCTGTGTCAGTGCGGCTCGCTGCCAGAGTAGGATATTATGGAGATCAGGCGCAGGCTGGGAGCCTCCGAGGCTATTAGCTCATCTGGATTGTATTGAGACGAGGGTATGTACACATCTGCTGATGACACCAGAGGATTGGGCACTGTGCGAGTTGATCTCAGACATACCTTCATTTTCTGCATATCTGTGCTATTGAATATGTGCGTGTCTGTATAAGACTCCAATTTGATAGCAATTTGGCAGACTTGTTCTCACCGGCAAATGGCTCAGCTGTGGTAAAACAACTGATAACACAATATACACTGCACACAATTTGTTGTTTTTATGTTTGGAGGAAGAGCTTCTTCACAGGATGCATTGCTACCAAAAAGTAACACATTTGAATATATGAATTCTGAAATGAATAATAAATATGTACAGGAATAAAAGGAGGAGGATGTATTACCAATGAAACTTTTGTTTTTGATCTGATTAGTGAATCCCAGCTCTGCTCAATTAGAAGCACGCGGCTCTTTTGTTTAGTTGTCTTGCAGCTTATTGAGTGGACTGATTGGAAAGCCATCTCCAAATGTATTTCTTCAAAGTGCAGTGCCTGTTGATCAGCTGTTTTTTCAATGCATTAGCATCAACTGCATTGCACCACTGAAGTTTATCTTTTATTTCATTTTTTTAATTTTTAGCTGTGGTCGCTTTCTATTCCTCAGTCTCCTTTCTCCTTTTGACTTCTCTTTTATCCCCAAGATCAGGGTCAATTGATGAATACAAATGTCACAAAATGTCCCATCAAGCAGATACAATGTAGAAAAGAGAAAGCGGGAATGGAATAAAGAATGAGAACATGCCGTTTGTGCCAACGTTTGCAGCTTTTGGCCTTTGATTGATACGGCATCAGAAGTTACTCGATTACGCCGTGGCTCACACTGCATAGATCCCTACTTAAAAACCTCAGGACATCTAAATTATTTATTGATGTCTATTCCAATCTACATCTGGCTAAGGAGGACTTTGCTCTGCATGTGTTTGTGGGTGGTGCTCTGGCATTGCCTAGAGGAACTTGTTTTCCCATGCACACTTGTCCACCTGCCTGTCTCCTCTAATGGGACTCGGCGGGGAGCGATGAATAGGCCTCAAAGTGGCATCGCCGCTCTAAAATTGCACCGCGGCAACTCTGCATGCGCACTCCTGTGTTCTCCCACCGCTGTCTTCTTTTCATCTCCTGTTCTCCTGTTCTCGCCGATAGGAGAAGAAAAACGAGAGACATGTACAGTAATCCAACGGCACAAGAAAAACACACACACACATACTCGCAAGCTATCAAGTTACGCACACAGCCGGGTAAGTGAGAAAACACAGTGCAATCTCCTCAGCTAGCAGCGCTACAAAATGAGTCTTTTAAAGTTCTGCAGCAAAAGAAAAAAAGAGCTGTTTCTTATTCTTTTGCTCTTCTTCCCAAAGGGCTTTTGAGTTAGTGGATAGGGAAATATACAAGTCTGATTTAGGACAAAGCTATTTGAAGTTGTTTAAATCTGCTGTAGATGGAATGTTTTAGTGGTTCACAGTAAAGTATGAATAAAATACAAATGCATGATTGAAACAATGTCTCACAGGGACAGTAAACACAGTTGACTGGAACACACAGGTTTCTCTTGTTTGTTCTTATATGCTGCTTCAGTGCAGTGATATTACACCCAATGTTTATGACTAATTGCTTACAACATAGGTTTTTCACCCTCATTTTGTTGAAACCACTTTTGTAAAGCAACATAAACAAATAAATAAAATACATTTTCTAATGGCCTTGAGGTCTGGTGACTTCTGGCGCCTGACTAAATGAAATATTTTTGTGGATCACGCGTTGTTGCATTGAAAAGTAGATTCATGGGCAGATTTGAAATACCACTTAGACCTTGAAGGCCGAGAGACTGGATGAAGGTCTTTGCCGTTGGTTGGAGGAACTTTGCTACAAAGTGGGGAGTGCATTTACTTTGGCTTGTGCAGAGCGGATAGCTTTAGCTGTGGAGGTTGACCCATGTTTCTTCTTGTGCTGCTGTTTATTGTAGACCTGTCCCCTTGGCCTGGTATTGATTTCTGTCTGGATGAGATGGGATAGTCCCGAAGACTCCGTGACAGATGGGTGAAGAACAATGGAGGGGAAACTAAAGGAGTATAGCTCTTGTCCTAACACAGAGGCACTTCCAGGAGTCTCACATTGTTAACTCCACCTTGACCCGCTCTTATCGGTTCCACTTATAATTATTTGTGCAGTATAATAGTTTGCTTCATGACACAACATTACTGCACTTCTTTGACCCTTTAGCTCTACAAACTGACCCTCCAGCATGTATGGTAAAGTTTATTTGACCTATTTGGGACTTTGCAGTTGTTAGAATTTGACACAAGATTTAAAAAAAAAAAAAAGGTAGAGGGTGGACGATTAGCTTGAGAATCAAAACAACAAAAAAAAAAAAAAAGGTAGAGGGTGGACGATTAGCTTGAGAATCAAAACAACATCAACAATTTGGATATCATGTATAACGTTTTTCAAGTCAACAATAGTTTTAAGTAAAAACAATATTTGACATGTTCCCCCTGTAGACACAGATGGCTCTTGTTTTTGACATTTCAAATACAAATGATCCACACTCTGTAGGGCTGAGTGTTGCTTCGTACCTCACGAAACAATACAATTCATGTTCTGTTTCATGGATATTCCTTTAAATCAGTGTTAAAAATGTTTATAAAATGTTTTGATTACACAGAACATAACGTTGTGTTAATAAAAACACAAATAATTTTCTCTTGTTTTGGTTTTGTAGAATGACAAAAGGCATGTTCACATTGCCCTTAATATCAGAATACAATTGTCCTATGAAACCTTTTCAGCGCAGCAGGGTTAGTCCTAATGCTGAAGTCAGCAGGTTAATAAGTGTATAAACTCTTAACGTTTGAATGTATTACAATGTGCATGCCTGTAATGTTTCTGTTCTCTGATGGATGAAAGTAAGTGAAGTGGTTTGCTGCCTGTATTTGATCATTAATTCTGTTTCATTAGATGTTTTTGTCATTTATCCAAACAGAAAAAACCCTCTTGGTTAAGTTCAGTTCTATATTTCCCCCCCAAAAATGTCCCCATCTCCATTCACATTCACCCGCACTCTTCCAATCTAACCTGCTTTCATTTCAACTTGACACAAATTATACTCTTTGTGTGCCCTTTATCACAAGCATACACAGTCTTGACCCGGGACTTTCTCCCTCTATCAAGGTTGTATACTTGATCGTTCCTGGTTAAGTGCCCAGTGAAAATCACAAAGCGCGCACACCTCGCAGGCCCTCTGTCAACTTAACGGCTGCCGATCAATGGCAGGAGGTCAGCGCGGTGATGGAGCCGTCGCCCGGTGTCTGTATATGTGTTCATTTGTGTGTGTCCGTCTGATAGAGAGCAGGGCTTAAGACTAGGGAGCAATTGAAGGGGGTTGAAAAAGTGTCCAAGATTCATTTTTTTCCTCTTACCTGCTACAAGAGGGAGAGGAGGGGAAGCCGCTGTGTTATTTTTCTTGGCTTTAGCCCTCACGGCTCTAAGTGGGTATTGATCAGGTGCCTTAATGCAAACCTGTCAAATTAATTTTGCAGCGAGAGAAGCCTATGACTGCTGTGAGATTGCTTCATCCAAAGGGGGGCCGGCAGATGGATGGATGGATAGATGAAAGGATGCTAGTGCTGGGCATTCTATGAATTTTAATTATCATTTAAATGGGAAACTGGATTAGATTATGTATAGAGCTCTTCACATTGTCTTTGTCGCCATACTTTTTGAAATGCCATACTTAACAAAAGAGTTTAATTTTTATCACTGTTTCCTTCTCACCCCATTGGGATTAAGTTATTTTGCTAATATACTGTACAAATAGTTTTGGGATTGTTATTATTATGATTCTACAACTGATAGAGGTAAATGAAGTACATCAGATTTAGAAAAACCCATTGCTGTGCTTTTATCACGCTCTCTTTGTGATTGGCATGCACTTCCCCAGGTTCCATTCCCGCACCGTAGAGACGTCATCTGCACTAAAAAGCGGTACCTGAACCCGTCAGTGCAGATTTCAGTCTTCTCTCAAATGTTAATGCTCCCGGAGTTGTTTACAATATGCACCCTGAACAGAATCCTACTTTTTATACATCGAATCAAAGTGCAATACTAAGAGCAGAAATATCACAACTAGATTTCTGGACCAGCTCACCAGTGGTTCAGACCAATCACATAGCAGCATTGTGGTTTGAGCGAAAGTAAAAGTGTAGCAAACAAACAAACAAACAAACCAAAACAAACATTGTTTTAGCAGGAATATGGATTTATTTATTTTTTTATTACGTTTTTCAAAAATGTGCACATAGAGGTGCTTTGTGCATTTGTGGAAGGGAAAGTTGTTTCTGCTTTTCTCTCAACTGGATTTAACACAATTTTTATTTTTCTGCTTCTTTTGCTGTTGCAACGCTTTGACCAGTCAGCGTGATTTTGTGTTTATTTTTTTAACATCCTAATCACTTTCAGCGAGAGCCCTTTCAGATTGATTCATGTGTTGAACTTCTGAATGTCATGTTTGCAGCTCTGGGCCCATTGTACATATTACCTCTCATATTGTATGTCTCTAAAACAAAAATTCTTAGAGAGGGAAGAAAGTCTATGCAAACTAAAATAAAATGTTTAATTTGTTGGGTTGATAGAGTTTTCTTCATCTTTAACACTTATTTCGAATTATGGGTTCTATGTTGCTACAATAAAATCTGTGCGCTGGCCTCAGTTGGCTTACTTAAATGTCGATTTGGACCTCCTCACTCTAAAAAATTCAAAACAGCCATAAGTAACTTTTACAGCAGAGGATTGAGAGGATTGCATGGGCTTAGGGAGAAAGGAGTAGTGTGCATCTGCATGTGATCTACAGCAGCACCTCTCTCCATCCATCTGTGAGCTGCACGTTTTATGCAGGAGACAGAAGTAGCCCCTTTCCATCGACCGTCGCTGGCTTTTAGGTGTGCTTTACGACCCACATAGCACCACAGAGAAGCACTCACACTGTTCAGGACATATAAATACGCAGGTGTGGTTAGAGGACTACGATCTGCTGACTCCTTTCTAATGTTGGGTTGAAGAAAACTTTTGCTTACAGGGGCTGTACCTGATTTTCATGCAATTAAGTCAATTCTTCAGCATTTTAAAAGCAGCTCTAAGGGTTTTATCGGCCGCAAACCATGACGCCTCCTCTGGTCTCTGAAAGTTCTGTAAATTATTGAGACTGCTTGTGAGATTTCTTTAAAAAGTTGAGCGAGTTTTGTCAATCAGGCTGTGGTATGAGTGCTTTTCTACAGAGAAAGGTGCCACTACTTCAGCTCTTATTAATTTATTTATTTAACTTGTTTTTAACCAGGAAAGCTCCACTGATTTTCAGCATGTTTTAGTGACGGGGAAGTCCAAGAAGTAAACACTTTCATAATTTTTTACAAAAACGATTGCTGTGTCCACTTGCAAGAATTCCTTGTCTTGAAACTGCTTTAGTCTTTGTTGTTTTGAAACTTTTATTCCAATGTGTTCTGAGTCTGAAATCAACATAACTTTATATTTTTGTTCCTCTGTTTCTGCACATTCAATATCACTGTCTGCATTGTGTGAGAGCAAAACATTCACACCACATCAGTGCGCCGCAGTGAGTCTTGATTCAAGCTCCCCAAATAAAAAACTCATTGTAACATAAATTTTCCCGTGCAGGTAGAAGACCATTTGCATATCCACGCAACAAACCCGTCGCTCCCCCATCTCTCCGGGGCGCTCACAAACACCACCTTCATTTGAATACTAACTCAAAATGCCTCGCTAGCCAGCTAGTTGGAGCAATACTTGAGATTCGAATATGTTTGCTGGCTGATTGTGTGTGCATGCATGCGTGTGTGTGTGTGTGCGTGTGTGTGTGTGCGCGCGCGAGGCTGAAATGTGTTTGGTGAGCTGCAGATTGACTGGTCGTCTCACCGAGGTTGCATTACCTCTCGGTGGCTTTCATCTGTCCGGAGAGTAAAAAAGTTCTTACCGTCCAAGTTTGAATGAAAGAGGACACAAAGCCACACAAATACGCACAGGCTTCGGCTTCGCAATACCAGACATGGAAGTCAGTTGGAATTTTGTTCAGAATATGTTAGGGATGGATATATTTTGGAGTCGATACGATATCAGATATGTGTCCTGCTGTGTGGCTGCTAACCAAATATTCAAACCAACATCAAGGCCCACAAATTTATGTTAAGTCATAGATACAATTGTGGATGGCGGTGAATAGGAAACACTACATTTTCCCTCTTTTAAGATGTTTACTGGCAAAGTTTGTGTATTATAAGCACAAGTAGATCAAGCCGTAAATTGTAAACGGATTGTTCTGTTGATAGTAGAACATCAGCGGACAGCATCACTGTAGCATTTAGCCCGCAACTACCGTTGGCTTTCTTGGATATTCCTACAAATGTGGGTTTATTCTTCGTGTGTTTGTGGCTGTAGTTGGTACAATAAAACTCCTAAACTCTATGTTTACTCTTGTTGTTGAACAGTGGGGGATAGAGCTGCTCTTCGACATTGAAATGAATAGATTTGCTTCCCTCAGATGCCGAATGTATCTATCCAATTTTCTTCTGTAAAAAATATAAAAATAAAATTTAGGATTTTGGATATAGAATTATTTGTTGCTTGATTGTACGTTCATATTTCCTCAGCTTATTTACAAATAACCAAGAAATTAAACTATGCAACGAACACTGTAAAAAACGTGTAACAAAATGAGTCAAAAAATTCATCAAAGAATAAATAAATAAATAAAACATAACAAACTCTTGTGGCCTGTTGAAGAAGGCTGCTTGTGTTATCAATATTTAATCATTATTTTTTGCAATATGTGTGACTGGGCTTGGTCAAATGGAAATCCATTTAGCAAAAATTGACAGAATGCGTGTTGCCCTTGCAAGACACTTCACCTACATATTTCCGTCATGTGGCTGTTAAAGGAATGACATCCGGCTAAAAACCTGCCAAACCAGTGCGGGAGTATTCGCTGACAAAAAGTTTAGACCGTTAGTCATTTAACAATTCCTGAAAAACGTAATTAATGTTTTGCTTAATGATACTGTTCAAATCGGAAACACAACATCAAAGCAACTCCGCTCATTTCAGTTAAAGATGGCGCTTATTTTATCAACTAAATGATTGCGAGAGCCGCAGACAGATGACGTTTAGGAAGGCAGCTGCAGACTGTCAGCGCACAGGAAATTCACACCCTGACAGGACTGATTGTGTTAGTTATATCTGACACACAGACCACACAGACACTTATGGCGGAGCTGCCAAACTTCTGTAAGATGTTTTTAATCCAACTGTACAGAAGTCGTCCAAAGAAATGTGCGCAGGATATCCATGCCATCTGTGGAAGCTGTATTAGTTCCTGAACGTCGACCTGATGATCAATCTGAGATCCCAGTCTGGAGTATGTAATTGTGAAAGAGGAAGTACAGGCTGCGATAAATGAGACTTTGGGAAAAGTTGAGAAAGTAAAACACTTTTTGACTGTATACATTTCAAAATATGGCACTAGACATCTATTGTAACTGAGTAAATAAAATGTTCCTTCTGTTGTATCTTGTAAAAGCAGCACTTTATGACAAAATCAGACCACTGTGTGCTGTCTGCATCTAATAATAAAGTACTTTATCTTGTAAGTCTTGTAAGAGCTGTATGCGGCGGTCGGATTTACTTCACTTTGGCGGTCCAGTTTTATTGTCCAAAAAAAAGCTATTCTAAAGCAGTGCATGTGCCTATTCATGCATATACTGCAATATTAACAATGTGCCGAAGAGTTTGTTGGTGCTAGAAACTCGTAGATTTAAATACATATTTTCTCCTTTCGCGGTTTGAAATCAGGTATCCCAGCTTTAACTTAACTGTTAAAAATGTGATGACTTTTTGCTTCATCAAAAATATATGGACTATGGGTTTGTTTTATTTTCGTGTGTCAGAAATCTTTTGGGTTGTTTTGCTCTCTTGGTTTTGGAAATATTATAGGCGAACGCTTTTGTCTGCTGAGGTGACTCTTAAGACTTAAGACAAAGACAAAGAAAAAAATATGAAACTGGGGTGAACCACCCAAGTACAGCCAATAGGAGTACTTTCAGCTCTTACTTCCAGGATGACGAGAAATTAAATACTTTATTATTAGATGCAGGCAGCGTGCAGCGGTCTCATTTTGTCACAAAGTGCTGCTTTTACAATATACTGTTTCAGGGAAAACAAAATATTTTCACATTTATAAAAGTCACGTACCTCAGCTTTGTTTCCTCTGTGTCCAAAATGATTCGATTGTTCTAAAGTATGAGGGATTACGCCAACTAATGTACTAAACTTGAATCATTTTCATTGAAGATGATCAGATTGAAATATTAGATTTTGTAAAAGAAGACCTTGTGTATAGTTTTTAACACATTTTTGATGTTGTATAAAATAGTCTAACCTGCTAAATGTCAGCATGATTTTGGACACCACATAAAGCCTGAACCGAGATTCAAATAGTGTGAAAATGAATAAAAAGGAGTGTCTATGTGAGAATGTAGAGGGGGTTCCTCTGCTGTCAGTCCATATATCCTTCAAACACCGCAATCCATTCACAGCAACATGACACAGACCTAAAGCAATCTGCCTCACCCAAAGCATTTAATTTTGAGAAGGCCGCCCAATGAATCCCCATTCAGATGAACAGGGAGCCCGGCCTATTTGCATGCGCACACTTGTCCATGCACAAAAGCACTCTCGTATTTAGCTTCCCCCCTATCTATTACCTCACATCACCCCGCAGCCGCCGCCTCGGGGGAAAAGAGGAAATGTCTTCTTTAGGATTGAATACAGCAGGATGAGCTGTGCCACTTTAACCTTACATATGCAAACTCCATCTGTGTATTCATGTGCAGAGACACAAAACAGGCAGAACAATCAAAAATGTCATTTGCCTTCTAACACAATGACCTTGGAATTTGACTAAATGCTCTCGGCTCTAATGCCCAGGTTTGAATAAAAGCCTTTGTGTCCAAACAATAACACGCATACACTAAAGGAGATGTGCTTCTTACATGTCTTACAAGTTTAACAAAATGTATTGTAGTCAAAAACCTACAAATAAATAAATAAATACAAAATATGAGTCCATATGACCATTTATATATATATAAATGTTTTATTTTCTCAAGTAAGAAAATTCAGTAACCTGAATGGTGTCAAGAAAAAGTTATTTAAAGAGACCTTAAAATCACTGTTATTGTGGGAAATGATTATGATAAATGATACTAAAGTACTGCGATATTGATTATATTGCAATATTTATATTTCCGAATCAGAATCAGAATCAGAAAGGGTTTATTGCCATTGTCAATGAACAAAATTCACAAACATAGGAACTTGTCTCGGCCTTAAGGTGCAACATAAAACACTGAGCAATAATAAAACAACAATTATTCAATCAAAAGGGCATGCATTAAGAATCAATTTAAAATTACTATAAAATAAAAATAGGCATTACTATGTACAAACTATGTATGTTGATGCTTTTTAACACAATATTAGATATTAAAACACATTTATGCTCATGTCTTAATATTTTAGTCAAACTCTGTAAAGTTTTTAGTTTGACAGTTTAAGTCAACGCCAATTTAGACTGAGAATTCATGAATCAAAATCAGCTTTCAACTGTATACATTCATGTTTGTATCACAACAGTGGGGTAGATGTGAATATTGACATGTTAAAAAGCATAAAGGACTTTTTCTCTCTTTTACTGTTGCTTAGAAACTGTTGTCACCACGAGCAGATGCTGTTAGCTTTTATCAGCATTGTGTTGCAGACAATGAGGCCACTAGTGCTGCTAGCATCAGGTGTGTGTGCCTGATAGCCAATATTGAGATCAAAAGACATATTTCAGTATATTTTAATTGAAATGAGACGCAATTGCACAGGGATTGGATTCAAAATGTGTTTGTCTGTCCTGTAATTTGTGCATTAGATGATTGGTCCCAGAATGGGCGCAGCATGTGTGAGTGTGTCTTGATTGAATTGGGTGTTCTTAAAGGTCTGAGAGGTGTGTGGACCAGAGCCGGAGAGAGAGTGCACCTGTGGCAGCGACAGTGAGGAACGCGCTGAATGTGTACAGGTGCTCAAGTGGCTTTGACGTGAAGGATCCACACCTCAAATGAAGCAGCTGCTCTTGTTTTATCGCACTCTCCGCTCGACCAATAGAACTGGACAAAGATAAGAGAAATATGAAGAAAGGCATTTGATTTAAATAACACATATTCAAGTTGATGCTACTGACACAACCAGTAAACCCTAATCCAACCCATATCATATACTGTAAATAAACCGCAGAATTAAATTCAAGTAGTTGGTTAGTGTCATTTATGAGTCATACACGCACATTTAGCTGAAATTGTAATAAAAAAAAATAAAAAAAAAAGGTTTCTTGTTAGTTCAAAGAAAAGATAGACACAATATATTTATACTGAGTCCTTAATTTTTTTTTCCAACAAGGACATTTACACCGGTTTGCACTTATTTGCACTTTATGCATTTAATAATGGTTGTGGTTTGTTTTATTTGCATGTGCTTTCTGCATATTTAGTCGCTCCTTTTTGAGAGCCACAGCTCGGCTGGACCAGGACGTGTTCCACTGTTTTCCATCTTCACTAGTCATTATGATCATGCCCTCCCTCTGATAGCTTACATTAAGATACAACTGACCTTTGAAAATAGCAGCTATTGTTTTTAGCCTCACTGCTTCACTCCTCAGTGTTCCGACAGAGGGCGATTACTTGCACCTTCTGGTAATCGCTGTTTTGTATGCTCAAAATTAGGCATGAATTACTAAAAACCCGTTTTCACCTTTTTTGCAGTCAAATGGTCCTGCTATAGCTATATAAGGCATTCAGAAATGGTTCAAAAAGCAAATGAATGCATACTTTAAGGATTAGTCTTCATAAAACACAAATGAAATCCAGTATATATAACTATTTTTCTATAAACATCATCGCTTCTTTGAAGAAAGTCAATCACTTTAGACAAAGAAGGATTTCCAATAGCTTTCAGAGGTGGTTTAACAGTGGCTTGAGTGTATAAGACGGGCTGCTCACTGCACTCTCCTGCGATGGAAAGTCCAAATCCACAGTTTGAACACATCGACAAACAAACTGAAATAAACGGGCGAAAGGAAAAGTCCAAAATGAAAGGCTATTAAAAAAACAGTGTACTCTTGTGTTGCTCTATCCCACAATCCGGCGACGTCTCAATTAGGAAATGAAAACTGCCATTGCCTAAAGGAGCCAGAGATTACCTCTCTTTCCAAATCATAGGGTAATTCACTACAAAAACCTGGACTCTTACAATAATTAATAAAATTCAATTCACTTAGGACTTTACATCGACTCAAACTTCAGCTCTGCACAGTTCTGTACTTTTAGAGACAAGTCCGGATGTACTTTGGAGTTAAAAGCTTTGCAACGGATGCATTAAATTAAAGGGGTTGCTTTTTTGTTGCTGGTATTATAATTTTACAACAGCCATGCCCAATAAATGCAATAAAAGTAAATGACCATTATACGTTTTAATATTTCCTTGATGCATCTTAACAGATCTCCTCTGAAAACACACTATTATTTAAACCTGTCAGCTGAGAGGATCTGAAATTTTGTTTCTTTAGAATTAACAAATGGCAGAAAAACGTAGTGAGTGTTTTGTGTAGTATAGCAGCAGGGGGCGGGGGGAGGTCTGGCGCACCGTATGTTTCATTTGCCCCCCTATGGAGCATGGAGTCCCCTATCACCCATCATCTCTCCACAAACACACTGTTGTGCTGCGGCGCTTGTGGGGTCTTACAGTAGCACTCTAATATCAGAGAACTAGGGATATTCTTCTGCTTTATACTAGGATTGTGCAGTTAATCGCATTTTAATCAATATTCAGTCATTTTGTAATCGTCAGTGATCGGCTTGGGTCTTATTAGGTTTAGTTTTTTGGAACGTAATTTGACTTTTCTTTGTGTTAAATGGCAGTGATTAAAGGCTGGTTATTGCCTAGTAACTCATGATACAATCCAGATACAAGGTTCACGATACGATACAAATCCCGATACTCGGAACTTGGTACAATACATGGATGTCCCTTAAAACCGGCGTTGCATTCGATTTTTCTGTTCACAATGAATAGAACTGTCCCACGATTCAGTCACATTTTTAGCTCCTCAGATTCAGCCTTGATGCAGCAGCAGAAGTGTAGAACTCAACAATTTATAATGACTTTATGTTGTTTTTGAAGTATCACGATGCGCCTCACTGTATCGATACACGGCCCTAATTTAAGGTTTGTATTGTTTATGTTCCAAAAAATTATATCGAAACCCAATTTGACTTGTTTTTCAACGTCGCGATGGATCTATATGAGGAAAACACCTGTGATTAATTTCTTGTCGTATCGGCCAGCCGTATCAATTAAGCTTTCCATGTATTTATGGTCCACTTATTACATTTATTTACCACTCAGAGTCCGTCACAAAATGTGCCTGGTATCCGGCAAAAAAACCCTCCCTAAACGTGATTTTTAAAGGCAGAAATTAGGTTCCATTTGAAGAATCCAGTACAAATATGTGAAATATGCCACACTGAATGAAAAAAAAAGAACACAAACAATAGCTTTACATGACAGAATGAGTAGACGATAATTACGATTGTTGCAGCGAATGAGTTGTGTATGGAATGTGTTCTCTTTCTACCCAATAGCTTTATAGTGGACACGCAGACAGTACTGTTTTTGTGAATGGTCAGAAGTGGTTAGAGAAACACTGGCCTTTTCTACCCACAGGGCCAGAGAGCCGGTGATGGCCTTTTCTGCCGCTGCTTATCTGATAACACATTGTACCTCGGCCTAATGTCCTCCCTCCGCCGCCTCACTTTGCTATCAACGCGCTTACTTTCTCTCCCGTCCGCTCACTTATCTGTCTGGCTCCGCGTTTATTTCCCCGCGGCCCTCTCTCTGTCTCTTGTCTGCAGGAATGAATCAGGCGTAAGAGGCCAAACAAGATTTTCAACCCATTGCTTTTGATTAAGTGACTTAACACAGAGGTCTGCGGCCCGGCAATATCACTAATGGTCCGGAGAAAGAGAGATAGTGTTTGGGGGAAGGAAAGGGCGTTACAGGGAAAGACAGACAAATCCCCACAAGTAGTACCATTATCCCCTGCTAAAAGAGAAAATGATTATGAACTTAAAGGAGCTTACATCTTTTCAACAAGTTCAGTGGGAGGATTACAATTAATCCAGATTTGGATACTTGTTAAAAAACAATTTTGCACAAATATAGAAAGTTAAATTTTGTAATGAGCAAACAAAAGAAGCTACATTAGCTCAATTTTCTATTACCAATGTGGCTTATAATGTGCTGTATTTGAAAGAGATAATTATGGCTTCATAGGACTCCAGGGGATGAAAAGTTCACAAACAGATGATTAAAATTCCCTTTTTACGGGTTTACACACAGGCACACTTAATTCTACAAATGTTATGCTATTAAGGAAATGCACAACATATGTCAGTACTTATCTGATTTCCTGCAGGATACAAAAACAATTTGGGATATGATCTCTGCAAAGATATGATTTATTCCCCCAAAACAGGAAAAATACATTTTAGTAATCACTTGTTTCCAGATTGTTTTCATTTTGTAATTGTTTTTGTCTCAAATTGTGAGATGTTCTAAAGCTTGCGTAATAACTTATTTTTGTTAGCAACATCTCCCCCATAATAATAATAATAATACAGAATAATCCACATGCAGTAGGCACTTTATTATATAAGTAATACAGTTGTAGTAAATCTCAAACTCTTACACCGGGTGTGCTGCAAAACTTAGAAAGTGATAAAATCTATGCGCCGTTACACCGACCTCGGAGCACTGAGGTCTGCGCAAAAATCTGCAAGAAGTCGGAGCGGTTTTCAGTTCAGTGGACAAGTGTTGTTGTGGGAAGCTACGTGAATCTACGTTCGGTGTTTGTCAAATACCGGATTTTGAATCCGCTGTGTGTTGTTTGTATTATTATAAAAGGTTTTATCGTCTGAGAACCAGGAAGTGCCCTGTTATCATGCTTACAGTGGTTAGCTTTACCGTAACGGCCAAAACTCATTGTAAAATGAGCGGCCGCATGAAGGACACTGGCAAGACACCTGGAGTGACATTTTAATCCCATTATCCAACTCTGGCTGCTTAAACGAGGCAACATCCGGAAAATGGATTCAGTTGCCTGGATTTCCGTCTTATTGCTTTGTGCAGCAGTCACAGTTTGCACAGAGCTAAAGTGTCCTCCCGACGATGCCATCCGCGCGCGCAGGTGCCCGCGTCCACCTGCGCGCGCGGCATGTTTGCAGACACGTGAGGCCTGGTGCGTGTGTGCGTTCAATTCTGCACATTAGCGGTAATTATAGTCAGTAATAAACCCTAACGAGAAGAGAGGGACGGGCCGCTTTCAGAGCAGCAATTACAAGTTAATCAGCTAGCATGTTGTTGGGAGTAATTAGGCACGCTGTGAAGAGGATTTACATCTCGGATATTTACTGCTGCTGCTGGGCGGGGATGTTAAATGCCAAGTGGTGTTTGACTACATTGATTTGAAACTCTTTATCTCTCTTGAAACCACTGATTACTAAAGAACTTGCTTTTAGGAGTGGGCAATATTGACAATAATGAATACCTCCATATATATATTTTTGATTTTCTGGGTTGAGGTTCAAGCACAGGACACAACGTGAATGGATCGTAAAATGAACCACAAAAGGACAGAAATATCCGCATTGTTATCTCCCATTGTTTGGAAGATTACCCTTGGACATTTCTGTCTCTTTTTTACAGTCATGTTTTATAGTTTTATTATAGATGATATTCTGATTTGACATACCTACCGCCTACTTCGCCTGCCTCTACTTGCTTTTATACAGTTGAAATTCAGTTGTGCTTTCTGGAATTGCTGAAAAGGGCATACATGCTTGGCCGACATGCACATATATTAGATACGCTCAATTTCATTTATTTAAAAGTACGTAGAAGTAAGTATTCATTCAAATAGACAAAGGAAATGGAGGACGAGAGTACTTAAGGTCTGCAGTCAAAACAGGCTTTGACTTTTACTTGAACTTCAGTCAACCCTGCATCTACTGCAATACAAAGGGTTTTCAAGATGAAACAGTCTCTTTGATTGATTATTTTTATTTCGAACATGACAGAACCCATAATGAATAAGAAAAACATGAAAGAGTAAAACATGCAGAATGTAAGAGGCAAAACAAAACATGTTGACATGTTCGAAAAGGAGTAGAAAGAAATTGAAATGTATTTAATCCTAAACCCCAGTTTATTTTCATAATTTTTATAAAGCATTATTTTATGTACACAATCTACTACTGTTATGATCTTGTGCCACATTGTTTTATCCCAGAATGTAACAATGTGTATAACAGATAGATATTATTGCCTTCAATATACTGTTATAATAGACCGTTTAAAGTTTGTGATGAAAAACTGAATGGAGGCAAAAGTTGTATATAATATGATTTCAATTGAAAAACTTCTTACTCTGTGAACTGCGAACCTCAGACTGTCACAAAATATTAAAAAGTCAAGGTGATTTTGGCAAATGAAAACATGTGAGTGACGCCAGAGCCTGCGCTAAAGACATTCTTTGTTTATTTAATTGAAGATTTTAACGAATATGTTTTTGATGAATTCAAAATCTGATTTTTAGGTCCCACAAAAGTTTTTAATTTTTATCTAGGGATGTATCACATACTTGAACACAAATTATACTTTTTGAAGCTAGAAAAACAGTGTTGGGAGTAACGCACTACAGTAAAACATTGCATTTTTCAGTTACGCAGTAATATGATGCATTACTGAATTGAAAATGGCCAATATATGACTCCTCGCATCTCGGGGGAGGCTCTGTGAGCGGGGCTCTGTGAGCGGGGCTCTGTGAGCGGGGCTCTGTGAGAGGGGCTCTGTGAGCGGGGCTCTGTGAGCGGGGCTCTATAAGAGGGGCTCTAGGCAAGGAGGCAAGGCAAGTTTATTTGTAGAGCACAATTCGTACACAAGGCAATTCAAAGTGCTTCACACAACAGGAAAAAATGCATTAAAATCACAAAGACATGGCAGAAATCACAAAATAATAGCTCACAGAGCCCTGTGAACGGGGCTCTGAGAGCGGGGCTCTGTGAGCGGGGCTCTTTGAGAGGGGCTCTGTGTTGGGCTCTGTGAGCGGGGCTCTGTGAGCGGGGCTCTGTGAGAGTGGCTCTGTGAGCGGGGCTCTGTGAGCGGGACTCCTCCGCTCCTCACTGTTCTCTTTACTTGCACGCTTCCTGTCCCACATGTCACCAGCAGGCCCGTGCAGATTATGGAGAAAAGTTCTACCATTGCAATTCGTGGTGCCGTGTCGGTCCAGAGTCCATGTCGTTTTCCCTCTCTCATCCCAATAGCGCATATACTATTGACCCTATTCCGCCCCGCCCACGTTTCCCTCTTTTCCCACGTGATCGGCACTGCTATAATCGCACTTCTGGTCCAGTGGAAACTCCGTTGGTTTAACTGGAGAACGAGAGAAAAGTCTCACCGCTAAAACATGCTATAAAGTAGATTCATTTGTGTCAAATGTCCAATGTTCATGTGACTAACAATTCAACAATGCACCAATTCCCTGGGCGGTCCAAAAGCAGCTTTTTAGTCAGTGTAGAAACTATTTTCTCTGGAGATCGGCAGCCCTAGGTTCACTTGTACAACCGGAAGAAGCACTACGACGTATGCTCCGGAATAAGGGCTAACACTTGGCTAAAGATTGACTGATCCTAACTAACTCCAAAGTGTCCAAGAAGAGGACAGAAAGTTTCTTATTTTCATTGTAGTTTTATTCATAACATGCGGCTGTAATTGTCATGAGGAGCAGTTGATCAGAGAAGAGCAACGTGTAATCTGCACAGCCTATGCATTAATACAGGCCTAGCCTTCTGTGAAACTCCAGTTTTATGAATCATTTTTAGTGTTTTGGCAGTAAAACATTTCAAATGTAGTGAAAGTTGATTTATAGCTGTGGTTCATAAACTGATGGTGAGGGTCTAAACGTAGGACACAGCAAGTTTGAACTCGTATAAAGGCTGTATATACTGTGTGAATATATTAATTTGAAGCCTAAATGGTCTTGATCAGATGAAATAATGTGATCAAATACAGTGGCAGCCAGTTCTGTGATAACTGGACAATACAATGTCACTTAACATGTTATGGAGAAAATGTGTTTTGCACTGTAACTTGTAATATATGAAGTATTACAATTTCAGTAACTTGCCCAACACTGTCGCTGTCTGTAAGTACATTCCTCTAATGACCTGTGAGTTTTTTGTCCCTGTATCTTGCTTGTATTTGTTTTTACATTGACTAATTAGGAATCATTGATAGATTGATAGTTCAAACTTCTTTAGATAATGTAAACATACATTTGGGCCCAATACAGACTCTTCACATGTGTTTGAGGTTAAACATGTAGTTGAATTAGCAAATTTTGACACAAAATGCTGTGGCAAATATTTTTGATCTGACTATTTCATCCAGTTTCATCCAATGTCCAATCTCGTAAGATCTTGGAAGCTAAGCAGGGCAGGGCCTGGTTAGCCGTTGCTCCTCCAGTCGATGGGTGATCACTTAAGCCATTTTCATTCAATTTTTAGTCCTATTTTTACTGGTTTGTTTGTTTGTTTGTTTTCAGTGTTGAGAAGTAACTAAATGCATGTACCAAAAATATTTATTACAGTTACTCTTTCATTACTCAATTTTCTCAGTACAGATATTATCCTAAAATCATAGCAACAGTCTTTGTTGAAAATTGAAAATAAGGCTTCAAACTTTGTGGCATTAATAAGAAAATAAAACATAAATGCCAACAGGGTCAGTCACTAAACAGCAGCCCATCCCACCCCCTGCGCCGCCACACTGCGCACTGCTGTGTCAAGCTAATTAGGCGTTAACGTGTTCTGGCGTTAGCGCGCGTGTGTGGAAGCCCGTAATTGTTTGACTGGGAGGAGGAAACCGCGATTCAGCTTCCTGCCAAGTACCATTTGGGTGGAGGTGCTAATCACAGAGGTCTGACACTGATGTACACACACTTTAATTGTATGTAGTGTTAATGTGGCGCGGGGGGGAGGCGTTCGGGAAACGGACAGGGATCAGCCAATGACCTGTGTGATGCAGGCAGACTGTTCTGAATAGCTCATTGACCAGCGCTGTCAACCTCACGCTGTCTCCACGGACTGACGAAAAGCACACATTATATTACACCGTGGCATGTTTGAATTCTACTTTACTTATAGCTTGTAAAAGTCCTGGACCGTTTTGAAAGAATGCCACAGACTAGAAACACACACACACTTTCCATGCTTTGTGGTTGACTTGCATTCATTTTAGACTGATGACCGTAACCATGATGCCTAACCACTTCATCGTAAGAGCCCAGTCTCTTCATAGTGACATTTCACCTTAGCAAACAGTAGATGTTGCATGTGTTTTTATTGTTATTACAATTGACATCACAGGGACATTTTTGAATGCTAATGCTACGTTATATATATTTTTTATCATAGCATATAAAGAGCAGTGGGATGGGGATAGGGGTTAGGTGAAAGCAGAAATTTCCCAAGCCTCGAAAGCAGGACAATACAGGATTATTCAAACATGAGTGAATCAACGAAAAACTCGGAGTAAATTAAACTAAACTAAATTCTTAAGCCATGTTGACCTATTATTGAAAGATTTACTTCACGGGGACCAAAGCAAAATCTCTACCATGAAGTGTGTTTATGTTGTTGTTGTTGTTGTTGTTGTTGTTGTTGTTGCTTTTAATGGTGGTTGGCAGCCAACTGAAAAGGTGCGTTAACCACCCCCTAATGAAACAAGGACTAAACCAAGACCAAACCAGGTCTAAACGAGTGCTAACCCAGAATGAAACAAGTAAACATTATTATTCTTTGTTTTAAGATTTGGAAGAGAGTTGTGGGCCAGATTTGGGCCTTATGTTGAATAGTCCTGCGCTATACCATTAAAAATAAATAAATAAATAAAAATGGGAGAGAGAAAGCGAGAGAGAAACAGCCAAAAGAGAGAGCAAGAGTGTTTATATCAATCACCATAAAGTGATGAATATCTGCTCAAACACACATAAATACACAATTTTAAAAATAAAAGAAAACAAAAAAAAGAAAACGTATTTATGTCAGCGGGATTGAAAACCTCCAGTACAATTTCCTTAAAACAAATACATAATAAAAACCAAACAATAAACCTGACTAAATAGCTAAACCATTAACATTTATTTTCGGTTTATTGTTTTGTGTTTATTGTCAATATTTGCAATACAATTTGAATGTAATTATTTACGGCTGAATTCACACTTTACATGTGAATGTGTGGTGATGTATCAGAGCAGCAATGTTTGTGGAAACGTTTGTGAGTGTGTGAGTGCAGGGGTAAATGACAGAGCAGGGTTGAATTGACCTCCTAATTACTGCAGCCGTGATGGGAGGAGAGGCATAGGGCAGAGGTTAATAGCCCAGTTGTCGGACAAGAGTGGCGAGCACCAGGGAGGGGACAGAGGGAGAGTGAGGCAAAGATGAGATGAGACACGAAGGCAGCTGATGACAGAGTCCAGAAAGCTACACATGCAGCAGGGTGAGGACAATCCATCTGCTGGACATGTGGATGAAGCAGTAAACACTATAAAGTCCTACAAATGCAGCACAACCGGATCAGCTCCAGCTCTATGCAGGACATGCATGCAAATTAAATTGTAAATTGCGTTGATCAGGCAAATAATGGAAAGTATCAACCCAACACTAATGGAACAACCCGCTGGGTCATTGATCTATATTTTATACAGCGAAAAGGGAAGGGGATCATGAAACTCACAGAGATCTATTGATAGCCCTCCATTTCCATCTGATGTACACCCTCCACATACAATACAGAGAATCAGCTCCCAAAAACCCGACCCTCACCAAGCACCAAGGTCCTGGTAGCATCTAAAGGTCTGTGTCCTCCTTCGTCTTGGTGCACTTGCAACACAATTTAGTAAAACTAAAACATGACCCTATATGAGCACATATTTAGACTACAAAAGTAGATGCAATTTGTTCTCAATGTACAAGTGATACAGCCTTGCTTTTTCCTTAAGAGGAAGTAAGTTTGATTAAACGTAGAATGTGAAAAAGCTCTATGACAAAGAGAGACTAAACACATTGATAATTCAAGGTGTTTGATTAAACAAAACAGAAAAAAACATGCAAGAAACTTAACAGAAAGATTACGGTTACGGTACACTTTATTGTCCTCTGAATTTGACCCATCCTTCAATGCGGCTGGAGCACCTCCTCAGGAGCAGTGATTTTTGCAGATCTGGCCCGGGGACCGAGTGCCAGATCTTTGTGCTAGTCTTGGTCAGGACTATTGTAGCTGGAGGATTTTTAGCATGTTTTGGGTTGATAGTGGAAACCAGAGTGCCCGGAGGAAACCCAAACAGACACAGGGGGGAAACATGCAAACGCACAGAACGGCCCAGTCTGGCCTTGGAGTCGAACCCGCAACCTTATTGCTGTGAGGCCACTCTGGCACCACTCCGCCGAAACCCAAGTGCAAGTATTTTTTCCATTTTTTCTTTAGACACAAACCAGACCCATTTTGAATAGAAGAATATAATTCACTTGTTGAGTTTATTGAAACTGCCATAATTATATTTATTCTAATACATTATATCTAAGTGTTGCCTGAAGTATTGATTTTTCAAAGAGAATCCCCAGTTTACATGAAGATACTTAGGCAGTTTTCAAATAAATGGTGATGTAAGAAATGGCGCTAAATAGTGAAATTTACCGTAATTACAACCAAGAATATACTGCAGCTCAAATTAACCCGAAACTAATTAAATCAAAGCCTGATTATAATTTTATTCAAAATTAGGAGTCATTACCATCATATTACAAGCAATGCTCATTCTTGGAATTACATTCTTGAAAATAACAATTAGACTTTGCCCTAGGAGAGAAGCATATCAACAATTGCAAACATTTAGCTAAGAAAATGTGATGCGTATTTCTGGTTTGCTGAAGTAAAAGTGTGCCGTGGTAAACATTGTGCAAACTCAGTCTTTGTAATTAATTACCCTGATTGATTCTGACGGCAGCTTGCTTTGAGTGGCATTTTATCACGATGTTCTTTAGTTAATACCCCACTCCCCATTAATAAGGCAACAATTAAAACAGTCATTTGCATCTAACATTATACCCTCTATTATTTAGTGAGGGAAAACATCACTGAAGGCGGCAGAGGTCGCTTAGAACAAGATGCAAAACTAATCAAACGTAGCTGTATGCAAAAATTAGCCAAACAACACAGACCCTCGGGGAGCGCCGTGCTTTCTACATCATACGGATTTATGGGAAATGTGACTGCCAGTTCCATGACCCCGCAACGGTGCTCGATGTCCGATCCTCTGTCCCCCCCCGCCTCCGCGCTCACCTACAGCAGCCATCATCCGCACAAGTATAAGTTGCCACGCCAAAGACGAGGGGTCCGCGGGCCGTCCTTGGGGCTGATTGGCTGAGAGTTGTCAAACGATCAGCGCGGCGGTGAGCGGAGGGGCCTCTCTCCCCCTAAAATCAATTTCAATCAACGAGGAGACGCAATATTATCAAATGTCAAGTCCACCACGGCCCTCGGCCCCGTGCAGCGGCAAAAAATTATTCCTGACAGCCACTTGGCGACTTAATTAAGTGCAAAAAAAAGAGGGCCCAGTGAAAGATGAGGGGAGCGAGCGCAGATGAATGAGAGCCAAGGGGAGGGAGGGGGGATTAAGAGTCCAAATACTTGAATTGGTCAGTTGGTCTTTTTGTTTGGTTGACTGGCCATATTGACAAGGCCCGAGAATGATGGTCTCACTGGGGAGCAGTCAAGGAGAAACGATAACAGGAGGATGAAGTAGGAAAGAGGCTGAGCTTTAAAGGGAAAGTTTTTAAGGACCCCCACACTTTTTACAGGGTTTCTTATGATTATTGAATTATATTAAAAAGAGATTAACAATGCACTGCAGATTTTCTTCCTCAGTGGCATCCCACTTGACGTCAGAACTATGTATTTGGGCCTCAAAACTCCCCCTTCTGCAATGAACACAATAAATGGATACCTTTGGAACAAACTTCTGGCAGCAGGAGCAAAGGCCATTACGAAAAAATGGATGACTAACCCAACAATCAAGGACTGGACCGACATTATAATTGAAAAATGGAAAACAATTGCATTCGGAATTCATTGGAAAATTGAAAAATGTAACAAACTTTTTTATTTGGACAATGTGTCACGTAACTTCATTGGATGTCTTTTGTTGCCTTTGCCCCTTTTGTTTTCTCTCTGCCCTGTTCTGTGTTCTTTGATTTGCTTTAATGATTTAAAACCTGAAAAATTATTACATTAAAAGGGCTGCACGATATTGGAAATAAATGTGATATGAAAATAATAAAACTGGAAGGCACAATTATTGGCTATGCCCAAGTCTCTCATTGGCTGAAATTTTAATCAAAAAGGAAAGGGTGGATGAACAGGGACTGAACAAGTGATCTTGGACCAAGATTTGTATTAGGGCTGTAGACCTTTAGTCAATTTGGTATTATTGGTTGGTATTATAATGAGTTCACACCACGGCGTCAAATTCGCCCCTGACGCCCCTCGTTGGACCTATGCATCTTGACATCTTGAAGACAGACGCTTCGGCCGTGTGGCCTGGACGTGTCTGACAGATAAACTGACCAGCAAACACGCACCCAGGCGTCCAGCGTACATTCATGGCTAAGGAGTTTTTGTTGTTGCTTCCCGGTGTGGTTGGTCTCTTTGGGCGATGGCAGACCAGGTTGAGAGAGTGGCTCTGGTGTCTTTACAAAGCAAAAGCCACAATTAATTTATCGTCCATTTTTGCAAGGTTTGTTTTGGTTCTTCTTCCATATAATGAAATAAGTAGGTACGTCCCTGAAACTTAATCTCTGACTTTGAATAGTCTGCTGGTGTTTTTTTCTTTGATTAATTCCCTTGCGCTTATGTATACTTCATACTTTTAAGAGCTTTTGTATTCTTTTAGCCAATTAGTCTTTCGTCGATTACAGCCCTACTTACGTGTCATCATTGAAGAAGTTGGAGTGGCAGAGAGCCAGGCTGGATGAAGGATAAAGTGCAAGAGAATGGATGGCCTGTAAAAGAGATCGAGGGAGTGCCACAGGAAGAGAAATGGCCGAGTGAGTAGTAGTTTATTGACAAGGATCTCCCTCCCTCTCAGCGCCTCTCCTGATATTGAAATGATTCCTGGGGAAATAAATCACACTTCGATTGGGTGGTAATTGCTGAGGATCGATGCGTGCGCTCAGCCTGGCCCTCTCCGGGATTTCCCTCTTTTGTCCGTAACACACGAGCATTCACATCTACGGCCCGTCGACAGGGACCACGGGCCCCGGGGGACAACTGATACCTGATTGGGTGAATCAGTAAACATGAGCTGCTGATGGTTCCTATGCAGATTAATATCACAGAAAATGGAAAAAGAAATGGTGAAAGAGAATCACTCATCAGGCATACATTTGATTATCGGAGCGCAATGCAGCATTGACACAAAGTCAAACTGTCTTTCTGCAGTTTCTGGCACTTAGAAGTTTGTTCACTGTATCTAAATCAGTTATAAATAGTTGTTTGTTTCTTGTTTCTAAAATAAAATGGCATTTACACAACAAAAATGTATAAAAAGTTCTGTTTGAGTGGTTAAAGTGGCACATGCCAGGCCATAAGTGCAACCGGCCGCAGTGCTGTGAGTTTGAATCCCGGCTCTGACAATTTGCTGCATGTCCTCCCCTCTCTTATCCCCACGGCAATAAAATATTTAAAAAATACTAATACTAATATGTTCAAATACTTATTTGCAGCAATAACATACAAATACATTTTTAAAAAATCATGCAGTGTGTTTCCGGATTATTATTTTTTTTACATTCTTTTTCTCACAGTGGAAATGCACCTACGATGAATATTTCAGACCCCTCTATTATTTCTAAGTGGGAGAACTTGGAGAATCGCAGGGGGTTCAAACTTACTTTCCTCACTGTATATATAAAGAAGATATTGGCCCCTTCAATAAATGGTAAATAAGTAAGTAAGTAAGTAAAATTAGACATGAAAAAACACAACTGAAAGAATAGTGACTAGTTTTTTTTATACAAATTTAGTAGCATTTTTGAACATTCCTGTATATAAAAGGAAGCTGAATCATTTGTTTATTCAATTGGATCCCCATTAGCTGTAACCAATTTGACAGCTACTCTTCTTTGGGTCCTAGAAAGAGTTGTGTTTAGCCCAAGCCCCCGGAAGCCAAAATGGCGCCCAATTCAAGCCTATGGCGTGTGCTCATTGGCGCATGTCTCCAAAAAAGTTCCCTACTTCCGCGTTACTTCCTGAATAGGGAGTCTAGCGCCTCCCCTTTTATGACGACATCGCCATGTCGCTTTGGCGTCGGGAACGAGCACGGCGACCGCAGAACGCGTGAAAGACTGTGGACAGTTAGAGCGGACTTTTGGAGTCTGTGGTCCTGAAATGGTTACGAAATGTAGAATGATGAATTGTTATATCTATAAATATAAAGGTTTCATGTTGTAAAAGCGAAAATGGTTTCTCTGCAGAAAGCATGAGCCGTGAACTCATGAATGCTTCTTTTTGTGTAGCTAAACGTTAGCTTTTGTTGTGTGAACTGTGTAATCGTTCATTTACACTTCATATTGAATGATGTGTGAAAACGTGTGAAATGACATAAAACACAATGTACGTGTATCGTTTGTCTCGTCTTCTGTTTGGTTTCCTTCCGACACACGCGCTTCTTCTGATCGTTCACGAGGAGTGCGTGCGCGGTCAGAGCGCGTACATGTTCGCCGTGACGTTAAAAATTTTGATTTGTAAGGATTTTAGAAACGGTAAAAGAGTGAAATTCCTTCTATTTTATTTTTAGACTAAAAAGAATTTCGCACTTTCGGTAATTTTTACAGGCCCGAACTGTTGAAATGGTTGGTGCCTGAAGCTGCAGTCCCGCGTAATGGCCACTACTCAATTTGGATCGCGAACAGAGGGGGCGTGCCTTATCCAGTTATTATAATAGATCCATGGTTTAGCCCCAGTCCACATATTCTCTAAACTCTGGCCAATCAGAGCAGGCGATACAGTGCCGTGATGTGGGTTTATGTACAGAAAGACACAGCAGTGAGACAACTGTGCATTGGGGCAATTGGAACTGAGCTCTATCAGTAACTCTTTAAATGTAACTAATTACAATTACATGGCATTGCGAGTACATGTTTAAAAATCTTCTCAATTAGAGTGGTGGGATTAATTGTAATTTGTTACTTTCCAAACCTGCTTTTACGGTTAATTTGTAACTATTACAATATGTACCATCTTATACTGTGTTCTTTCTCATGGGAATAGTTCACCTTTCAAAAATACCACTATCAGTTAGATATTTTCTTCTGCCGCCAAGAAAAGATCTGAATCATGAATGAGTAATTTTGATCAATTCTGCAATCAGTCGGCGACTAAAGGCCCGTCTCGCTCACGTTAAAGTATGATTTATAAATGGCTAGAGGTCGTTAGGACGCTACAGGCGCTTTATCAGGCTAAATGAGAATGGCCTTTCTACTCATGTTCTCTGTATGACAGCGACAAGCAGGTTGTCAATACAGAAATGACTGCTTCAGGGCTACGACGGCAAACATGCAATGCACACCGGGACCGGCTCAATGCAGCGCCATCTACGGAAGAAAGGACCAAATTTAAAGGGAAATAACAAAATGAAAACTGAAACATAGTATTTGGACCTATCCCCAAAAGTGTCCTTTGTTCCAATCACATTTGCACCCGTCCGCATATACTCACACCAGCGAGATGAATCAGTCAATAGAGGCATTGATCACTCACTGATTTACAGAAGAGACAAGCGTTGTAAACAGTGCCATGGATTTTCACTTGCCATAAAATGCACAGTTTATTCATCTTTTACTGTAGCAGCCGATCAATGGGATTTTCTGAACGTGCAAATACAAATTCCTCTCATAGCTAAAAACAGACAGGGCTGTTATTCAAGCATACCGTAAAGCAGTAAAAAGAGAAGTGGGAACAGTATATCGACAGCTCTTTGAATTTATTTATTTACCTGGCAAAACTAAAATACTGCATCGACCTTTGAGTCGTGGAAGTAATTGCTGGAATGTGAAAGTTATTAGTGAATACATACATATTTAATTTTTGGTACAGAGTAAAAGAATGCTCATACTATACCTAAAACATATTGACAATTGAAGTACCCACAGCGATATTGATATGTACAAATATATTCCTGTTTTGGTTGTGTTTTTTGTGGAATGATTTTCCAACATACTGCCAAAATCAAGAATATACTCTCTAAAGCAATATAATCGGATATTAATGAAACTTTTACAATTGCCAAGTATTTCATAGAGAAACGTGGCGTTTATGGATTGTTGGATATATTTTATAAGATGCAGTTGGCCTATACTCAATCCAGTGAACCAATGTCGAATACTAAAATATAGTTAAACAACAAATGTTGCGCTCCTTTTGTTATAATACATTAAGCATAATGTGAGGCTGGCCACCACAACTAGTAGTAAAAGTGGGAAAAGTTGGGTAATATGGTGGGACATGGTGGGACGGACAAGATAAATTTAGGCATATACATAAAGACCGTATAGATAAAACCGTATGATTTTGAATGTTTATCCCTTAAAACACAGATCACATCAAATTACAACCCAGAAAGACGGGACCCCCAAAAAGTGTTCTGTGTTTTCAATGTAAATATCCCTATTTTATACCATACCAATTATTCTCTAAACAAATGGGACGAGGGACATGGGCCTAAATGTGTGTGCAGGACAACCAATGATCACTCTAAATGTGATCTTGGGTAATTCATATAGATTTTATTTTTTGTATTTTTAATGTAGATATGCCCTCTTGGCCTCTCGACTTTCGAAACGTTTTGTATATTTTGAGTTATTCTCCAGACTTTAAAAGTATCAGCCGTGAAGACGTGCTTATTATATGTCCATTTGCGTTCAAGTGTTGCTCTTTGTCAGTCCGAGTCATGAAACTCCGCACAGACAACACCTCCACACCAGCGCCTCCACACCTAAGGGTGCTTTGTGTAAATAAGCGTGCCTGCACCACTGCAGGCCGGTCAGCACGCCCATCCATCTCAGGCTGCCTGGGGTCATCACACACAAACACATGTACGCTCTGTGTACTTCCTGTTTGCTCTCCTGGTCTGTGCCACAGAAAGGCACACTGTGACCTCTGGACAGCATTTTGTCTTTCTGTGTCTCCTCGTGTCATCTCCAGTGTTACACATCCAAAACACTTTCTGAACACAAACCACTAAATGATGGCTGCAGGCTGAGGAGCTGAGGCTGTGTTTGAGTCTGTGAAGCTAATGTGTCCAGCTGCAAGCACCTGCGGAGTACTCGCTCTTTTCAAATGTCTTTTATACCAACACTGGCAAGAAATGTATTTTAAAAACATATATATAGATATATATATCTATATATATAAATTATCTGGTTTTTCAGTTGAATCTTCTTTCTTTATTGTTTGTCTCGAGATATGCTGAAGTTTCTGAGTGAGTGGGGAAGACTTATTCCCCAATGAAAGCATGGCTGATAAATTGGGCATAGCAAAAATTTCTCAACAGGTATGAGTGCTGTTTTTCTATAGAATTAGAAAAACAATTCTTTCAATAACACTGTCCAAAGTCTTTCCCACCAAAGGCCCTTAGAAGATTCTGATTCACTCACTTATAATTTCTAATTTGGTGATCTATCTTCAACAAATTTGGCACAATTAAATTGACTATGAAAAATTTAACAAAACAAAACAGGACATTAGGAAATTCCATAACTCTTACCTAGCAACCGTGGGCCAATTAACATATTATTTGACCAATAAACAAAAACACCTTTTTTTTGTCTAATTGATGTTCAAATTGTTGGAAAGATGTGTTTCTTGTGCGTAAATTTGGATGGAATTCTTAGTTTCCCTGGTGTCATCATTATCGTAGAAATTCGAAAACGAAAAGGAAATTCAAAACGTCTTGATTTTTTGAGTGTCCACACTTGAACCCTTTTCTACGCTAGAACACTCCCGGAGAATGAGGGATTGAAACGCCGCTCTACAGCCCATAATGTTCAACTTATATGTAATAACTTATTGTTAACTGAGACATAATTTGTGTAAAACTATTTTTGATGTTTGCAACGGGTATTGTCCCACCAAGTTAAGTTACAATTTGAAAACCATTCAAAACCAGCTCTGCAGACAATGTTTCTTCGTCTTGTGAGTCCTTGGTATTGTAGTGTCTATGAACTCTAACATGTATTAGGACTCACAGTGAATCAGTGCATCCGGCAGCCCACATAAAATGCTCATGTTGTGGTTATGGAGCATTAGCAGTTGTAGTTACCCTCCTGACCATCACTTAACAGCCCATTCCCAGCCTGTGTCTGTGGTGTGTTAAAGCTTTTAGTGGAGCTCCGGTAAAGCCATCGCTCTTCTCTAACTGTCAGAGAGACCTCAGTGCAGACTTCTGAACATACGCACACATATGTAGAAACACAAGTCCCTGCTGGTCTGCTCTCCCGCCCTCACACGCCTTTTACGTTCTTAAATATTGATAAGTAGCTCTGCAACATTAATATCTTAGATGGCTTACAAGAACACTTAAATAAAATTTGTTCAGCGCTCTCTCACTTGTTTTTCATTTGTGTAATGCGTTTGTTTGGGAAGAGGAGGGGGGCAGAGGATTACTACCACGCTCTGTTTGCATAATGAAAATGGCCACTTCATTTGGACTTAAAATTTATTAAAAAAAACATCAGAGGTTATTCTGGTGAAAAATTTACCAAATTTCTCACAGTGCATCATTATATGTGTATATATACTATACTATTATCTGTTTGGATTTTCAGTTGGTTCATGTTCTATTCATATTCAGTTTGATTAATGTTGTGGCACCCAACTGGGTTCTTATTAATGAGACATTTTGTGTTTTCCACATAAATAATGTTGTAAAAGTAGCACTTGACCAAATCTGCATCCAACAAAGTATTTTAGTGATTGAAACTCCAAAAGTAAGAGACGTAAATTAAAATTGTGTAATGTGAATGTCAAAGATGTGCCAAAGGGTTTGGGAGAGGTAGCAATTACATAGTGTAGACTTAGTTTGGACTTTTATAAACGGACTCTTGTGTGCTTCCCGGGAAAGTCCAGTTTATTTGGCAAAGCCTTCATGGCAATCACACTGTCGAGAAAGTAAGGTCAAGAAATTGCAGTAGATGTGGATGTAAATTTTTACCTTAATTTATACTAAAATGAGTTAACCGAGTTATACGTTTTCAGGGAATTTCCCATTTGTCCGTTTGTTTTGTACATATTTGTCAACTCTTTATGTAAATTGTATATTGTAAATTATCAGTCCAACCTATAGATCAATTATGGCTACTTTCATTTCTTGTAAAAAAGTAACATCTTCCTGAAGTCTTAAAGCCGAAGGGTTTATTGTAAGATTTAATGAGAGATAAAACAAATAAGATTAAGATTCTCTTCCAGTTTGCTGTGAGCACACATCTCTTTAATCCCATTTAGAAGCTTCATTTCACTGACAAGTGTTTGTTTGCCGCCGTTACTTCTGGGTGACTTGACTTGATTTATCTTCTCTGTGGACTTGGGAGGCTTTAGCTGTTTAAAGGGATTAGAAAAGGATTAAGGAGCGACTGGGACAGATTAGCCCCCAGACTCCTCCAGCCTCTTATTCAGCATCGAGACGACACGGACACATGGGGCTTTTGACTGCATGTTATGTCATTTATGTTTAAATTAACATGATATCAGTTTACAAAATTGAGCAAGAGAGAATTGGAGTCTGCACACGAGTCTAATCAATGATAAATTGTCTCTATCTCATGGTTTTACAATTTGAGCTCAATCGGCTACAGAATGTACCACAACTTGTCACTCATGGTTAACTTTGAAGTGCTTCTAAGTTACTTTATGAAGGCGTAGCTAAAAACCTGGTGATGTTGTTTATTATGTGAGTACGTACACATTCTCACAGAGACATTTTTCCCCGAGTGGCGCCTCTTCCTTCAACAAGACAAATACTTGTTCTGAGTGTCTGTTGCGTACGTGCAGTGTTTGGGGGAGAGTTTTGCTGTGGGAAGCCAAATGTAGAAGAGTGATAGGCCGACATACAGTGAGGTTCATCAAAGTCACGGCGTGCGACGGCGCTCATTTTTCATTGGTTGAGGGGTCTCGCGCACCTGCAACCTGCAGCAGGCGGCCCACCTGAAGGAGAGCGAGGGAGAAGAGCAATGGTGACACAGAAATGGAGTAAGGAACAAACAGGACGGAGAGTGTGCAGAGGGAGTGGGAGACACTGGTCTCTGGGACAGTTTGAACGACAGCGTTCTCCCTTTTACATTTCACACCCGGCCGCTCGTGCAGCGCCGGGGGGAGCGGCCAAGGAGGGGGCCGTGCGGAGGGGTTGTTTTGCTCAAGGGTGAAAGATGAGGAGATACATTCTGAAGATGTTATTATTATACGTTTACCTTGGCTTGGGCTAACAGGGGCTAAAAAAGCAAGACACAAAATGAACAGAGCTCTGCACGTCTGCTCATCACTGAAGTTTGCATTTCTGAAACCTACTAAGAGTTTTAATCATCACTTCAATATTGAGTCAGGAGCCTTTCTGGGAAAGTGATTTAACTGTAGTTTAATGTTTTCCACGTTTTGTAGATAGTGGCACAGTGAGTTTGAATAGGACGATTTGAAGTTCATAGGTTATGTTTCTGGCCAAAACATTATGGACTAACTTGTTCCAAGCTCGAACAAACACGTTAGTATTCACATTATTGGACACATGTACAGCTTTACAACAGCTTTTACAGACAACTAAGCAAAGTGGACCAGTCTGCCTGCTCTCATTCCAGTTTTATATCGCGACGGCTCTCTCTGCCATGTTTGCAATCAATACAAATTTGTCCCATAATGCTTCTTTTACAAAATATTCCTTTCCTAAGATTTCCTAATTTCCTAAAAATGTCTTAATGCATTGTCCAGATGGATTAAAGTATTGCCAGTTAGAAAATAAATAGCTGCAGGTCAGAGATGTGTTAATTTTATTAACTTGTAATTATGAAACTGAACTTGTGAAACTGGCGTCAGATGAGTTTATTTGACATCTTTGTACACTCTTGATGCACACTCTTTGTGAAGACACATTCGATTGTAATTCATTTTTCTCATGCAGTGTGCGGTGCCACCAGCAGCAGGTTGAGGTCATCATAACTGCGTGGTGTCCATCGCGGCTGTCAACACACGCTTGATTGTAAACACATTGCTGTTGCCCCCGGCGACAGAGACCCAGCATCTGTCCGCTCCACTCTACGCTGTAGCAGACCATCACTCTCCCCTGTCACCAGACACACAGCAGCACACAGGTAAAGACACTTACAAACGGACTCACATCACTGTCCGGCATCAGCACAAGCTCCTGCTGCTGCGTCCAAGCACTCGCAGCCCCAGTCACTCATAACACACGTGTTTCTGTGAAAATGGAGCTAATCCATCAAGAGGAGCACGCGGCGAGGAGCGTCACCTTCACAGCTCACCTACTATCCCTGTCACGTCTGTGCCTGCTGGACACCAACGCAGCCACTGCCATGCACTCATAAACACGCACCGCCCACACACACATGCAACATTCATGAGCCAACAATCACAAACAGTTTTCACATTACAGTATGTTAAACTTTACATGCCACGGGTTAAAAGTACTTCTTTTTTTTAAGATTTTGTTGCCCTTTATTAGGCTTGATTAGACAGGAGCGGACATGGTGGAATGGGGAATGCAATAAATCGTCAGAGTTGGGATTCAAACTCACAACACTGTGGCCGGTTAAAAGTACTTCTAAAAGGCATCAGTGAGATTAGAGGCCAGTTCTCAGACCGAGGCTTTCAAAGGGGGGGGGTTCAATGCATTCATTTCATTGAACTTGAAATGAATGCATTGAAATGGAGGAAGGTGACATTACAGGGAAGTGCATGTATAATACAGTTCAAAACATAAATAAAGTGTGTTGTTGTGGTTATGATGTTAATACTTAGCTGGTCGTTTGTGATGGATCACATGCAAATTAGAAGCCATAATAGAGCGTAATACATTTTGATTATCTATTACATTACACCAGTTTATTACATTATTTAACTGACAAGTATTATGCGCACACTGCCAAAACAGAAAAAAAATTGCTACGACTGTAATTTGAATTTGCTCTCTTAGACAATTTATATTTTCCTTTTTTTGCAGTAAAAAGCATCTTCATGTGCACCTTCAGTCAAACAAACATTTTCTAAAAAAAAACCCCACAATTGTACATTCCTGTGAGATTCCGCTGTGACAAACGCTGGCCGGCAGCAGAGCCCCGTCGCGCGGCTCGCTGAAGGCTATGGCTGTGTCGTTTCATGGCTCTCTTGTTACTGGGCTGTAAATTCAGCGGATGGCTCCTGTCTCTGCGTATCGATCCGCTCCGTCACCTTGAACCTCAGTATTGACACATGGGGTGACGCTGAGCAGGGAAAAGCGGCAATTTAGCCACCCTCAATTATGACATTCATAGATGATGTCACAACAGGGGCACAGGGCTTTGGGACATACACACTGTCCTGGGATTGAGTCCATTTGTTTGAGTTGAGCGTTCAAACCACACACACACAGACGCACACACACACACCAGGAAAAGGCTATCTGCCCTAAACAGCAGCTAATGGGGCCCTTTTGTGTTGTGTGCGAAATGTCGACTTTTGACAGCCAATCTAATGTGTCCTCTACGTCCCCAGACAGATGGTTCACTGGACCATGTCATTATCTGAATACTGTTAGCCATTGTAATGTCATATTCAATAGCACATATTAAAAGCAGCAAAGCATAAGGCCAAACATTAGCCTGTCCCAGATTGAAAGCTTCTGCTCTGTATCTGTTGTCAAGTAGTGCAGAGGCTGTGATCACTGTTACGCTGGACCTCGTCTTGTTTTTGAACTGCAAAGATCATATTCTTTCTAAATGTAAGACTTGTTCTTGTTGGGAAAACTTAACTTCTCTTGATTCGTCCACACATTTTACCTACCGGTGGGGATTATTGTATTATAATGAGTGTGTTTATATATTAAGTCAACACTGGTTTTGGAGGTCAGAGGTTCAGTTTCTCCCATAAAAAGCTCCAGGCGCAAAGGCACTCGGACTTTAGATTGAGAAAAGACTTGACTTAGGATTTGTCAATATTAAAAACAAACAAATAACCAATAAATAACAACATTGATTTTTTAAAAAATGTATAAAGTCCAGTTTAACTAAAATAACCTACTTTTGAAGTGTATTTCTTATAGTTACAATCCTTCAATGAATCCCAACTCCAGGTCTTAGCCTTCTAATAAAACACACTATTATATTGCTATATTATATTACAAATGGATTTCAAATTGAGGCCCTATCAGATGTCACATATCTGATTCAGTAAGTAGTGGCCAGGGGCCATCCAGCCATCGTTAATACTGTATTCACAATCCATTGATGAGATCATGAAAAACGGCCCGTGTCTGTTTGCCCTCCCAATACCCACCCGAGCACGGCTGGACGCTCATAAACACGGACACGCTGAAGCACAAAACAAACGCACACTCCCTGGGGTGCTCTGGGCTCTCAGGGCTGACCATGGAGCATGTGGGTCAGAGTGAGGGGCACAGAGAGAGGGGCTCTTAAGGGTCCCACAGATGGGCCGCAGTCGCACACACACTTTGGCAAACGCACTCATAGGTCAGGGTTCACCTGGAGGAGCACTGGTCAGCCTCCATCCATCAGTTTTATTACACAGCCTTGTCAAAACATGGACCTGACACGGCCTTCAGGACACGACCTCATCTCATTACTACAGTACAAATTATGTACAATCTATCAGAAAAAACCTTAATGTTGCTCTTTGGTTTTTGGTCATATTGCCCTGATTACATAAGCGCTCTTCTAATCAACGTATAATTGTCATTTTAATATATTTATGTTTTAACAAATAAGTCCATGTTATATAAGTAAACTTCATGGTTTGTGGTAGATTCCAGCTCCTCGGTGACTGCCATGTGTTCTTCAGAATGAGGTCTGTGTCTTTGAATAGACACAGAGTTCTACGCGTCAAGTCCTTATTTCCTCGAGTTTTCCCCCGGGACAACAGCCGCCATTTTGTCCTGTCACTCCCCTGTGCTTTTTTCCCTTCTCGCCTGTCCAATAATGACAGTTTAATTTGCCAACCAATTACACCTGAGCGGTATTTAAATGAGCCAATCAGGGCAGTGACAGGATGACTAGCCGCTCCAGTTAGCACACCAGCGCAGAGGTCGATTTGCTGCCTCCTTCACTGTTACTGAAGTCCACTCAGCAATATGTTTTAATGGACAACGCAGTGATATAGAAAACAGACTACTCTTAATGCTCTGGCTGTAGTACAAATGTAATTATACAGAAGAAAATGGACAGTTTCCATACAAACCAGACTGTAAATGGCATTACCTTTGTAGGAAGCAGGGTCTGTTTTACCATTGAAACAAAAACAAAAGTCAAGTAGGGCTTCAGTCGACTAAAGAAATTCTTGGTCGACTAAAGACACGCTCTGTGCATTGTCCATTAAAAAGGGGCGTGGCGCTAGTGTCTCTATGATTTAAACACGCAAGCAACTGCAACTAACAACTGTTTTGGTAATCAACTTGTCAGCGATTATTTTTTTGATTAGTCGACTAGTCAGATGAATATTTCTATTGTACATTGGCTTTTAAAATACATTATCAACCAAATAAATGTTTTTAAATAGAGAATATCTATATAAGTGTATTATTGGTGAAAAACAGAATTTTTTTTGTGTGTTTTTGACTTCATTTTGTTTTGATAATGCCTTTGTCTTTGTTATAAAATGTATTTTTGTATGTGTTTTAGGGTCTGTATAGTCCAAATTACAATTACAATAATCAAAATAGGTTTGAAGTCCTGATTATTTGATTAATTGTTGCTTCCCTAAATATTTATACAGAAAACTACTTGTAAACAACGCCATAAAAAGGCAGATTTAACTCACAATATACTTCTAAATCTCAAGATAACTCACAACATGCTTTCTCCTTTATGTTGTTCTGATAATAAGCCCTCCTAGAGCAGAGCAGGCTGAAGTCATTCAACACCTGCCAGAAGCTACTGCTGACGGTCCTCTCCAGTGTCCTCTTCAACGCTGCGTTCTGCTCAAGAGGACGTCAGGCTCTGTAGTGGTCGCAGAGAATGGAGCCCTAAACAAACCCTCAGCGCCCCCTACACTGCACCTTCACTGGACAGGAGAGCCCCTTTGTGTATAGGCTGCTGTCTCTGTCACACTCCATGATTACATGACTACATGATCTTTAAATGTTTATAAAAGCGTTACATGCAGTCAGTATTGTTTACCAACACATGTAAATCAACAGGTAACTTCCTTTCACTCTCGCTTTTATCAAAACTGAAAAGGTTAAATCTCTTTGTACTGAAATGAATCCGTGGCAGGAGAAGGCAAAGAAATATTAGAGCAATGGGTTGAGGTCAACTTTAATCCCTCTTTCTCTTAATGTAAATAAGGTCTAAGCATCTTATCCTGCTCATTTGTGTAATGGCTGACTTAAAGGAGAGCTTCTGTAATCTGCTTAGAGCCACGGTCCTAAAAAAACATCAAGTTTACATTATTTAATTTTACCTTTTGGAGTAAGCGTTTAAATCTGTATGACAATTGTTCAAGTATGGGCCAGTCTTTAAACACTGCTCTGTCCATTTCACGATTAAACGGCCGCTTAATCTCTTTCCCAAGGTCTCCTCCCGTACTTACCTCCCAATAACTGTAACTGTGCTTTTTAATACCGATGTTAAGTAAAAATAACCTTAGCCTAATATCTCTAGATTAAACACATCTTTCACAGAGTGGCTTAGTCCTGCTGGGCCGATTTAAGTTCCCCGTAAACAAAAGCGATTCACGCGCACAGATCTTTCCAATACACTTATAATTACACCGGCGTAAGAGTACTTAAAATTATTAAATGTTGCCCAAAGACGTTGAATATATACTTGTATGTGTGACCTAGCTTTTTGGGCTCGCCCGAACAGAAAGTACTTAGCATGATGAGTAAAAAAAAGTGCTGTGGTACATGCACACTGTTCATAAAAAAGAGAATGATGCTCTTGCAATTACATGAACATGTTGCTAGATTAATCCTAATGGAGAAGACATTAACAAGAATAATTTATCTTACTTTAATTATGCAGTGCAAATTAATATTATCCAAAGCGCTAAGTACAAAGGATGGTAAGAGATTTGGAAAGAAATGAAAGAAACATTACAAAGAGGCGAAAGGGAAATCAGGTGTCAAATGTATGATTTTTTTTTTTTTTTTTCATTCTTAATTTTGTCTTCCAGATGGTCGATGACTTGTTCATCTGAGATTTACTCCAATAAAACAAATCGAAGTTATGGAACTAGTGGGGTTGGCAAGAATTATGAAGATTGGTACCAAAATGATAAGATGTTCTTTATTGGGCCAAGCCAAAAGCACGCTAAAAGGTTTTTATAGCAGCCCTAATTATTGTATTCTGTCAAACTTTAGCTAATATCCTTTATTTGACACCTTGTCCGCTGAAAAAAGCAATTGAAATAATTAAATTAATTAAATGGCACCGTCATTCCCCAATTTGAGTAATTTGCTGAATTTTAGTCAGTCATGCTAGTCGTTAGCCTGAGCTCTATTTTCACAATTTAAATATCAAGAAACGGTTCAACTGTTATCTGTCAGTTGAAGCCTTAGTAGAGTTAAAGTGCATTTGACAGTTTATACTACACCATTTCACAAAAACATAGTGAACATTATCGTTTTTAAGATTTTACTAAACATTTTGCATTATTTTTCCTCGATTTCAGAATCAGAATCAGAATCAGAATCAGAAGGGGTTTATTTACCATTGTCACTGAACAAAATTCACAAACATAGGAACTTGTCTCGGCATTAAGGTGCAACATAAAACACTGATCAATAATGCTTGCTTTAAGAAACAATTTAAAATTAAAATTACTATAGTATAAATAAAAAATAAAAATAGACAGGTGCTAAAAAGTGTTCTTGAGTCAACGGCAGAGGGAAAGAAACTATTCTTGTGGCGGGAGGTTCTGGTCCAGATGGACCGTAGCCTCCTGCCTGAGGGGAGTGGTTCAAATAGTCCATGTCCAGGGTGAGAAGGGTCAGCTGTGATCCGACCTGCTCGTCCCAGAGCCCTGGAGAAGTACAGGTCCTGCAGAGATGGAAGTCTGCAGCCGATCACCTTCTCAGCAGAACGCACAATGCGCTAAAGTCTCTGTTTGTCCCTGGCTGTGGCTCCAGCGTACCACACAGTGATGGAGGAGGTGAGGATGGACTCAATGTGATGGCCGTGTAGAACTGCACCATCATCTGCACTGGCAGCTTGGCTTTCCTCAGCTGCCGCAGAAGTACATCCTCTGCTGGGCCTTCTTGATGAGGGAGCTGATGGTGGGCTCCCACTTGAGGTCCTGGGTGATGGTGGTGCCGAGGAAGCGGAAGGAGTCCACGGTGGTGATGGATGAGTCTGTCATGATGAGGGGGGGGTGGCGGGGGCTGTGACTTTCCTGAAGTCCACGATCATCTCCACTGTCTTCTGGCGTTGAACTCCAGGTTGTTACCGCTGCACCAGGGACACCAGCTGGTCCACCTCCCTCCTGTAGACAGACTCATCCTCATGCCGAGATGAGCCCGATGAGGGTGGTGTCGTCCGCAAACTTGATCAGTTTTATCAGATAGTCTGAGTGTCTGAGACACTCCGACGCACTGCCTCCGATCCGTCAGGAAGTTAGTGATCCACCTGCAGGTGAAGTCGGGCACGTTGAGCTGGGAGAGCTTGTCCTAGAGCAGAGCAGGGAGGGATGTGGTTGAATGCAGAGCTGAAGTCCACAAACAGGATCCTGGCATAGATTCTGCAAGATGAAGTGGGGTGCCAGGTTGATGTGTCGTCTACAGACATGTTGGCTCTGTAGGCGAACTGCAGGGGGTAGCAGGGAGGAGGTGAAGGACTTGAGATGGGGCAAGACCAGGCGCTCAAAATGACTTCATGACTACAGACGTCAGCGCCACAGGCCTGTAGTCATTAAGTCCAGTGATCCGGGGCTTCTTGGGGACAGGGACAATGATGGCAGACTTGAAGCAGGCTGGGACGTGGCATGACCCCAGGGAGGTGTTGAAAATGTCTGTGAAGACAGGGGTCAGCTCTCCTGCGCAGTGTCTTAATGTGGCAGTTTTGGTGACGTTTATGATGTTACTTCCTGGTTGGACATGAGCAGCAGATGTGACATAGGTACAGGCAATTCCACAACTGTAAACAGGGGCCAAAATCCATATGAATTACACCATAGTTATGATTGGACAATTTATAATACCCGATAACACATTTGTTTTGTTAAAATTATTTTAAACTGTCAGAAAATTGTGTCTACTGCTGTAAATTTTCTCAGAAGTGGTCAGTCACCATATTTCAACATTTATTTGGATGACTTTGCATTTTAAAAGTCTCAATGTACAATAGAAATATATAACTTACTGACATAATTATTTGTCAGTCGACTGCTAAATTAAATCATTAATTGGCTTGTCTGTATTTTTGGAAGTCTGCAAAGGACATTCAAATGATTCCAATGTTATGAACTCGTTCTACACTTACTGAGTAAAAACAAGCTGAAGAAACCTGGAAAAAGAAGACTAAATGGAGACTAAATGCCTTGGTTTGCGTTCCGTGTGCATTGGTGCGACTGCAGAGTGAACCGACGAAGGTAGCTCGGTTAGTTAGTTAGTTAGCAGGGGAATCGCCGCATACTTAGGCCCCAATTATCCACTAAATCTGCCTCTCTCTAAATGAGATTATTGCCACGCGCCGAAGCTGTGGCTCCCATTGGGTTCCATTAACTTTGATTACTCCTCATTATTTACTTACAGCTCCGCCACTGTTATTGGTCTTACGCAGAAAGGAAGGAAGGGCGAGCGCGAGGGGGCAATGCAAACATATGGAGCTCCGCCTGTGTACGCGGTTACAGCCAAGTGTAAGTAATAAAGACCGCAGCAGTAAAACGGCCCTGCTCTGCGTTCCAATTAGAAATACAGCTGAATGCATGTTTGGAGAAAGATAAAGGAAATGTGTGGCTGGAATAAGACCGAGAGACAGATACAATTACTTTGGAAGAACAAGATGAATGGCCAGAATATTAAACAGCGCAGTCATGGATAAACATATAAACTAAATATATCACAATAACACCGACGTCCTCCATCTGACAGAAATGTACGGCATCTAAAAAAAGACATGAAGCATTTTCTCATGAAGTCTTAATTTGCTTGGTTTTTGTCTTGTTGTTGTCTCTTGTTGCCTTTTTATTTGTTTACTTTATTGGAGTATTGGACTAATACATAAATGCACGTCAGGATATCGCAGTAATAACAATATGGCAGTACTTGACATCTGTATCGCAATCATTTCTAATATAACAACTAAAAACACCAAGAAGTTTCAGATGAACCTGGTGTGACACGACAATTATGACATCGTCTTGATTTATCCAGATGATTCTCCCTTTATATTCTAAAGAGAAGAGCTCCGTCTGCTGCGTCTCAGGCCAAACTCAGACAGAGCTGTGTTCATTTCAGCGACGCATGGGAAAATCCTCTTCAAATCAAATCTAACCGGCGTTGTTTTTATGTTGTTTCTTTTTTTCGATACGGACCTGATTTGCTAATCCACCTGTCAATCACACTCACCTTCACTCAGGAGATGTAACCGATGACCTGATTCACATCTTTGTAAAGTTGTCGAGAAGTGTCGTATTCTTGTTGGCCAGCCAGGTACAGTTTATTTAGATATTTATATATATTCTGGCAGGTCACACTTCGCTTTTATTCGCCTGTCACTCATTTCGACCCGACCGACAGATGGAGTGAGTGGGCGAATGCAGGCAGTACTGTATGTGTCTGTTGGAGTACAGCGCTTCATTAAACTGAAAAGCAGAGGGTCTGTTGACTGTTTGATAGTCAACATCATTACCATCCACCCTTGGCTTCCACAATGAGCCAGGCATCGCGACGAGAACACATGAAGTCCTCGAGTGGAGTTTGTTGTGTGACTGGAGAGCCATTCTGTTTGTTTGCTGGGGCCATGCCTAGCGCTTTGGATATGCTCTAATGCCACTCATATTGTACACGGAGCCACTGCCTAAGCCTAAGTCCTCGTGTACTCTACTTTACAATGTGGCCAATGAGAGATCACTGTTTGAAAATGCCTTTAAAACTTTCCAAAAGCAAGAAGAAATACCAGGAGAGAAAGATCTTGTGAGGAAGAAGTGTGCTCTAAGGCCTAATTTCACTGACATTGTCCCTCACCTAATTGCAAAAATCCCTCCGTCTCTCCTTTGCTCCCTGTTGTGCAGCTCTGTAGCGCTCCGAGGTAAAAACCAAGTCGGGTGCTAATTTCATTTCGGTTTGTCTTAGGACAACTCTTAGATGTTTAATTCTATCCCAATTTCATGTAATCAGGCGAAAGGCTTCCCTAGAGGGAGGGCTGCGCAGGCCAGGGCTAACCGTGTGCTATTTGCAAATGTAATTGGTCCACCTCTATTCTCCACATTGTCACGCTTTCATTTTATATTTCTTCATCCTTCATTATCAGCGCGCCTTTCTTCACGTATCCTTCTGCTCCCCTTAAGGCAACGCTGGTGTGGTTGTTATTGTGATTTCATATTTTCTTCTCATCTCTAACTCTGCAGCCTCTGGACATTGACTACAAAATCCATTATCATTTGTATATTTTAATTATGCAAATGAGGATAGCTCAGCTGGCCTGTTGGAGGCTGCAGGGGAGGAACAGGAACTCCATTGCGGGTGATTACAATTCATCCGCTCGTCTCGCTTTAATTGTAACAAGCTAATTACCTTGTTTCCATTTAGTTTGAACAATGCCAAAAAGAAAAGGGTGCAGTGATAGCTTTGGCTAACCGCTGGAGCGGAGCTAGCTGCCAGGCAGCGGCAGAGGAGGAGTGTGAAAGGAAATAGGAAAGCTACAACTTATGGTATGAACTTGTAGGCAGGAATGAATTAACCTGTATTCTTGTGCAGTGGTGGGCAATATATAAAATTTAGATAATGTCGTAAATGTTGTTTTGAAGATACATTTTCTTACTATCGGGATACTACTCGCCCACCGCTATAAAGTACTTACTGTGTGTCATTTTGACCATGATGATTTAAGACTCAAATAAGAAACATCTGGGTACATTAATTCTGTTCTTAAAAATGTACTCTAATGTGATGATTTTACTCTTTAATGCAAATTGGCCAAAATAAATTAACATCCTTTAATATTTCTGTCTTGTTAATTTAACGTTTAGTGAGTGACTGTTGCCTAACTCAGCCTTTCAGGCCTTTGTTGGTTGGACAATAATGTCTACAGTGAGACGCATTTATAAACACACACAATTATCATTCACTTTCACTATATACACTTTTATTTAAGGTGTTTAACTTTCTCATAAAGAATCTATTTCAGAGGTTTTGAGCAAACCAAGTCATGGGCAAAGGTTTCCATCCAGCACATTAACATTTGTTACAATATGCCTTTATAGTTTCAGAAATCCGAACAATAAATTCTACCTATGACTAAGCACATTTTACCAGCAATGAACGTATACTTTACGTGCCAAACCACGATCCTTCACACCTCGTCAAACATTGCTCCACATTGTTACCGTTCTTGCACAGCACATACTTTTCATCCACCTTTAAAAGGCTTAAGATGTGTTTCGGATCCGTCTGCTTTTCACCGGGTTTGCGTTTGTTGCCAGAGGTGCTCATACTGGCTCTGTTCAGATGTTTCTCCCTGAAATGAGTCCAGGGCTTCTGGGGATCAAGACCAGGCCTCGGCAGAGCAAGATCTCATTATCTCTGCGTGTTCCGCCTTGTACGTATGAAGGCTCCACACACGCAGATAAGTATTCACACATGCACGCCGCCTGTCATGGCACGCTGAGCAGCAGGAGAACCGCGATGTAATGTCACAATGAACACCGACCGGGACTATATTACATCTGTTTAAATTATATTAGCCATTTCACTGGCCAAGTTTAAAGGCGCTAAACGGTTACGCTCCCAGGGTTGCACCAATCAAAGTCAAGTTTACAAACGTGTGTGTGCTTATAATAATTCATTATAAATTAGATATATTGGGCTGCGGGACAGGAACAGCAACCATTCTAACATAATTGTGATATCTTCGAACAAAAGCCAATTCTAGTCAACTGCACACATGTTTTTAAGTGTGAATACATTTTGTCACTCATCCAAGTCGCTTCTTCAGTTCTGACAGGGTTCCGGTAAGTCACTGCCACAGATATGTATAACGAACGAACGACGGATTACTCTGACATATTCATGATATAAAGTTCTAATATAATTTAACATAAGCATCTTTTGAGGTAAATAGTAAACGATCACATGACATCTACGCTAAAACCCATATATGTGTATAAAAAGGAATCAAAATCCAAAAAGTCTTGTATTACATAAAACACTGGCATCACTGGCGTTTAACACAGAAAGAGGTCACTCAAGGTCGTCCTTAAAGGCAGGATTAAATGTTATTTTATGTATGCAGGGATGGTCCGATAAGGATTTTTTTAGTTGATACGATATCCGATATGGCTTGCTGTTGTGGCCAGTAACCGATATTTGCCAATACCGATATTTTGATATTGAAATCCATAGCAATGCCCACTAGATCACACATTAACTTTTCACTTTAAAAATCTAAATAATTGTGGTGTGATTGTGTAAACCGCATTTTTAGCCTTATTGTTGCTCTAGTTCTATTGATACAAACTGGGAATGAAATATGAGCACACACAGACTGGGGTAACTTTCACAAAAACATTGACATATCAGTATAACCCAGTTGTTATGTGCCAATACCGATACTGGAACCGATACATATCACCCATTTCTATCATTTATTTTACTATTCATTGTTTGGGTTGGGTTAAAATACTTAGATCCAGTTAACACAAGAGGAAAACAGGTCAACAATTAAAGGGCAATGGCTCCGGCGCACATGAGAGTCCTCACATCTGGAAACAAAAATGAAGTTACAGCTATGCATAACTAAACTGGCAAAGGTTCATAGCCCAACCATTGCACTTCGTCGGCCCAGGAACCGGCGTTGTGGGGCTTTGACAGCGAGAACACAGCAGATCCTGGACGTTCAGAACATAAACAAGCGGAGCCAGGCAAACTTGACTGAAGATACGTAACTATCTGGAGAGTGGAGAACACAGGAAGTGCACAGGTCAAAGGACGAGTGACACACATGCTTTTTATTTATTGACAGCTGCCATGAGTAGCCAATGGGGATGATTTCTTAAAGTGGCAAGGCCCGCCCACAAGCCATATGTACATAATGCATCACTTCAGGATTTGAAACTGAGATTATTTACCATTTTGGCTTTACCATGTTAAATTATAAGATAATTTACCATTTTCATCTGAAAAATGGATTGTAATAGTACAATTTATCCAGAATCTCTACTCTAAATTGAGGTCAGAACGTGCTATACATCAAAATTTAGATAATATTGAGAAGGTTGTTTAGACAATTGGCAAAATTTGAAAAAAATGTAATAAATAAATGCTACAAAAAGAGCAGATTTAAAAATGAAAATGACAAATTTTATGTTGTTTAAATAAGAGTATAAGGCGATATTTCTGCACTTTTGTGATTCATTCTACACTCATTGAACAGTTGTCTGACTATTAAACCTGAACTAATACATTGAAAGTCATGTTTTAACATTTCTGTTTTACGAATATAATATCGTCTGGATATCGTTGTCAGGAATATCGCCCACTCCTGGATTTACAGCACTCAATTCAAGAAACAGTATATCATGATCATCATTTTAACAATAATTATGAAAGAATAGTCTTGAAATTACCCCCTCGCTTTTAAAGGTGACCTTCTGAAATCTATACATGCCTGTCATTGAGCTGTCGTTGGAATCTTCTCCCACCTTGTCCGTTCCCACCTACTTTGGCTGCCATCAGGGAGAGACTTGAAAGGTATTTGAAACTGTCTTCCTTAATCATTTCCCGGATCCCGCAGGACACGCTGTGACATGACAGACGAGGAAGAGGAAGGAAGATGGAAGAAGGAAGAAGGGAGGGACCAACGTGCTGGAGGAAGGAGAGGAAGACGAACGAGAGAGACGTACATTACACATCTGTCACATGATGTCTGTCCCACCCACTCACACAGGTAAAGGAACAAAAAAACTACTCAAAACTGTTTAGTCACCAAATCAATCAACCACTAGTTTGAACCTGTATTCCTTTTTCAGACTCAACTTTTCTTCTGATGGCATATTACTTGTAGTATGCATTATATTTTAAAAAGTAATTAATGCAGTTTCCCAATGAAACTTTTTCTACAGCTTAGAAGAAGAGCCGACATCACTCTTACTCAAACAATGCACACCAAAATAGCAAGATTATTTTGTCTGGGCCGCAGAGCCTCCCCTTGTATTTTGCTCGTTTGCCTTACACCAATCCAGAAGAGTGCCGAACGTCTGCACCTGACTAAACTGTTGGATTCTGACCTTTTTGAGGACCTTTAGATTAAGAATCCATGGCAGAATTCTGATTACATGCTTGTATTTGTCACTGTCCATGATTCTGCAAACTTGTCAAGTCATACAGCATTGTTTCAAAGGCTCCGTACCTGATTTTATTTATTTTTTTGTCTTAAAAATGTGGGAATACTTTCATTTTATATTTTTTGCAGTTGTCAAGAGTCATTGTTCACTTAAAATGATTCACCGTTAGCAGTTTGTAAGCACTTTTCACAACTTTCAGCAACCAAAGCAGAGTTTATCATCACAGTAATCTAAGAAACATTCGTATGCTAACAGCGCATCTGTATAATTAGATGCAGACAGCACACTTTGGTCTCATTTTGACCTTAAGAGCGTTTAGAATATATCAATGCAGGTGCAGATGTTACTTTATTACATGAAGAAAATCAGGTACAACTCATGAATTAAACAAATAATGCAATTTATGTTTCATAGATGTCATAAAATGAAATTAATTGTATACATTTCTCACTTTAATGACAGTAATAACAATCAAACTGTATTGTTATAGAGTATTGTTATTTTAAAATGCTCACTTCTAAACTTTAATACTAATACCAGCAGCGTAAACACGTTTTTGTATTGTTTTAGCCAATGCATCTCTATGGACCTTTTGTTGCAAATAATGTCAATTTTTTTACATTCAATCTTGAGCTTTATGAGTTTGGTTTTTTTACTTTGACCTTTTTATTATTTTATTTCATCCCCAAAAAATAAGTAAATAAATAAATGTTTTTTTAAACAAACAAACAAACCATCATGTGTGTCTGTGCTTCTCAATCTATGGCATAGTTGTTCCTCTTATTCCGCTTATATCTTCCCTTCTGGTTGGATTAGTTAACTTTGAACATTTTACACAACTCAATCTACTTTTTAGCATTTTTTAGCGGTGAGAAGTGTCAACACAACAGAAGTGGGCGGAATGAGATGAATGAGATGAATAGTCGATCAAAGAAATTCTTGGTCGACCAAAAACACGCCCTGCCGATCAATTAATCAACCACAAAAGGGGCGTGGCAAAATACCTCCAAACCATTCTGTATCTCTATAATCTCTATTTAACTGACCCAAACTTCACTCAAAAGACTACAACAGCTCAGAAGTTTATTCAAAAACACCTATTTATGTAGAAAAGCACAAGGAAAAGATGTATTTATGTGCAACATGGAAAATGTTATTCCAAATCCTTAGCTAACTAATTTCATACTTTTAAAACCTCGGAAAATTGAATATTTTCCTCACTGTTCACACTTAATAATACATGCTACATATGATAGTTTCTACCTTTATTTTAGATAGTCAAACTCATTTCATTCCATTCGACCTTTAGAGTTGTAGCGTTTTGTGATTTTTTTGGTGAATTTTGTATAGTCACTCTGGCTGTTTAGTAGGATTAATAAATTATTACTTAGAAAAGTATTTATTAATTTTAAAAAATCATGTTTTTGACAAAGACAGCGTCATGGCTACTAGTGCTGATTATTTCATTCAGTTTCCCTAGAGAGATAAGAGCTATTGCAAAATGCTAGATTTGGTTCGACATTCTGTTCTTTAGCGTGGTTTACAACTCGCACACTTTAATCTGCTGCTGTTAAAAGAGAAAGGAACGAAGACACTGTTCATAACTTCTACTTTTGGTTATATAACTCTTGATTGATTGATGCAGTTACACTATTTAATCATTTTACATAGGGCAGTGCAAAAGAAATGTGCAAACCAACACTAGTGATCATACTATCTGACCCGAGCCTTACTTACATCTGAAAAGGTCAAGGAACGGTTAACTCTTTACATTAAAGCCTGGGCCCGTCAGATCTTGTTATAAATGTGGATTACAGATTACTGTGCAGATGTCCCTCTTTAGCTGTAAATACCATAAGGTCCTAATGTACAGACTCTAAAAGAGACTGAGTCCACTTCGCTTAAATACACCGCAATCACACATCCTCAACAGCTGCTAAGTGAACTTATGTCCATTTGACCTATATGGACAGCAAATCACCACTTTTATACCAGGGTTTTATAATGCTCTCTTTTCCGCCATGGTTTCTTTCTCCTCTGCTAACTGTTTGTTGTGAAATTTACAGCTTTTACGTTATTTTAAAATAAAAATCATTGTATAAACATAATCGGGATGTCATAATGTCACATTTTATCATATGACTTTGTGAGAAGGAACAGCAAGATTTGACACTTATTCACGATTACTGACACACCATGATCAAACAACAGTGAAATCTGGAACGGCAACTGACTAATCCTGACAAGAGGACTATAAAAAAAATGGTAGTTGTATTTTGATCATTGTAATCATTATCTGAACTATACATACGGTAAGGGTGCGTTTACACTCAGCAAGGCAAGGCAAGTTTATTTGTAGAGCACAATTGGTACACAAGGCAATTCAAAGTGCTTCACACAACAGGAAAAAAACGCATTAAAATACCAAAGACATGACAGAAATCACAAAACCTTCATTTCTATTCATTCAATTTAACAATTTTGCTAACATGAATAATACATTTTGTCCATGCTTAGTGATCCGCCAGATGGAAAACCAAGTCTATTGGACCACACTGGCAGACACTCCAGACACTCTTTCCCATATTTATTTGACATTGCCAGCGGAACAGGTGTCTCCGGGATGGGCACATCACTTTTAGATTGATTCTTTCCCATGTTTGACCGCCCCTATACATCAGCGCGCTGTCTGCCTCTGCAAACGTCTGTGCAGAGTGTATGTATCTTTTACGGCGGCTATCTCGTCGACGCCTCCACCTTATGTGTGGCGCTTTTGTATCTTTAATGACGGACCCGGTCTCATCGGCCCCCTCCCTAGATTTAGCTTTTGCTAAACTATTTGTCCCAGACAAAACTCGACCAAAGCTTTTAGTGTTAAAACTCGCTCTTGATCAGTGGGTAGGTGCACCAGGCTCTTCCTGGACTTTGCTGTGGTCTTAGTTCCGACTGACAATCTAACCAGCACGTGTTCTAACCCTCTCCTCGGACACCTGCTATGCAGCTGCGCTTGGACACCGGTACAATGGGCTATTGTGTCGAGCAGAATTATTTTACATGTTCAAATGTAATTGTGTCTAAATAGTAGTTTTAGAATTATAAAGAATTTCTCTAAAGAAAGACTTTTTAATTTAAATAAATTTAAAGGGGCTATTTTCAGGCTACCCGTCAAATAGTTTAAGACGTGCAGAAGAGAAGAGTGCAAATAGAACCCTTTGTCATTTGCACAGCTTAACAAAAGTGTTTTTAGCTTAGCTTTGAACTTTGTCAGAGTAGAGGCCTGTCTCCCATCTTCAGGAAGACTGTTCCAGATTTTAGCTGCATAAAACTGAAACGCAGATTCCCCATGTTTAGTTCTGACTCTGGCCACCAGCAGGAGGCCGGTCCATGTTTAGTCCTGACTCTGGGCACCAGCAGGAGGCCGGTCCCTGAGGTCCTCAGAGTCCGAGATGCTTCATATGGCCATGGAGAGACTTGTACACAAGCAGAGAAGCTTTAAAGTCTATTCTCTGAGCCACAGGGAGCCAGTGCAGAGGCTCGAGCACAGGACTAATGCGATCGTGCTTCCTAGTTCTAGTCAGGACCCGAGCAGCAGCGTTCTGGATGTACTGCAGCTGTTTTACAGCTCCTTTGGAGAAGCCAGTGAGCAGGCCGTTACAGTAGTGTAATCTACTAGAGACAAATGCATGGATAAGTCTCTCCACGTCTTGCTTAGACACTATACTTTTAATTTTGGCATTGTTTTTTAGATGGTAAAAAGCTGCTGATGTTATTGATTTGACGTGGCAGTTAAAGTTCAAGTCTGAGTCCATTATAACCCCCAGATTTCTAACTTGATTTGTAGGTTTTAGAGCGAGACTCTAAAGCTGTTTTTCTTGTAAAAAATGTGGATTACTTACCTCTTGATGACACTGGAATTCGTGCAGTCCTTTTTCAGATTCTAAAGCGAATATCCGTGCTTGTAGCTCATGAATTTCTTGTTGATATTCCTGACAGCATTCACAAGAGTCTGTTTTCCATCTTCTCCCGGACATTTCGCTGGCTTGTCAGATATGTTGTTAAAACTCAAAAAAAAATAATCTTAAAATCCTTGGTTTACTAAAAAAAGTCATAATTAAAAATGCTTGGAACACAAAAACTGATTAAAAAGCAAAATAAATAAGGAAAGGAGCTATAGCAAGCTGGAGCAAGCAGGAAAGAGTCTGCACTCTTCGGAAGCAGGAAGAGTGCCCATTTTAGTCTTGATGTGGAGTTGGTTTGGTTCTGTTCTAGTTCTTGTTTAGTCCTGACCTAGTACAGGTTTAGTTTTGGGTTTAGTGCTGGTTTAGTCCCAATTTTGATTAGGCAAATGTGCAAGCGCCATTAAATACCTTTAAAGACCTTTTTCAACAATTATTATGGCATTATTAAATCAAAATGTCAAAGAATAAAAAAAGAATAAGCAGTTTATGGATTTCATCAATAATGCACTTTATTTGTAGTGTATTATATTTTGTAGTTTCTATCTAGAAGTCTGCTGTAATCATATTTCAATCTTTACTTGGTTGATAATGTATTACAAATGTTTGACTAGTCAACTAGTCAAACATAGAGAATTGACTAGTTGACTAGTCAAACAAAGAATTGCAGACCAGTAAAGTCATCATTAGTGACAGCCCTAGTGAAATCCTTAACAACACTTTCATTCACATTGTCTAATAGATCACATTTCCTCCCGTTTATGACCAACTTTATGTAACAAAACTTTGTTAAATTAAAGCAAATTAGGTGTACTTTTTTTTTAAGCATCAGGGAATCAAAATTTTTGCTTCTAAAGACTTCACAATTATGATTACATTATGACCCGAATCATCACGACCATTGATAAATCTATTTTATACATCATTATATTTATACACATTATACATTTAGCTTCTCTTCTGCTGCTTTGACTGTGGAGACCAAATTCTCACTCACTCCGCAGTTATTAAAACGTATGTATTCTTCCCTCCATTTGTCCTTGTATATGGAAATGTGTTGTAATAGACGCCATATTACCAGATAATAGAAACAGATTATCCGCGACGCCTCAGTGTTCACAGAGTGTATGTGCCGCCTCTGTGTGTCCCTGGATTAATTGGGGGCAAAGTATGAAGAGAAACACACAGTTAATAATGAGGCAATATTTCACACTCAGGAGCATTAATCAACTCTGATGTAATGGGAAATTAAATGTTTGTCGTTTGATTAAAAAGGTTTTGACTGAAGTAACTCCCAATCAAGCCACTAACTGAAAATATTAATGCATGTTAAGTGTTATGTTACCGAATCAGTAAAATTGCTTCGACCAATAAGTAGTGGAAATGTTTAAACCGTCATGAATTAAGTGTTTCAGGCACATTAGAGGTTTAAAGGTGTCATCGGGACAGGCCCAGATGGAACTAATCCCACATCTGCGATAGAAACGAGGAGTTTGTCGACGTTCAGACTGAAGGAATCAACCACGGTACGATATGGATTTATTCAGCTAATGCCAATATAAATCTTGCTGTTGTTTATGTCAAATTCTTTGACAAAGTTGTGCATAAGTTTACACGTAAAGTAAATAATAATAACAAATGTTTTTTCTCTGATATATTTTGCTGCAGGTGAATAGGAAAAAAACTTTAAATTTAGAGATATCAATTGAAACTGATATTGTTTAAATGTGAGAATCATCTAATATTTTCATATTTATGTGAAAAATGTATATAGGCCGGTTTAAACGTCTTACTTTCTTTTGTTGACATGTTACATACCAAAACAAAATACAGACAGAATTTTGGATACCTTATTTGGTATTTGAGTAAAGTAGATCTGCGTGTCTAATTTATTTGCGTTAAAACTTTAATAAATCAGGCTCAGAATTAAATATCAACAAATCCTTCCGTATGAGCCATCAAAATCTTGTTAAGTAAAAGACTGTAAGGTTTGGTGTGTACTTTAAGGGCTGATCTTTATGCCTCTATGTGAGAAAATGACCCTTAAATATTGACTTATGTATTTCTTTGATGGGGACAGTACATATGATTAAGCACAGTGTAAATATGATGATGATGATTATAGTAGAGATGCTCATTTTCATCTGTATCCCCCACGCAGGTTACACAGAAGACAATTACAAAACAATACTAAGTTAAAATGACACAGTACAAGAAAAGGCTAGTTAAAAGTGCTCACAGACTTCATCCACAGTTTAAGGTACAATTTGACAGTGATGGACATTCTTTTATTGTCAATAATGAGTCCCTTTGATAGAGAGCACAGTCTGTCCCAAAGTGGTGCTTCTGTGTGGAACCTCACAGTCCCTCGAGCCATGGCCCTGGTGCCCATCCCACTCTTTGGTTTAATGAAGTCCTTCAAAGGGGGAGGAGCCCCATATAGAATGTGCTTTTTTTTTTTTTTTTAAATGAACTAAATTATTAAAACTGAGTTTAATTATATTTATCTAAAACAAGGCAGTGGTGGAATGAGTTAGATTTTTATCCAAGACTTTTATGGCCTTAATATATAAATAAATATATAATATAATAATAAATGTATGGATGCAAGTGGATTAAATATATATAAATATTAAGGTGCAGATTGGACATTGCGTTTGTTTCCAGTTGAAAGTGAGTTTTGCCTATATTAGTTACATTACTTTTTTGGGATGATTATATAGCCACCTAGGTGACATCAGTAAAAAACACCTGATATATCTGGGAATAGTACAAAAATTATATAATATATATATATATATATATATATATATATATATATATATATATATATATATATATGAAGGGGGGGTCTCTATTGTCCCTAAGCTCAACTTTTGATTCTGCATTGGGTTTAGAGGAGTTTCAACTGAAATGTAGTGCAGTGTATTCTTGCATTTAAGTGTGCTAACTAAGGTTCAACACATTCTCTGCATTGCATAATCAAAATGTTGGTATGTGTGTCGTATTTATCATTGCAGAGAGGGAAACAGAAAAAAATCTCTTGAATATCCGTCTGAGTGATCCTTTCAAATACAGAGTGAGGTTTAGCAGCTTGGTGGGATAAAAGAGGAAGGTTTTTAAAAGGAGGAAGAGATTTAAATATGTACCATTCATTTAGAGATCAGACTAACAGCAGATCATATTAAAACACAGAGTTGTTTTTACATAGCTCTGTCTGTTTATAATATTGACGTGATTTTATGGACAAAACAATCACATCACTTTAAAATAAGGCAACACACATCTTTAAATACCTAAATAAGTTCCTTAATTAAATAATATGTAATAATATATAACACGACCCTTCAAACCATAATCCTTACTATCACGTATGTAATTACATTAGTGACACTTAGTAACATACTCTAAAATATATTTGTATACACTGCTATACATTTTGTAAACGCATTATTCAAAATGTTCAATGCTTCAAAAACATGCCATCTTCTAACTACGGGACACAGTATATGTGTATACTGGTATATGAATGAGAACGTGTTTGTGAGAGGGAATTAGAACAATTAGCTGATTGTAATCCAGTGTGTTGACAGCATGTACAATACGTTCATTAACATGCAATTTCCTGACCAAATAAACAAATAATCATTATAATGAAAATGATTGTCTTCAGTAAAACATGACTCTGATGAAGATCCAGGATGTTCTGGATTGCTGAAGCTGTAAGTCTGTATTTCACTTTTTACCTAAATTATATCAAAACAATTGCTGAAGAGGCCAGGAAGGAGGCCATTGTGGTCAATCCACTTGTCCAATAAGGTTTGGAGACCTGGTGGACCGCCTTTGATAACTTTATTGTGTGTTAAGTTATTGGCAAAGTGATCTAGAACATATTGTTGTTCTGGTTATGGTACAGCATTAATGTAACATGTTGAGAAGTCCTTTATGGAGCGCATGACTTTCCAGGAAAGACCAAAGCTCTTTGTGTTGACCTGAGTTGGCCTGTTTGCCCTACTTCTGACTCCTAAACTACTGTTGCCTTCACTTTAAAAGATGGATTAAAGTGAGCTGAGATCATAAATATGTTTGTGCCTGTGTGGTTGGTGCGTGCGTCTCTGAAATCCCTACAGCGCGTTACACTTACAGAAGCTGTGCACTAAGTAAGAACCACAGAGTGTAAAATTGACAGATGGGGCTGTTTGGGCATTCTTAAGTGCTCTGGGACGTTGCTCCAGTTTGGGTGGGTCTCGTGTCATCAGTGCTACTTTGGGTAATGATGACAGCTGCTCTCACTTGTGATTTACTTTTTTTAAACAGTTATCCTCTTCAGCCCGGCCGTTCCGTGGCCTCAGTCACCCTCGCTCGCTCCAAGAGATCAAATAAAGAGCAACATGTTGGTGTCTAAATCTAAACCATTAAAACATATGCCGCCCATTAGCGTCGTCCCCAGATGTTCCTTCAGTAATCCCGGGTTTTCTGCAGTTCTGATTGGCTGGAAAGTTTAATCATGGGGGCATTAATACAGCATAAAAAATGACAAAAATACACTCTGAGCTGCAAGAGGCACGCAGACACAGATATATCAGGGCTTTAAAAAAACAACAACACATTAATATCCCCAAATTAACAAAATGTTTCGTTTGATTTGAGTCTGAATAGGGATTTAAACTCCTCTCCAAACCGTTGAAAAGTTGTAATTCATATTAGACTGTAAAGCTGCTCTATAAATCAAATAAAGGTAAGTAGTCTGCTTCAGCCGTAAACAGACTATCGAGGGAACGTTTTCTTCTTTTTTGGGGGGGTTCAAGTGGCTGAATCCAATATTTGTCCATGTAGTTGAGAGCAAAATTCCTTCTGCCCCAGATGTATTGGACGAGCAGCTCTTAAAGTTGGATTATTAAGTGTTTTATCGTCCAACAACCAGGAAGTACGCTGCTAGTTATTGTCGGCTCTATCATGACAGCTCTCCGCTCTGGCCTCTGCAAGTTGTGAAAAGTACTTATAACTTCATATCGGTGAATAATTACGATAATAGGAATGTGTTTCGTAAGGCGAGGAGTAACTTTGGACCACTGCAAACTGTTTAAAATGAACTAGTTCTGTTTGTGCACATTTTTAGGGCTAATTATTAAGTGACTATTGTTTCATTTAACACAACAGACAGGCGGTTTAACGGAAGCAGGTTATGTAAATTCAATGAAGTTTGAACTATTCTAAAAGCTCGGTAGAGACATCTTTGCCCACGAGTCTGTAATGTAATTGTGCAGCAATCCTGAGAAACTAAATGAAAGTATATACTGAAAATATACTGTTTGTTTAGCAGTTTTCACACACACATTAGATTGTCCCAATGTGCCCCACAACAGTGCTTCAGAGTCAAGACAACTTCAACTAAAATACAATATATAGTTTGTTTTAACAGCTCAGGCCGACTCTTTAAAGCAGGAAAGTTTGCTTGAACAGAATGCTTTAAAACTGTAAAAGATGTACCTGAACCCCAATGAGCGACGCAAGACTGTTGAGAGAACTTTTTGCCACATCTCAAATTGCCTTTGTATTTGAAACTTCATTACATAACATTAATTTAAATGACTAGTGTTCTCAATTTAGTCTAATCTGTGCTACCACAATTAAATCCATTAATGAAGCTCCCAAAATGTAATCAAAATAAGAAATAAGCACGGATGGCTGGATAATGTGTGAACAGAACAGCGGGTGGCTGATAAGGTTACACTAAAACATGTTTTTACATTTATGATCGCGCAGCATCTGTCGTTTAGTAGAGAAAAATAGATTTAAACTAATCCAACCGTGAGCATCAGAAATAGTTATTTTTTTTAAAATTTTCATTTGGTTAAGTCTTGTGTCGTCATCATCAAAAGCAAACAAAGGCTCGGTTTGAGGCCATTAAGCATCAGATCATGTCTTTTGCAGCCTGGTGTTAATCCTTTGGTTCACACAATGCACAGAGGGGCATTTGGGCATCGCTGGGTCAGAGTTGTGGCACCAGGCTGGAAAATAACAACTGTATTTAGAAGCGCTGTTTTCATGCCAAGGATTAACACATCACAAACAATACAGATGCCACACTCACTCACTCACTCACTCACTGCTGCTGCTGCTGGCGCTGATCCTGTTTGCAGATAACACCGGGCATGTGTGGGCTGTTTGTTCGGATTAGCAAAGATCTTAAGAGAGAGGAAAATACTGATTGTACCCGAAAAGCATTTAACACATTATTCATACACTCCGCACTCGATGGAAACAGCTGCCGTGGGGTTTTTGGCGCCATCAGCCATTCCAACTACAAACAATTACTTGTAATACAGTCATGAGACAGTTGTGTTTGGCAAATATTTAAATCAAGTAACACAATTTATGTTTTAAATTAAACTCAACTTTGATTCACTTAGATCAGCGGAGTCCAAACTTTTTTCCATCGAGGGCCACGCAACAAAAATTGGGGCCGCATTGACGGCCGCATTTGGCCCCCGAGCCATAGTTTGGACACCCCTGACTTTAGCTAACCCTACCAGGCTTTCCACTTTCGATTCGAGGCCAATTGACAATACCAATTCCGATTCCAAATAGTTTGTCATATCAAATATTGGCAGTGTTCACAAATTTTTCTGTGTTTGTTTTGTTTATTTGGTCGGGGGCCGTGCATAATAATGAACAATGCCAGATTGTAGCCATGGGCTCATTTCCCGCATTCGCTCACACAAACACACTTTCATTCATACACCAGCATACTATTGTACATGTTTTTGGGGAGAACATGCAAACTCCACACAGAAAGCCCCCCCCATGCCACACGGGAATCGAACCCAGGACCTTCTTGCTGTGAAGCGAGAGTGCTAACCGCTGTGACACCATGCAGCTTCGTGATAAAAAGTTGATTTCGTAATTTTCTAGAAGTACCTATTGATTTAGAGCAGTATCGATATCATCAGCAGCTGGTATCGTAGGTATTGATCCTCGGAATTGATTCGCACATCTCAAACCCTTTTGTTTCCGATATGCAAAACGCAGTGAGACATAAGAGTGACTTTATATTCCATGTGTCGCCTCTTGAGTCTCACTCCTGCCGCTGTGATCCAACTTAAACCTCGCAGGCAAACAAACAGCACGCACAAAGCTGAAGTCCACACTCTTCTGCCAAACAGACCGCTAATATTCTTTGTTATTTACACACCAGGGCAGATTGGCAGCTCAGCAATAATTATTTCCCGGAACAATAATTATTACCATTTAATTCAGTTGTTTACCATTTTGCCGGTAGCCCCTCTTTAAAAGCCGGCCGCTATCTGTAATGGCAAGCCCTTGAGCGGCAGCGCATTTAACACAAATATCAAATAATTAAAAATCGAATAATTGAAAAATAAAAGCGAGACAATTATTTGAACAGTAATTGTTAGGAGAAGATAGGAGGTAGCTTTATTTGACACAGCAAAGACATTATTTTTTTTACTGAGACAGGAAACGACTTTCTGTTTGCTGGTTAAAGAAGTAAACAATAAGACGACAGGACATGATCAGTGCAGTGGTCGATGTGGTGTTGTTGTTTTTGTGCCCATTGTGTACGGGTGTATCTGATCTCTGTTAGGTTTGAGGGGATTACACGCCAGATCTCGGGATTACACAATTAAAGCGCGGCCTGGCTTAAAACTGCTCAGCGGCTGTAACGACACGGAGGCACCGATAGGCAGCAAATTCAGATAATCTATGACATAATGATAAATATTTCTGCGTAAAAGGCAAAAACATATTGTTGAGTAGTGTTTTATCCGCAGCCGTAACAGGCCAGAAATCAAACTGGAAGGCTTTGGGAAAAGTACTATATATGGGCAGAAATATTGGAAATGCAGCTATATCGGACCGCAATGATTATTTCATTGTAATAATCGTGACTAGGGTGTCAAGATTGTTGTGTTGATGTCGTACGTCTAAATGATTTTACACCTATAGGGTTGGTATTTGTGGAGAAAAGTTGAAAAATCTGTTGAAAATGACAGGAAGTGACATCACACTAGGTACAAGCGTTCCATACAAAGTTTATGCATAAATTGCACAAAAGAAAATACTTTTTTGACGTCAACAAAATAAAGGTATACTTTCATTTGTCAAATAAAAAAAATTGTGCCATCAGATGATTTTTATTTTTTATTTTAAGTGTTTGTTGGGTCATTTCCTAGTGTGATGTCATCAATTACAGACAGGAAGTGATATTATAAACCTAAAAATGAGCTATTCTGAGATAATTTGAGTTCAAATTTTTTGCAAAGTTTTAAATATATAAAACTTATGTAAAATTGACTTTTGAGTTAAGTTTTTAGTATTTAGAGTGACTCATGATTGATTCATCTTTATTCTCCTGCTTTCAAGACACCCTCATTTTCACTTGGTTTTCCATCTTTTGTTGGAATTGGCACCGTTTTCAACCGCAAATTAACACACTTGTTTTAGATCAATATTGTCATTTTAGAAGTCCAAAGTATAAAATAATGATCCTTAGATGAGAAATAAAGCAGACAAAAGCGTAATAGGCCTAGTTAAAGATGGAAATTCCCGCTTCAGGTTATGCGTATTATAATTAATACATTGGAAACTGTTGCAACCACCAAGTTATTTAAACATTAAAATTGTAGATTAAAGTGCAGAAATTCCATTTGTCAAAGGCTGACGGGAAACAAGCAACATCAAGTTAGACTTTATTTTCAGCTATAGATCGCTCAAACATTATTCTTCACTAATGGGGTGATATTTTGTTTTAAGCAACCACCTCAGGGGCAATTACACATCCATATTGCGATGATTAAGATGGTGTTTAGTGAGGTTATTGATGTCCGTCTCTCGCTCTCTCGTAGACTTCCTCCGTCGGGCGCGTCCAAAAACTCTTTTTCCACTCTTTCCCTCAGCCCTCTTCTCACTCCCCATGCAGCCTGGTGATTAAGCAGTAGATTAACCTCCAGTGCTCATTAATAATGAAAGCATAGGAAAAGCTCCGGTTGTTCTGTTTCCTGTCTGTTGCACTAATAGAGCCCTTTTACATGCACATTAACATACTCTGTGTTTACTCGCTCAAATGGGGAGTGATGGTGCACAAACAACATGGACGAGCGAGAGACGTGAGGCGTTCCTCTGTGTGTTAAGATCGGTCAAGTAGGTTTTACTTTGGAAACTTTAGGAGATGGTCAAAGATGGGCCAGAGGTAGAAGGAAAAGTAGGTCCAAATGTGGCTATTCTTGAGTCTATTGAGGTGTTTTTCCCTGAACTAGGAGCGATGTAACTCTTGTTCTGTCCATTTATTCTTTACATTGCGTGACAGGTCAGGAGACTTATTTACAAAGAGTATGTATATTCAAAAATGTATGTGACTTCCCACGTTATGGAAATATGTCCAAAAACTCTTGGGGCTTAGAGATGAGGCAGAAGGAAATCTGTGCGCAGGCGGATTAAAAGTGAGCACGTTTGAGGAATTTTATGGAAGTTTGTGTTTTGTACGTACATTTTTAGTAAGAATTCCACGTAGAGTTTTATAAATGAGACCCCAGATGCTTTGGCATTTTCTGTGGTGTGAAACCATGTGCTAATACAATGAACAACAATGCAACAGTTAGTATGAATAAACAAACTGCTAAACAATTTAGAAACAAATATTAATGTAATTTTTCTTCTAAATATATAGCAAAATATGATATGTTTTTCCTAATAAAAAGCACTGGAGTAAGCATTGCCACAACATAAGTACGCAAGCAAATGCTTATTAGTTTGATTCGATTTCCACATTTTGCATCTGTATAACTCTGGGTTTCCACAGTTGGGGTTGATTGACAGGGTTTGATGTCCTTCATTAAGAAACCTCCTCCTTAAATCTAACAGACCCCTGACCTCCCACATCACGGGAATATAAACCTAAGAAGGGTGACACGGTATATGCTTTTATCTGTGTTTAACAACATTGTAGGGGTGTTGCTAATACCGTGATTTTGTAATAACTGACAATGCAAAGCCTCCTCAAAGGAGATGAACTTGAGTCCACCAGTCAGAGGAGCTGTTTGTACTTTATTCATTTAGATGAGTCACGTACAGGTTCAATTGTAGGAAATGGCAAGAAACTAATCGCCCATTCAAATGTCTGTACAAAGTGTATGTTTCAGCTACACACGATGTTGCATCAAATGTTGTTTATAAGACGTAGCTCTTCAAATATATGTTCTACATTAATAACAATAAAGATCTGGGTGCTTTTTTCTGATGATCTTTTAAATGCACACACACAACCCAAACAGTCAGGGCAGCGGCTTTATGGGAAAGCATTTGTGGTAATTCATTCAGAAACCATTTGAAGATGTACAGTCTGCTTAAGTGCCAATCTGCTTTTTTGGTGACTTTCCATGATTTTATGTGCCATATAAAAGGCTGCCGTTTGCTCCACAATGGCCTATTTAAGTTACATTACCACCAAATATTCCCCAGTAAAGTAAATTAAGCCGTGATACTGTGAGATCGTCTGGGTTAGTTATCTTCCCCCCGCCGTGATCGTCCCCCCACAGAGAGACCAATGATTCAGTCGGACCAGACATAATAGACTTTTATAGAGCGCCGCCCAATGAAAGCACAAAATACACCGAAAAAGAAGCTGTAGTGCAGCGTTATGCTGCCAGCTGAACCTATAGTTGAGAAACAATGGATATTTAATGTATAATGAGTACATTAAAAAGTAGGAAATTAAAGAGGACTTGCCATATCGTTGTAATCTTCGGCACTCACGGGTTATTATTTTATATTTTGGACATTTTAAATCACAATATTGATCCAAAACTACCTAATAAAAGGAGAAATGGCGTCTTGAATACAGGAGAATAAAAACTCAAACATGCATGAATCATTCTCAGTACAACTTTGAGGGGAAAACCATGAAAACACGTTCAATTTAGCATACTATGTGTTGTGTTTTGAAAAATGCACACGCTATATTTATAATGTTTTTGATGATACTGAAGACTACTAGATCGCGATATCTTATCAAAAGTCCATTCCAATTACATATCGACACTTAATTGCACTTTGAGTCTAGACCTTTTATATGAATGTAAAAAAAATGAGTCGGAAGATGAATGGGTTTTTGCATCCAAGCAGTGTGTTCCCAACCACTACAATGTCACTGAGCTACCACTGCAATAATACTTACTTAAAATACATGCATTTTTAGTGGACAACTTTGTGAAGCGTGTTTCAACCTGGAAAGACTCAAGCAGACAAAAACCAATGCATTATAATTAGTTTAGTTTCAGTTGTCAATTAGTTTAGTTTCTTTGAGCTCATGCCATATCAAGGATCAATAATCAACAATGACCAAGTTCCGCTGCAACTATGTACACTAACAATAACAGAACAATGTCATCCAGCTCGAAAGGGACTGAGAAGAATTAGAAAATATAACATTATAAAATAATGTTCAATATGTAATATGTATGTATTAAAGGGCAAGCTGAAAATACTGTTTACATGAAGCTGAAGGCTGATTGGCTGCAGCGATAACATATGTAGGGGAGGAATCTGGTACATGAACACGTGAGACAGCGCCCACTGTTGGAGCGGAGGATTCCAGTCTGACTTCTTTGCTTTAGCTCCGTTTTAAATGAACATCGATATGCAAGGGGTCATTTTATCTCACTCAGCGTTCCATTCGTTTGTCTTTTAGTGGAACGTAGAGGGAAGCGCCCAACAAAAGCCTATGGAAGGAGATTGAATGAAGGCTTTCCCTGGAATGAAGACCACCTGTTTTTGCCACGAGGCTCATTACATATAAATCCTTGGGTGTAAGTGCAGGTTGTATATTCAGAAAAATCAGGCAAGACTGAGAAAAAGTTATGTTTTTGTTTAGAACTTTTCTAGTGTTTATGATCTTGCTTAATAGAAAATATATTGAAACCAGCCCCCACCAATGGGCTTTTCCAAACCGTATATGGCCTATTTTTTGTCTGGTCCGGAAGCTTTCACGGACTCGTTTGTTGAACAGTTTAATGAACCACTTTACGTGTTTAAGTCCATCAGGGTGGTTTCCAGAAAGATATCAAGGCCTTCCCACCACAGCACTCGTGCACATAAATAAGACGCTGTACGAGCCTCTCAGCCATCAGCTCCATTATGATGAAATGAGAAGTACACGCACCACAATTGAAATGGGCTTCCACTTTACATACAGCTCACTTGTCTATGTTTGAAATGTTTGTCTCAAGTCATAACTGCCCAGCTAGACTTAAGAGTTCACAGATCAATGTAAAAGCAGATGGATTTTCAATTCAAAACTGGACGCGGTTCGTTTGAAATGTGCTCACGAGTTCTGCTCTTTTCTCTACGTGTTCTACTGCACTTGTAAATATCAAAAGCAAAATGATTGGGTTGGATCCATAATGTCACTATTTCACACCTGACAACATACTTTCCCATCTGTATTAAACAGTGTTAGTGCCTATGGTGCAAAGACGTAATATGTAAATGGCCTTGGATAATGTAAATGACATTATCCAAATGACTTCCTTTGGAACTTTTCCTGTAATGGCTCACTCCTGGACAAATGAGGGATAAAATTATGATCTTAAATCCAGCTTTATGGCGTATGTCTATGTTTCTTAGCTACCATGGTTACTTGGTGGAATTAATGCGAATCAGGCAATCGGTTTCCTGATTTTTTTCTTGGTAAACAAATCTTATCGGGATTTACAGGGTATTTTTTCTTTAAAGCCCGTCAGTGGAACATTCCAGGTAAAGCTATAACCTTCCCATGGAGACAAGCAAGTGGAACATCCCCATCAGAAAAGTTATGTAGTACAGCTTTAAATAAACCGTGCAGTCAGCATATTGCCTTCAAGCAAAAAGAATAACACAACATTATCAGTGAATCATGTCAAACTGACAACATTTGACAGCATTCATTTGAACTCTGAATCTAAGCCATTAATGCACCTTTTCTCTATTACACTGGGGTAGTCAATGACGACGGCTGTGACACTTGGTCGATGCACAATAGATTTTAGCCATGATCCATTGAATGCACAAACAAACACACTGTAGCCTCTGACCTTGCCTGCATTTAAAGTGGACTGTAGCGCCCAGCAGTCTGTCTGCGCTCCAGCTAATTGACTGCAGCTCCGTGTTCACTGTTAGCGTCTCATTACTCATTCCACTTAGAATAACTTACACAAGTTTGCTTGTGTTCCGGGGTCATTAAGAGTCAAGCAAACCTTTAATTACGAACCTGATCAAAAGTAAGTAAGGATGCTGCCCCTGTACTCATTGTACAGCCTCACACTCCAATTCGATGGCCTTTACTTATGAATTCATCTGAAGAACTATATTTTTGTTTAACTCGTGTAATGATGAATGTTTAGTAACTACATATTTCAAATGACAATTAGATGAAATAGCTAGATTGTGCACACTTTGAGATTTGTAAAAATGTGTTTACATTTGGTCCCGACAAACAAAGGGTTAACATTACACATGAGTTACTCCTTTTGAGAAACTCTTCTAAAATCAGTGCGATTTGTGCTATGATGAGAATATTAACCCAATACTGAATTGTAAATGTGTTAGAAATTATGTCTAAATCTCATTTTGTCTCGTTCTCGTGCATATAATCTCGTGTCTTGTCCCGTCACTAATATTTTTTTTTATTTTAATGAATACAAAAATATGCAACAGAAACATTCTTATAAGATGTAACTTTTAAGAACATCATGTTCGCCTTCTTTTAAACCTGACATCCCACGTACAGTAAATTCTCGAGCACCTCCAGACGCCCTTGTGGTTGGGAAACACTGTTCTATAGCTTCCAACGGTCTCTTTACCACGGAATTTTAATTTAGTTTCAGATTAGAAAACTATCTGGCAATACTCTTCCTTTCTCCCTTCATCAAAAACGTGTGTAAATTCTCTGTTGCACTGTTATTGGTTCATGTTAACTTCTAAATGAAAGATTTTGTAGATGAATCAGATAATGTGCTTTACAAAGACATCAACAAAGGGCTTGGTGTATATCTGTTTAATTTTTATTTTTTTATATATATATTCAAGAGAAAATTAAGTGGTTAAAATAGCCTAATTCACTCAATACATACATAAAATGAATGCTAGGCTAATAATGTAAATATTTGGGGAAACAGGCCTGGTTTAATGAATACTGAAGTGAAATCTCAGGGGAGCGTTTGAGGACGGCAGAAGCAGCCAAACACCGAGCTTATCTAAACATTGCATCACGCGATTGGTCCAAAGCGATCCTTTTTTAATAATTCACTCCGGCTAATGTTCCACATCTTGATGAAATATGGGGGTCTTTATTGGTCGGTCTGCTGTGCTAATTGGTACATGCGCCGCGGGCCAAGTCACACGCAGCAAAAGCGGAGCGGAGCGACGTTCACAGCTCCGGCACCGGCAGAAGGATGAGCGGAATGTAGCTGTGACAAGAAAAGAGGAACAATTACACCGGCGCAAAGCGACTTTTTATACATTGCATGCCATTTTAATACGCGGTCGTTGTAAGTAAAATGAAATAAAAACAGCAGATTTGACTCTGGTCGTGGCGCGCTCGGGGCTAAAGCCTAATGTTGGCCCTGCAGCTGAACACATTAACTCAGTGTCTCAGTAAAACACTCAAATCGATCTTGTACTGCACGACTTTGAACAATAACCAAAGTATCCACGCGAGCAGCCGTGGAAAAGCTTAATGCCTAACGGCTTTTGCGCTTATACGCAAACATCTCCAAATCCTTCTTGTTGTTTTTTTCCCTCCCTCTCTCTCTCGCTCTCAAATTAATATTATGGCATATTCGTGTTCTTATTCTATCAATTGGGTTGAGTTGTGTGTTAATTTTAGTAATGCACTGTAAATCTTGATGAACTTAAGGCTGCATTTAGCCGCAGACATTAAGTAAGGATTAAATCTGGGACGTGCAGGGCGACTCCGCACCATATTGTAGCCTACATCTGCTTTTAAATCCACAATAAATTAATACGACCGCTGATAACTGTCCAGGATTGGCTTATATTTCCAGGCCTGTTCAAACACGAAAACGCAACGACACACACTTTCGCAAACAGCCACGTTTTGGGAACATTTTAACTCTGCGAAGCGTTTCACCACCAAAAATATATACACCCTTTACAATAATCCATAAACAGAATACGAATGTGTGTGGAATATCTGGAGTGAGTCTGCGGTTGAGACGGGTTTTCCAAAAGCAGCTGATGCATTTCAATAAGGCAGCCTAATCACTCACCCGGGGCATGTTTCATTTATTGACAGATTTGATGTTAAATGTCTCAAGCTCACTTAGTGTTGTAGCTCTTAATTTATTATGTTTGGAGCTGCGTCTCTCTCGTTTGACCCTGCCAGGTCACACAAGCAATTCTGTTTTTTAAACGCATGATTAATTTCTCAGTTGGACGAGCGTCTAATGCATTATGAAAAGAGTGAAACGTGTTCCAAAGGGAGCTAATATAGTGTATTGTAGTGCGATTAAACACTGTATTATTTTTAAGCGTTTACGCGCACAGGATTCCCAAAAACGACCCGTCTTTCAGTTGACTTTTATTAGCCATTTACATCTATTATGTGCATTCAAATCCTGGGATTAACCTATATGTCCGCATTTGTCTCTATTGTGACGCAACAGCTCCGTGCGTGTGCGTGTGTGTGTGTGTGTGTGTGTCTGTGTGTGCGTGCGTGTGCGTGCGTGTGCGTGCGTCATGGCTCGTGGCGTGCGCTCCGGTGGCAAAACAAAAGCGCACGCACAGTGAGTGACAGGCTAAATTGGTTTTAAAAGGGAGCAGATGGGGCTCACTCCACGCTCCGCCTGCCTCTGTACCGCCACGCGCACGCACGCACGCACGGCACGAGCGCACACACGCAGACGCACGAGCCGATTGAGACGTAAACGTTTATGGACAAGTTAAGCAAAGATTAGGCGTGATCAAATTGGGCTTTTGTGAAGAAAAGCATAATCATTCTAATTTCATAAAAGATTATTTTTATGCTGTAATTTAATTTATCTACAAAAGCAGGTCTAAAATTGCATTGAAGTTAGTTTGATTATTATTATTTTAAAATATCTTGCTATTTTAATTATGTCATATAAACTCAATGCTTCTTTGACATTTTCAACTGATGCTCAAATACAAAAAATAAATGTGCAATTACCGAAGGCCTGTATTTCCAAAGTTACCAAAAAAGTAATCTATTTCCAAATGTATTTGTATTTGACATTTGATCATAAACTGCATTAAAAGCTGCCAGCAACACCAATAAACTGCAGCGTTAGGGGCACGGAAAGTTATTTATTATTTCATGTAGCTTCCACTCCCACTTTTGAAAGGACATTGACATTTTATTGATACGTTCCACACCTAAAATGTTGTATTTGTTCTGAAAACACTCTCTTTGACTTGTGTTTTTAAGGAAGAGTCATCTCAGGAGACCATGCCCTCACCTCCGCCTCTCAGGGGGGAAACCAGGCTGGACTCTCATTTGTGGGCTGAAATAACTACAGGAGCCAGAACTATTTGTGGGCCCTCTTCAGGTGGATTTGAGCGTCTGGCTGGGAGCTCCTCTGACCCTCAATTACATCGGACCATGGGGGCTGCAGTCCGCCTCCCGCCGCCTTTTATCTCCTGGGAACGAGCTGCCACAGAGTTGGGTTTCCACAGCATCCTTCTCCTGCACAGTCACACGTCGGCTTCCTCCGCTTCCTCCACACTTCATGCTGCTGCGTTTGGTGCAAGCCCTGTTTCACTTCATTATATATTCATGGGTTTCAGTTTCCTGTTTATTGGTGATGTTTTGAGGAGTTTTGCCCATTCAAAAGATACAATATTTATAGTTTTTAATAGCTAAGATTTCCATCAATCCATTATGCGTTCATTTGGAGCGCCATTATTGTATGATTGTTTTTAAACTTAGACTTAATTATCATTTTTAAACCGTTCCCCTCAAGTTTATTATCGCGTTTCACTTATGTTAAACACTTTTGCTTCATCCAATGTCTTTGTCTCAATAGTCTTAACAGTTTAGGGTTTTTTTTTCTCCCTATATTTCAGTTGAATAACTTTATTTATCCCTGAAGGGCAATTAGAAGGCACGGAAAGTATAAGAATAAAGTACAGAAGGCAAGAAATCATCCACAGATATATATACATTTTATACATCTGATGCCCAACAATTTAAACGTCACAAGCAAATCAATGTTTTTTAATTCTGCTTTTGTACTCTTTTCAAAGCAGTTTGTCAAATGTCAAATTAGAATATTGAGGTTATTTTGTCCTCATTATCCATTAGCGAATGTAATGTCATGTTGAGCCTTTCAGTCAAGCAAAAGGTTATAAGATGAGGCTGGGTTGGGGGTCTTTGTTTAAATGTTTCTATGTTAAGTTTTACCCCTGTTGTCTATGTTGATGTTCTGTTTTTGTTTCGCATCATATAAAAAAAATATAGAATGATGAGAACTTTGGGCCGTTGCCATAGTGATTACCATTTAAGACACAATATTATACATCTGTATCTAATAATATATCTTTTGACTGGAGAAAAGTCCTCAAAATGGAATCTGTTTACAAAAAAAAATCTGCCAATCATTTATCAAAATAAATAAATTGCCTATTATATATTTATTTGGCTTAATAATGATAATATCCGGTTATGCCTGAGTTCAGAATGTCATGGCTCTAACTACAGTCCATGTGACTTCAGTCTGTGCGTGCTCTGCTTGGTTCTTCTGGCGCGTCAGGTCCATGTTTCCACTCCGACTCGCGTGGTTCCGTCGCGGGGGCAGCGTGGCACAGAAGGCGGCGAGCTTGAATTAACAAAAGTGGAATAAAAGTGTCCACCCGCGCGCCCTGTAGCTGGTGGGCTGAGCTCGTGCACGCCAGTCAAAGTGAAGGCGGGCAGGTGAGCGCGCGCGCGGAGAGAGAGAGGGAGGGATCAGGACGCGCGTGGAGACTCTCACAGGCGAATAAAGGCTCGGCAGCAGCGCGCCCACTTTACTCACATCTCACACGGAGCACGGACCACCGCGAGCCCGACCCGCGCACTGGCCACGCTTTATGCGGCGTTATCTAGATTTTCGTGTGAAGTTTTGATCACTTTTGTTGCCGCGTAAAGATGAGTTTGTGGCCCCAGCTTTGGATACGTGGGACGCGCTCTTGACCGGGACCGTTTTTGCGAGGCTGTGACACTTTTCAACTCTTCTCTGGAGTTATCAAAGGTGCGTACGAAATTCTGCCAACATTTATTGACATTTATTGTAATGTAAAGGGATATATCTTGTTGCATACATACTTTGATTTGATCCGAATTAACCTCTCCACGTGCTTTATAGAAGCCTGCGTAACCATCGATTAGACACGATATTTGAAGGCCCGCTCCGCCGCGCTCCACAGCACTCACCAAACACGCGTAACAATGTTTTATTCTAAAGTATATTGCGAATTATTGGATGCATAATTCATTTTTGAAAAATCGCTTGTTGATTTTTAAAATGTTCCAATAAGTCTATGCTTTGAAGCCGCAAATGGCACTTTCACAAAGATATGGCCTATACCATTGAGCCGAATATTGGGAACGTTCAATAGCAAATAGTTACACAATACATTATTATTACAATAGTTACAGTTTGAAAGCGCAGAGTGAGGCCAGGGTCGGCTCGGTTTTACGGGGTCAAGATCACTGAGCAGACGCGCTTTCCGATGCAGATATAATAGATTTTAAATAAATAGAATAGGCCTAAACAGTTTGTCCTGAATTATATTCTGTATGAAAAATATGGGCTTCTGTCAAAGATTGTTTGCATAAATAAAATAGATTTACTATCTATTATCTAGTATCTATAGTAATTGTGCAGTAAAGGCCTGTTTCATGAGTTCCAACTGCCTGATTATTGGAAACATTTTGGAGACTTTTCACTGTTCTAAAAATATAAATTAAGTTTGGATTGTTATTTGCAACGGTGCTAATTTTTCATCACTTCTGAGACCCATGGATATGCTTTCTAAATATGCAAAAAAAATAATAATTTTAAAGTACAACATATGGTCATTTTAAAATATGAGATTAGTCCAACTAAACACACACACACACACTCACACAAAAACTACATAAATACAATAAAATAAAAACAATTGATCATTTTGATTGAACATTTGAATGTGTTATGTTATTAATCATTAGTCATTATTTATTATAAAAATTGTATCTATTAAAACCCCAGATAAAATGTATCTGGGGTTAAGGGGATCATAATATTTCAACTTTTAAACCTGACTAAATATGTGATTATCTTATTATAATATAGTGTGTGTAATATAGTGTTTTTCCAATAAATTTTTAACTGTCATTTATATTTAATTTTTTAAGTATGTAAAAATCCTTGCAAGTTGTTCAAGTGTAATCACAATTTCAACAAGTGTTTAATGCTGACAATTACAAACACATTTGTGACGTACGGAGCCCACTCAGAAAGTTCTCTTAAAATTGCATGTATGTATTTATCAACATTTACGCTCTGTTTTTCAGCCTGTTCTTCACGTCGGCCCTGTCCATGGATAAGAATCGTTTATCCAGCACAAACGAACTAATCATGACGACTTCAACAGGCCCATATCAACCGGAGCCCTTAACTCCACCCCGAGGCGCCCACCTTCACTCTTCCTCCTCTTCCCCCTCCTCCTCGCCTCTCAAGCCCAACCAGGTGGGACAGGTCATCCTCTACGGCGTCCCCATCGTGTCGCTCGTCATCGACAACAACGAGAGACTTTGCCTGGCTCAGATCTCCAACACGCTCCTCAAGAATTACAGCTACAATGAAATCCACAACCGGCGCGTGGCCCTGGGGATCACGTGCGTGCAGTGCACCCCGGTCCAGCTGGAGATCCTGCGGCGAGCGGGTGCCATGCCCATCTCGTCGCGCCGCTGCGGTATGATCACCAAGAGAGAAGCCGAGCGCCTCTGCAAGTCCTTCCTGGGGGAAAACGCGCCGCCCAAACTCCCGGACAACTTCGCCTTCGACGTGAGCCATGAGTGCGCTTGGGGTTGCCGTGGAAACTTCATCCCGGCGCGCTACAACAGCTCCCGGGCCAAGTGCATCAAGTGCTCGTTGTGTAATATGTACTTCTCCCCGAACAAGTTCATCTTTCATTCGCACCGCACTCCAGAGTCCAAGTATATGCAGCCGGACGCCGCCAACTTCAACTCGTGGCGGCGGCACCTGAAGCTGAGCGAGAAGCACCCGCCGGAGGAGCTGGTCTACGCCTGGGAGGACGTCAAAGCCATGTTCAACGGAGGCAGCCGCAAACGCGCTCTGCCGCCCTCGGCCCACCACTCCATGGGCTCGGTCAAGTCGCTGCCCGCCTCGGTCATGCCGCACATGATGGGGCCGGACCTGGCTCAGAAAAGGGCCCGCTTCGACGATGACGAGGACATGGACAGTGACAGTCTGTCTCCTCGGAAGACGCCTCGTAGTTACCCTGTCATCCCTGTGCCCAGTAAAAGCTTTGGCATGCTGCAAAAGTTCCCCCCGACCTCGCTGTTCCCCTCTCCCTATCCCTTCCCCGCTTTCGGCCTGTGTCAGCAGAAGAAGGAGGACAGTGATGTTTCTGTGGGTCCGAAAGGGGCGGGCCTGTCTGGTCTGTTGTGGCCGGGGCGTAAAGACACGTTTTACCCTCCTTTCTGTATGTTCTGGCCCCCCAGAGCTGCAGGAGGGATCCCTGTGCCCACGTACTTGCAGCCTCAGCCCAGCGCCCTCTCTCTGACGGAGAACCCTTCCCTCAGACAGGCCTTTCTAGACTTGTCCGATCCCTCTGAGTCTGGCGCTGGAGTGGGCTCCACCAATGCTGTCACTGCCTCTATCAGCGGCAGCAGTGGCACCAACACACCCAGGTCTGGACTCTTTGACCCTGAGTGCCCAGCGGTGACCTCTGACCTTCGTCCTGTTACCTCAGAGGGCTGGCTCAAACTTCTAGACACTCCTACACTACAGAGTCGAAAGCCGAGCTATGGTTCTGCGTTCCGGCCTGTGGTGAAGGACGCAGAGAGCATGGCTAAGCTCCACAGCGGCGGAGCCAGCGCAGAGGAAGAGTTTGGTGCAGTGAGCGGCTCTGAGCGGCACCACAGACTGTCGCCCAGCAGCAGCTGCAGCTACGGCAGCGAGAGCGCCGGAGAGGGAGAGGCGGGAGACAGCGAGGAGGAGGGAGAGGTGGATGTGGAGTCATCCAAACAGGACGAGGAGGAACAGAGAGCTGCTCCGTTCCTCCCTGTGGCCCAGGACAGAGGGAAGGACAGGGGCATGAGCGTGGTGTTTCCCACCTCCCCTCCCTCCTCCTCTGAGCCCGGCCTGCCCGCCTCCCCTCCTGCCTGCTCCAGCCCGCCCCACAGAGAGGACCCCGCATACAAAAACGTAAATATGCCCCCAGGCCACTTGAGCTAATTATTATTTAAATGGTGCTGCAGTCAGGCAGTGATGTGATCTGCATAAGCAGATTGATAGGCCGCTTGCTCCCTGTAGAAATGAAACAGTCACCCCACTCTGATCCCAGCTAATAGGCCCTGTGCAGCGCGCTGTGTTTGTTCTCTCTCTGTCACTGGAGCCTGTTAGGGCAACTCTAATCTTTAACCTGTCGACTCCCCATTAGCAGCAGTGTGCTGGAGTGCTGAAGAACAGTTTAGACAGAAGCAGGTTTAATTGTCCATAGAAACACTTGAGTGAAGCTATTCAGAAAATACATTAACAGATGGATGCAGCAACATTATAATTAACTTTAACTGCTTTGTAGATTTAAATGTTGCAATATTAAGCTTTTACTGTTTCCGTACAGGTTCACAAAAACAGAGACGAAGGGCTGCCCGCGTATGCAACCAAAGACAGCTCCAGCATCACAGGTAAACGTCACTTTATAAATAATGAAACCCATCAGGACAATTCCTATCAAAGCATTATCAAAAATATCTCCTCCTCAAACGTTACTATTAGTTGTTTAATTAAAGATTCCAAACTGAATTTCCAGCTGTATGTGTTCATCTGTTTGAACCAGTTTGTACAAGCTCCCATTTTAGGGGATTTTTCTGAGCGTCAAAATCCCATAAATAATTTGAAAATGTCCTGTTTTCACGCCTCTTCCATTTAGCGTTTATTTTGCAACAACTTGTTTTCATCAGATGTTTGCACAGCTTTTCCCTCGGTGTCATCAGGCGGTGTTACAGAACCTATCTGGGCAGTTACACACTATCTGTTCCATCAGGCAGTGCTTCATATTCCTGTGACATTTCATTTGCTGGTCTCATCTCAGTCTGAGCCTTTAGTTCAACAACGCGTGTGTTTGTGTTTGTTTGTTTGTGAGTGCGTGTGTGTCAGTGTCAGTGTGTGTGTGTGTGTGTTTGTGTGTGCGGCGCGGCGGACACAAATGGTTTTCTCATCGCGGCGGGCACACTTAGTTATCTCTACTTGTGCGGATAACCGGCTCACCAATGGGCCTTACTGATTCGCTCGGTTCTGTTTGTGCTTTTGTGCAGATGAAAACAAAGAAAAGAGTAGTTTCTTTGTGACGGAGAATGAAACCACAGCGCCGGACTACTGGAGAGAGTCGACCGGTAAGACTTTTTCAAAATGTGATTTCTTTTGTGGTACATAAATGTGTGTTGACTGTGGTGGAATCAAAAACCAGGTTGTTGCGTTTTTTTGTTTGTTTGTTTTTTTTAATATGAGAGATGCTTGTCAATCTACTTAATAATGGGGGGAAAACAATTAAAAAACAAATAATTATCCTTTTGTTCCATATTTTAGGTTGGACATTAAACTAAAATTATGCTTCTTTTTTTTTTCTTCTTTCTTCTATTAAAATAAATAAATAAATAAAGTGTTAAAAATGTTAGATAATAATAATTCTAAACAAATATTTTACTTTTATTGGATTTTGCTTTTGCATCTGAAGAAGAAAAAACAAACGAAATACTATTCTATTTACTCTTTACCTTGATCTGAAATATGTTTAATACTTGGCCTTTTTATTCTCCAACAATTACATTCCCTATCGATTTTAAACAATCCCCGCATATTGACGAATGCCGGTGGCAGACGGGATCAATTGCGTTGACTAATTTATAATAAGAATAAGTGCATTTTCACCAGTGACACTTCCTTTCTCCAGAACAGGTAAAAGTGTGCGGCTGTAAAGTGTAGAGACAGATGAACCACCAGGAGGACGGTGGTGTGTACACAGTGTACAGTGGCTCTTCAGGGGGCCGTTATAGTTCAACTAGAAAACATCAGCTCATCTCCATCTTAGACCCATATCACCACCGACGTAATTGGCTTTTTCTCTTCCTCGGCGCGAAAAAAAAAAGAAAAAAGCCTCCGTCGTTTGAAAAAGATCACAGCTTATTGCCTTTTTATATCTGTCAGGAAGACATTAAAAGTGCTTTATGACATCTGTGCCAACGTTTATGCCTCGCCCTCCTCCTCCTCCTCCTCCCGACGCGCACCGCAATGATCCCCGCACATAATGTATAATGTATTTCGAAAAATTACACGAAACAAATTAAATGAGACCACCTTTCCCCTGATTGCCAAACGTCTCCCTGGGCGGTGGGAAGCTCTACGTGATTAGAAGGCCTGATTCCTCCGAGTGGCGCTCCCCTCCGCTCGCCGCACCCCCAGCCACTGTCTTTACACTCTCCCTCTGTTTCTAGGGAGGAAAAATAATCTAATTTTCCATTTATGTAATGCAAACCGCCTTGGCTTTGACTATTCACGGTTAATTGACTGTCAAACGAGGTTGTTATCCTCGGGCACTGTCTGCAAATTTGCTTGTCAAATGAGACAGAGAGAGAGGAGAGAGAGGAGAGCTGCTTTAGATGAAAGAGAAGGAGAGAGAGAGAAGGAGAGAGAGGGATGTTTCGGCCGACGGGAGGAGATATGGAAAATGCACTCATTCAAAGTAAATAAACAAACAGCACAGACTCTAGACATTCAGCTGCGTGGAAAACAACAGCAATTAAAAGTACATTTTTCATTGACGGCACACAAAATCCATGAAAAATCAACGTATCATGTGATATTATACTTTGAGGTTGGCAGTGCATCAACATTTAGATACTATTGTGATTGTTGAGTATGGCGTTTATAGTGAAAAAGGCCAAAAAAAAAAAGAAGAGCTGATTAAAAAGTGAAAAATATGTTGTACACTTTCAAATAAGGGCATATTTCTGCACTTTTTGTGATTCATTTTACAGACTTTGCACATGTGTCTGACAGTTTAACCTCGACTAATACATTTAAAGGCATGTTTGAGCACATTTCTGTCGGATTTACATCATATTGTCTTCTTTTGTCAGTTATTTTCTGCCCCTAATTAAAAAAGATATAACTAATAAGCCGAACAACGCAAAAAAGTCAAGAACGCATTAGCAGCCAATTAATACAACAAATACGGACCTCAATAAAAAATGTATTGGAAACAAATGAATCCTTGTCGTTAGCATTTGTGTTGTCACTTCACTAAAATGTCAAACTCTGTTTCGATATCAAGGAATAGACTCGATGCTGAATTTGATGCGACAGTGATGATTAAAAATGCTCTTTTGTCATGACATTATCAACACAAAATAGTAGTACTTTATTTAAATTACCAGGTGGTCTTATACTAGTTTTGATAAAGCGCAAGATCATTGTAAGTCTGATCAAAAAAGGTCAAATATTGTCCTTGTTATGTAAATGTTTTTGTATCAACACAACTCATTTGACTATAAACTAGAATCTGATTTCCGATACTTTTGACAACCCTTGTTAGCATCATCTCTTATCCAGCTTTATTATAATTCTACATTGTTTTATTTGCTCCGATACCAATTGCAGGAATAACCCTGTAACATTTATTTTTGACCCAAACAACCTGTTCATTTAGAAAAGCCGTAAACAGACGCTTTCTCTGCGATGCCGCGGGTTTCTACTGACACCTACAGGTCAAAACAGGAACTGACAACATTGTGATGGGCCTTTTTTTTTTTTTTCTTTTTTTTTTTATAGTTGTAAATCATGGACTATGGGTAATGTTTGTGATAAATGCTTGTTGAGTGGTGCGAGATTTGTCTGACTGTTTGATTAATTATTCATGTTGTGTGTGTGTTTTTTCTCCAGCGGATCAAAGCCAAGGAGCCTCGTCTTCCCGCCTCAATGAAAAAGACGTGGAACACATGGAGAAAGGTAAGAAAATGGCAACATATAGAGAGCCTTTAGTTTAAAGAAAATATAAAACCAATCTTCACCTTGCAAAAAAAAAAAAAAAAAAAAGCAATAAGATCACATTTTCAACAATAATGCCTTCAAACCTTCAAACATTGAAATTCGATGATTTAGTTGTGAATCAAAACACACTTAAAAAGGGGGCGTTTCAAAATAAAAAACACAGAATATGTGAACGGAATAAACAAATCTAACTAGCTAATTAAAATAGAGATGGATGTTACTGTTAAACTTACAAAATGTAAAGGTTTCGACCTGGTTTATGGTTAATATTTCTGCAATTACTGGGCCTTCAGCAAATTAACTACAGTGAAATGATTTGACTCTATATCATTTTTTGAGCAGTGATTTTATACAAATGAACTAAATTGTACGCTGCCCAGAAGATCCGTGTTGGGAATTTGTGGACCCGATTCCACATTTATCATTTATGGATTTTCAGTTAAGATAAAAATGTCTCTCTGTTTGATATTTTGACATCAATTTCTAGATAAATATGAACCCTCTTGTTACTTCTCTATATATTTGTACCATGTAAGGCCGCAGTCGACTAAATTAGTCAGCTAAAAAGTGCACAGCTAACGCGTGTTGCACTGAGATCACACACAATTACAAATATTTACGCACAAAACTACGAGCAAACAGTGTTTTTATGTGTGAAGAGGCAGATTAAGCTCACGGTTCACTCCCAAACCTCAAACTCTCTCACTACAAGCGTTCTCCTTTCCGCTGCCGTCCATAGAAACCCTTAAGAATAAATAATTAAAAACAAATAAAAACTTTAAGACACCATCGACTGAACAACTAAACGCCTTCAGCCCTGACAAAGTTTGGTTTTATACATTTCATGGCCTAATTTGACTGCTGTGCGTCGTTTTTGCACGTTAATTATGGACCTCCTCGCGTCTGAAATTTCAAATGTGAATCAGATTGTCTTGCGTTACTTGTATTGAAAGCGTTGTTTGTGTCCCCTCGTTTGCTCGGCAGAAGAGCTTCAGAAAGTGTTGCTGGAGCAGATCGACTTCAGGCGCAGGCTGGAGCAGGAGTTCCACGCGCTCAAGGGCACCTCGCCGTTCCCCGTGTTTCGTAAGTTAAGAGTTTTAAAAATATGCCATTATGTCCTTTCTATGTGAAGTCTATGTAATCTAAAGAACTAAAATGTTGTAAACGTGACAATTTTAGAAGCAAAATTCAGCCTTTTCCGTCGGGCAGAGCATATCCGTTAGCGTTAGCAATTAGCTGCATTTTTTGTCTGCCTGTGTGAGGAAAGTCAGAATGAAGTAAATCACAATATATCATGAACGATATGATGTGTGCCAGACCTAATAAAACATAAATGTGAGTCATATTTTGGTGATCGTAACAGAATGTCAAAAAAAGAACAGTAGAATTTCTGATTTTGCACTTTTTTTTGTGGTAAGTATTCTGTCATATTTCAACGTTTATTTGGTTAAAAATGCACACTAAATGTCGCAATGTTCAATAATAATAATCGTTAGTCGACTAATTGTAAAAACAATCTCAGACTAGTCGACCAACGAGTATTTTTATTGAACATTGCGACATTTTGAGCGCATTTTTAACTGAATAAACGTTGACATATGGCGACTGAAGGCTTCTAGACACAGAATACTTACAAATAAAGTGCAAAATCCAGAAATTCTATTATTATTATTATTATTATTAGTCCAGAAAACGATTACGATCATCAAAATATGACCAAAAAAACAGTTAAATTCTGACTAGTCGACTACTAAAGTCATCATTAGTTGCAGCGCTACTTTATAACATTAAAATTAAGATTAAGTGCCCGAATTAGATCGCAGTATTCCAAATTTCAGAATTCCCCGAAAGCAAATGGCGATATTTATCATGAGCAGTATAATATGGCCCAGTCCTATTTTCAGGGCAATCTATATACTCTTAAAAAGTAAACCTAAATGTAAGTCATTTTTGTCTGTTTATGTTTATTTATTATTATTATTATTATTATGATTTATTCATTATTTCTACATCTTCATCAGAACGTCACACACTGAAGAAGTGACGCCGCGTTAGAAACAAAACTAAACGTTTCACCGTCGTTTGGTCCCGGCGTCAATAATCGTAATAAAATCGTGAGCGTTTCTTGCTACCCATGGCTTTCAGAATTATACTGCGATCGTAGTCGTAGCGATTAACAACTTAAAACTAAACATTACATCTCCTGAATGGATTATGACATCTCTTGTTCTAAATGGTGCTTTTTTTTTTTCGATCTTTACACAAGCGATCCTGCGTGGAAGCATAAACTAACCTTGTAATATGTAATTTCAGATAATTTCCAGGACCAGATGAAGAGGGAGCTCGCCTACAGAGAGGAGATGGTCCAGCAGTTGCAGATGGTGAGGCGGCGGCGGCGGCGGCGGCGGCGCTAATGACGTGTTGAACGAGCACAAATATTCTCCATCTCTCTAAATGGCAATTAAACCACGAGTAGTTTACAGACGTGTGAAATGGAGACGGCTTGCTTCCGCGGCCGGCCTCCGTCGTGATCGTTTTTGAGCACCTAATTATGAAGCACGTGTATCATTTAAAACGCTTCCGCAGAGATTTGAAGTACATTTGTGCGCGAGAGGAGAGCGATTTTGGATGGACATGAGGGCGATATTTTTTTTTTAATATTAACATTTTCATATTTTCTGAAACAATAATCGGATTACACTCTTACAATCCATCAGGACGGTGCTAAACGTGGCTGTTTGGGTCCGCCGCGCCTGCCCGTCTCCCCGGAGATATTATCACCTGGAATGTTCCACAGTAGGGCGTTCATTATCTGCCGTTTGATCAATTATAAGCGGGTTGATTGACTGACAGAATTCAGAGTTGACCTGGAACTTTGCCCGATGGCGTCGCCTGCTCGTTTCCGTGGAGATAGACACGTTTAATGCCGTACTGTGGAAGATTACAGGCAAAGCAATGGCATTTCTATGAAGGCAAGCAGGTAGCGGAGCGATAAATGTGCGGAAATGTCGCTTTATGCCATTTTCTTACGCATTTTAGATTATTTTTTTCATATTATTGACGTCACACTTGATATTATATGTGAGCAATTGACAAAAATGAATATCGCATGATTTTTCGAATACCGCTACATGATCTCGATAACAGCGTTTACAGTATGTTTTCTGAACGCAACAGGAATGTGCTCAAAAGTATCGCTAAAAACGTGAATAAACCGTAAAATTTAACCGCAAAAGTGCAGAAATATGACTTTATACGCTCGTTTGGAAGATTGCGCTGCACCTTTCTGTTCATTTCATATTCAACCCTCTCTTTTTTGTTGTCATTTTTAATTGTTTTAACGACTTGACGACATGATAATGTTGCGAATCTCCAAAACAGCAATCGCGATATTATCCATTTCCCAACACATCTCCCGCCTTTCTTTACTTGATATTATTTCAAAACTCCAGAACTGTCGATACGTTCTCGTAGGATGATAAATCAGTCACCTCTAGTCAACGTCCTCATTGTTTATTTGTGTATCGAGCAGCAGCATTGCCGGCGTTCGTGGTTTCGTCTTTCACGGGTGAGCGGCTCGTCCTCCGCTCGGGACAAAATCCGAGTCCGCATCAATCACGGCAGCGGCTGAAGACGCTCGCCGCCCGTCGCCGCCGTCCTCGAGCGCGTACATCCCAAAAACCATCTGTCACGCGCTCAGTTTATGTTGCGAATCACAGGGTTCGTCACGCTCCGATACGATACGCGATTACGCGCGAGGAATACATCGCAATGTATTAACGAATAATGCCGTGGATGTTGTTTTGAAGATGTGCAACATTTGAATCTCGAGTATGTAGTTTAGCGTAAGAAAATGCTACAAAAAAGAGCAGATTAAAACAAAAAATTTAAAAACGTCATTCAAATAAAGGTACAAAGGTGATATTTCTGCACTTTTATATTTCAATTGACTGACATTTAACATTTGTCTGATCATTAAACCTCAACTAATGCGTTTGAAGACATGTTTGAACACATTTCTGTTGGATCGACATAATATCGGAGACTCAAAATGTTGCGCGTGAGATTATGCAATGTATCACTGTTTTTACGAACCAAATACATTTTAACAACAGTATTTCTTCGTTGAACCACGGCTTACACAAACATTGATATAGAATGCATCAAAACAGTGAATATGTCCCATGTATTTCACGAAATGCATAATGCTTTTGGCGATGTATCGATACAGCAGCCTACGATATCGATACTGTATAGATGGTTCAGTATTTTAGCAAACTCCTACTCGTGTAACCAAAAATAAATTAAATCAAGTTTAAGTGCACCAAATTTAAAAAAGAAAAGCTATTCAGAACACTTATGATATAAATAATAAAAATTTCAGATAGACATTTTCAAATTTTAAGGGGATTTATTGTATTCATTGTATGTAACCAGCATGTACTTGTAATAGGATTTTGTCGTTTAACACCTATATCTCTGCTCTTTTCAGATTCCTTACGCAAATATGATCAGGAAAGAGAAGATTACGTCACATCTGAGCAAGTAAATAAAAGGTAGACACGTGTTTTGTTTAATTCGCAGCCTTAAAACGCATAAATGTTAACAAAAACAATGGGTCCTAATTGTCATTTGGGTCATCTTTTTTTTTTTCATGTTATTTTAACGGTACAGACTCGACACCGCAAGATCCCTGTCCAGTGGTTGACAACAAACCTTATTATTTCTGTAACGTTTGAACTACACAGATTTTATACTTTGTTATTCTTCCTATCTGGTTTTAACCTAACCCGGCTGGTTATAGTTGCTATTTTGTGCTCTTAAATGGGAGTTAACCTTTTGGTCTGAGACTTGTGGAGATACTAGATGTATTCAGTGACGTGTACTGTGTTGATGAGTGATAGTAGCGGGAATAAAAGGATAGATGAACTAAAAGATGTGAGACAGTTGAATTTCTTAGCTTTACCAAAGCTGGACCAAAGTGACTACGGAAGAAACGTAGATACTTGTTAATTCCGGGCTGGCTGCTAACTTTGCGTCAGTGTCGAGGGGCTATGGCCCCCGCGGATCGGCACTTCAGATCGAAAACCACGCAATTGGTATTTCATACATTGCGCTTTACTTTGAATTTGTATGGCGTGCTGTGTGGGTAAGCGAAAGCGAACGCTTTGACTTTGAAATGCCAGACGAAGAACAAACCCGAATCCGGACGAAATCCAAGTGCAGAGCGATCTCGGATATCTCAATGTGACGGTGCAATAAAAGCTTTCTGTGGAGTGTTACACGATGAACTTATTCAGTTGTTTTGTCATCACAGTATTAGTATGATCAGTGCATGTTTAAACGACTCGCGGCTTTATCGGATCGTCTCGTTTGATTTTTTTTGTAAAATTGTAACGCTCCAGGACAAAGCTGTAAATAGTTCAGTGTGTTTGGTGGTGACAAAGTGTCTCCGTAGACCGCTGCGTGTTAGCTTGTTTGTTTTTGTGTTTTCGAGACTCAAAACCCTGATTGTGAAGAATTATTTATTATTATTAGGGTATTAAATGAAAAAGACACGGTGCTGCTAATGATGTTAATAATGTTAATAATGGTCAAGCATACAGTATTTGTCAGAAAGAATTTTCTCGGGTGAAAAAGAGGAGCTGCATCTCAAAATGTTTCATGGTTTGCGTTTTCTGATATGGCGAACGACTGTGGGTTTGGTGTGCCGCTATTTATGCAGATGTATTGCATGTTTATTTCCTGTATTTTCTAATTCTTTATGTGGATAAATTAAATGGCTACAATAACTGTACTTGGTCCATTGGAACATTTATTGACTTCTCATGATTATGTTTTTTTGTTAAGGGTGTAAATAGTTGGGAAAGTTGGGTTTTTTATGGATGTAGTGAGACGTACATGTTAAAGTATGGAGACAACTATAGGTTGTGCAAGGCAACAATGAATTGTGTTGTTGTTGACTATTTGTTTTGAATTTGTTAGCTCGACTGCAAGAAATAATTGCAATAATCATTATTTGTACGCTTATAACAAAGACAGTGGCATTATTAAATCAAAACGTCAAATAGTTTTTTCAGTTTGCGCTTAAAAAAATGCATACCAAAAGAATGGAACAAATACTCCCAAACTTAATCCACAATGATCAAACAAGATTTATTAGCAAACGACAAACACATGACAACATAGGACAATCTTTACACATATACAACCGTATACATATATACATATACAAAAGCAACAAAACAAGGCTGTAATAATGAGTTTTGAACAAAGTGCTGAACAAATTTCAAATGAACAACTTAATTGTGAAAAATACTGGGGCTCTTTGCGAGAGTCCAACATCAAGAATGAATCAATGGCTACCTGACAGATGCACTGACTGGAAAGAGGGGTGAGACAGGGCTGTGCTTGGTTCCCCCTCTTGTTTGCTTTGAATTACAGCTCGGTTTCCTTCAGTTTGTTCAAGAGTTTGTTTTTCTCCAGTGTGGTCTTTCATGTGTGACACTAAGGTGCTTAACTGTGAAAATGCCTTCTTACAAACATCACAGCTGTAAGGTTTTTTTCTCCAGTGTGGACTCTCATGTGTGATACTAAGTTTGCCTTTGAGTGAGAAAATGCCTTCTCACAAACATACACAGCTGTAAGGTATTTTCCTCTTGCAGCAGTAGTGGACTCTCATGTGTGACACTAAGGGCTTACCGTGGAAAATGGCTTCTTAAACATCACAGGCTGTGTAAGCGTTGTTTCTACCAGTAGTGGATCTTTGCGATGTTGTAGCACAAGGTGCTTAACTCGTGAAAATCCTTTCTTACAACATCACAGCTGTACAGGTTTTCTTCCTGCGTGAGACACTCATGTGTGATACTAAGTGTCTTGAGCTGTAGCAAGATGCCTTCTCAAAGACATCACAGCTGTAAAGGTTTTTCTTCCCAGTGTGGACTCTGCAGTGTGATACTAAGGTCCTATCTTGGAGTAAAATCTTCTTACAAACATCACAGCTGTAAGGTATTTTCTCCCAGTGTGGACTCTCAATGTGTGAACTAATAGGTCTTACTGAGTGGAAATGCCTTCTCTACAAACAGTCACAGCTGTAAGGTGTTTCTCCAGTGTGGCTCTCTATTGTGTGACACTAAGCTGCTTGAGTAGAGAAACATGCCTTCTTACAAAACATCACACGCTGTAAGGTTTTTTCCTCCAGTGTGGTCTTTCTTCATGTGTGACACTTGATAGTGAGACTTTAACCGTGAGAAAATGCCTTCTTAACAAACATCACAGCTGTAAGGTTTTTCTCCAGTGTGTCTTTCATGTGTGACACTACTAAGGTGCTTAACTGTGAAAAATGCCTTCTTACAAACATCACAGCTGTAAAGGTTTTTTCTCCAGTGTGGTCTTTCATGTGTGACACTAAGGTGCTTAACTGTGAAAATGCCTTCTTACAAACATCACAGCTGTAAGGTTTTTCTCCAGAGTGGGACTCTCATGTGTGATACTAAGCTGCCTTGAGTGAGAAAAAAATGCCTTCTCACAAACATCACAGCTGTAAGGTTTTTCTCCAGTGTGGACTCTCATGTGTGATACTAAGGTGCTTAACTGTGAAAATGCCTTCTCACAAACATCACAGCTGTAAGGTTTTTCTCCAGTGTGGACTCTCATGTGTGATACTAAGTTGCTTGAGTGAGAAAATGCCTTCTCACAAACATCACATCTGTAAGGTTTTTCTCCAGTGTGGACTCTCATGTGTGACACTAAGGTGCTTAACCGTGAAAATGCCTTCTTACAAGCATCACATCTGTAAGGTTTTTCTCCCGTGTGGATTCTCATGTGTAATACTAAGCTGCTTGAGTTGGAAAATGCCTTCTCACAAACATCACAGCTGTAAGGTTTTTCTCCAGTGTGGATTCTGGTGTGATTCACGAGAGCACCTGCTTGAGAAAACCTGCTTCCACACAGGTCACACTTGTATGGTCTTTCTCCTGTGTGAGTTCTGTAGTGTTGTTTGAGTGCAAAAGGAGCGCTCCATGTCGTTCCACACTGGTCACAGGTGAACCCCATTCTGCTGCTGGATTTTTAGATCTGCCAAGAAAACAGAAAAAAATAGACGTTCAGTAATATTATAAAATAAAGGACCTGCCAATTCCTTATCACTGTTGAGAGTAGGGCTGAAACGATTAATCGAGTAAATCGAGTAATTTGATTCCAAAAAAGCTTTGATTATTATTTGATTGCCTCGATGATTTGTTTAATTTACATATTGAAGTAAACCTGCATGAATCTATGGCGCACGGAGCGTACGGAACGACTTGTGGCGCTTTTGTTTCACACGGCTTGTTCCACGTGGACCAGCTGCAATTAAAGCGCAACAGAAGAGAGAGCAGCGTGTTTTAACGAGTGTGACTGGGAAACATAGTATTGTTTTGTGAAAGAGCTCAGAGGACCACGCGTATGAAACAGAAAGTCTGCAATGACGGGGCGAAGACACAGAGGCTAAAGTGAACGGCACACGGATCTAATGCTGCAAAATGACTGCAGAGTTAAAGCTCAAAACACCAGGGATCACTGGCCTCACAAACATAAAGTTTTACAAACAAGTTTCTTATTTTAAGTGAACGCAAAGGAATTCATAGCTACGGTAATTGTTACAAACACGGTCTGGAGACAAGTCAATTAGTCCTTTATATATATATTCAAACAGAACAATTTGGACTGAAGTGAAATGTTGCCATTTTGGGGACATATGTCATATTTGTTGTTATTTTAAGCAGAAACTCCTTATATGTTATTTGTTTATTACTCTGAACTATAACGTTTATTTAAAAAAGACAATCAATAGATCAGAATCAGAAAAAGGTTTATTGCCATTGCCAATGAACAGAATTGGGGCTGTTGGGGGGCTGTGACTTTCCTGAATTCCACAATCATCTCCACTGTCTTCTGGGCGTTGAACTCCAGGTTGTTACTGTTGCACCAGGACACCAGCCGGTCCACCTCCCTCCTGTAGACAGACTCATCCCCGTCCGAGATGAGCCCGATGTAGCTGGAGGTGCAGCAGTTTGTGTACAGGAAGAAGAGCAAAGGAGAAAGTACACAGCCCTATGGAGCTCCTGTGCTGATAGTCAGAGTGTCTGAGGCATTCTTCCCCAGCCACACGCAGTGCCTCTGATCCGTCAGGAAGTTAGTGATCCACCTGCAGGTGGAGTCAGGCACGTTGAGCTGGGAGAGCTTGTCCTCGAGCAGAGCAGGGAGGATGGTGTTGAACGCAGAGCTGAAGTCCACAAAAAGGATCCTGGCATAGGTTCCCGGGGAGTCCAGATGCTGCAGGATGAAGTGGAGTGCCAGGTGGATGGCGTTGTCAACAGACCTGTTGGCTCTGTAGGCAAACTGCAGGGGGTCCATTAGGGATGACATGAAGGACTTGAGGTGGGGCCAGGCGCTCAAATGACTTCATGACTACAGACGTCAGCGTCACAGGCCTGTAGTCATTAAGTTCAGTGATCCAGGGCTTCTTGGGGACAGGGACAATGATGGCAGACTTGAAGCAGGCTGGGACATGGCATGACTCCAGGGAGGTGTTAAAAATGTCTGTGAAGACGGGGGTTAACTCTCCTGCGCAACTGTCTTAATGTAGCGGGAGAGACGCCGTCTGGTCCAGCAGCTTTTCGGGGGTTGGATTTCCGAAATAGCCTGTGAACATCCTGTTCCTGAACTGAGAGAGTGGTGGGGGAGGTGGGGAGGACCAGGTTTGGGTTGGCGGAGGTGGCCACCGTGGGGGAGGGGGTGGTCACATCCAACCTGATCCTGATCCGAACATATGGAGGGAGATGAACCCTAAGGCATGCCAGTCTTTCAATTTTTCTAACCCACATACAACTATTCTACTCTTTTGTTCTCAATAAAGACATATCTAAAATTACTGAAGCAGATATAGGCACTATAGACCTAAGTTATCATGCTCCTGTGATAATTTCTGTAGATTTGGAGGAAAGACGAAAAAACACACCGTGGAGGTCCAATGCCAGCTTGCTTAACGACCCTTTGTTTAAAGAAAAAATGTCCAACAACATTAAGACTTATTTGGAGGAAAATGACACTGGGGAAATTTCTCCGCCCATCCTTTGGGATGCCTCCAAAGCAGTTTTAAGAGGACAAATTATAGCCATAGCCTCAGAAAAAAAGATACAATGGGGGAAAAAGCTAAATGGTCTGCAAGAAAAAAAATTAATTCTTGAAGGAAAACCATGCCAAAAAAGGGTGTTCTAAAATGCTACAAGAAATTGAAAAGATAAGAGGAGAAATTAATGATCTGACTTCACAGGAAATAGTTAAGAAAATGCTCTTTACCAAACAAAGATATTATGAGTGGATCAAAATGTTCTAAATTACTAGCTTGGAAACTTAAAAAACAACAAGCTGAAAGAACAATTTTTAAAATACGAGACAGACAAAATTATGTAATCTTAACCAAGCAAGACCAAAATCACTCCACATTTGCATCCTTCTATAAAAAACTTTTAAAAAGATGACATAAACTTTTTGGAAATACAAGGCGCAAATAAAAGATTAAAGAACAATAAATCTCCGGGGAGCGATGGGTTCACCTCAGAGTGGTATAAAGCTTTAAAAGACACACTCACTCCTTTCCTTTCGGCAACTTTTAACTGGGCACTTAAAAAAAATCAGACCCCTCCGAGTTGGAAAGAGGCCATCATATCGCTGATACCAAAAGAAGGGAAGGATCGATTGGACTGTGCCTCATATTCTGAATGTGGACTATCGTATATACACCTCAATTATGTCCAAAAGAATGGATCAAATGCTTCCAAACTTAATCCATAATGAACAGACAGTATTCATTACCAAACGACTAACAAAACACACATAAGACAGTCCTTACACATAATGAATCAAATACAAAAACAACAAAATAAAGCCGTAATAATTAGTTTGGACGCTGAGAAAGCTTTTGATTCTGTTAGTTGGCCATATTTATTTAAAGTGCTAAACAAATTTCAAATCAACGATTTAATTAAAACAAATATTGGGGCTCTTTACGATGGTCCAACATCAAGAATTAAAATCAATGGTCGTCTGACAGGTCCACTGACTCTGGAAAGGGGGGTCAGGCCGAGCTGCGCCTGGTCTCCCCTCCTGTTTGCTTTGGACTTTGAACCATTGGCCTAATTTATAAGAGAATCAAAAACAATCCACTGTGTTACAATTGATGGGACGGAACATAAAATGTTCTGCTATGCAGATATATATTTCTATTGTATTTGACCAAACCAGAGATTTCCATACCCAATGTGATGCATTTTCTACAAGAAATTGGTCCAATGTCTGGATACGAATTAAATGTACAAAAAACTAAAAATTTTTCATTCTGGCAACCCCATCTGACTTTTAGAAAGACTTACTCATTTAAATGGCAAACAGAATCTCTTAGATATTTGGATGTGGTCCTCCATAGAGACCCATCAACAATTCTGGAGAAAAATTATACCAACCTTTTTATTACTATAAAAAAAGATCTTGAAAAATTGAATCTTATCCTATATTTAAGTCTACGTCAAAGGATTGAAACTATAAAAATGAATGTTTTTCCCAGGTTTCTCTATCTGTTCTAGACTCTTCCGGTTTCCATCCCCAACCAGCTGTTTGATGATTGGAATAAAGCAATCTCAAGATTCATTTTGCAAGAAAAAAAAACCTGTATCCGATTCAAAACTTGCAACATGGAGGGAGCTTATCAAAACACACAAACTAAACAAAGATGTTAAAATCTTAAATTGGTTGGTTTACGATCTGAATTTCACACCTAACAGCACAGATTCAAGATTCAAAGTCTGGACAACAAAAGGTATAAAGGTCTTTTACCAGATTGTAAAGGAGAATCATCTGAAGAGCTTTGATGAGTTGAAAGAAATAGGACTTTTATGGGTATTTACAAATAAGGAGTTATTGTAATCAAGAAATCAAAAAGAATGAAGACCATAATAGCAATTTGACTGAAATATTTATAAAGCATACAAATCTGAACTTTCAAGGGGATTAATATCTAAATTGTACAAATGTATTAACAATTTGGGCAGTCACTCTAATGATTCTACACAGGGTAAATGGGAAAGAGAGGACCATTTTGTTCTGACTGATGAAGAGTGGGAAAGTATATGTACATGTTAGTGGAAAACCACAAAATCACATGTTTGAAGGGAATTCTGTTTGTGTGTCTCGTTTCTTTGTAACCCCATGTCAAAGTGCCCATTACTCACAGGGAAATGCTGACTGTTGGAGAGGATGTGGCAGCCAAGAGGCAAACCACTATCCCGTGTTTAGGGATTGTCCTGTTGTTCACAAATATTGGACTGAGATCAATAAAGCCTTATAGACAATTTATGACATCACCATCCCAATGGACTTCAGAACTATGTATTTGGACCTCAGGAGTCCTGCCATAGACACAACTAGCAGTTATCTCTGGAGCATTCTCCTGACTGCAGTAAAAAAGGCCCTCACAAAAAAATGGATGATAATGTACCGATAAATGTACCGATAATCAAGGACTGGACTAACATTATAATGGACGTTTGTAAAATGGGAAAAAATGACATTTGGACTCGACTTGAAATTGGACAAATTTGACAGACTTTGGACAAAATGGGACGCCTTCGTTCTTTTAGGGTTCTCTAGGTCAGGATTTTCTTTTTTCAACGATTTATTCATTTATTTGTAGGATCTCTGCTGCTTTTATTTTGTATCTGCTCTCTGGTCGTGTTTTTCTTTCTCTGTTTTTATATGTTCTTAAATAAAAAAAATAAAAACATTTAAATGACCAAAAAAAAGAAATCCAGAAATGGTGAACAGGACACCCGAGCCACAACGGCCGAGGAGGTGGTGTCTGACCTGAGGGACACAGTCTCTACTTAACAAACCACGTGCGTGTTTTGACAGACAAACTGGACGACATGAAGAACCGAGAAACGAATGTAATTTGCGGATTGTCGGCATCCCAGAGGACACCGAGGGCGAGGCAAAAACCAGCATCCAAGACCCATTATACTGAAATTCCACATATTCTCTTTCTACAATGACTGCTCACTGCAAGTGGTCATTAAAAGCAAAACTTTGGATCCAGTGAAATCCCCCCTGAGAGAACGCTGAGGATCAACGTAAATGGAAAAATATAAAGATTTACTTCAGCGGACGAGGCGTTAGCATTTGCCAATTCAATGCAGGATCTGGTCTGACATTCTCTCCCTTTTAATGTCTTTATTTCATTGAAAGGGACGTGGGCTTTACTGAAGACATGTGAATATTTGCTCAATTAGGGCCAGAGTGTTCCAACTTTGGTTTGTAAATGCCAAGGGGAAAACTTTATATCAACAGTACCTAGGCCTTTTTAACAAGAAAATGGCTTTCATCCAACCTCTGATCTCTTTTTGGATCAGCCTGTGAGCTCTTTGCGCTTTTTTGGCATGAGCTCTTTTTTTTGCAGATTAGTAATCGAGTAATCTATCGATTATTGTCTTTGATCAATTGAGTACTCGGTTCATTTTTTTTACATTCCATAAACCATTTTTAAAAGCACATTCAATTATATTTAAATAAACGTTATAGTTCCTAGTAATAAACAAATAACAAATCAGGAGAAAAAGAAGAAACATTTCTTGGAGATGGTTTCAAACTCATGACACAGATGTTGTCTGTACACGATAGCTGCCATACACACTCCACTCGACCACTTGGTGGTCACATTTAGAGACCAACTTGATGACGCTCTAGTCAATATAAACCAAACAAATACAATTGTTTCATTATGGGAGACCTTAATATAGATATATCCAAACAAGGTCAAAATGAAAAAGATTTCATAAGTACCCATCATTCCTCATAATTTTTTACTACTATAATAAGCATACTAGCATTACAGAGAGAAGTCAGTCAACTTTGGACAATATAATAACTAATATATAAGGTATTGAATATATATCAGGGGTCATATACTCAGATATCACAGATCATTATCCTATTTTTCAGAATATGCATTTCAACAAAAAAGAACTGAATCCATGCACAGAGAGGAAAGTGAAAGTTTTAAACTTGAGCCAACACCTTCAAGCTAAAAGGTGGGATGCAGTTTTTAACACCACAGATCCAGACTGCACATATAATTCCTTAATCTCTGAAATAAATGATTCCATTGCTAAAACCATTCCTAAATAAATATTAAACAAAATAGAATACAACCAAAACCCTGGATAACAAATGGAATCCTAAAGTCTATAAAAAAGAATAATAAGGTCTATACAAAATATATGAAAAATCCAAACACCCAAAACAAAGCAATGTACACAAAATAGAAAAATAAATTAACAAACATATCAGCAGCAATGTTTTTGGAGAGCCAAAAAAGTCTTGAAAGGTGTAAAATGAGGTACTCAGTCGCGATAATAAACCTTCAGTGATCCCCGACACTAGTGCAAAATAAACCATACCACACTGACAGTCTATCTAACATCTTTAATAATAACTTCTCCTCTGTTGGGAAACATCTCTCAAAACAATTGTCCACCAGGGGGTGCCAACTATAAACACTAGCTTCAGGAACATGTCGGTGTAATCCCTCATTTGTCCAGGAGTGTTCCATTGTAGAAAAAGATTCAGTTGTAGTCATCTGGACTCCAATCCAAGAGTCATTCTCAATCAGTGAAACAAGTCTGGGAACTCAGGTTTTATAACCTACTCTGTGTAAACCCTGCCCACCGGGTGGGACCTCCTGATAAAAGGAGTATTGGTTTCACTAGAATCCACTAATAGCCCTGAGATGGGCCAATTGCATCCTATTGTACACTGACTTTCGCCCCCTCCACACTAAGTACCTGATTAATATCAGAATGCCCAGGGCGTCTCCAGGGTTTCAGCAGACCATTATAAACAATGGGAAGGTTGAATCTTAAACCTCCATTACGATTTAAAGAAGGATTCTCTTTTTTAACAAAGATTGCCTCCTTAACTCCTCTTTCAAACCATCTTTTCTCCTGCTCAGAATCTCCACCTCGCTGTCTTCAATAGAGTGGTTTGTGGCTTTGAGGTGAAGATGCACGGCGCTCTGGGGTCCTGAACTCGCGTGTCTTCTGTGCTGATAAAGCCTCTTGTGAAGTGGCTGTTTAGTCTCCCCTATGTACCGCTCTTTACAACTTTCCTCCGTTAGTCTCCCCTATGTACCGCTCTTTACAACTTTCTTCACTGCATTGGATAGAATACACTACATTGCTCTGTTTTTGTGCAGGCATCTTGTCCTTAGGGTGAACCAGTTTTTGTCTTAAAGTCTTGCCTGGTTTGAAATAAACAGGGACTTGAAATAAACAGGGACTTTACAGGGAATTCTTTGCAGCTTTCCCGAGACATAAGGGATAGAGAGATAGCTAATCCAAATGATTTTTTTTAACACCTACCTGTAAAACAGATGTGATAAATATCATAAATAAACTCAAATCCTCACACACAGTTGGTGCTGATAACAGATGTAGTATAATCATTAAAGACATAGTAAATAATACATAATCAACCTTTCTCTAACACAAGGCATTGTTCCAAAAATGACTGAAATAGCAAAAATAATACCAATATACAAGTCTGGGGACAAAAACGATAGACCAATATCAACATTGCCAACCCTCTCTAAAGTTCTAGAGCAAGTTGTATACTCCAGACTTGCTGACTATCTTGAGAAATATAATATATTAGAGCCCTCACAATATGGCTTTAGGAAAAACACCCCCACGCGTATGGCCATTTTAGGCCATTTTAATACAGCATGGTATTGGTGTTTTTCTCAATCTTTCAAAGGCATTTGACACCATCGATCATGACATTTTTGGTGTCAGATGAGTAGTGCTCCAGTGGTTTAGAGGTTATATCTGTGGAAGAGAGAATTATGTGAATGTTGTATACAGTATATTGAAACTGGGAACCCACAAGGATCCATTATGGGGCCATTTTTGTTTATAATGACTTTGTTTACTGTTCAAGTGACATTCACAAAACACTTTTCACCGATGATACAAACCTTTTCATATCTAATGGACCAACTAAAAAAACTTCTAAATGAGCATGTGGCAAATGTCAATACATGGTTTAAATGCAACAGACTGTCTTTAAACATCAGTAAAACCAAAGACAGCCATGGTAATATAAACACAAAAATAGACAACAGAGCTCTCCAAAGGAATCGATATAGACCATTCTTTAAACTTTAAATAACACAAATATCTCCAGTTGTTGGTTTATTCTTGAAATTAAGACATCTGCTTCTACTAGAAGTGCTATTGACGTTGTACAGATTTCTGAGCCTCACCTGAATTACTGCAATGTGATATAGAACAACACATATCCTACTTACACTGCCAAAGTTCAGGTATTTACAAAAGAAAGTCTTAACAGCAATTACCTGGTCCATTTCTTGTTATTTTTGTTCTTATCTCATTTCTATTTTTATTTTTGTTATTATTATTATTATTATTATTATTATTATTATTATTATTATTATTATTATTATTATTATTAATAATAATAATAATAATAATAATAGTATTTATTTTTTCATTATTACTTAATTTTAATCAAACATTTTGCCCTTTGAGTTCCAACTAATATCTCAATCAAACCAAACTGGTAAAATGTATTTCATTACATTCAGCAGACAAATGCTAAGAAGGTGCAATGAAAGAAACCCAATTAATTTAGCAAACAATTAACTTAAAATTAATGTAAATTCAACAATAAATACAAATCATGGAACAAAATTGGCAATATTAAAAGAAAAAAATAAATAAATACTCCAAATCTACCAGCCATCTGTCTGTTCTGACTCAAAATGATGATCAACTCCATCCATAAGCTGTACATTTTTCCGCAGTGATACTTTTTTTCATCCAAATATGTACGAATAGAAATATGAACATGAGTATATAACAGCATGTATGCAAGTATTTGTATGTATGTGTATGTATATATCCATGTATATATAAATATACATGGATGAAAGTCTGTGTATGGATACATGTATACATCGTGTATATGTGTATGCATGCATGTTCGTGTATGTATATGTGTAATACGTATGTGTATGTGCATATGTATACGAGGTACAGTGGAAAATAAATTGATTTGAATTGAGTGGTCTTATTTATTTCATATCTTAGGAAATTATGGAGAAAGAGAATTGGAGCTGGTTAGAAGAAAACATTGCAACAACTACATTTTAAAATATCAACACTGCATCATTTTGTTATAAACATAAACCTGACAAAAGGATTAAAAACCCTTTAATAAACTTTTCTTGTGAAATAGCTAAATCAATCCATAAACAACTCAAAATTCAAGGACTATCTCTCCCATCATGTCCCACATGGAACAATCCTTTGGTTGCAGCCGGTGGTCAGCCACTTTGTAACATGTTATGGAAAAATAGAAATATCACCACATGCGGCCAATTATTACACGAGGGAGGAATAGTACCATTCCATCAACTCAAGACAGCGTGACCTGGATAATAGATATTATTTACAACACCTACAACTCAAATACATTTTTTTCCACTTTTTTACGTTCACCAACATAAATGACTATCTTGGCAACCAGCTCCAATCCATCAATAATGGCCGCAAAGCAGTTTCCAAATGTATGAGCTATTGTGCAACAATTTCCATGATTGTGGTGGAATTAACATAGAACAATGGGAAAGAGAAGATAACAAAAGACCAGTGGGAGGCCAGATTTAGTCAATCTAACTATATTTCAAAATGTGTTAGATATAAATTGATTCAACTCAAAATTGTATTCAGATCTTCTACCACTCCACAGAAAATTCACAAAATGAATTGTGATGTCCCTGACTCCTGCTGGCATGTCTGCAGTTTAACTGGCACTCTTATACACCAACTGTGGCATTGCCCAGAGGTTCAAACTTTGTGGACTGGAGTTATGGACTAATTGTGCCAACTATTGCAATTTAATTTTCAGCTCAGGTTTTATTATTGTTCATTGTTGTATGTTGAACCGAATCACCAAAGCAAGTTCCAGTCTGTGAATTTTGTTCACTGACAACAGCAATAAACCTTTTCTGATTCTGATTCTGAAAATGTACCATTCCTATTAGTCCAGGCCCAGTCCAATGCCTCAGAGCGTGGAGCAGGTTCTCTGTCAGCACCCTCACGCCACCTCTGCATGGTGTGGGCCATTTCTCTTAAACAGGTCCTCTCGTTTCCAGAATAGATAATGTAGTGCAATCCCCTAGCTGCACACTCTTTGGACAACCATGTGTTCAGCTGAAGCAGCCGGCTAAACTTGTTTATCTTCCTGTCGATGTTTGGAAGAGGTCCACTTATGAATGTTTTGATTTCCATTTTATCAAGCACGTCGAATAACTTCAAGCGTCTCCGGTGTGACCTTGACATCTGACACAGATTCTCTCTCGTCTGATGCCTTTTACCCACATCATGACTCCCATTTTCTCTTTGTTCACTTACTTCAGTCTCTGAAAGTGGTAAAAATATATTTGTAAGCTGTATTTTATGTGACTTTACATTATCTTTGTATCGTTTCTTTTCAAAAATTCTCCATCAAATCTTTCAAAAGTACATTTCTTATTAGAACCATCAACCTCAAGTGGTCACAGGAGAGAAAGAAAAATCGCTTCCACTTCTTTCCCATTGAAGTACATCATTTCTAAATAAAATTGAATATTATAGTATATTATATACACCAGGCTGGGACGCGGGGGCAGCAGTGTAAGCATGGACTCCCAGACTTCCCACTCCCCAGACACGTCTTGCAACTACACCGGGGGGATTCCGAGGAGTTCCCAGGCCAACCGAGAGACATAGTCAACCGATAAATCGAGAGCTTTGTCTTTCGACTCTGCTCCTTCTTCACCACAACAGTCTGATGCAGCGACCGCATCACTGCGGACGCTGCACCGATCCGCCTGTCAATCTCACGTTCTATCCTTCCCTCAGTCATGAACAAGACCCCGAGATACTTTAACTCCTCCACTTGGGGCAAGGACTCCCCACCCACCCGGAAAGGGCAAGCCACCTTTTCCGGTTCAGAACCATGGCCTCAGATTTGGAGGTGCTGATGTTATTTACTCCATCTTCAGATATTGGTCATGTATTATGTATTATGTATTTATGTATGTATCTATGTTGAGTTTGTAATGACAATAATTTAATTAAATTTTTTAAAAACTCAATGTTTGTGGCCTTTTGAACAGCACAAGAAAAATATTTTTAAACCAATATATGGATGGAAATGTAAGAAAATACACTTCCGTTTTATATGTAGTGTGTTAGTGAATTGTTTAAATTAGGGCCTGTTAAAGGGAAAAATCAGCAGAATGTATAGCCTGAGGTTTATTGGTCAGGACATAGGAACGCTATATTTATATAAAAGAGATACATAAAATAATAGCACAAACACCCTTTCAGTCCTGCTCCTGTAACTCTTTATCTAAAAAATATATAATTACATCGTTTTTATAAGCATTTATACAACTCATAAACTCGTAAAGTATTTCATGATCAATATTCATAAATAAAAAATCTTCATAAATGACACTAGAATAAGCACACAAACTGATTGAGAAGTTAAATTTGTGATATTGTCTGTTAGGGTTGGGTATTGCCAAGACCCTCGCGATACAATATATATCCCGATACATGTATATGCCGATACAATTCCCTCATTACGATACTTATCCCAATACATTTTTGAAAAAAGATTCTTCAAAATGTACCAAATGAGTAATGTCTTTACTCTGGATAAGAAAATCTATGAAATTTCATATTTATCCACAAAACACTTATTTATAATTCAATTATGCTCTAATAACGTCGTACATCCAACCAACTGATCAAAATAGAAATATATGGAACACATTCTGGTAAAGTATTGCATGTTTCTTGCCAAACAATTCGCATGGTCTGAACATGCTGCAGCAGCATCTTCTGCACAGGCGAGATCAGCTTTTCAAAAGTACTATTCCACCTCGTTTGCACGTCAGTTAGTCATTAGCTTATGTTCTGGCAGATTGAACAGCTTCTGCTTCTCCTGCAGGACGGTAAACAGCACACCCCTCTATAAGAGTTCATTTCTAAACGGCCGCCTGGACAATCTATAATAAATTAACATTGTTTAAAAGAATCGATAGTGTGGATGAGTGGTTAAGGCACAGCACATTTATGCACAAGTGCAGCCGGCTGCAGTGGCGTGAGATTATTTACTGCATGCCTCCCCTCTCTCTCATTCCCCATTTCACACTCATCTGTCCTGTCCAATAAAGCCTACGGGCCGAAAATCCTAAAAATAAATAAATTGATATTGTGACTAAATATTGATACTCGTATCGATATTGAGTCCATGACCATATATTGCCGTATCGATTTTTGGAATACAACCCTGGTTAACTTTTTTAATTTCCATAACAAACCCCTGTCAATCAAACACAGACTCCAAACGGGCACCCCCTTTGGAAAACAAAAGTTCATGAACCCAAGCCCAAGTCACGTGACATGCGCGTTTTGAATCGTGTTTTGGAGCAGTGTTTCGGGGTTTCGCCTGTTTCAAAACGGCCATCCCTACTTTGAAATATATATTAGATTTTAAGCTTCTTGTTTCTTTTACTGTATTTTAGTCCATATTTTGTTAAGTACAGTGGACCAATGAAAAATAATAAGCAAATAGAATCATTGTAGCACAATTGAAACTCACCAGAACTGGAGCAGAGGTCCTGGCGCTGGTGTCCTTTCTGTGACGCAGCTCTCACGTCGCAGAGGAACGAGGCTGAAAACAGGCCAAACTCTGGGTCAGAGTGGATTTTCTGTCAACACCATCAAAAATAAACTGCTGAACAGAGCAAACCTGAGTTCCCAGACTCGATTCACAGATTGAGAATGACGCTTGGATGAGAGTCGAAACGATTTCAGATGATTACTACTGAATCTTTTTCTACAATGGAACTCTCCTGGACGAATGAGGGATTACACCGACATCTTTCCATAGCAATGTTGTCTGTGATGATCAAATATAAAAATGTTAAATGTTATACACATGTAGTTCAGGGTAACTAATGCCAACTTTATGTCTATTTGAACCACTCCCCTCAGGCAGGAGGCTACGGTCCATCCGGACCAGAACCTCCCGCCACAAGAATAGTTTCTTTCCCTCTGCCGTTTGACTCATGAACACTTCTAAACACCTGTCACTTTAACTGCAAATATTCAACCACTCACTGTCACATTCTGCACTCAAACTGTAAATCTAACTGTAACTCTTGTGTACATAGAAATGCCTATTTTTATTTTCATTGTATAGTCATTTTAAATTGTTTCTTAATGCATGCCCTTTTTGATTGAATATATGTTGTTTTATTATTGCTCAGTGTTTTATGTTGCACCTTAAGGCCGAGACAAGTTCCTATGTTTGTGAATTTTGTTCATTGACAATGGCAATAAACTCTTTCTGATTCTGATTCTGATTCTGACCTTGAAGCTGATCTTTTTGTTTTCTCTTCTGTTTTATGAAACAGGCACCGATACTATGCACTATAAGGTACAGTATCACTGAGATTTTTGTTTTGCTCTTTACAATATGATATTTTATTAAGTGTAAAATGTCATTTTATGTCAAATGTATTTTCTCACAAATGGTATCTGCCTCTAAGTCATAGTATTACCATTGTAGGTAGTACATTGTTTTGTTTTTGTCTTCATTGCTGCTTACTTGTACTTAAACTTATACATTTTCCTAACCTAAACCGTAACCTAACCCTTCCCAAGTCCTATCCTTTACCCTAAACTTTGTAATTAAAAAAAAAAAAATGAATAATCTAGTCCATTTGCTGTTTAACTTGAACATAAAACTTGTATGATGATTATTAGTCCATAACTATTTGCGTGTCAGGTGGATTTGACCATTATTTATTACAGAAATACATTTTTTATTCAAGTCTTGCAGACATTTGTCTCCATAAATGAGGCGCTAAAGAGTCTGATCAATCCAAGGGGATTTTTAGGAAACAAAATGGTTAATAGGCCTGAATGCTTAAAATAATCAATGAAACTGTTATAATGTATGAATAAAAGCATAGTCATTTTCCACTTACCGTCAGCCAGTCACCTCCGCTTGTGAAAATGTTTGTAGCAGATTATGGGCCATATTTTGGCCCCGGAGGTAGCGTTAACATGAGGCGGGGCCAGGGGGCGGGGCCAGGGAGCTATTTTGCTACCTTGTCGACCTTAGCACTGGCTTGAAGAGGCCGTACTTGGCTGCTGGAGGCTGAAGTGGGATGGTGCCAGTCCATATATGGTGATAGTGTTTGATCCGATGAGAACTGTGGCATTCCAGTGAGAACTGTGGCATTCAAAAGCACCACCTGTGTGGGAAATGTTTGCAGTCATGCCTCATATACAGGCAATGAAAGAAGTGAGCAATAAAACGGTTTGATTTAAAAAAATAAATAAAAGCATGAAATAAAATATTGAAATGCAGCCTCAGAGCGTTGTTTCTTTATTTAATTCACCTTTATTTGTTTTGTACAACGCGAAGTATGTCCTCAAGATGGGCTTGTGCCAATCGAATTGTACCTGAGTGCTCGATGGGATGCTCCGGTCCGGAGGGAGCGAGAACGGAGCACACACTGTGATCATTTCAGTCTCATTTTATGTGCGGATCGTGGGTGGTGCTGCCAGTCTGTGCCACTTTTACGCAGACTGGGACAAGGACTTGGTGTGAATGTGATGTAACAGTGGGGATTTATTTGATTTTACAAATCGTCGTTCCTCTCTAAGATGAGCACATGAGTCTTCAAGTCCAGTCTGGCCCAGGGCAGTACCAGGTATCCAACGCAGCGCAAAGAGCTTTAAAGGCCAATTCATACTTCATAAGAAGCAAGAAGTTTGTTTGTTTACCTTCAGGGCTGCCAGAACAAGAACAAAGTTCGTTTCAGCTCTGGCATTCACAGAGAAAAGAGCCAAACGTGGAAGTGAATTTAGACGCAACAAAATGCAATGTTACAGGCGGTGTGCGGATGTAAGGGACGTGGTCAGCATTTTATAACCCGTCCAAACCCGCCCTGCATTGAAATGAGTTCTTCAAGTTCCGGCTCAACGCGACCTGTGCGTCAAAACACAACCGCGCATCACTAGTGTCCACGCTGCGCCGCGTGTCAGGCGAGACAAAGGGGGGTTTCCCCTCATCTGCACCGCTCTCTCCTCCAATATAAAACCCACACAGATTAATATTGGTCATTTATGCTTAAGAAAATTATATATAAAACTCATAAGCATCCCCAATCTATAACTAACAATAGTTTAACTTAATTTAATTTATTAGTTACGATTCTGGCCATTCACAGAATGCACCAGACCACGCCCTCAGTTTGCTTTACTCCACCTCATATTTTGGCATAATCACACCTCTTGTTTAGAAGTCCACGCCCTGCGCTGTCATCAATTGCGCCAACTTCAAGGTGTGACGAAATGAGCTCTGCTACGCCCACGTTAACGCTACCTCCGGGGGCAAAATAAGCGAACTCTCAAGGTGCGTTATACATTCGGTATTTAAAAATAAAACTGTAACCCACTTATTTCCAGTCAGATCAACAATTCTGGGAAGAATCAGGGTCAGAAATAATAAATTACCCTAAAATATAAACCAAAAATTAATAGGACTTTTATATGGATTTCGCCTGGACATTCTTGCTTTACAAGTCCCTAGAATTTTTTTTTAATGATGTTACCTTCAGCTTTTAAAAGAGAATTGTCAACAAAAGCTCAAACTAGTGTCAGACCATCCTCCAATACCAGTTTTACCCATATTTAACAAAGAAAATCTAGGTGAAATTTAAAATCTGATTTCCTCTGTTTCCAGAGCTTGTTTCTGTGTTATAATGAAAGTAAATCAGACATCAGAGTCCAAAACTACAGAGTCATCACAAAAGTCCAGACTTTTGTTTGTGCTCCAAAGGTTCAGGAACAGCTCCAAATTGATTTGGGGCTCATTTTAGAGTTGGGACTCATTTTAGTCAGGTGTTTTAGCACAAATAGGCCCTCAGCACAAGAAGTTAAAACTTAATGTGATTATTTTGTTACAATAATTGATCAGCGATAAAATGAGCCAAGTTCCTGTGAGAACCAAGGTCACACAATTCTGTTACAGCCACTCAGATTCTGTTTTAGAAGCACAAAACTACTTTGTCTCAAGTCAGTGCAGAAAAGAAGTATTTGAGACTGTCCTTTGATAACATGAATTTCAACTTTTCAACTTTTCACTGGACGGCTGCTGTTTCTGTCTTAATAAAAATAAAACATACCTAGACTGAAAGGATTTTATTTGCACTCTTCTCTTTTATGTCTTCAACTGTTTTGTGATTTCTGTTATGTCTTTGTGATTTTAATGCATTTTCCCTTGTGTGTGAAGCACTTACCAAACAGGTAGACAAATACAAAACAATGTTAGATACAGTTTAGAATACCACATACTAAATACAGATAATGGCATTTTATTCATAGGTTGTTTTTATCAAAGGCATTTGATTCCACTGAGCAAGATTGTTAATCACTGAAAATGTTGTTTTTATTACTACATATATTAAAATTAAATGGGAAAAGGAAGGTAATTTTGTTTTCACAGATGAGGAGTGGGAAGGTATATACATCACAATGGGAGAGCACAAAGTCTCATGTCAATAGCTTCTAAGTCAGGTAACCTGGAAAGCCATGTTATTATAGTACTTTTAGTCTCCGGGTATCACTTTTACTTTTTCAATTTATCCCTTTAAAGGTTGGTTATAAATATTTTTCTTCAAAAATCAAGGATTTCTTTCTGGCTTCTTAGTCAGGAAATCTAGAAAGTCAAATCCCTGTGATGATAGCAGGTTTAATCCAGATGTCACGAATACTCCATTTCAATTGAACCCTTAAAAAAAGATTTTTGTCAAAAAAATCAAGGATTTTGTTCAATAGCTTCTAAATCAGGGGACCTAGAAAAACAAATCAAGATTATTCTAGAAGTTTTAGTCTCCAGGTATCACGCACACCATTTACTTTTGACTTATTTTGTTTTAACCTTTTACTTAAGTGTATGAGTAAAACTGAAGTCTTGAATGATACTTGCGAGAAAAAATAAAAAAAAATAAAGAAAAAAAAAAGGAGAGAAAGAGAGAAAAGGAGAGCGAAAGAGAGCCCTCTACACTTCTCTTTCCCTTTCTAACTTTTGAACTTTTTTCTTTATGCGAGAATATACACTAGTCCGTAACAAACAACCAATACAAAAACTGACATGTAAAAATATTGATATAATAAATATAATAAATGCATTTGTTGCGGCATGTTTACGACGTGCAGCGCGTGTTTACGGCAGTTGGGCGTGGGGGAGGACAAGGAGCACTTCTGCACTATGGCGTTTACTTTGTACACTCTGATCCAAACTGCGATCCTTTGCACTAACGCCGTGGCCGTTTTACACGAGGAGAGGTTCCTCAGCAAGAGTAAGTGCGTTAGTTTTTGTGTTTGGAGCCGAAACACGACGCACAGCTAAAGCTAACAGGGTTTTTTGTGTGGGCAACACTCTTCTTCTTCTTCTTCTTCTTCTTCTTCTGCTGCTGCTCCTGATGATGATGTGGCGACTATCAAACACGAACAGCTGATCATCCTGTCTAACTTTAGGACTACTTACTAGAAATAAAAACTTTCGGAATGTCACTAAAAACAACAAAAACATTGTGGCTATGGAACAGCATTAGCTACATCTTTTTGTGTCCAGTGTTGTCTTTAAAATAAAATGCATTAAAAGCTGATCCACGCTCAACCTTTTCATCAGTTAATGGAAAGAAAATTACCCAATAATCCTCAATAGTGTCTTTTTTTTTTTTGTTAAATCCCTGCAGTGGATATGATGACTGATGTGGAGATGGACAAACTGATTTGCATTGTTGTATTTCCCTCTAGCGTTTGTTAAAACATGAAAAGATAAATATATGTAACTGGAGGCATGTGTTTCTAAACAACTTGTCACGATGGCTATGTTTAAATGCACACCAATTATCTGATTATTGTTTGCTTTATGAAGTTTTCAGATCATTCAAATGTAAACATTAAGTATGTGAATAATCTGACTCCTGTGCAGGTCTTGACAAGGAAAATCATGCAAAAAAATATGCAAAAATAATGCAGCAGTGACAATAAGCAAAGCAAAAATTCATTGTATTTAGTCTTCCAAACTCTAATAGTTGGTCTGAAAATGATTTCTCCTGTGCTGTAAACACACCAAAAATCAAATCAAATTATTTTTTCTAGTTATTTGAATAAATGCTCTTCTTTAGGTCAACTTTTAAAACAATTGACTGACATTTTCAACACAAAATAATAATACTTTGTGTACGAGTTCAAGATCATTCCAAAACTGTTCTGGAAAGGCCAAATTTAGGATTTTTTTGTAGCATCGATACTTGTTAGAATTTCAGTAGTTTTAGTATTGATTAGTGTCGGATTTCTGATACTTTTGACAAGTTGTATTCCACGTTAAATCCGTCACATGTAGGACTTCGGCTGGGCTTTTGGGTGGGGTTTTGTAAACTTACTGTAACCCCGTGTCCTGTGTTTCTGCAGTCGGCTGGGGAGTGGAACAGGGAGTCGGAGGATTTGGAGATGATCCAGGAGTGAAAGCCCAGGTTCTGAATCTGATCCGCTCTGTCCGGACCGTCATGAGAGGTGCTCCTTCTTCCCTTTGCTGTTTCTCTCGTAAAGCGCACTCGGGGGTTCCCACACGTCCTGGAAAAACCTGAAAAATAATTGGCTTTTTGGTTTTCCAGACATGGGAAAATGCATGGAAAATGAGAAAGTTTGTCCTTGAAATTATCTTGATCCTAATGTGCCTGGATTTGGTTTGTTTTTATGTTAAATTCATATCTATTTTTGTTTTATTATTTTTGATTTGCACTCTATGGTCATTGTGTGTTGTGTTCTGTTTATAAAAATTGAAAATGAAAAAAACAAAATATATATATCTTGATCCTTTTGCAGGATGATTGATTAAATTTCTAGAAACTGCTACTGCCTTCATCACAGTAAAAAGAACAGTAAAACTCACCAAAATGCAGTAAATGTACAAAGGTTCATGTTACAAAACTCCAGAGATCCAGATGTTTTGTTTCTTTGTGGTACATACTAAAACATGAGATGCCAATTTAAAGATACTCAAGAGCATGTTTAAAGGCCAATAACAATACAAACAATGTGTCATATTTGTACTTTAATCAAATTCCTTTTCCCACCAGTATCGAGACAAATGAGTATCTCGGATGTGTGTCTGGGTGTCGATACGACCGTAATCGTGTGCGTTTGCGTTCTTTCAGTGCCTCTTATCATGGTGAATTCGGTGTGCATCGTCCTCTTGCTGCTGTTTGGTTGACGTCGGAGCAAAAAAGAACCAGAAAATAAAACTGACCAAGACATTGAACAGAGAAAGAATTCCTTGAGTCTCATCTTTCCACCAGAAAACCTCCTGAAGATGGACTTTGTGGGCACAATACGGCACCAAGACTGGCATATCGGACACATCGGACACTTCGGACTCTTGCCGTTGTCTTTTTTAAATGATGCGTGTGGAAATGTTACAAACTAAGAACTGTTTAATATCCAGATTTTTGAAGACAAACCTTTTAAATCGCATTATAGTGTTCAATTTGGACGATACAACTGTGGAAATAAGCAATAATGTCGTAACATTGTTTTACTTAGTTTTACTTGTTTTTGTCTTTTTATAACCAAAATTAAACATGTTTACATTTTATCAAGTTACTTTTACTTGTGTAATAAATCAATACACTGCCGTTTGTCAGGCAGAGAAAGTAGTGCAGCGTGCAAAACGAAGGCAAATGGTTTGGTGTAATCCCGCATGTTTTAAAATGCCAGCTTCACAAATATTTATTAACAGTTTAGTTCTAAAGGGTGAGGGGGGGGAAGAGTAAATCTACTTGATTTAAAAGCATATGTTTATCAGAGAGATTATACTAAAGCCACAATGATCTGCCTGTTTGGAAAGCAATACAAACGGACACTTAAACTTATGAATGATATAGAAAAACACGTAGACAGAAAGCCTGTATTTCCCCCAAAAAATGTTTAAGTTGGACCTAGAGAAGTTCCTGTGTATGAAGACGTTTTGGGACGTTGTTAAAAAGCTACAACGATTAATCAACGAATCATGACTAGTCGACTTTAAACATGATCGTCCTGTTCTGAATCAGAGTCTGAACTCAAATTTGAATTTAAAAATATAAGTGTTTCAACATTTTTGATGGCCAAAAGGCACCGGTTTTGCAGAATGACCCAGAGACATTATTAAATCAAATGTCCAAAAAAGAATGCACTACTTTTGATTTTCTGATTTCATTCATAAATATTCTCTATCTGGACGTCTTCAGTCCCCCAATTTCAACCTTGATTTGGTTAAAAATGTATTCAAAAAGCTCAATGTGCAACCGAAATAAAAAATAAATTGTTGAGTAGTCGAATACTAAAAAGGAACTTGATTTGGTGCAACATAAAACGATGAACAATGATAAAACAACATATGAGAAGCAATTCAAATCTACTATAGGACAAAAATAAAAATAAAATTAGGCTTACTATGTAATCGAAAAAGGAATTGTTGAGTAGTCGACTACTGAAATAATCGTTGGTTCCCGCCCTGCTGTTGTCTGGTCCCATCCAAGACAAAACTCGTTGGTGTAACTCTTCTGGTGGAGGGTGCGACACCTGCTTGTGATCATGGAGCTCCGGTTGCCTGGAATGTCCCACAGCATGGCATTAAAGATATTGTGTGTATGTGTGTAAGTATACTTAGTAAAAGTATTGAAGTACCAGTTTGAAAATGCACTTTTAGAGTAAAAAGTCAAAGTAGTTCACACAGATTTTGAAATGTAGATCTCTTGATACAGAATTGTGCAGGTTTTCAGTCAACAGAAGCGACTGAATGGAAAACATCAATTTTCCTGGTCATTTTTATTCATATATTTTTGTTTGATCAAAGCTGGGACTTGGAACTAAAAACCTTCAGGTCAGATGTCATCATAAACGTGCTCAAAACATAAGGCAAAATACTGTTCAGTCCAGTTTGAAAATAAAAGTACAGATACCTGCTCTCAAATGTAGAGTCGTATAAAGTATCTGCTGCAAAATTGACTCAAGTAAAGTACAGATGCCTAAACATTTTACTTAAGCACAGTACTTTTATTGTTTGCACCACTGCTGTTTTGTGCTTGAAGTCAAGTCAGAATCAGAATCAGAAAAAGGTTTAGTGCCATTGTCAGTGAATAAGAACAAGATTCACAAACTAGGAACTTGCTTCGTTGAAAAGGTGCAACATGAAACAACAATATAATAGCAAAATATATGAAAATTAAATAAAGTCACACACGTCATCAAACTTTACCCCAGATCTGTGGCGAGATGACACCATTTTTCACAATATTTTGAGCAATAAAAACATGGAATTGAATAAAAATATGAAAGACACCATACGTTTAATGCCCTAATGTGTCCGTCCTCCACCAGAAAAGTTCCAATTGCACCTTTAAATGTTATAATAGAACCATTCCTTTAGTTTCATCATTTGCGCTGATCATGTCTTAACCAAAGCAAGCATTTAAAACTGGACTTAACGTGAACATATTGGACGTACAAGATAACCCTGCACATAATAAAATACCGAATATGTGTAGAGGGAAAATACAAAAAAAGCAGATTATCAAATGTTTTTCACAAATAGTTCACGGTGCATAATATTTTGGCCAACATGCATGTGTTATTCACGACGAGCCGGCAAAGAGGATTGGAGCTCGAGCAGGTTTTCGCTTTGATAATACGCCTCCGTTTTAAATCTATGTGCCCTTTAAAGACCCTCTAATGCCCCACATCTGCTGCTTGTTACTGCAATAGGACACATATGTTTTTTATTTCTCTAATGAGCCATAGTAGTCTCTCTAACCTTCTATCCGATTAATAATATCACAAATGCATAGGAGAGAGTAAAGTAGGATTGTATTTGTTCATTTTGTTAAGGTATACTGTAATACTTCCTCCTTTTCAAAACAGCATTGTCCAATCTGCACCTAAATATGTATTATTATTTCATTTAATCCAGATGCATCCACAGAGCGATATAAACATTTCAACTTCAAAATACACTTTTCTCACACAGGCACATTAAAAATCAACCCTTAGAGTAGCATACACCAAACTTGTATTTAACAAGATTTTGGCGGATTATGCCGATCTAATTGAGCCTGATTTATTAATGTTTCAACTCCAAAAGAAATGGCCAACCTTGAATATTCATGCAATTTTTTCAGATAAGATATACTTAACTAGAAATACTACATCAAATATCAAATTTGAAACCCCTCTGTAAATGGTAAATGGTTACAATTTAAAAAGCACTTTTCAACTTTCAGGACACTCAGTGCATATTGTGCATTTCTTTGTATCTAATATGTCAACACAATGAGACAAGAATCTTAGACCTGGCTCTAGGCACACATCTTTAAGATTTAAATGTGCCAAATAAGTGTAATTCTGGGCTTGTGGCCATTTTGACACATAAAATGCCTTCTTTATATATGAAAACAATAGATGGTTATATATTTTGTTCCTATATTTAACCAAGTAAACTACAGAAGAACTTTCAAATTTATATCACTAAATGTAATATTTTTCCCATTCACCTGCAAAAACTCACACTTTACATTTAAGAACCATGCATGTTTCCAGATCAGAGGCCTAGGGGGCGTTACAGACGTTTTATTTCTAATCCAGCGAAGAAGAAAGCGTAAACAGGAAGTGAAGAGAAGCTGCAGCTGGAGGAGCTAAAGGTTTGCTGTTTTTTTTTTCTTTTGTCATTTTGCACACACATATGGACACATGTAAATGATGGATTATTCAATAAGATCTTGTAAACATCTTGTCCTTGAATCGACTTCAAAGTCAAAAGTTAATCTGTGTTTTAATAAAAGCACAATCACTGCCCAATGTGAATGTACTTTTATTGTAAAGAGCAGAATGACTTAAATTGTGCCATGCATTAATATTTATTCTATTTTTGATTCCATTATTACATCATTATTCATTCAGTGTGGTTATGAATGTGTTATTATTATTATTATAATAATTATTATTATTATAGTGTTTTTCCCTGACATTAAATAGCAATAATAATAATATTATTAATAATAATAGTTATGGACACTTCATACAGTTGATTTCAACAAATGCTGGTATTCTAATGTTAAACAGACATTGGCCTTATTTACTTATATACTATTAAACCGGCGCCAAACCAGGCCTAAACCAGGGCCAAACCAGGGCCAAACCAGGGCCAAACCAGGGCCAAACCAGGGCCAGCCAGCTAAACCAGGACCTAAACAGGCCAAACCAGGGCCAAACCAGGGCTAACCAGCCGCCTAACCAGGGCCTAAACCAACGGGCCAAACCAGGGCCAAACCAGGCCCAACCAGCCTAACCAGGGCAAAACCAGGGCCAAACCAGGGCCAACCAGGGCCAAGCCAGCTAAACCTGGAAACAGACTAACCAGGGGACCAGGGCCAAACCATTGCCAAGCCAGACTAAACTAGGCTAACCAGCCGGCTAAACAGCACCTTGCACAGACTAAACCAGGTAAAAACGGACTAAACCACCACTAGTAGACTTAAACCTAGGACTAAAACTCGGGTACATAAGACCGTGCTTAACATTGTAACCGTGTGCCTAAACCAGGTGCCAAACCTAGGTGCCATAAGCCAGGGGCAAACCCAGGGCCAAGACCAGAGTGTCCAATCCAGGGCCAGTCCAGGCAAACCAGGCTAGACTCTCAAGCCAGGGCCAAACGAGGGCAACGCCATGAGCCTAAACACGGCCCTAAACCCAGGGTCCAACCAGGGGACCAAACCAGGCCAAGCCAGGTCCGCTAACAGGCCAGGCCTTAAAACCAGGGCCCAACCAGGGCCAAACCAGGGCCAAACCAGGGCCAAGCCAGGACTAAACCAGGACTAAACCAGGACTAAACCAGGGGCAAACCAGGGCCAAAAACCATTGCCAAGCCAGACTAAACTAGGGCTAAACCAGGGTAAAACCATTACCAAACCAGAACTAAACCAGGACTAAACCAGCCCCGTGCTAAACCAGTGCTAAACCAGGGCTAAACCAGGGCTAAACCAGGCCAACCCAGGACAATGTGTGACCTAAATGCCTTTGTGCAGCTCCGTCATGGATAAATAACCGACAGAAAAATCCAAAGCATGTCATAATAATGAGAGGATTGTACAACCACACATCAAACGCCAATAAATATGATCCCACAAATCTGTATTCTCGTCCAACCTTTAACTAATCCTCTCAGACTGTGACCGAGCGCAATAATCTGATAAATTTACCCATGTGAACTATGATTATTGGACCTTTATCTCTACGAGGGAATAAAGTTATTATATGAAATCAAGCCCCGAAACGTCAACCAAAGCTCAATTTACAGTCGTCATGAAAAGAGCTTTACCAAATCCTTATCAGAATTTCAACACAATTTACACATTAGGAAAGTAACGAGACATTTACTCAAGCGATACTTTTAGCAAATCATTATTAGAGTATTCAATGTTTCCCACAGATTCCTGCAGCAAACTGTGGTTAAACAAGCTATATCTTATTTTAACGCATTTCTGACCGACATTCTTGGAGTAAAAGTGTCACTCATTCATCTTTTAAAGACGTGTTGTTGCCTTGTTACGTTCATTGATATATAAAGAAGCAAAAATAATGTTATGCACTTTTTTATAATTGTAAGATTCCATGTTTAAATTATGCTGTATACAATTTTTTTTTTTTTTTTGTTATGATCAGTTTGTTCTCTCAACATAAGATTTAACCTGGAAACAAAAACTCTCCAGTCTGTACCTAAATGTGCTGTATTATTTCATTATTTCATCAATTTATGTACGTGGGACATAACTTCAAAGGCTTCAAAGTTTTAATTCCAAAAAATGAGGCAAAATTACCCATATTTTCAGTCAGATCTAGTTCACTCAAACACTAAATAAGATGTCTAAAACCCCCTCTGTATTTTATAGTATCTAATATGTTTCAAGTTTAAACCTGGCTTGATCAATTTTTCAGATTATTACTTCCCAAATGTGTGCAATATTGGCAATTTTACACGTAAATGCCTGATTTATTTATATAATAATATTAGATTACATTTATATACGTACAATACACACTCTCTAAATTCAAGATGTTTTTTCTATAATAATGAAATAGATTGCTAAATGTAATCTTGTGTACTTGAAGTGCTTATGATGTGTTTGGTCCAGTGTTTGTTCAGACTCATCATGTCGAGCAGAAGAGCTCTGAAGGCTGTGCTCATTGACCTCAGTGGAACTCTTCATATAGAAGACACAGCTGTGGCCGGAGCACAGGACGCCCTCCGCAGGTAAACGCCAACATGACACGTGAATACACACAGTAAGAGAGGATGTTAGTGGGTTTAGTAAGATTAGATAAATTGTTACCATGAAGACTAAAACTATGAACATAAATTACACACATTTTCATCAACTAAAACTTAGACTAAAAGTAGGTATTTTTGTCGACTAAAAGTACAGATACTTACATCCAAAATTAAAAACTAAACATAAATGAATGAAAGGAACGAGTGGAGACGAGATCCAAGTTCCACTTTTCAATCCTAGAGCCCCAAACCAGACCATAAACAACCTCACAACCCATGAAGAAATGCAATACTTTTTGTTATATATTTATTATAGTTAAGATAAAAATGCTAAGCTAATTTAGTTGAATAAATCCATAAAAACGCATTTAGTCGACTCAATTAGCGTACCATTTTTGTTGAGTAAAACTAGACCAAAACGAAAAAGAATCAGTTGACTAAATCTTGATTAATTAATTAAAGACTAATTAAATGTCTTTTTACACACAAACTATCAAGACAAGTATTAAGAAGGTTCGTTTTTATCTGCTTTGAAAAGGTTACGGCAAGCGTCTGTCGCCATCAAGTTTGTGACCAACACGACAAAAGAGAGTAAAAGAATCCTCCTGGAGAGACTGCAGCGCCTCAACTTTGACCTCCAGGTAAAACTTAAGAGTTCAAACCTCCTCTGTAGAGTGAGCTTCAGCGATGGTTCTTAATCTCAAGGGCCCGGCGCGTCTTTAATACAAACTGATAAGCACCAGAGAAAGGTGCTTAAATTATCTTAGTCTTCACACCAAAATTCATCGAGAAGGAACCAAGTCTGCTGCACAGATTCCTGTTTCTATATTTGTATTCAATGGGAAAACAACTTGTGTAGCAAATGGAATGTGTAGATAGATAACTTGATGCCATACTTTGGAACATGCAGGTAAAAAAATTGTCATGGAAACAAGAACGTGGCTTACCCTCCACCAGAAAAGTTACTTTAAACACAGAGATGTCAATGTTGGACTGGTAATCGGACAAAAGTGTCTTAGTTGATCACATTTTTATTTGTTGATTAATTATAATTTTATTTGTATTAGAAATGTATAACTGCATTAAGGTAAATACATCTGAACCTCCAAGCAGAAATGTTTTGCATAGATTGAATATATGGATTGGATATTTGTGAGAAATAACAAAATGCTTTTACCAACATTGCTTGTATATATTTATATTTATTATTATTATTTTTTTAAAATCTATTTTATTGTTGTACTCTGTGCAGCACTTTTGAGACTTTGTGTTGGTAAAATGTGCAATACAAATAAAGTTGGATTGGATAGGACTAGACTAGCACCATCCAGGTCTGAACCAGGATTTTCCCAGAATCAAAACAGGTCTAAAGCAGAATTAAACAAGGATTTAACCAAAACCGAACCAGGTCTAAATTAGTGCTAACCCAGAATTAAACCTGTAAAGGGTTGTGGGCCAGATTAAATCGCTTAGAGGGCCTGATTTGGCCCCCGGGGCCTTAAATTGAATAGCCCTGCCATATTCCATTTGGTTTTAAAACAATGTATTTGGGATGTACGGCTTCGGTGATGGAAAGGACTGATGGATACCTGTGGAGTGTACTTTTGACCGCAGCAAAAAAGGCAAAAACAAAGAAATGGATGACTTGGATGGAGCCTGAATGACCTTTTGACATTTACCAAAAAGAGCAATCGACTTTTACTGACTCATCAGACACTGAGACGGATTCAAAAGGGACCTATTTGTTTTCATTTGGACCACTCTTAAGATACCTTTAAATGCACAACAGCAGAAAGCAGAGGCCATGGGTTGAGTTAGTTTGATCTGGTGTGGTTTACTTGTACTTCTCTGTAAATATAAGTATTCTGGTGTCATATATTACTCGACTAATGGCAGTGCACATCGTTAGTTGAACTTCTTCAGTCATCTCCATCCCTCGATCAATGTAACGTGAGTCTCGTCCGCAGGAAAAGGAGATCTTCACGTCTCTGACAGTGGCGAGGAGCCTCCTGGAGCAGAAGCAGCACAGACCTCTGCTGCTGGTGGATGACAGCGCTCTGGAAGACTTTACAGGTACTGGTGGCAACACGTTGTTCGGGGGAAAAAATCAGTCTAAAGTGGTTATTTTGTTTGAAGTGCGTATGACAGGTTTGACCGATTTTCAAATTTTGACTTTATTTTGTGTATTCATACCTATTGTACATATAAATTATAGTTTTACACCAATTGAGTAGGTATTTGTGGAGAAATGTAAAAAAAATCTGTAATCACAGGAAGTGACATCACACTAGGGACACTGTTATGGAACACCTTATGCTTCGTGACATTATAGACGTTCCATCCCCAGTTGGAACCTGGACCCCAATGTTAGCATATTCTTTTGATAAAAAAAAAAGAAGAAGTGTCAATGGGCTTAAATGCAAATATTAACAACTGTCCCTCCCTGGGAGTTTTCTTGTACTCTGTTGCCATTTGTCTTTCTGCCCGTAAACCTGCTGTAAGAATGCAAATGTAACCTCTTGTACAACTAATGCAACTTTATTTCTTGATAACCGCTGGAGATGGTTTTCCACGACAACACTCATTTCGAAAAAGTTTATGCAGAATTTACACAAAAGAAACTACTTTGTTGACATTCTAAACATCAAAACAAAATCAAGGTGCTCTCATATAGTTTCCTTTGAGTTTTTTCCCAGTGTTTGAAGGGTCATTTCCTAGTGAGATGTCATTCATTACAAACAGGAAGTGAAATTATAAACAACATTTTAAATATATTAAATTGCGTTTTAGTTCAATGAGTCAATGGCACTTTAACTTCAATGTTCCATCAACATATGAATATATTGTTTACACGTCTGGATACAATGTTTACTTTTATTTCCCTTTTCCATCAACCCCAGTGTTATAAAAAAACAAACAAAGTAATAACAGAGGTCGGTAGAGAAGCCACAGTTAGTAACGCTACTTTATTAAAATGATATTACTCAAGTAGAAGTACAAGTCGTGACCCACATAATTACTCAAGTCAACAAATTACAGTATATCTGAAGGTCGTATGACTCGTTTAATGTTCAAATAACACTTTTGTCACTGAAATGACTCACTGTGGGAAGAGTAACACGTGCGCTAGTAAGACTACTTTTCAAACTAAATAATACTCGAGTAGATGTAAAAGCATGCTGTCATAAACGTACAATTTCGTCACAAAGTAAATGTAGCTACCTAACTCTGTAGAAAGATGAGGAAACGTTTTATACTCGACAAGAATAAACCAAAAATACACAAAAAAGCAAGAGAACCACAGCTGATTGATACACGCGGTATTATCGATCTGTCCCAGGTATTGACACGTCCGAACCAAACGCCGTAGTCATCGGACTCGCTCCTGACCATTTTAACTACGAGACGATGAACAAGGCCTTCAGGTAACAGTGCGCAATCGTTCACGAAGACCAAAACGTCGCCAAACGCGTCACCGTTTCACTCTGCAGGATGGTTCTGGACGGCGCTCCGCTCATCGCGATCCACAAAGCTCGGTATTATAAGCGCAAAGACGGTCTCGCTCTTGGTCCCGGGCCCTTTGTGACCGGACTGGAGTTCGCCACAGACCGTAAAGCAACCGTTGTGGGGAAGCCAGAGGAAACGTTTTTTACCCAGGTATTTTTAAAAAAATTATTCCTGTGTGTTGTTTATGTCACACCTATTTATTTACAAAGTTACTTCAACAGGCTCTTGCCGACTTGGGCTGCAGTGCCTCTGAAGCCGTCATGATTGGAGATGTAAGTATCACATAAATAAATGTTGATTATTTTTTGTTGTACATTGAGACTTTTTAAAATAAATGATCAACCCCATAAATATGCAGCAGGAAAGTTTCTAGATTGAGAATATTTACGAGTAAAGTGAGAAAAATCAGAAATTGTTTGGTCTTTTTGACATTTTGATTTGTTGATATCGCTGTCTTTGTTATAAAAGGTCTTTTCGTATGTGTTTTGGAGTCCAGATAACCATTACAATTATCAAAATACGACGATACGATGCAGATTTAGTCAATTAATCGTTGCAGCCCAAGGTGGGAAGAATACTGTGAAGATGTATTTAGTTACAGAATACTGAAGACCGTATTCTGTGACATGGTCCAATTAGAGTACTGTACTACTTAGAGAACGCTCTTACATTGAGTTAAATTATATAATATTGTAAAAGAAAAAAAAGGGGAAAAAAGTGAGACAGGGATTAAAATTGCTTTATTTTTTTGTTGTGTCAATTGTGTGATAAAAATACTGCCATGTACTTTTTTCTATTTAAAGAAAGTAACTGAATGCTTAACACCACCAAGTATTCCGAGTAGGTATTTTAAGTACTACATGCATTGTGTTACTTCCCAACAATAAAGGCAATAACTTTAAACATGTTAAAATATTGATTTGACCGACAACCATTGTGAAAATGATTTATTCTATACGGTATCAAAAACAATTTACATAATAATAACACATAAAAAACTATATTTCCTTTTAGTTTAAAAAAAACAAACAACTTTTGAACAACTTTTACCCCTGAAGAGCTCCTGTGTTTTGGTTTCAATACTAAGGAGTAGTGTTGATACTCGATACCGATGTCGATACCACTTTTGAAAATAGAGGAAAGACAAAGCAGATGTAATGTACCACAAAATGACAGTGCTTTCTTTATGTTTCCACGTGGTCTTATAACAGTTCTGACAAAGCTCAAGCTCATTCTAGAACTGTTCAGCAGTGACCAATTCTGTCGCGTCGTTGTGATTTCTCAGTATCGATACTTGCTCAAATCGTTATCCAGTTTTGATTCTGGTGAGAGCGCATCCTACACACACACACACACACACACACACACAGACTATACTTTTAAAAGGTTTGGTGACATGATACAGTTCTGGTGCTCTACAAGTTTCCACGTGTCGTTTTTTTGATTTGTAGGACGCTCGAGACGACGTCGGTGGGGCTCAAAGCGCAGGCATGTTGGGCATTCTCGTCAAAACCGGTGGGTGACGACACATTTTTGGAATCCGGAATCATAATAACTCTTCGGCTGATAAACGTGTTCCTTTCGTCTCGCAGGCAAATACAGGGAAGGGGACGAACGCAGAATCACCCCTCCGCCTCATCTGACCTGCCGCAGTTTTCCAGACGCAGTAGAACACATCCTCCAGAACCTGCTCTGACCTCACCACGGACCCGGCTCCGGTCGCGTTCGTCGTTGCGGTGAATAAGTATGTTAATGAGGGCTGCACAGTGTATCGTAAAAGTATCGATATATCGGCTCTGTTTTTAAGCTCCAGTTTAGGTTTGAGCCCAGTTTAATTCTGATGTAGACTTGGTTTGATCCTGTTCCAGTCCTGGTTTGGTCCCAGTTTAGTCCCACTTTAAATGGTTGTTTGTGCAAGTGTGTTTCAATTAAACTGATCTAATTGTGCCAAAAAGTATCATAATAATACCAGTATTGCAGTGCTTAACGGCCATATCGTTATAATTCCGTGCAGCCTTCACGTTTATGGGAAATTATCAGCTATTTATTAAAATCCCATGCAAAATTCATCAGTATCAATACTTTTTCTGTCATATTATTGACCATTGACTTCTGTAAGCAAGACCATGGACTCAACAGCCAAGTACAACATCATTTCTTTTCCCCAGAGACTTAAAAACAGGGGCTTTAACTGGCAATGAACAAATATAAGACATATTATTTTATGCCATTTCTCAAACTGTATAAACACGGCAATAACAGAGGAAATTGACCGCATGTTTAAGTGTATACAAAAAATACAATGAAGTATAATTGCATTACTTTAGTGTCGCTCTCATTATGAATAATATTTACATTTTCTAATTGTCTTTGGAGAAAATTAATGGCAATTTCACTTCAGGAACAAGGAGAATATTGTGCCAAAGTACTGTTAAGAGATCTTGATGCATACAACATGACCATTAAGCTACAATATTCTCCTTTTATGTTTAAAGTTGAGAGGTGCTTTATAACATGCACTAAACTGATCAAATAGTTTAACAATGTAGAAAAATGTTGTATCATCTGCATTCTGTTTTTAGGAAAACAAAATGTTTCGACTCCGGTCGTGTATAGTAGTGGTTTGAAACCCTGGAGCGGTCGACGCCCGGAGCATTCTGATGCTCATCAGGTACTCTGTGAGGAGGGGGCGAAAGTCAGGTTACAATAGGATGTGAAACAAGTGTGAAACAAGTGAAACCAAAAATACCCTTCATCAGGAGGTCCCGCCCGGTGGGCAGGGCTACACAGAGTAGGATATAAAACCTGAGTTCCCAGACTCGATTCACAGATTGAGAATGACTCTTGGATGAGAGTCGAAACGTCCAGAGTCCAGATGACTACAACTGAATTTTTCTACCGTACAATTCCATGAGATATTTTAGTCTTTTCTCTTTTACCCCCACTTATACTTCATATACTCCATATACTTCTCTGCACCAATAAATGCATGAAACGACCACTGCCTGCTTATGGTGAGAGGGGAATTGACTTTTAATTTGAATAGATTTGTCCTTAGTGGGATCTGCATAGGCCAAAATAACTTGACATACAACTCAAAAACGTACACAAATACTTAATATTCACATTTACAATCAGGCAGATAACAAAGTGTTGCTATTGGCTGTTATTGTCGTCTTACACAGACTTGTATTCGTTTTCCCAGGCGCTGTATCTGTCCATGAGGCTCCTGGCTGAAGGTTTGGTGTGGGCGATCACTTCCAGGAAATCTGCTGTGGTCACAGTTTCTAAGCAGATGACGGGCCTGTTCGTATCACCTGAAGGGGAAAGAGCGTGTTTTCATGAATGGACTCAAAAGTATCGCTAATCGTAGGTGTGTCATTTACCATTGTGACTCACAACTCTACCATTGTGAATCGACTCCAAAGCGTCAAAGATCTTCCGGACTGGTCTCATGGCGGCTTCTTTGCAAACCAATGTGATGTCAGAGCCAGAGTAACCCTCCATCTCCTACAAGACCAAAAGAGATATGTTAAAATCCTCTGTACTTTGTCTTCCAAATACAGTTATGAGCTTCCTTTCCGTGCACCCTTATTTAGAGCGGAAATAAAGCGAACAGTAAAAGAAGAAGCGTGTGTAGATTAAACCTGCTCATAAAGGCCACCGGAGAGCGCTGTTGCGGTCACTAACGCAAACTGTGTTGGTTTTGTTCACGCCATTCCTTAAGTTTATGAGTCGTCACTAGGCAACAGAGCCTAGTGCTGTCTGGCTGCTCTGATTGGCTGCGGCAAAGTTGTTGGAACCTCCCAATTTGAGGTTTGCGAGCTGCGACTCGACAAGTTTAGTATTTACAGACGTGAGGCGCGCCACCACAAATAATTGCTCTCACAGAATCGCTGCTCAGGCCACGCCTCCTGAGGGCATCAGGAAGTCTAAAATCGGATGTAACTGCGCACCAAAAATCAGATCTAATTATTGTGTGATCTGATTATTCTAGTTATCTGATTTTACTGTCCATGTAAATGAACCCAATCGTAGAATAATAAAAGCATATTTTTTGATACGTTTGTTTATTTTGAGTAGTGCATAAGTGTACGAATTGTGCTCTACAAATAAACTTGCCTTGCCTAAGTGAGCAAAAGAATTAGTTTATACAGTAATAAATAAGAGATTAAGTTCAATGTCATATTTTAGCATTGGATAAACAATTCTAGCGATGGGACAAGATTTTGGTATAAATTATATTAAAAGGCTTCATCCATGAGAATTGATTTTGTTATTGTATATATAGATTAAATTGTCCACAGATCTGCAACCAATGCTTTAATGGAGAATAATAAATAAATCAAAATAAGTTATTATATAAAACCAGCAAATATATAGAAAAAGTTTAAGGATTGTTTGAAGTCTTGAGTCTTGTGTCCTTATGGATCCGACCTCATCTTGTCTCGAGACCTTTGTGTTTAAAAGCAAACCGTGTGTATTTATTTTACATATTAACAATGAGGGTCATCTTACTTTGTAAAACTAATTAGATCACTGATTTAATTGATTAAACAGATGCAGCAGAGTCCCAATGAGATTAAAAAGGGAATCCTGGCCAAGAGGCAGCAAATTTACATGAGGTGACCCATGCGACTTACACACAGTTCTATGGATTACACACATTTCTGGTCAGGGAAAAAGTAATTAAAAGTACAAGGCTAGAAACTGTAATCTTATTTATAATCTCAATTATTTTTTGTATTTTATGTAAGTTTAATGACCATCTGTTTGTGAAATGTTAGCGTTTTAATTTTTCATTTCAGAAAAGTCAGAGCAGGTGTTATCAGTTCCACAAAATATTTACTGTGTTACGGACCTTTGCGAGCGCCTCGTAGTCCAGCTCGGTGCGCAGTTCCACTCCTCCGTCTGTGGCGCTGAGCGGAGGCAGCCAGTGTGAGACCATGGCCTGTCGAGCCGCGGCCGAGGGAAGACCCACCAGAATCCTCTTCTCCAGCCTCCTCAGCATCGCGTGGTCCAGCTCCCTAAAACACACAACAGCAGCAAGCGTTTCACCATTTATTTAGCATTTATTTAGCATTTATTTAGCACTTATTTAGCACTTATTTAGCACTTATTTAGCACTTATTTAGCACTTATTTACCATTTAGTGCTGAAGGAATTCTTGATTACGGTTTATACTTTATTTATTTACTAGAATTATCCGTCTATAATCAGAAGTGGAAAGTAACTAATTACAAATACTCATAAGTAGATTTTTTGGGTAATTGTACTTTTTTTAGGCTAATTCTAGCATGTAAATGTACTTAATGCGCATATATTTTCAAATGTGTGTATCAGATGTATGAGTGCATTTTGGCCGTTTGTTCATGAATCCACTTTGTGAGTTATTTATGTGTGTGTTTAAGTGCATTAATGCAGATGTATATGAAATAATAATGTTTTATCTATGTATGTGTTTGTGGGCATGCGTTTGCTGATGCGATTTGATGGACTGCTTATGATGTAATGTTTTCGTAACTGGTTTTTTTCCCATTTTCTGGGTATTACTATTGCCATGCTCCGGAATCGATTTGCAGTTCCTACTTCAACCTAATGAAGATCTTGTGATGTGAATGCACTTCCTTACCACGGCAGGTTGGAGGCAGCCAGGACGAACACCAGGTCATCGGATCTGGCCAGTCCGTCCATCTGAACCAGGAGCTCGGTCTTCATCCTGCGGCTGCCCTCGTGCTCCCCTCTGGAAAACGACAAAACGTGTCACTGCATCAGACAGAGAAGTAAAACGGTGATCTGAACTAACGTGAAGGTGTAAATACCCCATGTCGGACCCTCTCTGACCCATCACAGACTCCAGTTCATCCAGAAAGATTGTGGACGGAGCGTGATACCTGGCTAACTCAAACAAAACCTGCAGAGAGAAGATTTGTTCAGAGGTGGGAAGAGTAGCCAAAAACCTCTTTACACTTCTGATAACGGCGCTCGTGTGGAGTTAAATTACCCTGACTAGTTTCTCGGAGTCTCCTCTCCATTTGCTGACGATGCTGGAGGCAGAGATGTTGAAAAAGGTGGTCTTGCACTCCGTAGCGACAGCCTTGGCCAACATAGTTTTCCCTGTACCTGCATAGATTAGAAATATGTATACAAAATATCCTTGTGTTTTACGTTTCAGAAGAAGTGGGAGCTAAAATACCTGGAGGTCCATAGAGCAGTAAACCCTTCCATGGAGACAATATCCCGGTAAATAACTGGGGGTACTGTAGAGAAAAAATATGTTACATTGATGTTTGATTTGTATTTATTATTGACTTATTTTAGGCTTACTATTTTATATGAGTTTATGTTCTGGTTTGCGCTTTCTCTTTCTATTCTCTTTCTACCCAATTTTTTTAAACTTGTTTTTCATCCTTTCATCACGTTTAGGATCTCCAGTGTCTGCTCTGTGAAGCCAGGAGCGGCGGTCGGCTGTGGCTGCTGGGGCCTGGCTCGTGGGCCCCTGGTGGAGGTTTGGGGCCTCATCGCATGGCCCTGTGTCAGTGTCCTGTGGCTGCGGGCGACTTTCTGCTCCTGGTGCAGACGGCTCCTCTGATGGCGTTTCTAGTCTAGTCCTACTTTTTAATTCTGGTTCAGTCTTGGACGGGCAGTTTTGCAAAGCAATGTTGGTAAAGCATTTTGCATGTTATTTCTCACAAAAATAATCTATCAGTAGTAACTTTATTGTAATAACTAAATTTATTGGGGATATTTTGTGCGACCCAAACATTTGTTACAGTAGTGGCGTGTTGTTCACCTCCGGCCCTGAAGCTTTGGCCCTCTGAAAAATCCTGCCCTCTGGAAAATTAAGTTGAATAGCCCTGCTTAAGAGCCAATCAATTGGAATATGTGATTCATTTCCTATACACTTTGACATAAATAGCGCTGCAGTTCTTCTCAAACAAGAGAAAAACAAACACATACTTTGGCTTTAATAACCTTAAGCTCCAAAGCATGCATTTTAATTTCCCCAAAGCCAACAAGATGCTAAAGCACTGATTAACCTGCCCAGAAGCTGCACCATCTCTCTAGATATCCCCCCTTTACAGATGAATACAAATCTGTGCGTTTGCCATTCTGACCTTAACCCTCTGAATGAACGATAACGGCGGCCCCCGAATTTAGGCATCGCGCAAAAAGGCGTTATTCAATAAAACGGCGCGGGGTGGAAAAGATCGCCACATCCGTCCTCATCTCCGCGCACAAATGTCAAGAGGATGCAGACGGCCTGATTTGCTGTCACCGCGTTGCCGGGATAGAGATTTGATGCGCCTCGTCCGTGCCATTTGGTCTACATAATACGTCTAGATGCGCTCCTCTCCCTATCCATCTGTGTATGTGCATCGCCGTATTATCCCATGTATGGATTTAACGTCAGGCTAACGGACTGGCTTGACCCCTCTGGCCCCCCGCGGACCTTGCGCCGCCTAAAGGAGATGTATTCAGAATCGAAGCGGGCCAAATACCAGTGCTGAAATAGCGTGCGCACCTTAATGGGGTAGACGACGGCCTCTTTGACTAATCGCTTAGCGTCTTCCAGGCCGATGATGTCCTCCCAGCGCACGTTCGGATTGTGCAAATAGATGTCCTTAGGGAGACACACACACACACACACACACACAGAAGCAGAAGGTTAGGTCACTGGATGTGGGACAGGGGCGGCGGCGTAAATAGGTGTCCTTTAGAATAGATAAAGGAAATAGATAGGACACAGAGCTTCATTAATACAACAGATCAATTTATTCTCAGGGAGGATTTGTGCTGCTCCCTGGTGCTCAGGCTAAATATTACAACCTAAAGTCAAGTTGATGGAGAGTTAATGAGTTGCATTTATGCAGTTATAATACATCTGAGCTTTTAGGTAGTACACAACACACAGAGGTGATCGGTAACTAAGTAAATTTACCTTTTGAGGATCTGTGCTTTACTTAAGCTGTATTTTTCCTGGAGTACTTTGACTACATTTGAAACATAAATATTATACGTTCCACTCCACTACATTTCTGAACAGGCTGTTTCGTTTGTGGAGGAGTTTTCTGCACCTTTAGTCCAATAAACCGTTTGCTGTTGTGTCTTAATCTAAATTAAGTCGTTTACAATACCTGCAGTTTAGAGTTGGTTTATTCCAGATTTTGTTATTAAAGTAAATAGGTAAATGTACAAAATGTACCGGTAGGCTGGTTCCATTCCTGTCAGGAGATCTGAAGTACTTTTACTGCATAAAATTTCCGGATACTCTTAGCACTAGTAAGTGACAAAAGCAAGAGTAACTTCAGCTTGTGTCTCTTCTTGCAGGATTTGCTAAGATATTATCTTTACTTTAGATAAAAAGCCATATGAGGGTTATTCCTCTAGTATATAAAATTGAATCAACAATACTAAAAGATAAATCAAATGTTTCATCTAAGCCATTACCCAGTACTTCAATAGTATTTCCAAAACCGTTTGGAACCTGACTGTAGGCAAGGCAAGGCAAGTGCTTCACACAACAGGAAAAAAATGCATTAAAATCACAAAACCTTCATTTCTATTCATTCAATTTAACAATTTTGCTGACATGAACCATACAATTTGTTCGTGCTTAGTGATCCGCCAGATGGAAAACTGTACTATGTATATTTTACGACTATCTCGTCGACGCCTCCACCTTATGTGTGGCGCTTTTGTATCTTTAATGACGGACCCGGTCTCGTCGGCCCCCTCCCTAGATTTAGCTTTCGCTAAACTAATTGTCCCAGACAAAACTCTACCAAAGCTTTTAGTGTTAAAACTCGCTCTTGATCAGTGGGTAGGTGCACCAGGCTCTTCCTGGACTTTGCTGTGGTCTTAGTTCCGACTGACAATCTAACCAGCGCGTGTTCTAACCCTCTCCTCGGGCACCTGCTATGCAGCTGCGCTTGGACACCGGTACAATGGGCTATTGTGTCGAGCAGAATTATTTACATTTTCAAATATAATTGTGTGAAATTGTAGTCTCTAAAGAAAGACCTTTGTAAAGGTAT